>CM062818.1:886876484-887581484 GCA_031772625.1 Pinus tabuliformis
CATCTGTAGTATCCAATTTACTGGATCCTTGCCATCAAACTTCCTATCATCGTTTTTTCTTGATTTTGGGAGCTCGATCTTGAATCTGTTGTATCTCTGTAATTTCAGATCTCCAAGGTCTGAAATTTCATCCTTTGGTAGCCATCTGAGTCCTCTTTCTAACCCCGAAAGTCTAATCAAGATTGGATTTTCGAAGGAAGAGTTATGTCAAATCTCCCACGATGACCTGATTATAGACTGGTTCAGTAGAGTGAACTTGTACGAAGTTCCACTTGTCACTGTTTCGACCTTAGGACTTGAAACCAATACACAGAAATCTATAGGCCGTCCTATTTCTGTAACTTCTTATGAAACTTAAATCTAATGCTCAGAAGGAAAGTTGTGACGCTTTTCCCAAGGTCACCTCTTTGGAATGTAATTCGGGGGCCTGTAGAAACCCTAAATGTCTTGGACCGTATCTCCAAAAATATAATGAATAAAAATCTAAAATTTGGGCCCGAGATTCACCAAGATTGCAATTCAAATGGGTTTTAATTTCATAATCTAAAACTTCGTAGAAAACAAATTATAGAGAAAATGTAGTGATGACCTGTTTGAGATGGAATTTTGGAACTTGCAAAATCTCTAACTTCCTCATATCATATCTCTGAAAATATAGCAAGACAAGATCGAAAATTCGTACTCGAGGTTCAGTGAGATCTCAGCTCAAATGGTTTTTTTTTAGCTTCTGAAACGTCACATAAAAAAATTTATAGCGAAAATTCCACAATGACTTATTTGGAGTAGCGAAACCCTAGAATCCAAAGCTCTGATACCAAATGTTATGAAACCAGCTCATAAAAAGATAGAAAAGATAGATCAATGCCTTAGAAATCAGCCTCTTCGATGGGGCAACCTCATTTACATTACACAAATGAATAATTCTTGGATGATACAAATGACAAGGCCTCCTTTCTATATATAGGAGTCTAAGGGGTCATAATATAATCAGAGCCGACATAACAATAATAATGTAAGGGCACAACAATAAAATAGTGGGCTTCTATGGGGCACAATAATAACAATATGAGGACTACATGGGCCCAACAATATAATAAGGGGGTTTCACTAATAACAATAAGGGGTTACATAGGGACCTAACACCCTTGGACAACTCAAATATTTTATTAATACTTATAAATCATTAGTTTTTTAATTTTACTTTGTTTATTAAGTTTTTAATCTTTAGAACATCTCTCCCATACAAGGTTGGAGAGTTTTTAAATTTTAATTTATTTTTATTTTTATATAATTTGACCGAGTCAAAATGTTTAAGAATAGGACAAGACAAGACATGACATGACATGACATAACATTACAACATCTCTTCCATATTGGGTTGGAGAGTGCCTCTTGGCATAATGACTATAGGGGATAATTAGATAGAATACTAAGTCGTCCCCTATAGTCATTACTAAGAAAGGGACATGACACACAATATCATCTTCAAAGTTATAACATATATCTAGATCATTATGAAGAACTCATGCTATACATGGTTTATATCAGAGGATACCTTGATAGGAATTATTAGAATCACAATGTTCTAATGTTGAATAGTCTTTATAAGTGTTAATAATTAGTCTTATGTACTTGGGTGATGCACGTGATTTATGTAGGCCAAAATATAGATTATACTACTTCAAATGACGCCATTTGGTGTTTATGAAATAATGTTAGCAATTTAACCAAAATGTAAACCAAGCATTAAACCTATTTTTTTCTAAACATAAACGTGGGGCTTGTATGGGTAATTGTCATCAAACCAAAATAGTATCAATATGAAAAATTATATCTATCTTGACACAAAATACCCATGACTAAGCGGACACATTAGTAACTATCAATGGAAATTATCAAGGCCTTAAAATTGAACAATTGTTCCAAAATGCAATTTTTTATTTGATGATACAACATTTGGAAACTTCATTGAATAATGTCTTACACAACTTTCTGGATTTGGAATTTTTTGTTTATAATTGAAGTATTTTTATTTCAACAGAGATGAGTAAGATTTTTATTAAATTTGTGCTTGTATGCAACAACTACACAAAAAAATCTAGTTCATTGCGTCTTCTTGCAGAGGATCCTCCAAGGAGGGACTAACACGTGTTTCGAAAAGGCAAAATTGAAAACCAACTATTATAAAATGCTTACATACATAAACATTACAAAATTGGTCGAGTATAAAGACACATTTACAATATGAGATCATCAAAAAAAGGAGAGGAAACTTCTATTGAAGGCATGTTGAGCCCAAGTTGCAATTTGACTGTGGGTCTGCTAGAAGTTGTACTTGTGGGGTACTAATTTTAATTTTCCTCAATTTGTAACTTCAAGTCATTCAACTGCCTATGCAATGCATCAATTTCATCATATTTGCGAGTTATTTTATCTTTAAGGGATTGAATCTATTGAAACTAACAACAAGAAATGTTAAGAATAACATCAAGAAAAAAAATCCTAATTTAATTTTTCCTTGAAGTAAATTGGAAATAAATTGTAACTCCATATCTCATGACAACTTGTAATAGTTAACTAAGTTATTTGAATTAGTTAGCTCAGTTAATTCAAGTTGGCGGTCTAATTAGAGTCATGTAGAGTGTCTCCTACAATTAGGAACACTAGTTGAGTTTATTTTGAGTTGTAATTATTTAATTCAATCTAACTGAGTTAAAGTCAGTTAAACTAGTTCCAACTGATGGAGGAAGTAGTGGGGTGTAACTTGCAATAGTGGGGTGTAACTTACTGTAGTGGGGTGTAACTTGTTGTAGCGGGGTGTAATCTATAGTGATCAACTAGTAAAATGAAGATTCACTCATAATTAACTCATGCATGTCAGATCAGAGAAAGACCCAGTTGAGATTGGAGTTCAGGGACAATGTACTATCAGTTGTAAAATCATCTAAATTAAACCGATGGTGCATGCAGTCAGAGAAAGGCCTATGAGGATTGTGCAATTCATAATTGAGGAATTTCTCCATTAAATATGGGCTAATTCCCAAGGGAACATCGCAAGGAAGTAGGAGCTTGGAAGGCTAGGAATTTGGCTAAGTATTTGCCAAAGGAAGTCAGTCAGGTAGAGAATAGAAAAGACTTGGGCAGGTTGAGCATAAAATATTTTATTAATCCAAGGCTTGCCTAGGAAGCTGTGGGACAGGTAGAGATAGTGCAAAGGTTGCTCAGGCTTGAAAAAAGAATTGTAATATTCTCATATTTTCTGATTAATGCAATATACAGATAGCGAGTGTTTTTAGTTGTGGCTTTCCCCAGAAAATCATTGTGTTATGTGTGTTTGAATCCTTTCTCTTATATGCTTTGTGATTTCATCGATCATTTATTGTTTCCGCTGATGAGTAGATTAGATTCAACTCAATTGTTTTAGCATATTACAATTTGCAGTTTGAATCTATTAAATGCCCTTAATTTACAATTAAATCGGACAATTAAAAAAACCCAGACTTTGCATTTATCCAAACATTCAATTTAACTATAATTTAATAATTTAATCATAGAAAAATACCTGGATAATTGTCTGAAGTTTGTTGTTTCTCATGCTCCTATTGCCAAACCGAATTTTCCTCCCAGCCTATCTGATTCTACCTAGCTGGCTCTAGACCAAAAAAACTTCGATATTGAAGAATTCTGACCCCCGTGCCCAAAATTCCAAGAACAATTGCTCAAATCTTCCTAAAATTTCAAACTCGTTCTTCAATGGTGTATCCTTCTCCTTCCTCCCCCGCCCCCCATTCTGTATTCTCCTCCGCCTTTATACAATTCCCCTCCTTTAAATGGTGGTCGCCTTCCTTCTTTCAACCAAGGGTTAGGTGTAGTCGAACCTATGCTTGAATCTGCCACCTATGTTAAAGGTTGACAGCAGAGCCAAATAACGATTTTTAATTGAGAGGTTAGATTTGATATTTTTTTTGAAGTTTGAAACATTAACATGATTTATTGCATCTTATGATTTTTATAGAATTGTTTATAATTATAACTTATTTATATTATTTAATTAACTTAATCATAAATTATATAAATTATAATTTGTAATTTTAATTATATTGCTTTATTAAAATTTTATGAATATTTCTTTATTAATTTACTCGCAAATATAAGCTTTAAATTTTCTTGTGAGTTAGGTATTCAATTAGTGTGCATACTAGTGCAATAAATGTGGGCATGCATATGTAGATATCATATGCATGCTAATATTCCCATTTGTTCGTAATTCAAGATGGGTCATTACATACATCCCTCCTTCAGAAAACTTTGTACCAAGTTAGGGTTTCTATAGTATTTTAGTGTTTAGTATAATCATGTAAGGATTATATTCCATGATTGAATTCTTGTTCATAATATGATAATGTGAACAGGTTTGAGGGTTAAGATGGCTATGATACCATATTTGAGCCCTTAATTTACAATTAAATCAAACAATTCAAAAAAAATACCCAGACTTTGCAATTTATTCAAACATTCAATTTAACTAGAATTTAATAATTTAATCATAGAAAAATACTTGGATAACTGTCTGAAGTTTGTTGTTGCTCACGCTCCTATCGCAAACCAAATTTTCCTCCCAGCCTATCTGGGATCTACCTAGCCGGTTCCCAGACCCAGAAAACTTCGATATTGAAGAATTCTGGCCCCCATGCCCAAAATTCCAAGAACAATTGCTCAAATCTTCCCAAAATTTCAAACTCGTTCTTCAATGGTGTATCCTTCTCCTTCCCCCCCTCCCCATTTTGTATTCTCCTCCATCTTATATATAATTCCCCTCCTTTAAATGGTGGTCACCTTCCTTCTTTCAACCAAGGGTTAGGTGTAGTTGAACCTATGCATGAATCTGCCACCTATGTTAAAAGTTGACAACAAGGCCAAACAAGGAGTTTTAATAGAGAGGTTAGATTTGATTATTTTTTTTTAAGTTTGAAACATTAACATGATTTATTGCATCTTATGATTTTTATAGAATTGTTTATAATTATAACTTATTTATATTATTTAATTAATTTAATCATAAATTATATAAATTATAATTTGTAATTTTAATTATATTTCTTTATTTAAAATTTTATGTATATTTCTTTATTAATTTACTCACAAATATAAACTTTAAATTTTTTTGTGAGATAGGTATTCAATTAGTGTGCATACTAGTGCAATACATGTGGCACATGCATATGTAGCTATTGTTATCACCCCAAGAAACTCTCCAAGGTTGTATCTCAGAGATGCTCGGGAACATTACAAACTCAACAGAAAATGTTGGAAATAGGTGGATGAATGGAAGGAATGATGCATATTGAAGCTAGATAACCAAGGCTACATATTGATGCTTGACTCCAGACATGGGTGAAAACCCCCAGACTACAAGGCTTTAGACCTGATGAGGAATTAATTGTTTTTAAGGAATATCGCATCGGCGGAAGTCATGGGGTAGGCTTATACACACGTATGCGATTTTTCGATTGCGATGAGGAATTAAAGAGCCAAGTCATATGGTTGGGTCTTATGGAAGGCTTGCGCTTCGCGCTTAAGGGTTGGGGCTGAAAAGGGGCTAAAGAGGGCTTTGTTGGGTTTCAAAGGGTTTAAATGGGGAATGGAGAGGTTTTATGGAAGAAAATAGAGATATCGGGGCTAGGGGAGTGCAAGGGAAATGAAGGAGGAGGGAGGAAAAGACTGTTATGATTTACCTTCTAAGCGTAAACACATGACGAAGCTAGTATTTGGTCCTCCAAATGCTGAAGTTTGTAGTAGAGCTAACACTGGCTCCTTCTGGGGATGAGATCCACCCTGTGAGGTCTCAAGAACTACAGACCAATGCCTTCATACAAAACAAGCTTAAAAACATTGCCTAGTATCCATTGGGCATGGAGTCAAATTAAGTCTACGCTAAAACCCGTAAAAGAAAATGCTTACAATCATTAAGGCCTGAGAACCTTAAACAACATAAATATTCAAAAACTGGCCATCCACGGGACCATCAAAACTGTTTCCCTTCCTCTCGGCCGGTTCATGATAGAGCTGCAAAACTGGATTAATTTGATCATCTACCTCAAAAATTTTAGGGCATTTGGCCTTATCAGGTATAGATGATTCAAATTTCATCCCCTCTCTATATACTCTCATCCTTGGATGTTCTTCATTGGAGCTTCTGTACACCTGCTGAATAACCACAGTCACTATGTACTTCTCTGTGTCATTTGTGGTCTACACAACTAATATGAATGATGAACCAATGTATTCTTGTGTGGGGGACACAGAGACACCATCTGCTCTTGCATCTTTCTTAGAACAGTCCTCATCCAAGGAGGAGTCCCACAACTGTACACCTTCTTCCTCTATCATCTGACAAGCTACCTTTTCAGTCTGTGTGGAGGCCACCTGAGCAGGTTTCAGAATATCAAGACTGAGGTGATCAGTATCAGCCTTGAGAATGGAGTTATGACCTGCCTCAGTGCCTAGGGGGCAACTATGAGGGATTCTCTTTTGAGCAGACAGAGAAACATAAGATGATGGGGAGCTTTCTTCTCCCTTTTTGATCACTGGTTTGGGGATAACAACAGGCTGACCGATTAGAAAATCTGCATAGTCATTGGAAGATGGGTTGGCTTCAAGCTCTTCGAGGATGGTGGGACCTGCTGCTGACTGCTTCTGCTGATCAGCTTGTTGTTTTGCAGCTACAACAAACTGGTGAGCAATGCCTATAGATAATGACCTCTCATAGGCAGCTCTGGTTAAGAAAGGGGCACTGCCCTTATCTTCCAAACCATGGACCTCCTCCTCTTCTTCAAAACGCTCTTCCTCTATGACTATACTCTGAAAAAGGGTTTTCGCCCTTTTGTCTTCATTTGCATCTTTGTTTCTTTGCAAAATCTGCAACTGCTCATGTGCTCCTCTATATGGATTTGAAATTGAAAGAGTAAAGGTATTAGGAGCTCCTGCTTCCTCAGAATACTGCTCAGCTTTTAATTTGGAAACTTCAGAGGCTAATAACTCTATCATCCTGGCCATTTTATCGATCTCAAGATCTGAGGATGATGAGAGCTCTCCTCCCTGTCTTCTCCTTTCAGCATCACCTTCGAGTCTTTCTGCAGCCATGATGTTTGATTCTACTTCAAAGGCTGCATCTTGCATATCAGCCAAAGAAGCACATCTTCTTTCTCTTATCAGCAGGCAGAACTGAGAATCGAAGGCATTAGCATAAGTGAGCATAGCAGAAGTAGGGGTAGGTTTGACTTCAGCTGGTATTCTGTTGTACATATGGTTGAATCTGATGTTGAAATCGGACAATAGCTCACCCTCTTCCCTCTGCAAGTTCCCAAATTCAGTATGATAATAGAGCAGATCTCTCTTATCCCCCCAATGCTTTAGGAACTTGTCATCTAAGGCCTCAATGTCTGTTATAGACCTAGGGGGTAATTCTCTGAACCCTTTTCTAGCCTCCCCATCTAGGCTTTGGACAAAGACCCTCATCCATACATCCTCTTCATTGATATCCAGGTTGTCAGCATAGCTATAAAAGGACTCTAGATGCTCTTCAGCTGTTACTCCTTCTGTACCAATAAACTTAGGCATATATTCTTGATAATCTCTTGCAGGCATGGCATTCAAAGGGACAGGCAAGACCAAGGGTCCATACCTAGCAGCAACGATTGTTTCTATCTTTGTAAGAACTTGCTGACCTGCCATGACTGGGGTATATGAAAGGATATTGGTAGACTGAGTGGTATGGATCAATGAAAAGGATGACAGAGATAGAGGAATATGATGGACAACATGGATGCTTCTTTGGACTGAGATCCGAAAGGGAAATGAATGAATAAGGAGCTTTATGAATCTCTGAAGGTGATTTTCCCTAACAGAGATACATGGGGTTTCTAAGGCTTACCTAGTCCTGATGCTCCTTTTGGCAAAGTTTTCTTCTGCTTAATGATCTTCTCAGGGTCAGGCACTAGTCAGCTGGTGATTTCAGAGGATTTCTTCGAGCATGCCTCACAAACTGAGCCAAAACTGAAATGTGGAGTCGCCAAAGGTTGGTCTTCCTCCAGTGGAGTCGCTAGATAGATGATTACAACCAAAAATGTGCCCAGACTTTGTCTATCATCAAAATCTGGAACTGTTTCGTTTTCCCAGGGAAGCTGAGCTTCAATCTCCTCTCCCTGGCAACGACGCCATTTAATGTTATCACCCCAAGAAACTCTCCTAAGTATACTCTCAGAGATGCTCGGGAACATTACAAACTCAACAAAAAATGTTGGAAATAGGTGGATGAATGGAAGGAATGATGCATATTGAAGCCAAATAACCACTTCTATTATGCTTGACTCCAGACATGGGTGAACACACCTAGACTACAAGGCTTTAGACCACCAATTACTCAGAGTTTGGGGATTAAGTGAACATGGAGAATACTGACCACACCAGCAGATGCACAAGACCATGTGATGGCTGGCTGCAACCAGTAAAGAGATCTGCAAACCTATTTCCTAATGCACAGACAGGTTGACAGCTATTTAGCACTAAATAAACAGAAACCTGCATAGCACATTCAATGATACATACTAGATTCTAACACATAGGTGGGATGACAACCCCTCTAATGCTAAACATCAAGAGCACATGAAAAATACATAACAGGCACAACTTAGAACATAGTAGAAATGGAAAGTAAGCAATTAACAGAAAAAGAAGCTTGTATTAGCTGAAAATGAAGACCAGACGCTGCAAGTATCACAGTAGTTACAGTCTCCAGAAGTTGAACCTTACATCAAAACAACAACCATCAACCCTGATTACATCTGTTTTCTGGGTATATAGAGAGTTTAATTACAAAGATATTCTGTTGTTCCAGACATGGAGGGGTCATAATTGACCACCAACCGCTTTTAACTCTGTGATGGAGTCGCTACTACAATCTGACTGTGTCTGCGAATGAATTTGACCTTCTTGGATGCTCTGATGTACTCCTCGAGCAGGTGGAGTGTTGACTGAAAGAAGCTCCATAACTGGTAAATGATGTGATCTGCTCGAATCTGTCCTTTTTCCTTTCGGCCATTCTTTCTCTTAAATGCAGTTGTTGGAGATGAAATGCGTCGGGTACATGAATGTAGGCCGCCTTCATCCTTCGGGTACACGGGAGGCGGAGGCATGGTGGAGAAAGATCAACCGTTGGATAACGTGGATCGACGACGGAGAGCGCTTGATAAGGAGTATCGGGAGGTATGTGAGCGGGATAAATGAGGGCCGTCGAATCTTATACGGGCAGATCTAACAGTCGTCGAGGGCGGAAGATACGCGGACGATAACAAGCAGGGGAAGGTACGATGGGCGGTAAGCGGTATTTCCCGCACCGCTTACGGGGGTAGGGCGGTAATCGTACGTAGGCACGCAATCACAATCAACGCTCGACACGTAGCTAATGGGACAGGGGAAAAACCGCTTTCCCCGCAGGTTAACGAGCATGCATCTTACGGGCGCGGGAGATGCGAATACCGTCCGATCGCTTTGGTGGATGATCGGACGGCGGAGATTGGTTTGCGGGGCGCTGGCCGTTGGATCATGGCGGAACTGATCCAACGGTGAAGGAGTAATCAGATCGGCGCATTCCTTTGAAAACCTTGGGCCTTTGCGTTTGCCGATTTGCGATTAGACCGCAGACCCGATGGGGAATTAACTGTTTTTAAGGAATATCGCATCGGCGGAAGTCATGGGGTAGGCTTATACACACATATGCGATTTTTCGATTGCGATGAGGAATTAAAGAGCCAAGTCATATGGTTGGGTCTTATGGAAGGCTTGCGCTTCGCGCTTAAGGGTTGGGGCTGAAAAGGGGCTAAAGAGGGCTTTGTTGGGTTTCGGAGGGTTTAAACGGGGAATGGAGAGGTTTTATGGAAGAAAACATAGATAGCGGGGCTAGGGGAGTGCAAGGGAAATGAAGGAGGAGGGAGGAAAAGACTGCTGTGATCTGCCTTTTGAGTGTAAACACACGGCGGAGCTGGTATTTGGTCCTCCAAATGCTGAAGTTTGTAGCAAAGCTAACAGCTATCATATGCATTCTAATATTCCCATTTGTTCATAATTCGAGATGGGTCATTACAATCTACAAGGAATTTTGACGTGGTATCAGAGGTAGATTTGTAGAAATTTCTACATGGTATCAGAGCTAGATTTGTAGAAATATCTACATGGTATCAGAGCTAGATTTGTAGAAATACCTACATGGTATCAGAGCTTGATTTGTAGAAATCTCTACATTGTATCAAAGCTAGATTTGTAGAAATTTCTACATGGTATGAGAGCTAGATTTGTAGAAATTTCTACATAATCTCATCCATAAGAGAGGTGGAGGTTGTCATATGTTGATGAATTTTCCAATTAATGTCCATATTTTCCAAGGAAATATTGAATGCAAATTTGGATGCAACTATATATATGGACGAAGAATAAGGCTCATATTGGTAAATATTTTTTCCTTAAAAATGATGAAATTAGAAACATGTATTTTGAAATTTCATATCAATCCCCAGTTAAAATAATTATGAGAAGGTACATAAGCCAGCGAAATAAGCACAATAAAATTGTAAATTAAATACAAGATACAACCTTATGTTAACATTTTTGCATGGGAAAGATAACAAGTTTCAACTATTTTCTGTTGAGAAATATAACTAGTATCGGTCTTCATAATTGTTGTCTAGCTCATGACATGATGTAATTCTTATGTATTTTTCAAAAGAAAGAAAAATAAATTTATTGTAATGATCAAAAGAAAATTATTTTTATAGGCATGGATTTCATGCTCTATTTATTTTGTTTCTAGGTCTAAGCACCATTATGTGCTTCTAGGGATTGTGTCATGAGTCATTGTCATTGTAATTTTGTATTAAACACTTCTTGGGCTTATTGTATCAAAGAAGAAATTTATTTTTATGTCAAAAATGTAATATGAGCCTCCTCCACCAATTCGGCCTCCCCTCTTAACAAGTCAGCCTCATTAAGAGAATTTGTCCACACATGAATACTATAAATAAGAGATGCATTCGACTTATTGAGGATCCAAACAAGCAAGTGGTTCAAGCTGCAATTTTGGTAAAGATAAGGAAGTGTGCAAAACATAGAAAGACAATTTTTTTCTTTGGAAGAGAAGGAAGACCAAGCGAAGAATAGAGGGACCGAAAATCTTCTCATGTTCTATCACACACGCGAAGAAGTTTGAAATTAGAAGTTCTAACGTAAAGGGCCGAGGGTGTAGGCCGATATTTCAGAAGTATTGGAAAGGGCCGAGACCCTTGATGACTTGACTTGAGTTAACTTTGAAGGACTTGATTAAGAATTTGACTAGTCTATCTTGGGAGGTTGAGTTGGTGGAGTGGAGGAGGTCTTATTCTTGGTCTAAGGGTCTTGGTTGTCTCATTTTGAATTGGTTCTTAAAGAAGAAGATAATTTTGGTTGGGTTTTCCCCTAAGAGGGGTTTTTCCTTGGCTGAGTGCCTACATCTTGTGTTATTTTCTTTGTGATATTCATAGTTTTCGACAATTGTTTGATGATGGGAACTTAAATATTAATAAAGAATCAAAATACATAATCCCAAATAATTGTCATGTAAAGAGAAATTAAGTTAACAAATGACCTAATGTCGCCCTAAGGATTTCTCAACATGGTATCCGAGCTAATATCAAAGTCAAAGGTAGCTGGAAGATCATCGTAGTAAATCTCCAAAGTCAAGAAAAAGGAAGTTCTAGTACAAAACCAAGTAATAAAGGAAGAAAAACTCAGTTGTAAAGGAGGAGTTTATGTATGCTTCTCTCAAAAGATAGTTACAAAAATCTATTTCATTACAGGTAGTCGAAATATGTAAAGGAAGGGCCGAGATCCTCATTTTTGTGAGTTAATGCATCAAATCAATAAATGAATGAAGGCCACATTGAAAGAAGTACTAGCGTAGTAATTTTGAGGAATTTTAGGCCTAGTTTAAAGAAGTATATCAGTCTCATTTAGGACAATTAAGAAGCCCTAACCAGAGATTAATTTGTTTATACTTTTGTGCTTAGATTCAAGATTGCTCGGGTGTGAGTTTAAGGAGGAAGTTTACTAGGATTAAGAAACATAGTAAGTATAGTTTCAAGGTCATTGAAATGTTTGAGGTAAGCCTCAATCAAAAGGGGTCGAGATTGCAGAATAATGGTACCACTTCAAATTAAACAAGGATTGGTTCTAAAATATATCATCAAGAAGGAAAGGATAATTATATCCCATTCAAGGAATGTTTAAAAGAAAGGAGCAATAGAGAAAGAAAATTTGTAGCAGTATCCACTACATACCCTAACCAAAGGAACATCAGTTAGTCATTTTAAGGTGGAACATCTTTGAATTTCCCCTTGAAGGAAACACTGAAGGAGGTACAACTTTATCCTTGGGAAGCAGTCACTTTCATGAAAGGGTAAGGTAAGGCTGTTATAAGGTATGTATGACATAACATGTTCATTTGTGAGCTTTGCTTAAGACTCTTTATATAAATATGCATTAGGGTTTTTCTACATGTTTTGAGTCTAGGGTTTGTAGTCTTATATTTGTTGAAGATTTGAATATATAAGATTATAAACCCTAGATGGATATTGAATTAGAAAACCCTAGTCAATGTAAAAATCCTAACCATAATGTGATTATTCCTTCATAGAAACCATAGTTCTTGATTTGTAGGGTTTGTAGATAATCTAGAATGTATAGTGGCAAGTTACCTTGATGACACCTTAGTCCCTGTTGGATTGATACCTTGTCAATTTTTGGCCTTGATGGTATCTAGCATTGGGTATGTTGTACTCTTCTTGGAACATTTCAAATTGAGGTCAACCTTGTACCTATTGAACAATTATGAATTCCTCCCTAGTTAGGAGGGAGTGTTGGGAAATGTAACTAGTATTGGTCTTCATAATTGTTGCTAGCTCATGACATGATGTAATTCTTAGGTATTTGTCAAAATAAAGAAAAAGAAAAATTATTGTAAAGATCAGAATTAAGCATGGGTTTCATGCTAAATTTATTTTGTTTCTCAGTCTAAGCACCCATTGTGTGCTTCTAGGGTTTGTGTCATGAGTCATTGTCATTTTCATTTTGTATTAAACCACCCTCAGGCTTATTGTATCAAAGAATAAATTTATTTTTGTGTCAAAAATGTAATATGAGCCTCCTCCATCAAGTCGACCTATCCTCTTAACAAGTCAGCCTCATTAAGGGAATCCGTCCACACTTGAAGACTATAAATAAGAGATGCATTCAACCTATTGAAGATCCAAGAAAGCAAGTGATTCAATCCACAATTTTGGTAAAGATAACAAAGTGCACAAAACATAGAAAGGAAAGTTTGGTCTTTGGAAGAGAAGGAAAGACCAAGCAAAGAATAGAAGGACCAAAAATATGTTCATCTTTTGTCACACATGCAACATCAAATGGTTGTAGACCTCAGGTTTTATGCTAGAATATTGATAGTAAGAACCAATATATTGGAAGTTTGATATAGTTGGGGTTGTAGTAGCGGATGTGTCGATCTCTCCCTAAGAAGTTTGTATATTTGATAAGCATGTTTGGATTGATTTGGTTGAGAGGGAGAGATGACTACCTTAGTCTGTGTGCCTGTATGATGGTACTTGGGAGGACATCGTGGCCTAGTTGGTATTGAGATCTAAGTTATAGTTTGACCTTGAGGATGTCTATATCTCGGTGTGGGAGGGTATCTTGGTCTTATGGAGCTCTGTTTAGTGTTTGACCTTGATGATACCTAGATCCCTGTGAGGTTGGCATCTTGGCATGAAGGCCTAGATGGCATCTATATCTTGTTGGATTGATACCATGGTTGTACCCTGATGGTACCTATACTGGAAAGTTGCCTTGATGACACCTTAGTCCATGTTGGATTGATACCTTGGAAATTTTTGGCCTTGATGGTATCTAGCATTGTGTATGTTGTACTCTTATTGGAACATTTGAAATTGAGGTCAACCTTGTACTGGTTGAACAATTATGAATTCCTCCCTCGTTAAGAGGGAGCATTGAGAAATGTAACTAGTATCGGTCTTCATAATTGTTGTTAGCTCATGACATGATGCAATTCTTATGTATTTGTCAAAATAAATAATAAGAAAAATTATTGTAAAGATCAAAATAATATTACTTTTATAAGCATGGGTTTCATGCTCAATTTATTTTGTTTCCAAGTCTAAGCACCCATTGTGTGCTTCTGTTATGAATATAATTCATAACAAAATAAATAAAAATAAATAATATTAATACTAAGTAATCAAGTAGTAATTATGTTAAAAAGTCATTAGTTAACTAAAAAGGCATGTCTAAAAGACATGCCTAATCATGAAAGGTCACCTGCTTTTGGGTATAAAAGCAGGGCCTCATTGTAACTTTTATATCATCTTATACAATTTTATATATAATAAATTATTATTATTAAATACCTGTGTGTATTTTAACATTTTAAGTCTTCAAGCTATCACTCTTCGTGTTTCAGCCTAAGTTTTTATGCTATAGTGGTATCGGAGCCATGGCACACGATATAATCATGCGGGTCTTTGAACGTTGTTCGCAGCACAATGTGCCATTGCGTTCACATCCTGAATACGTTGAGCAGTTTAGTGTTCAAGAAGCATTTCAACGACTAGAAAGATCTTTTGCAGAGGTTAAAGAATGTCGAAAGGAAATTGATAATAAGGATGAAGATGAGGTCGATGATATGAGTCCCAGGAAACTGTTCCAGATATTTCTAAAACTCAACTTCAGGTACAGAAACTCAATTTTTAGTTGAATCTACAAATGCATCTGATGATATGACATTGTCAGATTCTAATGTTCCTGGTCTGTCTAAGATTAAGGGAAATGGTAGAGGCAGAACCAGGGATGGAATTTGACGGGTATTTTGCCCGTCATAAGGCTTTTTGAACGTATTTGACGGCTGGAATTTGTCCATGCCCGTTTTGACTGACGTGCCAGGAAGAGTAAAAAACGTTTTTTTGATGTCTGGAAATTTTTCCAAAACGTTCTTACGCCTAGGGTTGGAATTTTTTTGAAAAACGTCATTCCCTTATCTCACAGCCTGCAGGGCCGTCACACACAGTGTTTCCTTCCTTTTCCTATTCTCGCGCAGCGCCTTTTCGCCTGACATCATGCTTTACTCTCAGCTACAGCGTGAAACTTTTGGCTGCATGAGGCAAGTAGCTCAATGAATTGTGGAAATTTCAAGAGGGCCGAGGCTGTATTTTAGTATTTAAAATTATTTTTTGTTTTTAAAAAGATTCTTGGCTAAATTATTTATGAGTGTTAATCGCCTTTGAAAATTACGATAAATATATGAAAATTTTCAACATAATTATTTATTGAATGGTAATTTTTTAATCAAAAGTTTATTAGTGAAGGGTTCATTTATTATGAGAACATCACTCTTGAAGGGCAAAATTTTTAATATAACGTTTCTTGACGGGAAGCATAAGGACCCAAAACGTCAAAAAAAAATTGTATGACGGGTAAAGAGAAATCCAAATTCCAACCCTGGGCAGAACCAAATTATATCCGCGGCTCAACTCTAACTCCATACACAGAGGCGGGCCCCCTCTGCAGGCAGAATTCTATCTGCAGCCCAATTTTACCTCGGTACACAGAGGTGGGTCCCTTCGGTCGGCAAAATGCTATCCGCGGCCCAAATCTAACTCAAGACAGAGAGGCGGGCCTCCTCCGCCAGCAGAATTCTATCAGCGGCCCAACAAAATAAGGAAAACCTTGTCTAGGGACTTGTCTGCCGAACTGAGCGAAGTGAGCAAAAGGGAGTTCTTGGAAATAAGACCTGTAGAACAAAGAGGAAATGTCAGGGCTATTAATGCCAGAATCAATCCTTCCACGTCCTTTGAGAAACCTGTGTGGCCAAACTTCTGTGAAATTAGCCAACCAATGGGCCCAAGCTGAAGCCCGCGTTATAGAGGCGGCCGACGGAGCCCTGGCAATGATTACAGGCGCAGTCCTTATGTGCCTCGCATAGATCATCGTTCGCCAGAATATGAAACACGACTTCATGGTAGTACCATCGAACCCAGTCCCTTCACGGAGTCTCTGTGCGAAAGACAAGCAGCCGATAATGGTGGCAAAAGAAGGGAAGAAAGTAACAAACAGGTTTCATATCAGGAAATAATAAAGGTTCTTGGCAAAGAAAAGATGAGAAACACGGTTCAACTTTTACTAATATTTATCTACGTTTGCCTAAATTACGATCAAATGGGCAACTTACAGAAAACGATTGCATACGTATGAGAATCTGTGAGGGGCAGTTTGCATTGTTAATACGAGAGCCAATCAGAGAAGGAAATTTTATCGTACAACTTAAAGTGGAGCACTTCAAAATTTGGAGAGGTGTTCAAAAACTCCCTAGAAAACCAGAACAAGCCATCATTGCGTTCTCTGTGCGCCTGGTTTTCAAACAAGCGTTGTTGTCTATTCTTCTACTGGACGTATCTACTTCGTCGGCGAGCATGACGGGCATAAATTGCTGATTATCACACAAAAACCTGTGCCTGCGGGCCCACATCCCTCATGCGGGGCAGGGAAAGCTCTCCACCTACCAACCTGCCATCGATCGAGTAAATTGTGGTGTGACGAGTGGTTGAAGAGTCAGGCTTTTTTTAGTTCGAGTCACTAATCTTGTGAATCGAGATTTCCCTATATACCGTTCGATGCACCGATTGACCTATATATATATATTTTTGTTGGGTTGATATATATATTAAACTAAACTAAATTAATATAATTTAGTTAATTAAAAATATTTAATTAAATTATATATATATATAATTTAACTATATAAAAAAATAAAAAATATTATTATTTAAAAAAAGCAGCATTATTATTAAAAATAATGATAATAACTCAAGAGAATATTACGGATTTTACATGACGAGATGCTTACCAGATTATATACATCGAGCAATAGATATTAAGTGAAAAAAAATTAAAGCTTTGAGGACAAAGCTTCCGAAGGGAAGGGCTATGTTATGAATATAATTCATAACAAAATAAATAAAAATAAATAATATTAATACTAAATAATAAAGTAGTAATTATGTTAAAAAGTCATTAGTTAGATTTTAAGCTTCTGTGGTTGTTTTTTGGAGTAGCATGATCCGGATTATCCACAGTATCATGTTCATTCTGTTGACGTTTCAAACCCCAAAGGGGGTCCATCATCAGGACTAATTTTTAGAATATGATTGATAGTTCTTTGAGAGAAGAATCTTGCGACCAGAGTATAAATAAACCTAAATCTTGATCAATTTTATATTGATTGCAGGTCAGCAGTTCTCCTCTCAATTTTTATCCTTAAGATTTTGAGAAGACAGATCTCATTCCATGTATCCCCTCCGTATAGGGAAGTTATGTTAGATTTTAAGCTTCTGTGGTTGTTTTTTGGAGTAGCATGATCCGGATTATCCACAGTATCATGTTCATTCTGTTGACGTTTCAAACCCCAAAGGGGGTCCATCATTAGGACTAATTTTTAGAATATGATTGATAGTTCCTTGAGAGAAGAATCTTGCGACCAGAGTATAAATAAACCTAAATCTTGATAAATTTTATATTGATTGTAGGTCAGCAGTTCTCCTCTCAATTTTTATCCTTAAGATTTCGAGAAAACAGATCTCATTCCATGTATCCCCTCCGTATAGGGAAGTTATGTTAGATTTTAAGCTTCTATGGTTGTTCTTTGGGTATAAAAGTAGGGCCTCATTGTAACTTTTATATCATCATTATATAATAAATTATTATTATTAAATACATGTGTGTATTTTAACATTTTAAGTCTTCAAGCTATCAATCTTCGTGTTTTAGCATAAGTTTTTATGCTACAACTTCTAGGGTTTGTGTCATGAATCATTGTCATTGTCATTTTGTATTAAACCATTCTTAGGCTTATTGTATGAAGAAGAATTTTTTTTGTGTCAAAAATGTAATATGAGCCTCCTCCACCAAGTTGACCACTCCTCTTAACAAGTCAACCTCATTAAGGGAATTCATCCACACTTGAAGACTATAAATAAGAGATGCATTCAACCTATTGAAGATCCAAGCAAGCAAATGATTCAATATGCAATTTTAATAAAGATAAGGAAGTGCACAAAACATAGAAATGAATGTTTGGTCTTTGGAAGAGAAGGAAAGATCAAGCGAAGAACAAAAGGACCGAAAATATGCTCATCTTTTGTCACATGTGTAAAGAAGTATGAGGTAGAAGTGCTAAGGTATAGGGCCGAGGGTGTAGGCCAAAATTTCAAAAGTATTGGAAAGGGTCAAGACCCTTGATGACTTGACTTGAGTTAACTTTGAAGGACTTGACTAAGAATTTGGCTAGTCTATCTTGGGAGGCTGACTTGGTGAAGTGGAGGAGGTCTTATCGTTGGTCTAAGGTTCTTGGTTGTCTCATTTTGAATTGGTTCTTGAAGAAGAAGAGAATTTTGGTTGGGTTTTCTGCTAAGAGGGGTTTTTCCCTCGCTAAGTGCCTACATCTTGTGTTCTTTGCTTTGTGATCTTCATAGTTTTTGGAAATTATTTGATGATGCAAGCTTAAACATTAATAAAGAATAAAACTACATAATCACAAATAATTGTCATGTAAAGAGAAATCTAGTTTAAAAAATGATGTAATGTTGCCTTAATGATTTCTAAACATTTTCAAGGTATGGTTAGAATAAGAACACGATTATGATGTTTCAATAAACAAAGAAGATGATTATGGTTACAACACTATAATAAACAAACTTGTAGACAAAGATTCAAAACTCATCCTAAAACAAGTCACAATAGTACATGAAACTAACTAAATGCCTATCAACATTCGTGACAATTGATTTAATTAAACCCTTAGGATTTTGCCATATTTACATTAGAGAATTTTTGAGGTAAAAAATGGGCCTCAAAACAAAAATGTACAAAAAAACTAAACTTTATAAGAACCAATAAGATTCAAGATGATGATGTCAACCATGGGGGATGATTCACCATTTTTGGAGTAAAAAAGTAAAAAGATTAAAAATTAAAATTAAAAATTAAAAAACTACTTTTTCAACTAGTATTTTCATTTTATATCCCTACTATTTTACTCAAATTTCAATCAGGATGAATCGTTGGATGTGAAATTTAATTCCTCATCAAAGGACTACACATGTTGCATACTTTTGATGGATCCCACTACACAAAAAATGCGAAATACATGAAAAACATGATTGCAATCACATTTTTCATGTATATATCATTTTTCGTGTAGTGGGGTCCATCAAAAGTATGCAACATGTGTAGTCCTTTGATGAGGAATTAAATTCTGCATCCAACAAGTGCTCCCCCTCAAAATTTTAGTAGAACCGTAAGGAGATAAGTTGAAAATACAAGTCGAAAAACTAGTTTTTTCCCTTTGCCTCTAAAATTAGACAATGTAATCTAATATTATTTTATTATTTACACTATTATTTTATAATATTCCTTAGGATGCCATTTTAGGCCTCAAAATTTCTCTCATGTATGTAAGCGTGTTGTAAAATAAATATTGGTGTAAAGTATGGGCGTAATAGGTGAACTTACTATGGAATGATAGATATGGTTTTGTGTGTTTCTCTACCGTTGGTTGAGTATACATAGCCTTAGCAAAGTCGCAGTGGGTTCCTCAAGCATCGCCCCATTGCCAATGAAGCATCCATAGCCCTTGTGGTTGCCTCAATGACTCTGGTTATTTATCTATGGAGCCTATGGTGATTTGGATGTTATATATATATATATATATATATATATATATATACTTTGAAGCTCGTATTAGTGAGTAAAGTAACCTTGAAAATGGTATTAGTGTAGAAAAAGACAATGTTTTATGGTTATGTTCATCCTTGACACTTTGGTAGGAAATATTTCATGTAAATATAAATGTGAATCTGTCTCTCTCTCTTTATATATATATAAAGAATAATAAGGCTCGTGCTAGTAAATATCTTTTTCCTTGAAAATGGTGAAATTAGAAACACATATTTTGAACTTTCACATCAATCCTAGGTTAAAATAGTTATGAGATGGTACATAAGCTACTGAGCTAAGATAACAACCTTGTGTTACCATTTTTACATGGGAAAGATAACAAGTTTCAACTCTTTTCAAGGTATGGCTAGAATAATAACATAGTTATGACACACAAACTTGTATAAAAAGATTCAAAACTTAGCCCAAAATAAGTCATAAACATGCCACAAATGGAACCGTTCACACCACAAATGGAACCTCCTAAAATGGTTGTGGAACAAAACAAAAAACTAGATTAAAACACATCATAGCCATTTATGGGATAAACCTTCAACCAATAGGGTAATATTAATGCTTTAGGAGCTAGCCTTTAGTTGCTAAGCAAACAAACAATGTTCATTTTTTGGAAGAGGAGTTTTTAGTTAAATCTGGGAAAATCAATATGGATCTAGCATTCTTCCAAAGAAAAAAAGACATTGAATTTTCATTAGCATTGAAATGAGCACAAGAAGACCTTGAAAAATTAGTTATGGTTGAAACACCATTTTTTCCTAAAAATTGCATAACTTTAGTGATGCAAATTTCGAATATGAGATGACTTGTAAAATCAAACTCAAACTTATTATAACTATCACCTACCCTAACTAGTACATTTTTCTTGTCAGTTGCAGTTATAAGGCCAATTCAACTGATAAAATATTTTGTTAACATTGTGAAATTACCACATGTTCCTCATTAGTAGCTTGTATATTTTCGTTTGTAGGCTAAAATGAAAGAGAATATCATATAATATTTCCATAGATACATTCATGAAATACACTTAATTATGCACAATTTTTTTTTCTTAAACACACATTCCATTCATAATGAAAGAGCATCATAAATTGTTACTTTGTTTTGGCAACTATCATTTTGAAAACCAAATTCAAGATTTAAGATAAAAAGTGGAATACTACCAAAACCTTAAATACTCTGCTATTTAAGGATTTTGATTATTGTTTCCATTATTTCATAATAGCAACATCATTTTTCAGAAAGAAAAAGCTAAATATATCATATTGAGATAATATAAAAGTCCAAATTTTACAAATGACAGCTGAAGAGCTGATAGATCTTGATCTTTAACACAAGGACTGATATCAAAAGCATAGCAAAAAAGACGATTCCCCCACGAGGGAAGGAAAACGTCAAAGCAAAAACATAATAACAGATATAGACAAAAATCAAAGATGGATACATCATAAGTCATATTCTATATGCATCACAGGTCATTAGCATATATGATACTAGATCACAGGCCATTGACCTCAACCTGTCAAAAAGATAAACAGCAAACAGATGATAGAGATAAAGCCGAAGAAAAGAAACACCATAGGAGGGATCATAAGCCGGGAATGGAGAAATCTTGAATGAAGCAGGAATTCTCACCATCTTCAATCTTCAAGGACCATGTACCTGCATCAAGAAGTAGACCCTGTTTCGACAGGCAGTCCGCTTGCTCATTCTGAGAGCGACAAATGTGATGAATGGATTTATCTTTTATGAGACCCAAAAAATATATAATCCAGGCCATCCAGCCCGCTAGGTGAGGGCATCTGATGTGGCATGTCCCCAGAACATGATCAATTACAGATTTTGAGTCACCAAAAATAGAGATAGCCTGAATATCACAGAAGGAACAAAATGCAAGAAGGCCAGCAAGGGCCCTCGCCTCGGCCAAACTATTTGTGCCTTTACCCCCATTCCAAGAAATATTGAATTTAAGGTCTAAATCCATAATGATGAGTACCCCGCAGCCACAAATGCCCCGTTGCTCAGCACCATCAAAAAATGCACATGGAGGACATTTGTCGATGCAGCTATGCGACTTACTGATGTTTTTTTTCATTTTGGGTTGATTTGAAGGCACAACTTCAAAGGATGTTACTATCTGTTGAACAATTGACAACAGGGGCATCTTTGAGTCTTCGAAGATTTTGTGGTTCCTCCATTTCCACAAAAACCAGGGGACAAGAATAACCATAGACCTCCATTGATCCTTTTGTCCACTCCACCAAAAATAAGCTTCCTGAGATGAATCGAAATCAGTGAGGGGGAAACCGTATATGATTGCCAAAGCTTTCCAAACTTGCAGCGAGGATTGCCATTTAAAAAACATATGGAGATTGGATTCTTCATGAGACTCGCACATAGCACATCTACTCGGGCCGTGCCAACTCCTTTTCTTCAAATTTTCCCATGTCAAGTTTCTGTTCTGGAACACCAACCATGAGAAAAAAATAAGCTTTGGAGGGCACCCTGACTTCCATAACAGCAGAGGAAAAAGCGAGCCAGTGGAAGGATGCTTAAAACCAATCATATCCTTGTAAATATCTTTCACTTGGACCGACAAACAGGTATTTGGAATAGCCCACGACAGATAGTCAGCTGTGGAAGAACGATGAAAGCCGCAAGCAGACAGCGATGCCTTAACTGAAAGCCACAGATCAGCCAAAGACGCAGGCATGCCAAACTCGGAGGATTCTTTCCAGATAGGGATTGGACCATGCCACTCAGATATGAGCTTGTCCCAGGTAAAAAAGCCAAATCTGTGGAAAAACATAATAAGCTCCCGTGGCATAGCTATGCCTTGCCGACCACCCATAATAGGATCTATACCTATAAGGATATTGTTGCCTGATTGTAAACTCCACTTCAGATGCTTTAAGAAATAATTCTCAATCTTGCGAAAACTGAGCCAAATGGCCGAGCCATATTTGGCTCCAATCCTGCCTCTTCTGAACCAGTATTCTATGCCCCGCCCTTTCATGTATTTCTTTTTGATGGTGGAGCTCCACGGGCCTTCCCCAAAAACTCCTCTCCATAGAGATTTGCAGAGGAGAGCTTTTCCAAAAGTTCTCATGTCCAGCAATCCCCATCCTCCCATATTCTTGGGCAAAGAGAGCATTTCCAGCTTAACAAGGTGATATTTTTGCTGATTAGATCTACCACCCCATATAAAGTTAGCCGAAATCTGATTCATTTTGAGGATGATACTTGCAGGGAGGTAAAAAATATGAGCCCAGTAAACAGCCATTTGCGTTAGCACAACTTGCGTTAAGATAACTCTTCCTGCTAAGGATAAACACTTGAATTCCCAAGCCGAGACTTTTTTATAATATCTGTCCGTCAACCACTGCCAGTCTGCTCTGGAGTAATTATTTGCTTTCAACTGAAATCCCAAGTACTTAAAACCATCTGAGATCGGTCTCGACTCGATTCCAAATAGGGCAGAGATCCAAAGCACCGTTTCCAAATTGCTGTCATTGTGGAAAAGGGTGGATTTTGCCTTATTAATATATAACCCTGTAGCTTTTTGGAATCTGTATAAAATGTCTTGAAGGCAGATCCACGACATTCTGCAAAGCATTGCAAAAACTAAAACATCATCAACAAAGAGATTGTGAGAGATGAAATTATTCTTACAGATCTTTACGGGCTTGCATCTATCTTCTGAGACCGCCTTGTTTATGTGAAGGCTTAGAGAATTCATAGCCAAGATGAACAGAAGAGGAGAGAGGGGGCAGCCCTGGCGAAGTCCTCTTTCAGCCGGGAAAAAAGGAGTAAGCATACCATTGATAATGACAACATAATTCACGTTTTCCACGCATGCCATGATCCAGCTAATAGATCTCGAATTAAGGCCAATTTTCGCTAGTAAGCACCTTACAAAGCCCCAGTCTAAGCAGTCGAAAGCTTTTTGCAAGTCAATTTTTAGAATGGCGGCATCAGACTTATATGAGAGCATAGAGAAAAGACATTCCTGAGTATTGGCGACGGCATCCAGGATGTTCCTGCCCTTCAGAAAAGCATGTTGGTCCTTTGTAAGAAAGGTGGCTAAAGTCCCTTTAATCCTTTCAGCAATGATCTTTGTGATGATTTTAAAGGAGATGTTGCATAAGGAAATTGGCCTGAAATCCTGAAATGAATCCGCCTCTACTTTTTTTGGGATGAGAGCAATTTGAGTTGAAGTTGTAATCTGATGAATGCTCCCTGAGATTCTGGAAGCCTCAACCATCCTCAGCAAGTCCTGTTTGATAATATCAAAGAAGTGAAAGAAAAATTCTATTGTCCAGCCGTCTGGGCTAGGACATTTGTCTTTTTTAAAAGCCCTTATGACATCCAGGAGCTCATTCTCTGTTATAGGCTGAAGAAGACTTGCATTCTTTTCATCATCAAACATTTTAGGAAACAGGTCGATACCCCAAAGAATGTCCGGGAAGCTACATCCTTCTCTTCTGCTGTATTGATTTTTAAAATATCTTACAACTTCTTTAGATATGTCTTGCTGTGAGGTAAAAAAAACCCCTTGACCATCGCTTATTTTCCATATTGTATTTTTCTCTCGCCTAGAATTTGCAAATTTATGGAAAAACTTAGTATTCTTGTCACCTTCCTGCAGCCAGGATACCCTGCTTTTGAGCTTCCAGAAAGCTTCCTCTTGCTTAAGGATGTTCTGTTTTTTCCTTTCCAAATCTTTGATTCGGCATCTTGTGCTAAAAGAGAGGGAATTTGCATCCAGATCCTTTAAGATTCTGTCAAGCTCCATCTGAATTTCTTGATAAGAGGCTCTATCCCTCTGTCTTTTTTTAAATTGCCAGTCTTTGACCACTTTCCTCATAGCTGATAGCTTATCCCTGAAAGTCAAAAAAGGGGGGGCCTTATCATTAGCAGACAGTTCGTTCCAGGTTTTGGTGATGACTTCGTTGAAATCCGAATCCTCCAGGCATGCCCTATTGAATTTAAAAGAGTAACCTTTTCTGAATCCGCTTTGCTTCCAACTGAGATATATAGGTCTATGATCGGAAATGAAAGCCTGCCCAATGGAAGACTGTGGCATACCCAGCTTATCAATAATGCTGCCCCGTACAATGAAACGATCGATTCTTTTTGCAATATACGCCTCCCCAGATCTTCCATTGTCCCAAGTCGGTAGCATTTTCAATGGGAATATATCAACAACATCATATCCCTAAAAAAAAAAGATTACACTTCCAAAAAGTATTCAGTGTTCCCAAAATTTGGTTCACCCATGTAGAGAATTCAACCCATTACATTTGTAAGTCTATGCCTTCTTATAATAATTTAGTTCAAGTTGAAAGTAATAATTGCATCTAGCTGAGTCATTCTCATCAACTATATTTCAATGTTCCTCTCTTTCCAATCTTGTCATTAGGAAATCAACAATTATCTTAAAAATGATAATGTTTCATTGTTATCAGTATTATTAAACTTTTCTTTATAGTAATTATAGAAACCACCATCTTTATCTTCAATATCATAATAATTATTATGCAAAGCATAGAAGGTTACTTAGCACGTCTTTTAAGATATAAGTTAGGTTGGGTAGCATCTGCTACATTGTTCATATTAGCATTAGAACTTTTAAATGTAATGATAACACAGTGAGTTGGTTTTCAATAATTTTTCTTTGGCATATTTTATTGTGACAAGAAATCGTAACACATTAATTCACTAATCATAATACATTAATTCATTAATTCCGTTTCAAAGGGAAGCTTTTATTTTGATCATGTTCATGAATTTCTTTTCTAATTTTTAGATAATAATTAATGATTTTTTTTCTAATTTTTAGATAATAATTACTTCATTATTGAGTTTTCCCAAAAAGCTACCATTTCATGGAGTTCTAGGTTGGGATTCAAAAGTGTTATCTCAAATTTGTTACTTACTTGTAATAGTTTTATATTATTTACGTGTAGCCATCTAAATACTATTTTTTTTTTTTTTCAATTTCAATAACCTCTAAATATCACAGATTAAGATCTTGATTTCTAGATTATATATATATATATAATCTATTTTAATTTCAATAACCTCTAAATAATCTTAGATTAAAATCTTGATATTTATATATATATATTTCAATTTCAGTAATCTCCAAATATCCCAGATTATATATATGTATATGGGTTGAGTTGTCTTAATCCTAAAAACTCCCAGATTCATAAAAATGTTAAACTTTTAAATTAAAATCACACATATTTCAATTTAGTTTTCTTTACATTGTTTAGCTTGTTTTATAAAAAAAAATCATCAAAGCTATCCCAATTATATATGGACAAGTAAGAAAAGTTAACAATTTGAACACAACATTTTCATGGTATAAATTAAAATTTTATATGTCTTAATAGTTAAGCTATCCAATATTATATTATGTTTGGTCGATAATTATTAATATTTATTTGTACTTTTTTTAAATAAAAGCAATATAATAATGTTTTGTCTAAACATTTTACATTTTGGAGTTTTTGTTGGTGAAAAGTTTTGTAGCGAAATCTTGATTTTTTTAATTGAGTTTTGACTACATATATGGATTCAACCCCTTGAAAAATTCTTGGGGCTCTCAAATTGTGAAGAGTTCACAAATTAAACTCGTGATTCCAATAAATCCTTATTGGATACCAGGTAAATTAAACTTGAAAATAGGCCCAAAAAACCTCAAAAACATATAATAGATAAAAAAACGCCATATAATAATTGTTAAGTACTACTTTAAAATATATGCCTTTATTGTTTGAATCTAGTGGATGATATTAGGGATATTATCTTCCTGGTAAATATTGTTTGTGTTAAAACAATCTTTTCTTTTTAAAGTTAGACTTAAACTTGTTAAAACCATCTTTTCTTCTTAAAGTTGGACTTAAACTACTTATAATTGGTTAAGATTTAGGCTTCTTTGCACATAAGGAAATATGTTAAGAAATCAAGAATTAAAAATATTTGGCAATAGTCAAAATTTACATTTACCTTTTTATTAATCACAGATGAATTATTTTAAATAATGTGGTTTTCATTGAATAACCAACATAGATCTATCTTAACTCTAGATCTATCAAGCCCAGAGAGGGATCAAATCTCTCGAGGTGCAAACCTTTCCTGAAGTTTTACACTTAAAAAAGAGATTTAATGATTGAACTTGAGGAAAGGCTCGCACCTCCAGAGATTTGATCCCTCTCAATGCTTGATAGTTTTGGAGTTAAGATGGATCTACGTTCGTTTACATAATAGATAATTATAGAAAAATAAAACATAAATTTTCAAACATAAGGACTATAAATACATCTATCAAAACCATTGAAATGGGATTCCCTATTTTTGTTTGGAAAATTTTTCCTATAAGACACTCATACAAAAACAAATCCGAACTTTTTAGACATAAGGACCATTCACAAAATATTTAAAGGAAGAAGTTAATACACTTTCATAAAAACACTCTCATCCTGGAGGACAACAATAAATAGAGGTATTTTTTGTCTGAAAATTTTCTTTTATTTACATAAACCATTCACAAAAGATTTGAAATATATTTAAAAAGAAAAATAAAAAATAAACAAAATAAATCTTGTTTTTATTTTTATTTTTTAATTAAGCAATTATCAAAATTATAAAAAAATTTCCCTTAATATTAGAGTTTAGGCTTCTGTGATCCATATCAAGTTAGAGAAAGATTTCGGCGAAAATCACATGGAATCTCATTTGTCGACACGTTTCGAACCAACCAGTGTGGTTCATCGTCAGGACAAGTTGAAGAAACAGATCCATCTTAGCATGTTAAATAGACCGAGCAGAGCCTCCAACGACTAGTTTGACCAACCGTTAATATTGACTAATGGACCGGGATCAAAACATTTTCAATAATAAAAAGGAGATAAGTTATATAGGAGACCAATAAATAATTTAAATTAGTGATAATAGTTTATTAATAAATAGCTAAAAATTAAAGGTTAATTATTTTTAAAAGGAAATTAGTTGCAAAGGACCGTTTCTATGAATAAATTAAATGTGAATACAAGTTAAATGTGAATAAAAATAACTAAATGAATAAAAACAAAATAAAAATAATAATAAATAAATAAATAATAATAAAAATAATAACAAACAAACTAACAATAAAATAAATAAATAAATAAAATAAATACAAATAAAAATATAAAATAAAAATAAAATAAATAAAAATAAATAAATAAATAAAAATAAAATAAAAATAAATAAATAAATAAATAAAATAATAAATAAATAAATAATAATAATAAAATAAATAACAATAAATAAATAAATAAATAAATAAATAAATAAAAACACAAATATAAAATAAAAATAATAAAGGAAAAGTTAAATGTATAGAGTAATGTATAAAATTAATTTTATTTAAAAATATTATAAAAATTGTGTGTTAAATAATAAAGGTAATAAATAAAATCAAAGGATGATATGATAGATCGGAAATTAGTTAAAAAATATAAGCAGTAAAGAATCAGAAAGGAAATTAGTTATAAGGAGGCCCTTAAATAAAATAATCAATAAAAATAATAGGAATTAAAATGGAAAAAAAGGCATCAGAAGAAATAGGAAAATAATAATAATAATAATAATAATAAAATAAATAAATAAGTGAAAATAAAGATAAAAGACACCAAAAACCAAAGAGGACGAAAAAACTACTAGGAAGAGAGGGCTGGGACCCAACACATTTTTAAAAACATTTCCTATAAGACACTTTGATACAAAATCCTAATTTGGTGTTCTGAAGGCAAAGGCTTACCTTTACCAATAATAGCCACCTTTAAGATTGACAACTCAAGGTCCTAATCCCTGAATCACTTTGTGAATCTTTTGTGTATATATATAGCTCTTACACAAAAGAATTCAAATCTCAAATTTGGCACAACAAATTCACTATTGGTTGCCTACAAAAAACTCTCACACCGGAGGAAAAAAATAATTATATAAAAATAAAGCTTAAGCTTTTAGACATAAGGACCATAAACACATAAATCAAAATCATTGAAATGAGATTCCCTATTTTTTTAGAAAACTTTGTTTATAAAGCACTCTGATACAAAAATAAAGCCTAAAGCCTAATGTTTCAAACATAAAGACTATAGATACATGAATCAAAATCATTGATATTGGATAAGAGAAAATAACTCTTCTTTTTATTTTTATTTTTAAATTGAGAAATGAATCAAAATCATTGAAACGGGATAAAAGATAATAACTCTTCTTTTTATTTTTATTTTTAAATTGAAAAATTATAATGAAAATTGTTTTATCAAAATTTTCTCTGAGACATAAGGACTATAGATACATGAATCAAAATCATTCAAACTAGATAACAGAAAATAACTCTTTTTGTTTTTATTTTTAAATTAAGAAATTATAATGAAAATGTTTACATAACGATAAATTGATTATTTTATTTTTATATTTTATAGGTGACATAAGAGAAGAATACAATGGGAAAAACTCATGGGTTGTGAAAATCATGAGTCAAAATGTTTCATAAGGGTAAATTGACTATTTTATTTTAGTTAAATAAATTTATTTTTTTATTATATTTTGTTTTTATATTATTATTTCTTGTTTTATTATTATTTTTAATGTAATTATACACATACAAAATGTTTCATTAATAATTATAATCATTAGTTTTTTAATTCAATTAAATTTATTTTTGTTTATTAAATTTTAATTTTTACAACATCTCTCCCATACAAGGTTGTAGAGTTTTTAATTTTTTTAATGCAATTTGATTGAGTCAAAATGTTTAACAAGACAAGAAATGCCATTACAACATCTCTTCCATATTCGGGAGAGTGCCTCTCACCACAATGATGACTTATCAATTTTACATTTTCTCACTACATGATTAAGAATAAACTATACTAAAATTTGTTGGCTTTAATTTTTTATAAATAAATTAATTAAATATGTACAAAATATTAGAGAAAGTTAGTTTTACATTACTTTTACCAATTAAATTAAAATTAAAATATCTCATAAATATATAATTAAAATATCTCATAAATATATTTAGAAAAGTTAGGTAATCATGTAAAATTTTCTATATATAGGACAATTTATAATGTCACGGCATAGCAGTGACATCTAGTTGCTACCTTTATGTATTACCGCGTCTGTACTAAAAATAAAGGATTATTTTTTGTGGGGCTACTGTTAACATTAGGGTTCTGTGATGTTCGATGCGCTGAGGTCATGGCACCACCACATGCCCGGGCCATTCTACAAGGGCTAACATAGGGAGGATAGGAGCAGCTGTTATATCGGTGCATAGTTGTGTGTCTGATCTCACAGACGACCTGCCGTTTTAGTGGAGTTCGTACAAATTGTGTCTGCTATTGGTATTTAATGTCTCTAAGACCATATCTGACAGGACCGCATGCCATGCTAACCATACATAAAAACCTCAAACCATGCATAGCATCCGGAGGCGCATCTGAGATGTGACGAGCTGCATGACACACCATGTTTTCCGATGGTCCCATTTTTTCGAGCAGGCCGAACCTGGAATTAATGATGCAATCAATATTTCTGGCCTACAAACAACTGCATGCAATACAATACGGATGACAGACCATCCATACAATGTAAGTTTGAATTTGCAAGCCCGCTTGAAATTTGAATTTTGAATTTATATTTACTGCTCAGCGAATGTTTTCTTGCAGTTCGAACGCACTCTTTCCATACCCAGCAGTCACCATGCGCTCTGCTATGCTGGGAAGCTCCTGCTCGGCACCGAGCGACATCATGTCGATTTCGCAAATTCCGTCGACGTTAGAATTCCTACCTCGACTGCCACTGCCGCTGCAGCTGCTCCCGTCCTCGTCTACCGTCCCGTAGTCCGACAAGCCATCTTCCAGGGCAGCGCCAAGTTCGGCTTGACATTCACTGTCAAAATTCGATGAAATTCCATCTGTATGCAGACCATCGACATCTGCTGCGCGCGTACCAGCTTGGCGAGCTGCTGTCCGTTACCACTTTCTTCTCTTCCGCAGTGGAACAGCACCGGCTTCTGGGACTTCAAATCTCTGCCGGTGGGGAGGGCAATAGTGTTCTGTCCCAACATTTGCTGGGTTGCTGTTAAGTGTGTCCCAACATTTGCTGGATTGCTGTTAAGTGTGACACAAAGTATTGTACGAATATCAGTGAGATTGTATATAATGTAATATAATGTTTCTTCTGGGGATCCCTTTTAAAAATAAATAAAATTACAAATGAAATTACAGACCTCTGTAATTTTATTTATTGCTCAGCAAGGGTGGGAAAACCCTAGCTCTTCTCGTTGTAATTGTCAATTTCGGCTCCTTTGACGGCCATTGTAATAATTTGCAGCGTCAGCCGCTGATGCAGTGTGGAATTTCAGAGCAGTAGTAATCGACTATGACAATTTGAAGAATACCCAGTTTCATTTCCTCGGTGAGTTTATGTTTCCTGTTAATCATCTGTGATTTGATTTGCTTGTCTTCACTTGGCTAATAAAATGCACGTTGTGGTCATTGTGCAACGACAATGGAAAATACCCTACTGCAGACTGGAGGTTTTGAACAACTAGTGGTTCTCACTATCAAATCGGCCTCCTTTGACCGTGATAGCAACAATTTTACAGGGTCATTCACTGACGCAGGAGAAAATTTCAGAGCATTGGAAATCAATCGTGCTAATTTGGAGAATACACATTTTGATTTTCTCAGTCTTCATTTATCTGGTGAGTTTTATTTGCCCCATATCTGCTATGCGGCTCTAGCTATGTTGAATTAGGGCTACAATGATATTTAGAGTATAGGTTTTCTCTACTCAGTGATGCTTTGGAAGAGGAATTTTAGTTTCTGTAACTATAAGGATTGAATAAGATGAATTGTTTTAACTTGGTTTTGTTTGAATTTCAATAAAGACAATGATTTTTGTGCCATTTAAATCAGAAATACTTGTGTTCAAATATTTGTGATTCAAATGACACTAGTTGATATATTGCTTGATTATTACTCAATTATTTTCTTTTTGGAATTTGTTCATCCGTTATTGCAGTTTTGGAAATTTGAAGCTATGTTGAGTTAGGCTTACACTAATGAGACGAATTAGAGTATAGGTTTGTCTGCTCATTGATGCTTTGGAAGAGGAATGTTTTTTACTATAACGATAAGGGTTGAAGAAGATGACTTATTTTAACTAATTTTTGCTTAAATGTCAAGAAAGACAGTGAGTTTCATGCCATTTAAATCAGGAAAAAATTGTGTTCATATATTTGTGATTCGAATCACACTAGTTGATATATTTCTTATTATTTCTTAGTGGTTTTCTTTTGAGAATATCCTCGTCCATTATTGTAGTTCTAGAAATCTGAAAATTGACTCTATAAACTCTCACGAACCTTGTTTGCTAACTGAAATTCAGCTTGGAAGTTTAGAGGTGGGGTAAATTCTACTATGTTATTTGCTATGATGTGTTCCACCTGAAAACGATTCTCCAGTGCTTAACATTGTCTTTGCCTGTGTGCATAAGTTGGAGTGAAAATATTATAATTAGGGAAGAAAGCAAAGTACAGTTGAAACTTTTCAGTGTTTACTTGGATATTAGTCACCTGATAAGTTCAGGAAAATAATTTTTTTAAACATTATAGTATTTCATAATAATTTGAAAAGCTCTATAATATGGTGTCATGGTTGTGTTTTCAATAAATGTTGGTCAAAGTGAAACCAATTAATTAAGGTTGAGAAGTCTTGACTTCTTTCAGCTCTACACCAAGTAGACTCCTTGGGTCTACTGAACCTTGTTTCACTGGTGTGTAAACATGGGCATATTTTGGTTGTGTCAACACTTTGACTAAGAAACTAACATGTAGCAATTTATAGCAAGAGGAAAAATGTGGATTGAACTCTCTGAGTACTAAGTTCCATCTTGGGAGCATAGTTCAATAACAAAGTATTGGAAAAATGATACGCATGCTTTAAATGATGTAAAAAATATCTGGCTTGGAAACTTTAGGAAGAAAGAACTTTTTCATCGGGTATCCTGATCCATCCTGCAAACTTTCCCTAGTCTGATATTCATAACTCTTATTTACTGGAGAGGTTGTACAATCATAATCAACTATGGTTGCAATGAACATTCTAGTGTGATATGGTTGCAATGAACATTCTAGTGTGATCTCTCTCATATAGTAAAAAAAATAACTATAAAATAAAATGTATTGCAACATCTATTGTTTCGGCATAAATGAGTGGTTGGAACATACCTAGAATAACGTGTTCAATTGAGCCAACAATTGCAGAAATGCTCCATGTGCTCTTGACAAACTTTTGGAAAAGGTGTAGTAGCTTCTAGGTTTCTTGACAAGCCCAGAATGTTTATTTTGCAATAATGGACGAGAATCAGAATTTATAAGACAATGCATATTTTATTCTTGCAATGTTGTGTTGACATATGCCAAGCATAGTGTCCCAATTATCGTGATCATTTTCTATCAGTCTCAGAAGTACAATCTTCATTATTAGTATTCAGAATTTGAAAGGTTTGCTCTCTGATTAATGTTTGCATTGTAAAGACATGAAAAAGACATGAAATGTATATTATCAATAAATTTGTAGCAGAGATATAGGGCTTGGAGTCAATTTCTTGAATCCTTGGTAAGACTTCTACAATGTATGCTTGGAATCTCAATAACGGATTTCAAAACCATGGGCTTGTTTCTTGGATCTTCCTTCACAACCATGGATCTGGATCTTTTTCCTTGTTAAAAGATAACAATGAGTCAATTGAGACACAAAAATAAAACAATTATTCTTCGTGGTAAATCTATTCCCTTTGTCCAAGGATTTAAAAGTCATGGCAACAATTATGTAAGAACTTGGTCATTATTATATGTCTCTTTGACTCTTGTCCAATAAGTGTAATGTGCAACATATGGTAAAATATATACAACTTTTAAGTAATTCGAAACTCTTTCATCTCTGAATTAGAGACTCATGTGAACTTATTTTTTTTATTACATTATGTTTTGAATTATTCTTTCTACTATTGTGTAGATTTAGTGCTTTATATTTAATGTGCACTTATTGATTAGAATCAATGGTTGTTATTTGAGCTCTTGACACACCTTTTTTCAGAGAAAAAAGCTTCATAGATTATATTAAGTCAATATAAAAAACCATGATAGGATACAAAAAAGAGTAGCTTGTGAAGCCACGAATCAAAACCATCACTAGACGGAAACATGAAGAGTAGATGTGCATAAAAGCACCTAGAACAGAAGACACATAGTTATATCAGAAAAGGATTGAGAGAAGAACAGGATGAACCATATACAAAACATCCAGAACTGGCTCAGATTCAAAGCAATAAAGCACAAGAAAGCATATGCTGATAGAAGCTTGTTGCAACATATCCATCATATATACCGAGGACAAAAAACGCCACAGCCATAAGACGGGCCCAAACTATTTGGGCAGCTTTTTTGGGAGTGAGTCAAAGATTGCGATAATGTTATGCAGGATGGACTTATAGGGGATCTTTGAGTCTTTGAAAATTTTGTGATTTCTCCATTTCCATGCGCACCATAACATAATGACGATGAGAAAACGCCTAGGCTCCCTTTGCCTGCACCACCATTCGAAAGCTGCATGGATAGAAACAAAAACAACATGAGGAAAACCAAAAGAGATGACCAGGTCATACCAGATTTGCTGAGAGGATTTGCATTGGAAGAACATGTGAAGATTAGACTCCTCATTTGCTTCACACATCGAACACCTGCTTGGGCCATGCCAGCTTCTTTTCCTCAAGTTGTCCCATGTCAGGTTCTTATTGTTAAACACTAACCATAAGAAAAGAATCATCTGAAGAGGGCAACCCGATTTCCAGAGAACCATCGGAAATTTTGAGCTTGTAGGCGAAACCTTTGAAGAAATAATATCAGAATAAATATCTTTTACTTGTGTTGTCATATGATCATTGGACAAGGACCATGCTAGGTGGTCATTTGGCCCTCCACGGTGAATCCCACTTGCCACTAGAGCATCTTTGACATTGTTCCAAGATGAACTCAATTCGACTGGCAAGCTGATATCAGAGGCATCCTTCCATAAGGGTGTAAGGCCGCTCCAGTCAGAAATGAGCTTGTCCCATGTAAAATAACCAATTCTGTGAAAGGAAAAAATGAGATTGTCTGGAATGGAAATGCTTCCCCGACAGCATGCAATAGGATCCAAACCAATTATGATATTGTTTCTAGAAAAAATCCTCCACTTTAGATTCTTCAAGAAATATTTCTCGACCTTCCTAAGACTGAGCCATATGGCAGATCCTTGTTTAGTTCCAATTGCTCCTGTTCTAAACCAATATTCCAGACTTTTGCCTTTCATATATTTTTGTTTTACCGTAACACTCCATGGCCCATCCCCAAAAATCCCTCTCCAGAGCGATTTACATAATAGGGCCTTCCCAAAAGCCCTCAGATCCATTAAACCCCATCCCCCGAGATGCTTAGGCAATGAAATAATGTCCATTTTGGAGAGATGGAATTTACTCTGTTCAGATTTTCCACCCCAAATAAAATTTGTCGTGATCTTGGTCATCTTTTGAATAATGCTTGCTGGAAGGACAAATAAATGAGCCCAAAAGACCGCCAACTGCAATAAAATAGATTGAGAAAGGATGACTCTACCTGCCAAGGATAGACATCTATGCTCCCATGCCGATATCTTTTTATAGAATCTTTCTATCAGCCATTGCCAGTCATTCCTTGAGTAAGCTTTAGCTTTGAGATGAAAACCTAAATATTTGAGGCCTTCCTTGATCGATCTTGACTCTATCCCAAAAAGCTGAGAAATCCAATTCACCATTTCCATATTGGTATCATTGTGATAGAGTAAAGATTTCGCTTTGTTAATAAAAACTCTAGAGGCTCTTTGGAATCTTTCGAGAATATCTTTTAAACATGTCCATGATGTTCTGCATAACATTGCAAATAAGAGGATATCAACAAAGAGGTTGTGCGAAATGAAGATGTGCCTACAAATCTTAATAGGTCTGCAATTGTTTTTGGCAACCGCTTTATTAACGTGGATGCTTAGGGAGTTCATGGCCAGAATGAATAAAAGAGGCGAAAGGGGGCATCCCTGACGCAAGCCTCTCTCTACTTGAAAAAAATGAGAGGGAATACCATTGATAATAACCGCATAGTTGACATTCACTACGCAAGCCATGATCCATCGGATGGAGTTGGATCTCAGACCAATCTTTGCCAAAAGACTTTCAATAAACCCCCAATCTAAGCAGTCGTACGCTTTTTGCAAGTCGATTTTCATGATGGTTGCTTCTGTATTTTGAGAAGACATAGAGAACATGCACTCCTGAGTATTAGCCACAACATCCAGAATATTGCGGCCCTTCAGAAAAGCGTGTTGGTTCCTAGATAAAAAGGAGGCCAGTGTTCCTTTAATTCTTTCAGCAATAACCTTTGTGATGATTTTGAAAGAGATATTGCATAAGGATATTGGTCTAAAATCATGAAAAGATTCTGGCACACCCTTTTTTGGGATTAGGGCAATCAATGTGGAAGTAGTGATATGGTGTATGTTACCAGTCATCCTAGACGCTTCCACCATCCTTAGAAGATCCTATTTAATGAGGTCGAAAAAGTGGATGAAGAATTCAATTGTCCAGCCATCCGGGCCAGGGCTCTTATCTTTCTTGAAGGACTTCATAATTCCGAGTAGCTCATCTTCTGTGATTGGCTGGAACAAGGCCTCATTCTTCTCATCATCAAACATCTGAGGAACCAAATCAATACCCCATAGAATGTCCCGAAAGGCAATATCTTTCCTTCTGTTGTATTGTTTCTTGAAATGACTGACAGCCTCCTTTGTGATGTCATCTTGAGATACAGTGAAACCTCCATTTCCATCCCTTATCTTCCATATGGAGTTTTTGTCACGTCTGGCATTTGCATAGTTATGAAAAAACTTAGTGTTTTTGTTGCCTTCCTAGAGCCATAAAGCCTTGCTTTTAAGCCTCCAAAAGGATTCCTCTTGCTTCAGCAATTTAAATTTTTTCCTTTCAAGCTCTCTTCTGCTACATTTCATGCTGAAAGAGCACGAGTTTGCATCTGATAATTTCAAAAGGCTATCCAATTCCTGTTGGACTGTCTGAAGTTCCTGCCTATCTTTCTCCCTTTTTTGAATTTGCCATTTCTTCACTAGCTTTCTCATTGCTGCCATCTTATCTCTAAATGTTAAAAACGGGGGGAGCTTAGCCTTTGCTGTTAGCTCTTTCCATGCATTGGAAATGTATTCATTAAATGCTGGGTCCTGTAAAAGAATTCTGTTAAACTTGAAGGGATATCCCCTTCTGGAACCCTTTTCCGGCCATGATAAGAGAATAGGTCTGTGATCCGATACAAGTACATTCCCCACTGCTGAAAAAGGCATGCCCATCTTATCTATAATGCTGATATGTACTAGGAACCGATCAATCCTTTTAGCAATATAGGCCTTATCAGTTCTGCCATTAACCCATGTCGGCTTCATTTCCGGAGGAACGATATCCACCAAATTTTTATTTAGAAGCTCAAGCTTTATGATATCAGCAAGCGGGTCCTTTTTCTTCCCGAATCCCCAGCATTCTTCCGAGCTCAATGTTACATTTAAATCGCCTGCAATTAAGAGATGTTCAATATCAAACATATCTGATGAGAATTTTTTTTCCCAAAAAGGAGCTCTATTTTTATAAGGCGCATAAATGTTTAAGATATTAATAGGAAGATCTTTGCCCCTGATGGATGCCGAAATGATGATCCCAGCAAAACATTTATATGCTTTAGCTCTTATTCGCATAGGATCCCATAGAGTTGCTAGACCCCCTGACAATCCTCAAGCCTCTGTAGCCACCATATACCAAGATGGAAGCATTTTCCTGAAGTAAGAAATGGTGGCTTCGCGACTGTGCATAGTTTCTTGGATAAGAATTATTCCCGGCCTGGAAGAGTAGAAGAAATTCTTCAGCGTTAGAAATTTGGGGTCAATGCCAAGACCTCTGATATTCATAGAGATAATAAAAGTCATTTGGAGGATTCACCAGCCGCGCTTGCTCTAAGAGGCTATGAATCTGGCATGCCATAAATAGGGACATCAACCAGAGAGAGATTTCTAACCCCGCTGTCTGTAACAGTGGTTCTTCCTCTAAAATGCCTGCTGCCACCCCGATTCTTTTTTCTTACAGTTATATTTATTGCAGAGTCCGGGCTAATGAACGGCGAAGCCTGGTTCCTAGGTTTGTGGATAGTTAAAGGCTCCAGTTCGAGAGACTTTCGATTGAGAAGAAAATCCAGATCACTATCGTAAGGATTAATTGGGGATGAAGCAGGGGAGTTCACAGGGGTGACAGACACACATGGTTCTTTTCCTTTTATATGGGATAAGAGATTTTGATTAGGGGTTGGTGATGAGGACGATATAGGAATAGGAATGGATCCGACGGAGAAGTCCTTTACCCGCATGGGACTCGGGGAAGGAATAGCTTTATCATCTCTTGGTTCTGGAATGGGGGAGCACTGAAAAGCTATAGGACTGCTTATCAAAGAATTATTGTTATTACCTGGGCTGCCAGGTCTGGTTTCTGGAAACAGAGGGGGGTCCTGTGACAATACCCGTGGGGAAGCTGTTGATTTGGGGAGATGGTCTTCCAGCAACTCTGTGGAGGATGGGCTAGTTGATGAGACCTGTCTCCTCACCTTTTGTCTGAGGCTCCTATTTTTAAGAAACTTGTGTTTAGGACAATTTTTTATTAAATGGCCAGTTTTATGACAAGCTGCGCATCTGAACGGGATGCCCCAGAAGTCCAATCTTTGCTTGATTATCTGATCTCTCCAAGCAATCTCAATGTGATCTGGATATCCCCCCCTGTACGATTTTTCTATGAGGATCCAAGCTATTCTCTTATCCTTTTCTCCTAGACACCAAGGATCAACGTAGATAAATCTGCCTATAGAATTACCAATCTCCTCAAGGGTTTCTTTTGACCATAGTTCTAAGGGAAGATTTGGAAATTTTACCCATATGAGGTTATTTGAGGGCGTATTTTTCAGCGGGTCAAACCCAATATACCACCTATAAAGAGCAAGGAAGCTCCTTTTAAACACCCACGGACATTTTTGAATAGCTTCAGCATCAGCAGCATTAAGAAAATGGAAGCAGTACCACTCCTTCATAAGGTTTGATATAATAGGTATATATCCTATCACTGGTTTCCAATGGATTGCTATCCATTTCCTCATATCAGCATCATTCATTTCGGGGAAATGCCATCTACCTATAAGGGCAAGGTTCTGTAGACTCTCAATCCTTTCGGTCAGATGCACACTATCAATCTTGATTGCAGAAGGCGGAGCAGTAATTTTAACAGGTTTTCGCGTCTTGTTATAGCAGTTTAGGTGCTCATGAAAGCCCTGTTCCTTCTGCTCCCCTCTATCTTCTCTACGGGATAAGTGACGGGACCTTTCCCTGTCAGCACCTTGGAAAGATGGCTTTACAACCACATCATCCAGTGTTGTTTGCCATTCTCCGGATTAGGTCCTCCGTGGCAGTTGCATCGGGCTCTCTGTCCATACGCCTCCAAAAATCTTACCTTGGATTTCGGTAATATTTTAGTCAGTTGCCAAATCCGGATGAGTACTGAAAATTTAAAGCCCTCTGGCTTCCGTCAAAAGGAGGACCTGGATAGAATAAATGCTTGGATGCGAAAAGGAAAGGGAAAGGAGCTGTCATGACACCAGGATAGGAATATAGAATAATCGGGAAATCATAAAGGACACTAGCAAGACATCTCCAAAATTAATGCATGTACCAGCTCAGAGTAAATCAGTAGAAAGGTTCGGCATCTTAACTTATGTATGATGGCATCTGGCTGTCATTTAGACCGCAAAAAGGATGTTCCTAGGAATTTGAAGATTTTCCAGGTACGAGACAGGATATTAAAGGACAATGCTTTCTAATCCCGATGCCAATTTGAAATTTTCATGAAAAGGACGAGCAGGAAACCGATCACCGGAAGAATTTTCCGGCAAAGGGGAGAGCTACTGTGCCACACCAGGAAGCTGGGAGGATTCGAAGGCAAGACTTTTGAGAGCTATCTAAAGTGATGGAGAATCATTACATGCAAAACAGCAGCAATAAACCTCAAATATACACCACCAATCACCAATTCTGAACCTTATATCTGTACACGGCTTGTATACTACTATGAACTTTCTGATTTTGTGTAAAAGATCCTTTAACATCTTGAGGAGAGGGTTCTGAGGATGTTTCAAAATAGAAAAACTTCATGAATTAACGGTGACTAACCAGAAATATAACGAAGATTTCCAGTTCTAGTTGAGAAAACTTATAGAAATAAAACCATAATAACCACTGAAGCTATGAATTCCTTTTATGAGGCATGAAAACGTGTTTAGGGACCAGCATTTTGCAAAAGAAAAAAAAAAGGAAACCGAATACTAACCTTTACCGCGAGCGTCCACCACGAGCGGGAGCGCCAGAGACCGCATTCGCATGAACATCAATCCATCAGCACACAAAAGAGACTTACTGAGGCTAAAAATAATTTGCAGAGGACAATGTTTCAGACTAAGGCGTGGGAAAGCAAGCGTGAACCTCCCCAGTCCAGACGTAGGGAGGATGAGAGGCCAAGAGGGCAGAAGGCCGCGCGCGTTGAAGAAGGGACAGTTTTATAGAATTTGCGAAACCTTATGGAATGTACACCTTAACAGACATTTGTCCACCCTACGTCGCACATGCATGCATGAAGCATCTGCGGATGACATGTAGCAATAACCTTAATGAGGACGTAGGCTAGTATACCTTCATGCAGATGCAGATAGCTAATGATAGGTGTGAGGAGAAGGTTGATAATTGGAGGGTATGAGGCGTGGCGTGTTATCGGAATGGCTCGAAAAGAGAGATTTTAGAAGCCAAAAAACCATTGGTGCAGGATTTGATAAGATAACTTGTCGCTCGTCAAAACGCTTCATGCAACCTTTGATAAGATAACTCGCTGATAGGCTAGCCTCGTAGCTAGAAGATGCTGGTAGGTCTCACTGTAGGCACTCTCGTTGCGGATGCTCCGGCTCCGGCTCCCAATTCCTAGCTCTTGACACACCTGCAATGTTTCTTTTGCAATAATGGATGAGAGTTAGATTTTATAGGACAATCCATATTTTATTCTTGCAATGTTGTGTTGACATCTGCAAGAGCATGGTGTCCCAATTACCCTAAGCATTTTCTATCAGTCTCGGGAGTGCAATTTTCTTTATTAGCATTTATAATTTTGAAGTTTGGCTCTCTGATTAATGTTTGCATTGTAAAGACATGAAAATGACAAGACTAGTATCTTATTAATCAATTATGGTTGCAATGAACATTCTGGTATGGTCTTTCTCATATAGCCAAAATTAACTATATAATGCAATGTTGCAACATCTACTATTTTCTCATAAATGAGCGGCTGGAACATACCTAGAATGTAACTAATTGAGCCAGCAATTGCAGAAATGCTCCATGTGCTCTTGACGAATTTTTAGAAAAGGTGGAGCAACTTGTAGAAGCTCTTGACGAGTTGTAGTGTTTATTTTGTAATAATGGACGAGAGTCAGATTTTATAAGATAACCCACATTTTATTCTTGCAATGTTGTGTTGACATATGCCGAAACATGGTCTCCCAATTATCCTAAGCATTTTCTATCAATCTTAGGAGTGCAATATTCTTTATTAGCATTCATAATTTGGAAGTTTGGCTCTCTGATGAATGTTTGCATTGTAAAGACATGAAAAGGACATGAATAATATCTTGTCAATCAATTTTAAGTAGAGATATAGGGATCAGAGTCTATTTTATAAATCCTTCGTGAACCTTCTACAATGTATGCTTGGAATTTTGATAACATATTTCAAAACCATGGGCTTGTTTCTTGGATATCCCTTCATAGCCATGGAACTTGTTTCCCTGGTAAAAGATAACAATGAAACAATTGAGAAGTAAAAAATAAAACAATTAGTCTTCTTGGAAAATCCATTCCATTTGTTCAAGGATTTACAAGTCCTGGCAACAATTATGTAAGAAACTTGGTCACTAGTTTATGCCTCTTTCACTCTTTTCCAATTAGGGTAATGTCTAGGACATGGTGAAATATATACAACTTTTAAGTAATTTGAAACCCTTTCATATCTGAATTAGATACTCATGTGAACCTATTGTTCGATTACATTATGTTTTGAATTATTCTTGCTATAATTGTGTAGATTTAGCGCTTTATTTTTAAGGTATGCTTATTGATTAGAATTAATGGGTGCTATTTGAGCTCTTGGAAAGCCTACACTGTTTATTTTGCAATAATGGATGAAATACATATTTTATAATATAATCCATATTTTATTCTTGCAATGTTGTGTTGACATATGTCGAAGCACCTTGTCCCAATTATCCTAAGCATTTTCTATCAGTCTCAGGAGTCCAATCTTCTTTATTAGCATTTATAATTTGGAAGTTTGGCTCTCTGATTAATGTCTGCATTGTAAAGACATGAAAATGATGGGAATAATATCTTATTAATAAATTTGTAGCAGAGATATAGGGCTTCGAGTCAATTTCTTAAATCCTTGGTAAGACTTCTACAATGTATGCTTGGAATCTCTATAAAAAAATTCAAAACCATGGGATTGTCTTTGTGATATTCCTTCATAGCCATGGAACTTGTTTCCTTAGTACAAGATAAAAATGAAACAATTGAGGCATAGAAATAAAATAGTTAGCCTTCTTGGAAAATCCATTCCATTTGTTCAAGGATTTAAAAGTCCCAACAACAATTATGTAAGAAACATGGTCATTAGTATATATCTCTTTTACTCTTGTCCAATTAGGGTAATCTCCAAGATATGGTAAAATTTATACAACTTTTAAGTAATTTGAAACATTTTCATCTTTTGAATTAGGGACTCATGTGAACCTATTGTTTGATTACATTATGTTTTGAATTATTCTTGCTACTATTGTGTAGATTTAGTGCTTTATATTTAATGTGCACTTATTGATTAGAATAAATGGTTGATATTTGACTATATTGTTATTCGTTTTCTTTCCTTTGATCACATGCAAACAATGGAATCTTCAAATTTTATTACACCAGATTCCTCAACCTCTTTGTTGTAGAGCCAAGTACTCATATTTGCACTATTGACAAACAAAGCAAAACAAAAAAATGGCACAAAAGATCGCTGTCTCAATAGACTCTATGGAAATGAAAAATATTTTTGCACTGCATGGGTTAAAACTACAAGAAATTGATCACAAGTTATTGACATTCAATCTATATAGATTGGAGGATTTTTTCTATTATCCAAGTGACTTTTTATTTGACTCCTTTGTTGCTCTTATTCACTTCCGCTATACTACAGTTGAGATACGACAAGGAATTGGGTCACCAAGATGACATATTTATGCCTTCGTTCCATATTGAGTTGAATCTTGAGTATCTTCAAGACCTTCACCATGTTAATGATGTTGAAACGTATTTGTAAGGATTGTCCAAAACTTTTTTTGTTTGTGCTCTATCTACAATTAGCCTATGGGGAGATTCCTTCTGTATAAAATGGTTCTCTAAATGGTTGTTGATTCCAGTCAATGTTTGGTTGTTCACAAATGGAAAACCATATCTCCAATTCAATCAAGTTGCTCATGGATATCAATATAATATTTTTCTACGTAGCCAAAACCTTGTTTGTGGCCATTTTGAACTACTCTTGTTATATCACACAAAATACATTCTAGCTCCAATTTCTAAATCAATCACTCCATGCATTTGTCCACACTAATGCCCATTGATACAATTTGATATGTTGTGAGTGACTCTCATGAACAATTTGTGAGTGACTCTCATGACTCTTTGTTTGGATCTATTTGTACACTTGCACCATGGTTTGATATTTTTGCTATGAGAAAAACAATTAGACAAAATTGTTTCAATTGCAATGACATTAGAGCTATTAATTGCTTGCATGAACACTTACATGCCAAAACCATTGGCAAGAATAATGTATCAATGATTGGCAAAGTTAGATTATTAACTTATCGATGCCATATGCATATGGCCATATAGAAGGAAAATATTTTGCAATGCATTGGATACGTGAAATACTTGAAGGTAACATAGACATTTGAAATACATAGAATTTCTTTAAGATTCTATTCATTGAATGGTTTATCCAAAGTATTATACCTTATGCACGTACAAATATCCACTTCACATTCACATTTGGATTCACTCTTTCAAATTGATGATTTTGAGAATGTCGTCCATAATGACAATGTACAAACAATACTCCAATAATGCTCTAAGGAAAAACCTACAATATAATGTCGTGTGTGCCTTCTAGCCATCTTGTTGGTGCCAAATCTATTCCTATTGTTCCTTGTACCCACTTGAACTATTAATCAAATTTCAATACTACATCAAGGAAAAAGAAAATTCGTTGGAGTGCTTAAACATTGCACTTTGTCAAATCAAGATGGTAATTCTTTGGCAATGCACGCACAAAACAACAACTTAGTCTCTATTTCTTTTTCAAATGGATCTAATAAGAAACACACCCACTTGCATTAGAGAAATATGCAATGAGAACACAGGGTGCATTAGAGAATTTTTGTGGTCTAAAATGGGCCTCTTAAGGAATATTATAAAATAATATTGCAAATAATAAAATAAGATTAGATTACATCATCAAATTTTAGAGGGAGAAAGAAAAAACTATTTTTTCAACTCGTATTTTCAATTTATCTCTTTACGTTTTTACTCAAATTTTGAACGGGAGCACTCATTGGATGCGGAATTTAATTCCTCATCCAAAGAGTACCCATGTTGCATACTTTAAATGGACTTTACTACACAAAAAATGAGAAAAACATGATTGCAATAACGTTTTTCATATATTTCTCATTTTTTGTGTAGCAAGGTCCATCAAAAATATGCAACATGGGTGCTTTTTGGATGATGAATTAAATTCCGCATCTACTGAGTGCTTCCGCTCGAAATTTGAGTAGATTCGTAGGGAGATACATTGAAAATACGAGTTGAAAAAATAGTTTTTTTACTTTTTAACTCCAAAAATGGTGAATCATCCTCTACGGTTGAAATCATCATCTTGTATCTTATTGGTTCTTATAAAGTTGATTTTGGTTGTACATTTTTGTTTTGAGGACCATTTTAGACCTCAAAATTTCTCTAATTCCTTGCTACATGAAGAACATAAAAGACATATGCAGTGAAAAAAGCAGTTGAAGCATATTTGTAATCAATAGAAGACATGCTCACGTGTGCATGTTGCATTTGTGACATATTGTAATTTGGAAAAGATATGCAAGCCATGGACAAAATTGCATTATCGACTATTTATTGTCTCATGGTTGCAACAAAGGTTAACTCAATCAACCTAAATGAACAAATTTACAAATATTGTAATAATGCAATACTCAATGGCAAGGAACATGCTTTCACATCACCTTTTCATATTCGTCGAAACCAGAAGTTGGTCTCTGTTGCGCAATTGACATGTTTAGAGGAAAGGTTGGTGGCACCAAGAATGACTTTTCCATAAATAAGACAACTTGGTTATAAACGATCACAAATTGGATTGACAAGCACAGTTATAAATGCCCCTTCAAATTTGGAAAGAGTTCAAACAACTTTGCCTAGAGATCTTGATGAGAATGTGATAGTTGTAATTATGCTAAAGAGAAAAATGGAGTATAAGATTATTTGTCCGGTAACATTCAACCCAAGAAAATGATGATTGTTTTACATGACTTGTGTGACACTCCTTTATACAAAAAGAACAAATAGTAATCAATGATGAATGGAAAAAACACTTTGATCAAAGCAAACAACATCATGAGAGTAATAATCAAGCAATAGATCAACTAGATTCACCAAATGCAGATGATGATTTAGAGACAAAAATTGAAACACTTTTGCATGGTTACTCAGATGCCCACCTTATCCATGATCTTGATACAAGAATGATACAAATTGCACCTTCCGAAGGATTTCAACCTTTGGTAATTTTCCAAGACAAATTCTCTGAAGAACTTAACTTCCCAATGTTGTTTTATGGATCAAGCGGCCAATAAATGTTATTAATCATTTATCTTATCAACAAATTGCACAATGGAAATTATTGCACATGTCTGGTGACTTCTCAATACATGTTACAAATATATTTTTTAAAGCAATTCATATATTAATAAACCAGGGTTCTAGCTCAACTTGAATTTCTATTCACAAAAGAGAACTAAAGGGATATAAACTACTTGCCAAAGATGTCAAGAATCAAAACAGTCTTCAAAGAATATAGTAGCCACCAATTGTGTATCAATGTTTGAAAAATGTTCGCACATATCCTAACTACTTTGAACACATATAAAAAGACATCTTTGCAATGATACGACAACTTGGCCCACCAAATTTCTTTGTAACATTCACAAGTGTTGAGAGTTTTTGGGATCCATTGACAAGTGCGTTGACAAAATAAGGATCCAAATTTGGAACAAATCATAATAGCAACTCTGTTGATGAGTGCATTGACTCATTAATCAGGTGTCATCCAGTAGTTTGTATTAGATATTATATACATAAAGTCTCATTGATACGTACCCTGATTTAAAAAAATAGTGAATTGTTTGTTCAAGTGCAAGATCATTTCTTTATCACAGAGTTCCAAAGCAGAGGAACAAAATATGAGCATGGATTGCTTTGGATTCAAGATGCACCAAGATATCAACATTTCATTGATGCTAATGTTATAGCTTTCATTGATCATTATTTGACTTGTGATTCAATAGTGTTGCCAAAAGAAATGATTCAAATTTTAACCCATCATTAGAAAAAATCTTGTAAAAAGCATAAACATTCCACTTGTAGGTAATGATTCAAATTTTAACCCATCATCACAAAAAATCTTGCAAAAAGCATAAACATTCCACTTGTAGGTTTGGCTTCCCTTTGCCACCAATTGATAAGACCGATATCTTGCAACCTTTGTCCAACGAAAACAATGACAATCAAGCAATGTAAAAAAAATTATTCTCTTCTACAAAACAAAACCTATATAGAAAACATAACATTTGACCATTTTCTAGCTGATCTTGGTATTACAAAAAAGGAATACATGATGCTACTACGATCTTATGCCCCTCATCCTATCGTACTTCTCAAACAAAACCCTTGTGATGTGTGGATAAATGGATTTGCAAAAACAAATCATGCCATTGTGGTAAGTGAACACAAATGCTCAATTCATATTAAATTCCTATGTTATAGCAATGTACTGCAACTCCTATATGACAAAGATGGACAACTCAATGACATCTGCTTTCAAACAAATTCGAGAAATTGCATGTGTGATGGAGACAACAAAATTCAAACAATTCGTAAACTTGGAAACACATTGCTAAATATGCAACAAATGTCAAGTCGAAAGCAGTCCACATTGTTCTCTCGTTTCCCTTGTATTCATCATCTAGAATAAACAAATTTCATTAACACTGCTTCAGTTGGAAAAAATAATAATAATAATAACATGTGTTGAAAAGCCCTATTATATTGCAACAAGGCCCTGAAAACTTTGAATATATTGTCTGCATGACAACTATTAATAGGTATGTCACATGACCCATTGAACTTGAGAAAATTTTCTTGGCAGAATATGTTTCCTTTTACTCAACCACGAAAAGAACAACAAAAAAGAAAATTCCCATTTGTCATATGGTTCATTCGATAGAAAAAACATATATGTTGAAAAGGCCTACTATATTGCAACAAGGCCTTGAAAACTCTGAACATATTGTTTGCATGACAACTATTAATAGGTATGTCACATAACCCATTTAACTTGAGAACATTTTCTTGGCAGAATATCTTTCCTCTTACTCAACCACGAAAAGAACAAAAAATAAAATTCCCATTTGTCATATGGTTCATTTGATACAATGAACACAAAGCCCTGAAAAACCATTGTAGAGAAAAAATGATGCTCTACATCCCATACAGAAAATCTGAATACACATTAAAAAAGGCTAATGAAACATGGATTGAGGCATTCTTGTTGTAACGACATATTGTCAATGAAAAATGATTTTCTGGTTTAATTCGACCATGGGGTGATATTGATGTCACTTCTACTACATTTGCATATTAAAACTAGGATATATTTATGCTTCACTTCCCATTGGAAGATGACACTAATACTTGTTCTATTGAAAAATATGATATTCAACATGACCTGCAAGAAAAAATGCAATTTAGAAACATTCAAATTGGACAAACAAAGACCAATGAATTCATTAAACATCCCTTTGTTTTGGACACATTGGCATATCATGAAATTAGGAGACAACTAAATCAAGAACAACAATCAATATTAAAACAATTAATACTATGGAAAAATATAATCCAGGAAAGTCCTACTTGTTTACCACTAGAGTTATAAGCACAGGAAACACATTTCTTGCACAAGCATTTTACCATGCACTAGTGCACCTCTATAATAAAGACTTACATTGTGATCCTTTGAAAAAAAGGGTCTCATAGTCGCACTTACTGGAAAAACTGCATATATTGCAATGGTGTCCCAGTGCTTTCAACTTTGCACTTGCCACTTTCACCATCTGGCATGATGCCATTGACTTCTAACACACTTGATATATTGACCAAAGAATATGAACAACTTAAATTTTTGCTCATAGATGAAGCTTTTTTGTTTGGCTCTCGATTGCTATATAACATTGATAAGCGACTCCCTGAAATCATGCACGATCCATCTACACCATTTGGAAATCTTGATGTAATATTATGTGGTGACTTGTGCCAGGAACAACCTGTGCATGATTGCTGGATATTTGGGCATCCGATTCTTAAAGCAACTACTGCTCCTTATAGTTTTTGGAAAGACAATGTCAAAACATATGAACTAAAAAGGTGATGCGACAAGAGAACAAAGAGTTTGTGTCCATTTTAAACATAATTAGGACATGTTCACACACTAAGGATGATTTTGCATTCTTGAACAAACATTGTTATAGATGTGCACCAAATGATCCGCTGTTTCCATATCTCTTCTAATTAAACAAGAATGTAGAAGAACATAATGAAATAATGTTGTCTCTCATCGATGCAGAAGCAATCACATTAAATACATTTGATAGAACAGTTGATTCAATAAATACAAATTTCCAAAGAAAGATCAAAATACAATTTCTAGCTACCATTGTGCTTAAAGAAAATATGCTTGTTGAACTAATTGGCGGCAATTACGATGTCCAAGACAGCTTGGTCAATGGTGTTGAAGGTATTTTAAGGGCATCCATAACACTTGAAAATGGTGCAATCTGGATTGAATTTGTTAATCTAACTATTGGCATTGTTCAACGAAAAAACGATGCACTTGTTCAAAAATGGAATAATGTCTAATTAGACACCTATTACCGGAGTTTGTAGGAATATTGAATCAAACAACAAAAATAGTTTCACAAGAGAACAATTCCTTGTTCAATTGGCATGTGCACAAACAATGCATCGATCAAAAAGCATGACGATGGATAGATTGGATTTTGACCCAAAGGGAGTTAGGAAACATGGAATTGTCTACACTGCACTTTCTCGTGTCAAATATATTAAATCTTTGTATCTGCTAAACAAATTGGAACATAAAAACTTTTCTCTTGATAAAAAAGTTGTTGTTGCGCTGAAAAGACTTTGGGAAATTGATTCTTATCAAATGGAATACAACTTACATTCAACTAAAGCAAATGAATGTTTGATAATATGTTCATTGAACACACATAGCTTCTCATTGCATTTTGAAGATATCATTGTTGACTATGATCTAATGAATGTTAACATTCTTTGTTTGCAAGAAACAAGAACAAAATCACCTCCATCAAATCCAATGCTTACAAACAAATATCATTACATACATTTATTTCACTTATATGGAATTCTTACATACTATACAAAAAATATTGTTGTTGAAAAGAAACTCACCTATACAACAAGCAATATTGAATCAACAATTGCAAGTTTTCATCTTCAAGAACATGCCATCACACTTACAAATATATACATTGCACCAAACACAGGCACTGAAGATATAATTGGTTTCGTTAAGTTCATTTTGGAGCACATGTGCAGGAAAGAACCACAGTTGAACCAATTGCACATATTTGCAAACAACGTAGATTGGCTCCAGACACAACAATACACGATCTTCTTGTTTCGAATGACACATATGAAGTTGGCTCAATAACAACAATAATGATAAGATGTCAACAAAATAATAGACATCTTGAACTCAACATCAAGGATGGTGAGGCCACAGATGACAATGCAATTGTATGTTTGTTACTACAATAACCAAACTTGCATTTATTTCCCAAAATCCAAATAGTTTCCTTTTCCCTTGTGTTCTTGCATTTTTGTTTTCCATCATAGTGAAGCTAGCATTTATCTCAAAATGTCATGTGCAAATTACCTAATTGAAGTTGTATTCTCTAATTTAATGCAGCGACAACATAATCATAATCACAAAGATCATTTTTTCAAAATACAACATGAATTGGCATCAAAGGCCACTCCACTCTACTTGTTCAAAAACAATTTCAGAAATGATGTAAAAGGCAGTCTGCGGTTGCGCTCTAGATCAACAAATTTTGTTGATCCTTTGAATGTCGAGTTTGCAAAAGCGCAACTGTTATCCTTTTTCAAATCAAGAACTTGTGTAACTTTCCAATTTCTTTCTTTGTTCTATTAACAACAATTTTCCTATGATGTACGGAATTTTGGATTTTTTCACCAAGCATATTGTAAGCTAACAATCAAATTTATTTCACATAGTAGGTGCAAGGAGTGCTAAAAGTAAAAATGTTTTTCTCTCCTCCTTTCAAATGAATAGGTAGCAAATGCAAACAACTTGCTCAACCAAACACCACTAAATGCAAACTCTGTAAAGATAACACAATATTTAGTTATGAGCACAATTTTGAATGCACACTGGAATTTGATGACTACAAAATTGATTGCATGTTACAAATGCCACAATTAAAAGAACATTGCCCAGTTATTGTTGAGACAAGTTTTCAGCAATACATGCATAACATATCATCTACAATTTTCAATCTAAGAAAACTATGTATTCGAGGTGTTTTCACTTTAACAGTTAACAACATCATTACTAAAATCAAAGAACTATGATCAACAAAAAACTACCTCGTGTCCATCAGGTTCATAGATTTTGACAATTAAGATATTTTTCCTCTTTGCATTTTTCCTCTTTTATATATATATATATATATATATATATATATATATATACCTCATAATTTACAAATTTCTGGAGAGAGCCTAATGCATATCTTTGTTTTTCTTGCAGGCCACATAATTGCAATATACAAGAACATCATGTTCACTGCATTGTTAATAATTGCTGACATGCCTACTATCAAAGATTGTTTTTTGTTGATCAGTCCTTGTTCTTGTTTCTTTAAAAGCTTTTGTATCAAACATGTTTCCTTCTGCAAATGAAAACAAAGATCCAAATGGACAAATGCAATATGAGCATTCAGATACATACAAAATTCTTTGTTGGACATGGGATCATTTTGTTAATCAAATTATAGGATCTTAGTTGTACAACAACATAATGTAACTTCAAGAAACTTATTATGATATATTAAATGTATGTCTGTTTTCTTCTTTCCCTGCAATGCTTACTTTAGTTTGCATTTACTGTGAATTGTGAAGTTGTTTTAAGTAAAATAAATATTTTTTATTTATCATTAGTACACTACCATGAGTGCCATGCCAATTTTTGTTTTATTTTGTTGCTTCCAATTTTATAACTAGTTAGTCATGCAAATCATAGTCTTGTCTGAGCTATATGAAGTTACAAATGAGTTAGATTTAATTTTTTTAGTACCTCTTCTCTACTTGATTGCGTTGACTTCCAAACAATTTGATAATAAGCAAATAAATTTGAGTGTTGACATAATTTTCCTCAGTATTTGTATACATAGGTGGTAATTGGGGTCTGATACAAATAACTTATGCCAGTGTTTTGTGTGATAATTGAGATATATATAGTGTACTCAAGTAATTAAGAACCTTTACTTCAATTGCCTCTGGTGATCAATTGACTTTGAGGTTGTTTGACCATTTGTCGATTGTTGTTATGCCATTCACATGACAATTTGATTCAGTAGTACGAATTGAACATTAGCTAATTGGTTAATTTTCCAAATTCATTAAGGTTTAATTCATTTTTGAGTTCTTTGACCCTACAAATATTTGAGTTAAACTATTGTAAAAGTAGACCTTTAGCTTAGTGTTTAGAATAGTTTTGATGGCCCAATATTATATAGTTTTGAAAACTTTGATTCCTTGTGAAAGACATTTATATTTGATTGGGTTGAACTCTTTATGATTGACATTTATATTTGATTGGGTTGAACTCTTTATGATTGTGGAGAGTTCAACTTTAGCAAGATCTGGCGTAAAGAAAAATGATTAATTTATATTTTTGAATTCTAGAAACTAATGAGTAGTTGGGCATTTAGGAATCATGTTCCTTTTGTTGGCAATAAAATCTAGCTTTGAACATGTTTACAAATGTTGCTTTGACTATCTCAATTTTGAAATCAAATGACCATGAAGAAAAATTCGTTGACTTAAAAGGCAACCAAGATATAACAAATTAGCTAATTTATTTGTCTATGAAGGGTCTTGTTGAAACCACAACTTCAAAGGTGAGGACAACAACTCTCAACTCCACGGATATTAATGGTCGACAACTGAATGTTGTGCCAGTTTTTGTTCCCAAACAACCCAAACTACAAGTCTCCATCAATCAGAGTTCATTGAGGAACAATGAAACTTGCAATACTCTTGTATCATTTTATCTCACTAGTTGCAGGTTAGATGGAGAATTAGAGTCTATGGATGAAAGCATGTCAACTAGTGATTCTGTGGAAAGTTTAGAGGTTGAGTATATGGATAATGATAATTCCATAGTTGTTGCTTCTCTAGAGAAGAAAACCTTACAAAATATATGCATTTCAAAGCATTCAAACTCAAAGTCAAGACAAGGTATGGTTTCAAGAGTTAAATTCTCAGCTTCTAATTTTAAATGATATTTGTTTTCATAATCTTAGTTATTTACCACGTTTTTCTAATATCTCCCTTCTCGATATTTTATATGTTGTTCAAATTTTTGATGTTTCCAACTTGGTGAATTAAATTTTTCTCCTTGGTGCTAATTTTGCAAGAAACATTTTCAACAAAAAAAAATTGTCGGGTGAAATGGCATGTGTCACATGAAAGCTTACTTTATTCTCGTCTTTGTTTGTATTTAATCTTCAATAGAACATTCAAAATTATGTATACCGGAGGAAAAAAAAAATAGTCATTTTCTTGTATTTAAGCCATCCTTTACTTCAATCATTTCCTTTGTACTTTGTTTATCACTATACAACTACAAATTATTACATGTAAGAATTGTGTGCTCTATTTATGTCAATCACTTTCCTATAAATGTTACCCCTGCCCAAGTTGAAGAAGAATTCAAAATTTGAGGCACTTAAGCCAAATGGGATTCAAGTTAGGAGCAAGATTTGGACACATACCTGGTTTTTGTTGTAAGAGACATTTGTATTAGTTATTATTCTTTTGACATCTCAAATTAATTGACCTTGTTTATAGCAGGGAGCATTCTATTTTACTTTTGTAAAATTTGAAATAACAACTTCAATCCAACCTGCGCTTCAAGTGTTTTCTCTTCCTAAAAAAAAGTTAATATCAAATGTAGTTGAAATGCACATCATTGCATTTTGTATTCTGCGCTTCAAGTGTTTTCTCTTCCTAAAAAAAAGTTAATATCAAATGTAGTTGAAATGCACATCATTGCATTTTGTATTGATGTACTGTGAGAATATCTGGAAATGATTTCCCTCTTGATTGTACATGCATTTTGCTGCTATGCATTCGCTTTTTGTTTCTCAAATAAGAACATTATCTAAGTAAAGTATGCATTTGTTTTCACTGTCTTATGAGATTTTAGTTACCAAACCTCAATGCTCTTTTCTCACTTTGTATATCTCTTTTAGCATGATACCACAATCATTAGTTTAGTTTGGTTATAGTAGAGGTTTTTGGTTACTACATGATTAGCTAGCTAATCTTAAATGTTATTTATGTTTTATAATTTTGTGTTAATTGTTATTGCTCATCATTTTACTATTAAATCATGTCCTACTACAACACAACTTTAACACCACTCTAAAATTCAAGCCTTAGAACCAAGAAAACCCCCTCTTGCCTCACAAAACCCCCCAACAAAAAAACACCAGTGAGTTCCGGACCACTTAGAAACCACAAACTACCACGCGCCTGGAAATTCCGAAGGTGTTAGCGAAATTCCAATTGTAGAGCAGAGAAAAGGAGCCAAAATAGGATCCAAACTATCTCGCGAGTCTTGAAAAATGTAACCCATAAATTATCCTCCGCCATAGAGGTCGAGCCCATGTTCTGAAATAACATGCACTCTGCCAGACGTAACACACAACCGAGGCCAAATTATTTACAGTTTATACGAGATTTGCCGAAATGACAGGCCATATGCGAGATCAAACACACAACTATGGAGTGATATAGCAGTTGCCCATGTACTCCCTACACCAACCCTCGTAGAATGATATTCAATCCCTAAAACCAAGAAATCATTCTAGTTTTCTTTTGTTAAATTTGAAAGAACAACTTTAATCCAAACTGCAGTTCAAGTATTTTCTCTTTCTAAAAAATAAATATCAAGTGTAGTTGAGATTCACATCGTTGCATTTAGTATTGATGTACTATGATAATCTTTGGAAATGATTTCCCTCTTGATTGTACATGCATTTTACTACTATGCATCCACTTTTAGTTTCTCAAACAATAACATTGATTTGAGTAAAGTATGCATTTGTTTTCATTGTCTTGTGAGATTTTTGTTACCAAATCCCAATTTTCTTTGCTCACTTTGCATATCTCTTTTAGCATGATACCACAATCATTAGTTTGGTTATAGTAGAGGTTTTTGGATACTATATGATTAGTTGGTTGTTATTAAATGTTATTTATGTTCCATAATTTTTTCTTAATTGTTATTGCTCATCATTTTACTATTAAATCATGTCCTACTATAATTAGTGGACGTCAAGCATTTGTTGACAAGAAAAAAAAGACATCTGACACTAGATGCCCTCAAAATATATATATATATATATATACTTTTGATCAGTTTATGTTACTTGTGAAGTATATGTTGCATTGTTCTCGTGTTGTAGCAACTCATGGATGCACTTTTCTTGTTAGACAAAGCTTCAAAAACAATGGAATAAGGATGCATAGGGCCTCTGTTCGTCAGTAAACTACAAGAACTAATTTTTCAAATGGGGCCTATGATGATCAAGGAAACACAGGACATATAGCAAATGTGAATTATATGTGAATTCATTTGGAAATCTCAATCCATTATGAGATTTTAGTTACCAAAACTCAATGTTCTTTGTTCACTTTGCATGTCTCTTTTAGCATGATACCACAATCATTGGTTTGGTTATAATAGAGGTTTTTGGATACTACATGATTATCTGGTTGTTATTAGATGTTATTTATTTTCTATAGTTTTTTGTTAATTGTTATTTCTCATCATTTTACTATTAAAGCATACTCTATTACAATTAGTGAGCATCAAGCATTTGTTGACGAGAAAAAAAACACATCTGGCACTTGAGGCGCTCAACATAAATAAACATCTGTTAAGCTTCATACATTTGATTAGTCTGTGTTGCTTGTGAAGTATATGTTGCATTGTTTCTATATTGTAGCCAATCATGGGCACGCTTTTACTGCTAGACAAGGCTTAAAAAATAATGGAACAAGGATACATGCGGCCTTTGTTCACTGGCGAAGTGGAAGAAATGATTTTGCAAATGGGACCTATGATGATCAAGGAAACATAAGACATATAGAAAATGTGAATTATCTATGAGTTCATTTGGAAACCCCAATCCATTCTTTAAGATTTGAAACTAGCTCATTGAACATTCTGAGCCTTTTTTATCACATCACATTACAACCAATCTTGTTTTGCGTTATGAGCTCATAAACTGATGTTATCAAATACAAAATATTTGTTGCCTTGTATTCATAGTATCTCGTGGTTTTGTTGTAGCAATGATGCTCAGAAATCAATTGGAGTTCTCATCACAATAGGTGAGGCAATTACATATGTGTTGTTTGGAATGTATGGTCACATCACAGACCTTGGAGCTTGCAATTCCACCCTTATTATTGTACAATTCTTCTTTGGCTTGTATAATTCTAATATGTCTGAATGAGTTACTCCAGAAAGGCTATGGATTAGGGTGTGCCATTTTGTTCTTCATTGTTACTAATAGATGATATGTAACTTTATTTATTTTATTATGTTCTCTCTTTCAAAAGAATTGTAGCTCGGGGTAGTTCTCTAAGTCGAGTAGTTGTCTAGTTTGGCTTTTATATAAATTTTCATGATCTGATTTTTCTCTTGTGCAATTGCAAACTTGCTTCCCACAATTTTGATTTTTCTAGTTGCAATATACTTCCAAGGCTTTCATGTTGTTTTTCCCGTGAGCTCAAAGAATGCACGTGGACAACAAGGTTCAGATCCCATAAGGTTATTTTATATCTCAAACATGCCAATTATTTTGTAGTCAACTTTTGTTTCAAATTCGTATCTTATTTCCCAGCTATAATTTTTTTTAGTCTTTTATTTGGCAAATCTGCAAATGCATTTATTTGGAATCTGGACAAAGTTAGCTTCATTTGTATAACGAATGTCTCAAATGTATTTTACTATTGTTTTGCAGCTTCTTTACATAAAGTACAATTGAAACTTCCTTCCTAATATATTGCGCAATTGGAAGGAGTCTCAATACTCAACAGGTGGTCAGTAAATTCATGTTGGTGGCCTTGTTTATTACATTAGTCCACTTGTCAGGTCAATGCATACACAATGTTTTCTATTTTGGTCAATAAAATTAGTTTAATATCAGTGAGAACCATAATAGGAGAATTTTCTCTATGCATGCATAACACCACACACATCCAAAGAGTCATTGTCTTGCATTGTATTTATGAGTAGTAAATTATCGCTAACATACAACTAGGCAGAGATGTTAGATTTTTCTGCATCAATTGATGTAACACTACTAATGGTTTTCTGTGTTGATAGACACTGGTGAGTTTGAGATTCACTGCCAAAAAATCGAGAAGCCTGGTACTCTTGAAAAAAAACACAACAGAAATATAGGACTCTACATCTTCTTACACAACAAAAATAAAGGACTCACAATCTTCTCCTCAATAGGTGACATTAGAACAAAGAACTCCTATATTTCCTTAAATTCAATCATGAAGGCAATACATTGGTTCTTTTTGGGTCTCTGTTACAATTTCGTTGGTTTTCTGTTTGTACAAAGTTTATCACCCATGTCACAAGTTCAACAGGTAGGAATTCATCTAGTTTGAATTTAAGACATATGCATTCTTTCATTCACTTGTTTTAAGCTTGAAATACCATCCATTTCTGAAAATGAAATCATATATCATTTTCACCCATGTCACAAGTTCAACACGTAGGAATTCACCTAGTTTGAATTTAAGACATATGCATTCTTTCATTCACTTGTTTTAAGCTTGAAATACCATCCATTTCTGAAAATGAAATCATATATCATTTTCTTGGATTATGATGATACACTTGGTCTTGCAAAGACTTACTTTGTGTTGTTGATATTCTAGCAGTCTTTTGTGTTCAAGTTACACATTTACCTAGTTCCGAGTCCTTTTTTGGCAAGTGAGATGGAGCTCCACGTTCACGGGTAAAACAACAAGAGCTTAATAGAGTTGGGAGGAAACAATAATTTACGCAAAAACTGAAGGAAGTAGATGAAAAAAACAGTTCAAAAGGGCATGAAAATAAGATAGAAGCTTTATGAGACATGACTGTTAGTGAAGGAATTGCAATGGCACCAAGAGGTTCTCCTATACAGTGGTTTGATCCTCATTTCCATGAAAACAAGTTTGAGCAATCTGCTTAATTTTACTTCAACTTGTTCTTGAACATCAACTCTTTTATTAGAATTATGTTACAAATTTGAACTATTCAATCCTTGTTGAAAGGAGGATGATTTGTGAAGTTGACCATTTTCTATAAATACATGCTATCAAGAACTAAACCTCATTATGGAAAAGTCCCAATGTTTACTTGTTTTTTTTTTTTTTTGTTCAAAAGTACACATCATATCATGCTTATTTATATGGCAAGTTTGCACCTCCAACCTTTGTAATGGATATCTATAATATTTTGAGCAATTCTACATGTATGGTAATCATATTGCCTACCTTTTAATTATGTCACTTTGTTTCAATTATGTTTGTTGACTATATTTATAGTTTAGGTTTAGAGGCACTACAATATAGCCTTTTGTAATTTTATGTGATTCACCTATCTAATTCAAAAAATCTATTCTTAGTAGTTCACAATAGTATTACAATAATTTTATTATTTTGTATTTAATATTCTATGTTTTCCTTTCACAATAATTTTATTTCTCTAGGTATATGCAGAGGTTTGCAGAAAATTATTGACAACTGCTCAAATTTAATTGGAAAATTCTTTAACAAGCCTATGTGATAATTGGATTTTTTAATTTATAAACTCTGTAACTCAAAACCTCCAACAGTGATAGTAACACATCATATTAATATAAGACACCATTTCATGAAAGAAACATTATATTGAATACTTGTATTATAATAAATTATACATTCTTAAGATAGTAATGGGCATTTTATGGCTGTTTTATGCATACAAATATATCCAAAACACTCGTTTACCAAAAATGCAATGACATGCTACCACATAGCCCTTCTTTATGAAAATATCAAGATGGGTCGATTATTCTTAAAGTGACAATTTCTCTGTAAACATACACTGAAGATTAAGTAAAGTACAGTGGCATGCTACCACATGGCCCTTCTTTATGAAAATATCAAGATGGGTCGATTATTCTTAAAGTGACAATTTCTCTGTAAACATACACTGAAGATTAAGTAAAGTACAGTGGCATGCTACCACATGGCTCTTGTTTATAAAAAATAATATCAAAATGAATCGATTATTCTTGAAGTTCCAATTTCTTTGTAAACATAGACTAAAGATTAAGTCATTCTATCGTTGGAGTCAAATACCAACAATGTACCTGTTCCAATTTCTTTGTAAACATAGACTAAAGATTAAGTCTTTCTATCGTTGGAGTCAAATACCAACAATGTACCTGTTCCAATTTCTTTGTAAACATAGACTAAAGATTAAGTCATTCTATCGTTGGAGTCAAATACCAACAATGTACCTAGGTGTGGATAACGTAGACCAAAATATTGGACTTCAAATATAATCATGTGTGGTGAGGCGGCTGGGTTCACGAGGTCAGGGTACAAATCACATTGAGTATATTATCCTACTATGGTGTGCGGTTCAAGGAGTAGACTCCCCTTATTCGAGAGTATATTATCCTACTATGGTGTGCGGCTCAAGGAGTAGACTCCCCTTATCCGAGAGTATATTATCCTACTATGGTGTGCTGCTCAAGGAGTAGACTCCCCTTATCCATGAGTCTGGGCTCTTGCCAAAATCATAAGAAATTAGTATTGTTGGATGTATGACAACTAGAGAATTGATCCTAGGACTCTTGCCAAAATCATAAGAAATTAATATTGTTGGATGTATAAGAACTACAAGAATTAATCTTAGGCCTTCCTTGAATTAAGTTTAGATGTCACCGATTCACCACATTATTATATATCTATATATATTCGACTTCAATAGTCGAAATAAAACCCAACAAGGTGACCATGTTTGTTTGTTTGTTATATATATATATATTCGACTTCAGTTGGAGTGAAACCCAACAAGGTGACCATGTGCGGATGGGATATTTTGTCCAGAGTCTTGACAGTTTATCTGTAAACACAACTCAAAAGGTTAGACTTCTGTGGTTGGAGTGAAACCGTAACACTGTAACCATGTGCCGCTGTCAGATTTTGCCCAGAGTATTAAACTCCACTTCCGCATAAATCCTCATTGCAACTTGTTCTCCACTGGGAATGACGCCTTTATACACAACTCCCGCCCCTCCTTTGCCGATGAACTATGAAGTTCTCTTCTTTTATGCATTCTAGCGTGTCGTCGCTTCCAAAGTTCAGTTCGTGAAAGGTTGGTCATCTTTTTTTATGGTTAATCTCTGCTCTCTTCGGCCATTGAGTGCCGATCAGGTTGGACTTAGCAATTCTATACAAATGAGTCATCTGCTTCATTATTCGCAGCATCATCCTCAGGATTCTCACCCCAAGCACATGCTTCTCTAAGTTTGTCATGTAGATTGGATGTATGTCTTAGTGATATTTCTTGGTTGCTTTTGGAAATTGATTCTTTACTTTCTTCTGGATAGTGGGTCATTTGAATTATCTGCTCAGCCAGCTGCAAATTGTGCCTCAAGAATAATAGCTTTTCTTCTGGTGTGTGGATTTCCTTCCACGTCAAGCTTGGACTTGTCATAGCGTTGGGACTCTTGTCTGTTCATTGCCGTTGGGAATTGGGGCATTCATAATTCAAACCAGAGCCATCAAGAAAGAAGACCACGACAGGGCCTGGAAGATGCACTACCTTCCCTAAACTGAACTTTGGACGCCCCGATGTCCTAGATGCATAGAAGAGAACTTCATCACCAAAGGAGGAATGGTGATTGTGTACATAGGCATTGTGCCCAATGGCGAAGGGAATAAGTTGCAGTGAGGACTTATGGAGATTGGCTCTTCACACGATCATGGTTTTTCTGCATAAATCAAGACTCTCCGCAAAATTCGCCATCCGCACATAGTTAGATTGTTGGGGTTCTACTCCTTATCTTATTGGGGTTTTACTTCCAGATGCTAACTAGGGTTTAACATGATTGTTGGCTGCTTATTCCTTACGATCCAATAACAGTCTTCATATGGATTCCAGCTTTGAAGTCCATGTTGCAGATCTCAAAAAGTTTTTGCATCATTCCTGTGCCCCCTAAATCCATGCTTGAGTTGCAGGCTCCTCTGGCCACACACCTGCTCTAAATTGTTGTTTGGTCATTTTTCAATCTTTGATTTTTTTGGTTCATGTGTTTTATCCTATAACCAAATTCGAATTCAGGAACATGAATATGGATACATGCTGTAACGGCAAGATTTGTTCTATATCCATGCTGCTATATTGTTTATATTTGGTTCAAAATCAGATGTATGGTGTTATACGGTAGAAACTAAATAGTTATATAGTATTTTTTTTAAATGATTTTTGAATTTACCGGCCAAAATTAAGTTATATTTAATTATAATTTGACTAGTGTAGATATGTAAATTAAATGGCTGGTAAATGTGGACAGGCATCAATTTATAATACACGTCAAAACATTTCTTTCATTATACTTCTTAAGTTGCTAAAATTAAAATAATCACAAGAGTTAACTAAATCTCTTTTCATTCTAAAAGAGATTTGGAGCTCAACAGAGATTTGGTAGATTCAAAGTTTAGATGTATGTAAGCTAGTTTAATTATTAGTCCTTTAAATGGCCTATATTAGAGAAGAATACCATGGAAAAAAACCAAACTGTTAAAAATACCATGGGAAAAACCATAGAATGGCTAATTTTTTGTATTTTATTTTGTTTTGTTTTATTTTGATTAATTCAAAATGTTAAACATTACAACATATTTTCCATACTGGTTGGAGAGTGCCTCTATTTAAAATTATTGTTATTGTTATTAATAAAAGTAATTAATATACAAGTTAAACATATATACATTTTTCTAACAAGATTTTAACAATGAAAATTCACTCCCACATTATCATCGATATTTGTAATTTGTGAATGAGTTTTGTTACAATATTGTGGGCCAATACCATCACTTATCAATACCACATGCTTAAAAAACCATAACTCATTTCATATAACATTTGTTTTAATTGATGGATTTAATCAAAATAGCAACTACTTAGGAAATAAATCTCAGCGTTAATTAAATCCATATCATCCATCTAATAATTTTTGAGAATTAAATTAAAACTCTGGAAGCCAAAATATACATCCTTATTGGCATAATTATGGGTGAGATTGAGATCTTTGTTTGTTTGTGTTTTTGATAACCTGTTTTTTTTTGGATATTTAGTTGTGGATGTTCACAATTAAAAAAACTACCACAACTGTTATAACATAACTATATCCTAATATCCACTATAGATTACATGGTATCCTCCTATACAAGTGCATGAGCACTAAAAACTGATGCCACTCTTCCATCATCTAACAATAGATAAAGTACACATAACTAAAATCAAACAACAACTAAAACAGTGAAAATTTTACAATTGAAACACTGAAGATAAAATCTGAGTCATCTGAGTCTGCAAAAGATATAATTTAACCAAATGGAATGGAACCATCATCCATCTATCACCATCATCTAACAATACTCTTCCAATAGATAGAGTCCACAGAACTAAAATCAAACAACCACTGAAACAGTGAAGATTTTACAATTGAAAAACTGAAAATAAAATCTGAGTCATCTGAATCTGCAAAAGAGATTAATTAACCAAATGGAATGGAACCATCATCCATCTATCACCATCCCGAAGGAACTGAAAATGTATGCAACCATCTATCACCATTCCGAAGGAACTGGAAATGTATGCAACCAGGTGCAGCCGAAAAACCTCTCTTTGATAAAGAATCTGCAGTGACAAGATATGAGTGAAGGAGATGCAACCAAATCAGTGACAAGATATGAGTGAAGGAGATGCAACCAAATATTTTTTTTTAGGTTTTGGTTGCAATCCATCCAACTTGAGAGCATCATCGGAGCATCGAGTCTGGCCTATCCATTTGATTACTATCTTTGCATCACCATAAATGTCGATCTGCTCCGACTTGATGTATTTGGCAAAGAACAATAAGCCCCAAAATGTAATAATTTCGACTTAGTATTGATACCTTCATAACCATACCAAAAAAATGGAATGGTTCATTTGGATTTTTAGCCATACCAAAAAAAAATGGAATGGTTCATTTGGATTTTTAATGATCAGCGGGCCACTCCCACAACAACCCAATTTCGCAGAGCCATCAAAAAAATCAGCTCGAGTACTTCAACATTGGAGGGCCTCTACATGGCCTTTGTGTTTTTGCTTTGTTTCCATTAGTTCAATTTCTCCGTACCATGCACACATCTTTGAAGCACATTTCTAGCCCACCAAATGCCAAAATTAGTCAATGGGGTAAAATTTTGTAATATTTAAGCCTACTCAACCACCCTATGAAATATGATTTCAAAGTAGGAAAACACCATCACGAGGATAGATTGTGTGACTACTAGCCAAATAGTATAAATGGATTCAACTTCTTGAAAAACCCTGAAGCATCTAGATTATGCAGATTAGACAACTCAAACTTGTAAATTTAACAAATATCTACCAGATTCTGGTAAAATTAACTAAAAATATGTCCAAAAAACTCCCAAACCTAAAATAGTTGGAGTAGATATATTTAGTTTTTTATTAAAGTATTTGCTAGACAATATGCTAGTTGTCTTTAGTGAGACTTTTTGGAAGCTTTTCTAGTGTAATTTCTCTAGAATCCCGCAGGAATTTATTGAAATGGCAAGCTTAATGGGTAACCCCTGCACAATCGAAATGCTCTAAAAGCTTTTCAGGAAGCTGAATCAATATATACAGTAAAAAAACAATTTTAAATAACAAAAATCAAGATTTCACCACAAATTTTCCCACTAGACTAAAACCAAAAAATCTAAAAACTCCCACTAAAAACAACTCCAACCATATCCACATCAACGAATCAACATTAATAATATAATCTGTTGTTACATCAACGAATCAACATTAATAATATAGTCTGTTGTTACTGCATATGAACAGAATGTTACAGAACTTTTGTGAAGTCCAAACAGTGTTGAACTGCTAGTTATCGTTCGGGAGCAGCAGGCTATCCAAAACTTCTAGCTTGGTTTTTGAATATGCAAACACAGATTTCAAAATCCTTTATCCAACGTTCTCAGATTATGATATCTCATACTATATTTATGAGCTTCTCAAACTTATGTATTGATTTGGTTTTTTATATTCGTTATCTGCAACTGTAGATGGACTTGGTTACAGGGATAGGTAAGGCTTATATAATTCATATGTGGATGGTAAGAACCCTTATGAGACTTTCAGAGATATATCTCCATGATAAAAGCGATTGATATTTCATTTTTTCCTAATCGTTTTCCAGGTCTTCAAGATGAAATTGGATATGAACATCAAATCCCCGGGCTACACAGCGTACTTGGTTACTAACTAGTCTAACTGCTTATAAGTCAATTTCACTGATCATAACATCCTTTCACGAAATAAATAAAAGAAAAACCTAAAATCATTTTTGTTTGGGGTTTATAAGTTTGATATAAATTTATCTTATTATCAATTTAGCAAGAGCCGCGGAGAGGAATCAAATTTCTCCAGGTGAATTTTTTTAGAATGCAGAATTTGACATTGACATTAAAAATGAAGTTATTGATGTTTTATTATATTTTTCATTAAATAAACCAAACATGTATATTCATTTTTGTTTTTTTATTATATGAAATATTCTATTTATGGCTGAGAGCCTGTGAAATATTTTCTCAAATATTTTTACCACTTCTTAATATGAGAGTGAGAGAAATTATTTCTGTTTTATAATATTTTTAGTTAAACAAAGCAAATAAGTATATTCAGTTTTGTTTGTTATTTCTCATATTTTTTAAATAATTTTTTTATTTCAAAAAAGATACGTGTCAATTCCAAATTGAACACGGATATACTTATACATTTATCTTATACTAAATTATAAAATAAACCTCTCAACTCAACAATTCACTATTACTACTCAAAAATAAATAAAAAAATCATCTTTCCGCTATTAAAGCTTGGTTAAACAAATTATTTTAGTAAGCATTCATTTTTCTTGGACAGGAAGCCTCTCTGATAGATTTTTTTTCCTAGTTTTATACTAACATTTCAGTTTCTTGCCTTTGGATTTTAGAGTTAGATTCATGTTGAAGTGGTGACAAAGCTTCTTTCATTTTTTTCAAAAATTTCTGCTAGAAACTCGCTCGGGTAGACATCTTATATCTTTCTGCAACTATAAGGTGGTTGCACTAAATCTGGTTGCTTCCTTATATAAAACATTTTCACTGGAACTTTCTGCAACTATAAAGTGCTTGCAGGGATTTTGAGGACAAATCTTTAAATACTTCATCGTGGGTCTGATCTTTTTCCTCAGGCTTGCTTTTCGTTGTAGGGCTCTTCAGTACTGTTCTAAAATTATTATTTACCTTTTTATCGACATCGAAGTCTTTGTGAATTATACCAGTGTTATTTAATTAATACATAATTAAAAAGGGACTAATAAAAGTCGGAGAGCACTATGAAATGTCAATTATTATTTGTTATTCTTTTTGTATTTTTATTAGTCAAGTATAATAAAAGAGATTAGATTAAATCTTTGGAAAAAATGGATGATACAAATAAGTGACCAGTGGATCAGAACTCGGGAGGATAATGTGTTAGTGGTTGGTTATGAGTATGGGTTAGTGGGTTAGCGGTGAAACTGGGGAGGATAATGTGTTAGTGGTTGGTTATGAGTATGGGTTAATGGGTTAGTGGTGAAGGTAAGTATTAATGGAGATAGTGAGTGTTGATTGTGTTAAGGGTTAATGTTGTGATAATTATGATTAGAATTTAGGGATTAATGGGTTAGTGGGATAGAAGTGAAAATAATGTTTTATAAATAATTTTAATAGCAATTTTTATGCAAATAGGATTATTGACAACATATACATATAATTTAGAAGAAGAATTGTAATTTTGTTTTATTATATCAACATCCACATGAGATATATGTGATATAGGCTATGTCAACATCCACATGGGATATATGTGATATAGGTTAGTGATTAGGGTATAGGAGTTGTGTTTAACATTTTAGTATCTAGTCAAGTATTTGGGTTAAATTATTAGTGGATTAGGAGTTAAAGTGCTTGATATTTATAAGTTAGTTGTACAATTTGTTTATCAAGTCATTTCCAATATTTTTTCAAAAATATATATATTCTAATTGATGCTTGACCCTTACCATAAATTACATTATTACTACTCAATCCCTCCATCAACATCTTCCCATTGAACCTACTTTACCATAAACCTATATCCTACCTACTTTACCATAAACCTATACCCTAGCATAGCTTAAACCATCTTCACTACTTTTAACTTGAACACTAATCCTTAACCCAATATATTTATAACAACATCTTCCTTTGCCCCACAACAGGTGTATAGACCCAATGCCTATCCAATATCTTTATAACATCTTCCTTTGCCCCCACAACAGGTGTATAGACTAGGAGATCACACATGAATGAAAACAAAAGCCACATGGCCCGTCCCACTCATTTACTCCTCGATGCACCTAGTTTAACTGCGACATGATACTCACATCATTCAAACATTTTGTATTGTACTGCAAATTTTATTCGGCCTGTCAAAAAATTATGACAAGGGATATTGAAGTACAGTGTTTCCTTCCCGCGCGGGATGAGGGCGGTGACACTGCATGCATATGTTTTCACTCTGATACCACTAGCCAACCTTAGTGTAACAATTATGTTTTTTTCCCTTAAAAGTTACGGAAATTCCGGTCATAGTTTGAAAAAAAATTGGTAGGGATTTTTGTAAATCTAGATAAACGCTGTTAAAATTCATAATTTTAGATATTTTAGAAGTTTTTGACGGTGCTAAATCTATTTCCACCATCAAAAACATGATTCAAATACTGCCTCTACAATTTTTTTTGAAATTTTTTTGCCCAAATTCAAACCACTTTTGACCATCCAAACAATTCCTCCACCTCCTTAGACAACTCCATACCAATATATACTCCTTGCCAGTTTGTGGCTCATTACGGAAAATGATGGTATTGGCTAGATTATTCAGGAATCACCATGCACGATTTTTATTTGGTATGCTTTTAACTATTATATGGCTATCCCAGCATTGGATAGTGTGTCTTGCCATTGACTCTGCCTCTAGCCTCACTCACGCTCCTCTATTTGTCGAATGGATAGGAACTTTGGCAAGGTTGGGAATTTTAGAAGAGATTTTAAGGAATATAGGAAGAATGATAAGAAGGAAAATAATGATATTAATGATGAATTTGAAAAATTCTCTCAAGAGGAACAGATGGATGCTTCTATCACAACTTTGTCAAGCCATGAAAGGCTAAGTATGTGGCTAATAGAATCTAGAGCTTCCTTTCATATGAATTCCCATCAACACTAGTTTTCAGTGTATGGGAAATGTGATGGTGGGATTTTATGCCTTGGTGATGACTCTCCTCTTAGCATAATTGGCTCTTATAGAGTCTTGATCAAATTCCTTGATGGCGGAATAAAGGGGATCAATGGAGTTTTGTTCATTTTGAATATGGCATGAAACATATTATCAATAAGAGCATTTAATGATGTAAGTGTGCATGTTGTTTTCTCTAGCAAAAGGTGTAAGATGGTTCAAGGATTTATGGTGCTCTCTAAGGGTGTTTGTATAGGTGTTTTTTCCAACTAGATTCATGCATTATTCAATGTAATAGTTCTTATATTTTTGCAGTGGAGAGATCTATTGAATAGTCATCATCTTAATCAAAACCTAGCATGCACTTTTAGAATCAAACCCTATATGAATTTTTGACATTCATGCTTTTTTCAGGTACATAAACAAGCTTTTTCTTTAGAAAACAAGTGATTTATAGAAAAGACAATGCTATGGTACCAAATATTGGGCCATATAGGTGAGAAGTGCCTATGAGCCTTGAAAAACAAAATTATTGTCAATGGATTGAATGAGTGTGCTCATGAATTTATTTTTTGTGAACATTGCATATGGAAAATAAAATTGTATTCAATTTTATTCTATTTCTCACAAATCTTCTAGGTTGTTAGACTTAATTCATTTTTCTCTATTCGATCCAATTAAAGTTCTTAAAATTTCTAAGGCTTTGAATTATGTGTCATTCATTGATTATGATTCTAGAATGGCATGGGTGCATTTTCTTAAAACTAAAAGAAATGTTTTTGAATTGGTTTAAGGAGTTTAAATCTTAGTTGGAAATTCAAATTGGTAGGAAGATAAGTTTTGTAAGGAGAATGGCATTGAAAGAAATGAGGGAAATCCATATACCTCTCAACATAGTGTAGTTGTAAAACAAATGAATAGAACATTGATGGAAGGAGCTAAGAGTATGCTTAGTGGAGTTGGCTTAGAGAAGAAGTTTTAGGTAGAAACGATTTCTACTACATGTTATATGATTAATTGATATCCAACATAAGCTTGTAGATAATACCGTTATGGAGGCCTATATGGGAAAGAAACCCTCACTTCAACCTCTTATTTTTGGTTGAGGCATATGTTGATGTGCATAAGGACAAGTGGTTGAAGTTAGATAACAACGCTATGAAATGCATCTTCATCAACGATGGCATTGTTGTGAAAGAGTAGGGTTCGAGCTTTGGATTACATGGTTAGAAAAGTTTTGTATAGTAAGAATTTTATTTTTAGAGAGGTTAAACCTTCTCCCATAATAGTACAACCAAAAAAGGGTGAGAAGAAGTTAGTGGTTCAGTTACCACTGAAGACTATTATTCAGTTAGGGGATAGATTTTGGTGGGATATTTTTTCCAATTGTTAAAGTTAACAACTATTATGTTCTATTATCTATTGTACTGACTTTTGATTTCAAGATAGAAGATATGGATGTGAAAACAACATTCCTACATGGTGACTTGGAGGAGATCCATATGACACAATAAAAACATTGCATTGAAGAAAATAAAGTCATTGGTTTGCAAATTAATAAAGTCTTTATATGGTCTCAAATAATCTTCCAAAATGTGGTACCAAAAGTTTGAATCTTTTGTGCAAAGATTAAGATTTTTGATATTCAAATCAAATCATTGTGTGTATTACAAACATGATGGTGGTCATTTCCTTATTATCACTCTATATGTAGACAATATGTTATTCTTTCATATAACAAGGATACGATTCATGATTCAAAATTTCAACTTTTAAAACAATTTTATATGTAAAAACTTGGGGGTCACAAAATATATCTCATGAATGGATACTATGAGAGAGCAAATATAAAGCATTGGTTGAGCCATAATAAGTATGTAATCTCTATGCTACAATATTTTCACATGGAAAATTGCAAATCATCGATTGTTTCAATTTCTATGGGAATTAAGCTTTCAATTTAATAATTCTCTACCACACTTGCATAGATGGAGGATATTGTTTCTGTTTTTTTATGTTAGTGAAGTGGGTAGTTTGATGCATTTTATCATTTGTACAAAACCAGACATTGTCCAAGCAATGGAAGTTTTGAGTTAATTCATGGCTAATCTGACATGAAGATTAGGCTACAGTGAAGAGGGTCTTCAAGTACTTGTGAATTACTTTTGAATATTCCATTTTTTATCATATTAATGTTTTTGGGGACCCACACTCAATGGATATACAGGGTTATATGGGTTTTCATTATGTTTGGGATGTGGAGAAAATGAGATCTACAAATGGATACATATTGGAGGAACAATTTGGTTGAGCAAGCAACAAGTTGTGATCATTTTATCCATTGCGTAGGTGGAGTGCATGGAAACTACTCATGCCTATAAGGAGGGACTTTGACTTAGAAATTGTGTTCAAAACTAAAGCTAATTGAAAGAGCTATTAAAGTTCAATGTGATAGTAACAAAGACATTAGTTTGGCTAAGATATTTGATACCATTTTGTTAGGGGCATGGTAAATGATGAAAAAGTAATATTATAGAAAGTTGAAACTTTGCAAAGTGTTGCAAATGCATTAAAGAAAAATGTGAGCAAGGTAAATTCTAGTAGTGTTGTGAATCTATAAGATTTTAGGATCGTAACAATTACCTCGTAGTTTGATGCATTTTTCCTTATACCCCTATAACATGTGACAAGTGGAAGAATATTGGGATAGGTGTGTCATACACCTTGCAGCCTTATAGAGGAGCAAGGATGGTTGTTTGAGTATTTGTAGGGAATAAATGCAAACCAATAATAAGGAATAAATTCTAATTAGTGGTAAGGAATGAATGCAAATCACTAACGATCAATGAATGCTAAGCATCAATAGTTGGCCAATTAGTTCTTGGTGGTTTCATGCATGTAAAATTGGATGTTTCTTGCATTTAGAATTAGAAAACTATAACAGGTATATGGATTTGTTATTCCTATTTATTTATTCCTAGCAGTGGAAGGAAACATAGTGTAAGTTTTAACACACTAATATGCTTAAGAAATTTTTCCATTTTTTTTTTTATCTTTTTGCAAAACACTCTTATTGAAGGCACAAAGACTTTGTATCATAACCATTTAATTATTTATTGAAGGCACAAAGACTTTGTATCATAACCATTTAATTATTGAATAATACATTGGGTGTGCTTTAGAATGGGGTTTTTCACTAAAAATTGTTTTCCCTAATGCAATCATATTGTTTAATGTTTCATTGTTTATTTCATTGATTTGTATGAAGTTTTTGCACATTATTTTTTCATGGATTAGTATAAGAAGCATATTTCACACCTCTACCTCCTTTTAACTATTTATTAAAACAATAATAATTTTTGAAATCTCAGTAATACTAGCCCAATCATATAAATTAAATGGTTGTTAAAAGAAGATAGACATCAAAACTCTTACATCATAATACATCCAGGATTGCCAAAATTTATAATAATAATAATAATAATAATAGAATTATAACTTTATTTTAAATTGTTATTATTATCAGTAATTATAAAAAAATATATGAATTAAACATACATATTAAAAAAAAAAAAAAAAAAACAAAAACAAAAAAAAAAAACCACATAACAAAATTATTAACCATGAAAATTCAACCCCACTTTTCTATGGAGATTTTTAATCTATAAATAGGATTTGTTACAATATTGTAAGCCAATACCATACCATGGCTTCCTAATACCACATATCCAAAAAAAATATCATCGCTCATACCATGTTTTACTAATACCACATGTCCAAAAAAACCATAACTCATATTCATATAAGACAATGTTCATATGGTATTGTTTAATTAATCAATTTAATTAAAACAACCAAAAGTGACATAAGTACTTTGAAAATAAATCTTAACTTTTGATTTATGAATGCTACTAAGATATTCTAACATATTCCATGGAGGTTAAATCCCTGCCATCCATATAATAATTATTGATAATTAAATGAAAATTGAGGAAACCATATTCTAAATAAACCCATCTTATGAATATGATTAACAAATCTTATCATTTAATAATCTGATTAAACAATTTTATAATTTTAAATTATATCTTTAAAAAATAACAACATATTATAACATTGGTTATAAATATACAAAAGATAAACTTACAATTTTTTTAATTCATTTAAATGAGTTGTTTCATTAAAATAAATTTCCATTACATAAATTAATAAAAAGGTAAATAGTTGTAAAATGAATAATTGTGTTAAATTAACCAATCAAATATCATTTAAATGAGTTGTTTCATTAAAATAAATTTCCATTACATAAATTAATAAAAAGGTAAATAGTTGTAAAATGAATAATTGTATGATTAACCAATCAAATATGATGTGAGTATGTCGGTCCTTCCATTCCCTTTAAAATAAAATTAAAAATAATGTCATCTATAATAAATAAAAAAAGAGATTGAGATTGAAAAAAGACCGACCAATCTCAATAGAGAAGATGGCTGGAAGATTAGTAGTTGCTGGTCCCAGCACTCTCTTCCTAGTCGTCTTCTTCGGTTCCTCCCCTCCCTCGTTTTTTGGCTTGTTAGTGTCCTTTTTTTCTTTTTCTTTTTAATCATATGTTAATTTTAACAATAAAGATAAACGATTAATTATACTAGTTTCTTTCCAACACTTGACTTAGCCTATCATTATATTTTTGTTTATACTAACTATTATCTTATATATATATATATATATATATATATATATATATATATATATATATATATATATATATCTATATATATATATATATATCATAAAATAGTAAAGAACTTTTCTCTAGGTTAATGTGACAATTAATTAAATATGAATATTTAAAATCTTATTTTTTCTAACACTTGACTTATTCTAATATTTATATTATATATTTTTATTGATTAGCTAATACTTTTTATAACTAATTATCTACTTAATAATCTTTTAAAATTAATTTATTATTTATATATATATTTAAAACCCTAGGATAATTATTTGTCCCTTTGACTTTTAGTTTAATAATAATATAACTAACTAGCTATGAAATTAACTTATTTTTATACCCCTGGTCCATCTAAGTGTTCCCTAGTCATATATAGCCGTTAGTCAATATAGGCTTTGCCTGGTCTATAGCCGTTGGAGGTTCTCCTTGGACTATTTAACATGCAATGCTGGATCTGATTCTTCAACTTGTGCTGACAATGAACCAGGACTATTTAACATGCAATGCTGATCTGATTCTTCAACTTGTCCCGATGATGAATAACATTGGTTGGTTCCAAACGCGTCGACAAATGAAATATAATGTGATTTACGCAGAAAAATCTCTCAGAAATAATATTGTAAAGTAATTAGAAGTAAAAAGAATATATGTTTGTAGAAATTTATATCTTATACTTCTAAAAAATATTTCAACAAGATATTTAAATAGATTATTTGAAGATTTATGTTAACTAATTTATGTTGATATCAATTTCATATATATTTATATATAGAAATTTTTTTTGTTAAAATAAAATATTTTAATGTTGTATATAAAATATATTCAAATATTCAATATAAGTTATCAATAAAATATTTTAATATGAATTAATATTGACATATACTTAAAAATACATTAATAATAAAAAAACCATTTTAATTTAAATGTACATGTTACGTAAAACATTTTAATTAAGACACCAATGTCCCAAGAACCAGAAGAGACGAAGGAGATGCAAGATAAAGGAAGTTGGAAGACCGTAGAGAAAAAAAAGAAAGCTACAACACCAATCTCGCCAAGAAAGACGAGGAGCCAGACAATTAAAAACTAAAAATATTATAGGTCCGATAGACCAATTTGGTCTCAGTGGACGGTAACCACTATCATCATCATCATCATATGATTTAAAAAAATTATATATATATATATATATTGAAAATATTATATTTTTATGATTAAAACATTTATTTAATCATATACATTCTATTTAATCTGGACTATTTAATCTGGACTTAAAGTGAATCTATATTAGTAATAAATAAGATAATTTCCCAATAAAAATATAAAGCAAAAATTACTCCATACATTTAAATATTAACACAAAATCAACTATTTATTAACTCAAACTTACCTATTTAAGTTATATTTTAAAATATATTGCAAAGAAGTATTAGGATTGTGTATTCATAATTTTAATAAGAATAAAAAATAAATTTATAAACTCAATTATGACTTATTACACATTGATGGAAAAATGTCACACGTACATTTTAAGTTTACAAACACGTGTTTTTGCTGGACAGTGAGGATTGAATTGTAAGACTGTCATAGGAGGTCTGAGCACAGAACACTATTATTTAAATAAAAAATAATACATTTTAAAATAATCACTCTTATGAGGGGCATTAAACAAATTAAAATAATCAATCTTACCGTGGGCCTTAAACGAAAGGATTGCAATCAAGCTTATACATAAATACATTAAAGTTGTTGGGGTGCAGCCGATTAAACAAAAAATAGTTGTATCTCCTCGCTTCTGATTATACCTTCTCTCCACATTTCTGCTGTCCGTCGTGACTGCGATATACTTCAAATAGGGTACCCAACAATCATCATGCAGAATATCGCTCATCAATAGTGCAAAGCTGTTAGTGGATGTTTATTATAAAACTTCAAATACAGTTTGGATTTGTACTATATAAGGATAAGAGCAGAGTCAGTCTCGGTGGATGTGGAGGAGATATATTAGTGGTTCCCTTCATTTTCTCATCAAATGGCAAATTTATAATTTTTTTATTTATTTAATTTTTTTCTCCCTATGAAAAAAAAGCTTAATATATATTAATATTAGAAAAGGAGTTACATAAGAAGCCCTCAGGCAGTCCACATACATAAACCATATGAAATGTGATTTTGCTATGATCAGCAAATTCAGCAGACGAAAAACATTACAACATGCCACACAACAAAAAACTTGATAACCTGTTACAGTTCCAGAATGTTGTTATCAGAAAAAACAATACTAGCGACAAATACTGTGGCAAGGATGAGCTTCTGTAGGATCATAAAACATGTATTCACAAGTTGTAGTAATTTCCCCCACAGGATAGATCTATAACATTTGTAGACCCTGTAGGCAATGCCACCAAAGTATATATCTGAATGTACACTGATCAGAACCATACATTCCTGTAGTACTAAAGGAACGGATACTTGTTTTTACACCATCTAACGAGGAAAGCAAAAAGGTCCCTCGTAGAGGACACTGTTTTTGCCCAGTGGCCAAGCAACAAGTTCAAAAAACCAAAAAGGAAAAGTGTAGTCAAATGATATTGTTTTACTTTAGAACAGATCTATCAGAGTAATGGTGCCCCCTGATGATTGGCAAAAGGAAAACTCTGTACAAAATTGCAGTTATATATCCAAAATTTACAAAAAAAGATGTATTTATAAAGGAGATTAACCCGGATTTGTAAATTCCTCCATCTCAAAAGTATTTAGTTCCCATGTGATTTCTAGCTTCCATATGTCAATGCCAACCTGCAAGCCTTTTTTTGATACACTGTCTGCTTCCTTGTTGAGGCTTCTTCTGATATGTTGAATTGTGTAGCTGTCCTGAAGATTCCACATGTGTTCGATTCTTTCTATCCATCCTTGGAGTCTGGGATTGTTGATGAAAGCCTTCTGCAAAACATGATCAATTATAATCTTTGAATCTCCATATATGTGCAGGATGGGGTTCCCTAGGACACTGTTGAACCATAGGAGACCCCATAGAGCAACTGCTTCAGCTTTTGTGTTGGAACCAACACCACAGTTCCAGAACATCCTGTATGTCAAGTCAGCGTTAATAACAATTAAAAAACCACAAGCACATGTGTTTCCTTGTGCAGCCCCATCAAAGAAACCCATAGGATAAATGAAGTGAGTATCATCCTTTATTCTAGGATTGATTTGAGAGTGTATTGGATGAGCAGGAAAGAAAGATAGGTTCAAGGCTATTTTTTCAATAATCACAGAGAAATCCTCCCTGTTGTTGTGGAAGATGATTATGTTCCTCCAATTCCAGATTGACCAGAAGAGGAAGAGAGGAATAATACGCCAGGAATATTTTTGTCTACTCCACCAATTCAGTGACTCTCTAATGCAAGTATGTTGGATATAAGGGAAGCCCAAAAGAGAAGATATCTTTTTCCAGACATGAGTGGTGGGGAGGCAGTGTAGGAAGATGTGGTCATTTTCTTCCGAGTGTTTTTTGCATATGTAGCAAATGCCCAGGCCATACCAACTCCTTTTTTGTAAGTTTTCCCAAACAAGGTTTCTGTTATGATAGACAAGCCAAGTGAAAATTATAATTTTGATAGGAGCTTTTGTTTTCCAAAAGGCATGAAGGGTATGGTGTTCCCCTATCCTGGAAATCTTGTTTGATAAATCCTTATAGACCTCAGCAACATTTATGTTATCTGATTGCATTTTACCCGACCAAGTGATTCTATCCTGAGTCCCTGTTCGACAAATGCCTAGATGTTTCATTTTGGAGATGGACTGAATCCATTCCGCCTCCAAGTGACTAGGTAAACCCAGATCATAGGCAGATTTCCACATGGGAAGAGAATCATGCCAACCTTTTATGACTTGGCCCCAGAAGAAAAGACCATGATTGTTCAGGAAATGTATGATGTTGATGGATATGGAGAGGTTCGGTTCAGCCCCCAAAATAGGGTCGATGCCTATAAGAATTTTATTCCCAGATTGGAATTTCCATGCCAGATGATGTATGAAGTACTTTTCTATTTTTTTTAAGCTTAACCAGATTGCTGAGCCATGTTTTATGCCAATTGAACCAAGGCGGTACCAACAGGTGAAATCTTTATTCTTAAGATATTTTTGTTGTATGATCTTACTCCATGAGCTTGTCCCAAATAAACCCCTCCAGAGGGATTTTATAAGTAAAGCTTCGCCAAAACGACGAAGGTCCATAATACCCCATCCACCCCTGTCCTTTGGAAGGGTTATATTAGATAATTTGGTCAAATGGAATTTTTTCCTATTGTGAGAACCCACCCAGATGAAATTTGCTATAAAACGGTTTATGTCATTTATGGTGGAGACAGGAATGTGAAACAGATGAGCCCAGTAGACCCCCAACTGAGCAAGTATAGCTTGAGTCAGGATGGCCCTACCCCCTATGGACAAACATCTTAATTCCCACCCAGAAATTCTTTTATAGAACTTTTCAGTAAGCCAATTCCAGTCAGAGTTCCTGTAACACAAAGGTTTAAGTCTATAACCAAGATACTTCAATCCATTTATCATGGGTTTGGCCTCTATTCCAAATAGGTCTTTGATATAAGAAACTATTTCCATATCAGATTGACTATAGTACAAAACAGTTTTATTGGAATTTATGCATAGTCCCGAAGCATTTGCAAATCTACTAAAAATATGAAATAGATAAGACCAAGTGAAACGACAGAGCATACCCAATATGAGGATATCGTCGACAAAGAGGTTGTGTGAGATACTGATGTTGTTTCCCAACTTCAGAGCTTTGAAATTGTCTTCAAGGACTGCTTTTTTAATATGCAAGCTCAGACAGTCCATTACCAGAATGAATAAAAGTGGTGATAAAGAGCATCTCTGACGAAGACCTCTGCCCACCTGGAAGAATCTTGTTGGTAGTCCATTGATGATGATGGCAAAATTTACATTGTCCACGCAGGCCATGATCCAGTTAATACATTTAGACTGTAGACCAATCTTGTTGAGGATTAATCTAAGAAAACCCCAATCCAGACAGTCATATGCTTTTCTGAGATCCACTTGGAGAATAGTCGCGTCCATGTTTTTCTTGTGGATGGAATGCATGCTTTCCTGAGCATTTGCCACCGCATCATGAATGATTCTGTCCGGAAGGAATCCATGTTGTTCAGGAGATATGTAACGAGAAAGAGTACCTCGCAATCGCCCTGCAATAGTTTTTGATATTATTTTATATATAATGTTGCACAGAGAAATAGGTTTGTAGTCCGAGAAGCACTCAACAACTTTGTTTTTAGGAATGAGGGTGATGTAAGTGGAGGTTATCTTCTGATGAATGAAACCCATATTCCTTGACTCCTCGATCATACTCAATAGATCCGACTTGACCATATCAAAAAAGTGGGTAAACAGCTCAATGGTCCATCCATCCGGACCAGGGCTTTTGTCGCTCTTAAAAGACTTAAGAACCCCCGGCAGCTCTTCCTCGGAAACTTCCTTAAAAAAAACTTCATTTTTCTCCTGGTCAAACATGGTGGGGTATGGATCAATTCCCCAAATCATATCTTCCACAGAAAGATTTTCACTTCTTTTATAAGCGTTTTGAAAGTAGGTTATAGCAGCATTGCTTATTTCTTCTTGAGTCTGGAAAATGTGACCATCTGAATCTTTGATTTGCCATATGGAGTTTATATCCCTGCAGAAATTAGCGTATCTGTGAAAAAATTTTGTATTTCGGTCACCTTCATTTAACCAGAGTGCTCTGCTCTTTAATCTCCATGTGGCTTCTTCTGTCATTAGAATTTGCTTCTTCCTGTGTTCCAGTTCTTGAATGCTTGTTTGGATGAATTCAGGGAGGATGTGGGTGGACATGTGGGACTGAAGAGAGTCCAGTTGATCTTGGATTTTTACAAGCTCTTTCCTGCTGTCTCTAATTTTCTTCTTCTGCCACCATTTTACAGATCCCCGAAGGGAGTCTAGTTTCTCCAGAATATTGTGCATGGGGGAGGATCCTGTAACATTAGTATTTTCCCAAGTGTCGAGTACCAACTTGTTAAAAACAGGGTACTCTAGGAATGTTCTATTAAATTTGAAAGGAAACCCCAAGCTTGGTTCCCTTTTCCTCCATTTCAGAGTGATGGGTCTATGGTTTGATACATAGTTGCTGATGATGTTAACTCGACATCACCCAAGCGTTCCAATAGTTGCTCATGAATAAAAAACGATCAAATCTTTTTGCCACATAAGCAAAGCCAGAGCGACCGTTGTCCCATGTCGGGGCAATTTTGGAGGGACAAACATCAACAAAATTGTTCGAGAGAATTTCATTTTGAATTTTCCCCGCTAGCGGATCCACTTTCCTGTGGCGACCCCAAATCTCATCAAGACAAATGGTGCAGTTTAGATCCCTGCAATAATGAGAGTCTCTAGTTCCATCAAACCAGAAGCTATGAATCGGTCCCAGAAACTCATTCTCTCTCTATAAGGGGCATAAGTATTTAGAATATGTATATGTCCCAGAAGTCCATGGATACTACCTTCCAGAAGAATACCAGCAAAATAATCAAAATCTCTTAAATTGATCCATTTTAGGGCCCATAAGGCCGCCAGACCCCCCGAGAGGCCCAAAGCAGCAGTAGCAGTAATATACCAGGAAGGGAACATTCTCCGAAAATATTGGATAACATCTAGGACATTGTGCATTATTTCTTGGATAAGGATGATAAAAGGGTGTAGAGATAGAAGGAGGTTTTTGAGGGCTAAGTATTTAGGGGTAGTCCCCAGACCCTGAATATTAAGGGAAATGATACACATCATGATAGGTCTTTCTCAGGCATCCATGCTCTAAGGGCTCGTGAGGGGGAGATGTCGGCAATGGGAATGTCAACAAGAAATCTGTCCAAAGGAGAAAAAATAGGGTTTTTATTGGGTCGCCCCCGAAAGTGGCGACTGCCACGATTTTGCTTTTTGCGCACAGTAATGTTTCCCGCCGAGGTGGGGCTAATATGGGGAGATGAGCTGCCTGCCGGTTTGTGTATGGTGAGAGTACGGAGGTTAAGGGTTTTTCTTTGTAATAGAAAATCAAGATCACTCCCAACCGAATTTGTCGGCGAGGCAGTAGGAGAATTTGGTGGAGTAATACTGAGACAAGGGCCTTTGCCTTTTGATTTTCGACGGGTAGGATTCAGAGGGGCCACGTAAGAAATTTGTGAGGATGAAGGGATATCCGGATATGGATGAGGAGTTGTTAAAGGAATTGGTATGTCCTGGGAAGCTGCAGGCTCGGGGAGCGAATGAGACATAAAAGCTGGTGGACTGTCGGAGGATGGAAAGTTTGATTTAGCCGCATTTATCGCAAATGACGGAATAGTAATAGGCGAAGAGACAAAAGATCCAAAAGCATGTGGAAAATAGGACGACTGGTGGGAGATTTTACCTGAATGATGGATAGGATGCTTATGTGTCCTTATTACTTTCTCTTTTTGTATCTGACGACCCTGTTGTCCCATCTCTGAGAGAGGTCCCCTGGCTCCCTTGTAGCACCTTTTGCCATGTAAACGTCCACCCGGACGAAAAGGACACTGTTCGCGCATATGACCAGTTCTGTGACAGAAAGAGCATCTGAATGGAACCCCCCAATAATCCAGTCTTTGTTGGAGGAAAGTATCACCCCAAGACAGTTCAATGTGATCCGGGAAACCCCCTCTATAATCTTTTTCAATAAGTATCCAAGCTACTCTTTTATCCTGTGCACCCAGACAACGAGGATCCACGTAGATAAACTTTCCGATGGCATTTCCAATATCCATAAGAGCTTGCTTTGTCCATAATTCCAGCGGAAGGCCAGGTAATTTTAGCCAAACTAGTTTGTTGGAGGGGGTATTACGAAGGGGATTGTACCCAATATACCACTTATGTAGGGCAAGAGAACTTTTTCCATGAATCCATGGGATAGCTATGATTTTTTCCAAATCCTCCTGACTGAGGAAGTGAAACCTGTACCATCCCTTCAAAAGTCTAACAACCGTAGGCATGTACCCTAACATCATTTTCCATTTCCTTTCAATCCAATTACGTGTCTCTGAGTCTTCCATTTCTGAAAAGTACCATCTACCAACTAATGCACGTTTTTGTAAACTAGTAATACAATCCCCTAGGGAGTCACTGTCCAGGGCCAAAGCAAGTGGAGGAGGAGAAGTTTTTATGGGGCAGTTTTTCGAGCGACGATGATGATATACCAGTCCGCCAACTAAAAGATCAGGAGGCTTATCAGCGACATCTGGTAAGTTGCCATCTCCTAAAAGAGTGCACCATGCATCAAGTGAGCGTGGGTTGCTCTGGCTGACATGGATATCAGCGCCCAATCGACGGGATTCTGCCTCTTCAGTGGCACGAACGAGCGCAGATGTGGTAGAGACGTCAGAGGGATAATCTGCCATGGAGGATATTTCCAGATTTGCTGAGGAGGATGCGCGGGAACTGACAGCTTATTAAAGGAGGAGTGGGTTGACAGAATATCAAGGATGCGAACTATACGTCATATGGTGTACCTCCCAAATGTAAATTTCAAATCCCGAGGAAGCCTACATACCCAGAACCGCCAGGTACGAGGACCAAAAGAGAAAGACTTGCCCGGACCAGGCCTGGAATTTCAAATTTTTTTTGCTTGTCAAATTAAAATTTGACGACGTTTTTGTATTTTTTTTACCTTTCATTTTACGTTTTAACTAAATATGTGAGTGTCACGGAAAACGCTATTTTAACAATTTTTGTAAATTGATTCCACAAAAAATAAGTCATGAAATGGAGGCTGATAATGATGGCTGATAATGACTGTTATTTATAATGATTCTTGTTAGATTGAAATTGCAGATTTGTACTCTATCAGATTTATAACTCAGATTTATAAAATTTTTGCAAAAAACTTACAATCCATGGACTATAAATAAATTATCTAGTGAGATTATAAATAAATCGTGGACTATAAATAAATCATCTAGAGAAAATACAGAAAAGTTGTGTAATAATAAACAGTGATTATATTTCATTAAAAGTCAAACTTTCTGGAGAAACTACAAATTTTTTTATCAATAGGAATATCTCAATACATAGATCCTCTATTAAACATAAACTAGAAGAATTTTCAAAGCTCAAGAATCCTTCTTGACTTTGTATCTATCCATATCTCATATACTGCATGCCAATCAACATTAGATGATTCAGGTCCATTCAAAGATACTCTCATTAGAGCATCTAGTGTATCCAACCCAAGCCTTGATTTTCTAATGTCCTTGATGATGTTTTGCTTAGAAAATCCCCTTTCACAATCCACTGTACTTGCAGGAATAGTGAGGACAACTTGCCATAATTTCATCATATTAGGATAGGTTTTGTGCCATTGTTTTGTGTTACGAAAGACTTTCCATGCTTCTTTCATAGAAAACCCCTCACAAGCCAGATTTAATGAATCAACAAAAGGGTGCAACTCTCTTTTACAAGCCTTAACATCAAATAAAGCTACAAATCCAACATCACTGGATACGGTATGTTGCAAATGTTGAAAAAGCTTTAACAACCAACGCTCTGAATTTTTCTCACGACTACGATGCTCTTCTGAATAATAACAAGGGCTGAACAGTTTCGCTGCATTAAAAAGATGAAGGTCTGGAAATCTTTCATTCAAAGAGTCTATCAGAGTCTCTATATAACCTTCAGTGAGTTGCTGACAACTCTCTTGTGTACCTTCAATACAAGGTTTCATAAATTGTTTCCTTGCTTCATTGGATTCAATATCCATGGCTGAGATAGAGATGTATTGTAACTCATGTCTATCTACAACTTTCCCTTCATCTTTAATATCAATGTATCCATTTTGAGAATCATTTAAAAACTTTGAAAGATAAGTTGTGCCTTCTGCAAATGTCTCTTTTCTCAAAAACCATCTAGATAATGTGCTTATAGTTACTTCAAGAGCCAACCCAATAGTTGTAAAGTCTACATTTTCTTCTTGAAAAGTCAAATTCAACTTGTTCAATTCCCCTAGCACATCAGCAAGCATATGTAAACAAAACTGGACAGAATATATTCTTGTCTTATCATACCAAGATGAAGTTTTTTTTTCATTTTTCCACAAAGTTAAAATTGCTAGCATAAGCTTCACAAGCCTTATAATAACTTCCCCCCTGGATAACCATCTCACTGAATGTATTTGTAGAACATCAAGAACATCAATTTGCATGACTCTAAGCAAATCATTAAGTTCGTTATTTCTCTTTGGAGAGTTTTGAACCCATGAATACACTTTGTTTGCAATTTTTTCAACAAATAATAACTCAGGGAATTTCTTAGAAGCATCTGCTGCTGCTAAAGACTCACGATGAGCCACACAATGAACTGTAATAAGGTTTGGATTGTTCTTTTTCAAAAATGAAACAAAGCCATTTTCATGTCCAATCATTGTTGAAGCTCCATCTGTAGAAACAGCTATCAAATCTTTATATTGAAGGCCTTTGACATCTATTAATTGATTGACACTATCATATATTGTTTTTCCTTTTCCATCTACTACATCTTTGAGCTTCATAAACTGCGAGATAGGTGGCCCGAGACCCTTTGAGTCTAAATATGTTGCATAAATAACAAGGTGTTGCTCTAAGGTTCGATCAGTGCTTTCATCAACCATCAATGAGAAGAAAGGACTTTCCAACATATTTTTTATCTGAATCTGTTCAAGATGTTTTGATATGCAATATATAAAATCATTTGCATACTTACGATTAGTGTATGAAGAGTACTCTTGAGACTTTGGCATATTTGGAGTTTTTGCATCCATTAGAAATTTGCAAAGCTTCTCATACTTTGATAGAGATAAATCTTCTTGACAAGTGAAATATGATATTTTCATTGTAGAAATCACTCTTTCCTTATTGGCATCTCTCATCTGTCTAATATGATCTGGAATTGGTTTCATCTTTCCCTCTAATGCATTAATCCATCTTTCCTTAGCATCTTTATGCGCCCGTGATTTTTCATGAATAACAAGAGCATCATGTTGTAATGTGGTGCAACCATTCCCTAAACCCCATGGTCCATTCATCCTATACTTCTCACAATAGTTACACTTCATAGTTATTTTATCATCAAACCTCACATAATTCAACCAAACATACTTATTTAACCATTCCATGCGAAATTGTCTTTTTGTTTGCACTTTCATTTTTGAATTATCACCAACCTCTTCTTCAAATTCATTTGTTTCTTCATCTACATCATGTTCAGAAGAACTTCCAAAAATTTCATGTAATTGTTGTTCCACATGAGCATTATGGGTTTCTTCAAGTGTTTCTGAATTCTGTTGAGTCTTAGAAGTTTTCCCTTTTGTCCATCCATACATTTACCCAATTGTAACTTGTACCTTTCTCTTTTGAGACATTAGTAGGTTTGTGACCACCTGTATAAAATATATATATAAAAACTAAAATTCATTAAATAAAAAATGAATATAACAATGGACAACATTGTAGAATAAATAAGCAGAACATAAATATATCTGAAAATGAACTTCAGCCTGCTAAAATTTGCATTCCAAATATGCAACAAACCAAACAGAGACTCCAGCACTATCAATTTAATGTGAAAGTAAATAGCTGCAATTTAATGTGAAAGTAAATAGCCGCATACTGCCTCAGAAATAAGATATGGGGGAAAGAACCGGAATAGTTAGCCGGAAATTATAGAGCAAACAGGTTGAGTGCAGCGGCCCAGAAATGGAGAAAATTACCAGAGTATTCAGTGTAGACAGATCATACTTGTTAAATACTATACACCATCACAACAGCAAAGGAAAAAACAGCCCTTGCAAGTCCACCAAAAGACCCCCGACGAAATCTAAACTACGAGCACTGTTGTGTGATATAGAAAAGATTAATTAATTATGAACAGTGCAAATTCCCTCCAGACACCAGACCATAACAACCTTCAAATGAGGAAAAAAAACAATGGCATAGAAATTACTCAATATCCGGATGCATGTGAGCGCTGTAACACAGTCAACCTATTTTTTACTATCTTCAACCTACACGGGCGAAACAGCCCAAAAACCTCAAAAAGATTCAAAAAGGGGAGAAATCTATGAATATAAACCACGTTGCAAATTCTTTGAAGAAGGAATATTTTTCATGGTTCATTGCAATTTGCATGTTCGTGACACTGAAATTCTTCTAAATACATTTTCAAACCTATGATGTGTATACTTCTGAATGGATCCGTACTGGATTTTTTCGCGTTGTGGAATTTTTTTCATAACAATTGTATTTAAATACGTCTTCGTAATCAAATCTCGCCAGTATGCCATGGAGATAGCGAACGAGTACAGTGACGATCATCTACTTCAGCGCCCCCAAATCGAACAGGCCCATGTTTGACCTAAAAAATTGGTATATATATTAACAATTTCGACGTATCAAGAAAGGAAGACAGTTTCTTCAAAGCTTTCCGTGATTATATTGACATTAATTGTTGGAATAAGCAGCTTCCTATTTGGATATGATACTGGTTAGGTTTTATTCTTATTATGCCTTTAGTAGTGTATTTGAGCTTGGCCAGACCAATTTTAATAGAAAAATTGGAAAAATATTTAACAGTGTTGGGCAAGAAGGGTCAATGCTATGAAATATTGCAAGCATTGCATGATTTAATGCGTAGATTACTTGAAACAAAGATAAAATGTGATGTGATTGATTTTTTTGGTAATGTAGCAGGTTTTGTCGAAGTAATTGTTAAAATTTGCGATGTGAAGGAAATTTGTAAATTTTAGTAAGTTTTAGCTCAAATATTTGCTAAAGAGACGAAAATTTCTGCAAATGAAGGCAATTGACAGTAGCTATTACGAGATACGGTGGCAAGATAGCTAAATAAAATTAAAACTTGGTCATTTTCTTCGATTTGAGGTCATTGTTGTCCCTAGGGCTTAAAATTGACTATTGACCATGTTGTAATGTAGTCGAAAATTTGTGAGATTCTGCTATAATTGTTATTGTTGGGAACATATTTTCGTGGATCTAAGTACCATATCTTCTTTTTGGAAATAAAACAGAACACGATGATAAATGTTCTCGTGGAGGAAAAATATTTTATTTACTGTGCCTATCTTCAAGTTTTGAAAGTTGAGAACATAGATTTACCTAAGTTCAATTTTGGTCATTTTCTTTCTGGGATCTTGGTCTTGTATCGCGTGTATATTCCTAAAAATAGTGTCGTAAAACCTGCAAATCGCCTTCCAATTGCCTCTCATAGGGCTTTTCAACTGTGAATACTAGACCTTTTAAAAGCCTAACCCTTTCTCTGAGAATGGAACTTCATTGAACCAGAGCTTTCAAGGGGAACCACTGGTAGAAGAAGAGCATTTATTTTTTTTTGACTTTAACGGTTAGTTTTTTGAAGGGTGGCAAAACAGCTACCGCATGCTTTTTACAATGGAATAAATTCCTCATTTTTCTTTTCTCTCTGAGTTCTTGTTACACAGTGAGTCCATGGGCATTCTTTGTCACAGAGTCGCCTTTTGTGGAGAAGGTTCGCAGAGTCTCTGCCTATAGGATCTGAACTTCATTAACGAATCTTTTGTCCATACAATCCTTGGTTGTTACCTGTTGCCTCTGGAAGAGTTCTGAGATTGACTTGCTTCAACCTGGAAAATGAAATGCCGTCCTCTATCTCCAGTGGGACATTCCGGATCTGAGCTTTGAAATGGCGTCTTCCATCTCTGATCTTCAATCTCAACCTATCCTCCACTAAAGTTCCTGCAGTGGATGTAAATGCAGAGAGATATTGAACGCTGTATGGGCATTGATCACTAAGTTGGAGCATTCATTTTTTAAATGACAGAGAGAATTACTACAAGCAACTGACTTGCTTGTCTGCGCGGCTGATGGACTGTAAGTCTGTAAATTGATACCCTGTTTTGCGCTAATGCTAATTTCATATTTCCCTTTGTAGGAGGCGAGTCGATGGAACCGATGGAAATGGAGTAGCCTGACACAAGATCATCTTTCTGCAGTTAATCGAAAAGCCTAGAAAGGGTTATGCTGCTACCAGTCTCAACAAGCTTAAGAGTTAAAAGACGGAAAAAGGTCCAGACTTATTGCTGCCCTTCTTGGTTTTCTTCAGAAATGTGATTGGGGGACCAGTGAACTCTTTTATTTCTACCTGGAGCACACCTGAACAGTGCAATCATCCAATCAAACCCACAATGCTCAAGTCGGATCCTGTTTGGAACAGAGTGTATAGGGCCAGCCAGAAACAGAGAATCCAATGCACCTAACTTTTCTTGGTTGCCTGCCCTTGGAGCTTGGTGTAACTGATTCCTGGAAGAACAGCTAAAGCCTGAAGGGTATCCGAGATAGCTGGTTCAGTAGCTGATCCCCAATACATCTTAAATAACAGATTTCCTGGTTAAGCCTATTAAGGGATTATGCAGAGGGATTCCTCAAAGTTGACTGAGAGGGTTCTTTGGCTTCTAGCTGAGCCAAGATTGGCTTCCGAATCAGCTTGAGAATTTAGCTGCCTCATTATATGGAAAAAGGAGATTTTCCGAAACTTAGCCAGCATGGGTCTAATTTTCTTGAGAATTCGGCCTAAGTGGATCTGCAACGGATTCGAGGAAGAGTTCATTGCTTGAATGATGAGCCTAGAGTCTCCGAAGACCGTCAGTGATTGAATATTCCGTTTAAGAGCCAGAGTCAGCCCCTGCCACAAAGCTAGAGCCTCAGCTCTATTGTTTGATTCGATTCCCAGACCCCAATGATACCTGAGTAAAGTAGAACCATCGGGATTCAGCAGAACTCCACCTCCACCCGCAGCTCCTGGATTGCCTTTAGAGGCCCCGTCGAAGAATAGACAATGGTCATCTAGTGCCGATCTCCACTTTAGAAATTCCTGTTCTTCCAGGCGAATTTCCCACATAGCATGGCAAGTGGCTGGAGTAGAAGGGATGGATTGATTATTCGGAACAATATCTTTCAGCCACAGCTCCTCCTCATTGTCCAACTTTGCTTCATTCCTTAAGGCTGGCTTAGCTTCCAATGTCTCTCCCAAGATAGCTTTAATTTTGGATATAACGTTGTTTGAAGTGCAGATTTCTCCTCTGAAAATTCTGTTATTCCTTTCCAGCCATAACTTCCAGCAGATGTATTTAGGGGTCCACATCCAAGCAGTCTTAAGAAGGTTTTTTTTATTGAGGCAGAATGATGATAGCTTGGCCCACTCGTGAAGCAGGGTTGGCACATTTCTTGGTAGCTCAATCTTGTCCGCCCTTGAACTCAGAACCCCCTTCCAGACTGCCTTGGCAAAGGGGCACAGCAACAACAGGTGATCAGCTGTTTCTTCCTCTGATATACATAATGGGCATCTGGAAGGCCCTTCCATTCCCCGTTTTCTCAGGTTGTCTCCTGTGAGAATACTGTTATGAGCGAGCGTCCAACAGAAGAAGTCTATTTTTGGGAGAGAAGGAAAGCTCCATATGAATTTCCATTGCGTTGGGTCTGGAGGAACATTCGGGACAACAATTAAACTTTTGTATCCTTCAGCAACCGAGAAGGAACCAGTATGGGAGCCCCACCCTCTTTTGTCCTTGGCTGTTGCTGACAATGGGGATTTTCCTTGCAGTTTGTCTAAAAGTAAAGAAGCTTCAGATTGCAAATGGTGTGGTACCTCTCCAAGATTCCAGCTGTCCCATCTTCTGTTAGCATCCTCCGTCCAGTTGGATATGTCCCAAAGTGTTTCCTTATTGTTGGAATGCAGCCATAGTTTAATATTTGCCAGGTCTTTTATATGATGTAGTGGCTGGTCTCCAAGAATCTGATCTTTCCAGATTCTTATTTTTTTCCCATTACCTGGGATCCAGTAGAGGTTGGGGCTGAAGTTGTCCAGAGCCGCAATACAAAGCTTGGATATTGGGGAACCTTTGGAGTTTTTTGGAGGAAGGTCCAGACATCTCAAACGTTGACCTTGAAAGTATTTCTTCCACAGTACTTTCTTGCTCCAGCTTATTTTCCCTGCCACAATATTCCACAAAATTTTTGAGCCTAGAGCGAGATTTTGGGCAGCCAAGTCTCTCATTTGCAGACCTCCTTCTATGAATGGTCTCTTAATGGTATCCCAATTTACTAAATGAAGCCTTCTTTCATTGTTTTTCCCCCCTTCCCACAGGAATCTCCTCAGCATACCATCCATTTTACTGAGAAAGGTTTGGGGGCAAGGAGAATGGAGTGCTGAAAAAGAGGCATGCTTGTTAAGACAGATTTTATAAGGATAATTTTCCCAGCAGTGTTCAGCCAGGAGGCTCCCCAGGCATGTATTCTGAGCTTAAGCTTGTCCAAAAGGGGCATCCAATGGGAAACTTTAGGGATGGATCTGAAAATTGGGATCCCAAGATATTTGAATGATTCCCAGTCTTGACAGATTTTCATTTCAAGTAGCCTAGCTATGTCAGCAAGATTTTTAGCTGAGCAATTCCAGCCATAGATTGTACTTTTTGAATAGTTAATCTTGCTGCCGGATGCTTCCTTATAGATGTCCAGTTCCTTTTTGAAAGAACTGGTCGAATTAATGCTCGCTCCACCTAGAAGCAGTGTGTCGTTGGCAAATTGGGCATGGTTTATTTCTTTGACATTTTGCACCATTCTAAGGCCTGGTAGAGTTTGGATTTGCTGACAGAAGTCGAGCTGGAAACTAAGCACAGAGGCTTGTATAGCATAGAGAAGCGGGGACAGCGGACAACCTTGTCTTAATCCCCTGGAGGCTGTAAAAAATTCAGTCGATCTTCCATTTACCAATGGTGCAATCCAAGGAGAGGCAATGTAGGCTTTCACCCAATTTGTGAAGTTTGTTGAGAAGCCCATTTTTGTCATAACAGCAAACAGGAAGTCATGCCTCACCCTATCAAAGGCATTAGCCAAATCGAGTTTTATTACCATTCCTTTCTCTTTTCTCTGGCCACTTGAATGAACTGCCTCTTGAACCAGCACAATATTATCCAGTATCTTTCTCCCTTTGATGAAGCCTCCTTGGTTCTCCGGTATGATGTCCGACAAAATATTCTTGAGGCGAATGGATATTATTTTGGTAATCAGTTTATAGCTAGTATTGCACAACGAAATGGGACGAAATCTACTGAAATCTGAAGCTCCTTTTTCTTTCAGAAGTAATGCCAGGAAGGCTGAATTGGTGCTACCTCCTATCTTTGCGCATAATTGGGACTTCCTTACCATTCTCAGAAGGTCTTTGTTGATAATTGACCAGCAAGACTGAAAGAACCTAGCAGTGAACCCATCAGGCCCTGGCGCTTTATCCGGTTCCATGCAATCCAAGGCTTTCTTGAGCTCATCCATGCTGATCGGGGCAGTCAGCATATTATTGACCGGGTCATGTACACAGGAGGGGATTAGATTATACGGATATGCTTGAGGATCTATAGGCTGGTCATCAGGTGCTGAATAGAGATCTTTAAAAAAGGAAAATGCTGCTCTCTTGATGCCTTCAAAATCATTAACCACTGTATCTTGGAATCAGATTTCTGAAACATTTTTGAATTGCTTTCGAGCTTCGGCATGCTTGTGGAAAAAACTAGTATTTTTGTCGCCGGCCTGTAACCATAAATTTCTAGATTTTTGTCTCCAATACTCCTCTTCGTCCCTACTAGCTTTATGAAGGGCTTTTTGCAACTCAACTTCTTCTTGGAGCAGACTTTGGGTAATAACTGAATTCTCCATTGAAGATTGGAGGGCAGCAAGGTTTTCTATAGACTCTTTTCTCTTGGCAGCAGGTGTTTTCAAAGCTTTAGCCCACTCCTTGAGCCTTCTCTTAAGAGCCCGCAACTTTTCTTCCCACACGAAGAAAGGGGATCCCTGAATTTTTCGGTTCCAGACTTCAGCAACCACCTCATTGAACCCCTCTTGCTGAATCCATAATGGACTAAATCTAAATGGAATGGGCCCAAGAAAACCATCCATGGAGAGCTCGAGACTTATGGGTTTATGATCGGAGGTGCAGTTGGGCAGAATTTTGGATGATGCCATTAGCCCGCTAGTAAGGAAGGAGGTTTGGACAAGGAATCTGTCCAAGCGAGCAGCTATATGGCTGGGGCCTAATCTTTTATTAGACCAAGTGTATTTCCCAGCTGAAGGTTTGATGTCCTCCAAATCCCAGCCGATCATGATGTCTTCTACCCATTCTCTGGCAGGGTCCCTTACAGGCGATCCACCTTTTTTCTCTTCAGCAGCTAGAGTTACGTTCAGATCCCCTGCAATAATGATATTTTCTGGATTGTGCAAAACAAGAAAGGACTGGAGCGAGTCCCAGCAAATTTTTTTCTCTGATGGTAAGACCGGAGCATACAGGTTAAATATACTTACTTGTTGACCAGAGTCTTTGTGAAGGCGCTGAGTGAAAATCCAGTGCTGGCAACTTTCTTCTTGAATCAAGTCGTATTTGGAGCTGTCCCAGAAGGAGGCGATCCCACCAGAGGCGCCTCTAGCACTGACGGCTCTACCAGGGCCTTTGCGCCAGAATGTTTTGCTGGTTTTGAGGAGAAGAGTGTCCTCCATCTTTGTCTCCTGGATGAGAAAGATTTCAGGCGTATGCAACCTTACAATGTCTTTCAGGGCCTCTTCTTTTAGCCTGCTACCTAATCCTCTGCAATTCTAGGAGACGTATTTCATTATTTACTGGAGTGGGGGGGAGTGGCTCCTTTTGGAGCCTTGTTATTCTTGCGCCCGGATCTGGTATTCATCATTCCCTTGAGAGTTTTCTGGGAACCTTGGAGAACATCCATGTAGGTTTTCTCCTCTCTCTGTTTCTTCTTGGATTTTCGGCCCCTGGTCGATTTGATAGGGGAGATTTGTGAGCTGTCTGATTCGGTTTCTCTTTCTTCTGATTCTTCTCCTGAGTCAGAGGCAAGGCTAATGTGCTCGTCGTTGCCTGCTTTTTCCCCTTGATCTGCCTTGGCTAGTTGAGCATTTGCTTCTTCTTCGGAATCTTTCCTTTTCTTCGGCTGACCTTCAGTTTCTTCATTTTTCTCTGAGGCCTCCCCCTTTTCAGCTGTGGATGGGCCTTCATTTGAGACTGGTTTGGTCTTGTCATTGGGCTGGGGATTCCCCTTTGGTCCTGTCTGCTTCTTCTCGTTTGGCTTTGAGACTACCTTTCCCTTTTTTATTTCCTTCCATCCTTCTTCTTCCTCTTTGTCCCCTGATGGTGCTTTGGGGCAGTTTCGTTGAAAATGGTCGTGTTCATGGCAGATTCTGCATTTAAATGGAAGTTGCTCGTAGTCCAGCTTCTGGAAGTGGTGCCAATCTCCCACTGACAGCTTGATGGCTTCCGGTAGTCCAGCTTCTAGATCAACTTCCACGCATATTCTGGCGCAGGTGTATTGGCCCTTGTTATCAGCTTTGTCGATGAATCTGCCCAGTCCATTTCCTATCTTTTGCAGTGCTTGATAGCTCCAGCAGTGTATTGGCAGATTGGGGAGCCGAACCCAAACAGGGACCTCCTTTGGGACATCGACTGAGGGGTCAAAGTCGGGTGTCCATTTATTCAGAAATAGACCTTGGTTTCCCATGAAGTATGGGCCATTTCTGAACACCAGATCTCGGTCTTCCTTGGTAGTAAATTCGAAGATGAAAAAGCCCCTTCCAACCGCGTAGCTGATCACATTGTTTGGAAGCAGGGGTCTCCAGTTTCGTTGCACCCATTCATCAGTCGATTTTGTTGTTGGCCACCGACCCATAAACTGCCCTACTAAACCTCTGTCAGCCAAGGCAAGGACGATTTTGATTGTTTGGTCTTCTGGCAGAGCAATTTCTAGGATTTCTTCTAGTTTTTTGACAAACTTCGGGACTTCAGGATGCATTCGTTTTTTTCCTCTCTGCGATAGTATGTTCCTGAAGGCTTCTGCTGGAGAAAGCGGAGGGGTGGGAGAGGGCTCCGCACCCCCTGGTGCAGCCATGGCGGCGGCAGCTGAACGCAGACCTAGCAGAGCGCATAACAGAGCGCGCGCAAAAAAGAAGAGCATTTATTATTATATAGAAAAGTTAGTTTAAATTTGGAGATGGATTTCCTTCCTGTTGTTTCACCTTGTATTTTTAGGAGTCGCCACTATAATTTCAATGAAAAAATACAACCAATATGTCACTAACAACCTAAAATGTGCAGACCATGAACATTAGACCTGTATAATTCAACGTCAATCACAAGTAGACTTGTATTTCAATGCCTACCACAATTACAGAAGAAAAGCTCTGGCCAAGGCATGTCTGACTACTTGCTGGGGTTGTTGTCTATTGCTTAGACAACGTTTCAACTAATTATTTGGTAAATGCCAAACTTACAGAACATTCTAAAAGATTTCTCTTTAAGTAAAAACGCCTTCAAGAAAAGACCACGAGGCACGATAAAAAAATCTTTAATATGACAAAGGAACTAATTATTTGGTAAACGCCAAACTTACAGAACATTTTAAAAGAATTCTCAAGTAAAAACGCCTTCAAGAAAAGACCACAAGGCACGATAAAAAAATCTTTAATATGACAAAGGCTATCTGGTCAACTTACAGAAATTGGATTTTCATTGCCATCAGACACAAAGAACTACGATTAATACACAACTATTTCATATATATATATAACATTTAGCAATTTTTTCAACATATTTATTACAGAGATAATGGGTTGGCCATTCAGTGATTTGTTCACAATTCATATTGCGAAAAGACAGAGAAAACAGCATGTATTCAATCCAACCATTGCTCTGGTAAGAAATCGACTCAGGCTAAAAACGAAGAAAGAAAATAGATAAGGATTAATGCAATCTATTCATTGCATTAATTCAGTGCAAACAGCACACCTTTATCCCAAAATTTGACAGGCAAAATAAATATCTACCCCAAAATTAAACCAGGATTTAAACTCTAGAAACAAAACAAATGAGTTCAATGTTAACCGCCAAAGCGGTAGAGGGTTTTGCGGCCTGCCCAGGCTGCCCTGCCTCTTGAGGGCATAGACAACATCCATGGCGTCGCTGTGACATTCGAACATACCACTTGGCACTACCGATAAAAAAAAGCCAGTGAGTGATTGACATACCTGCAAATAGTGACCGGTAGCAGATTCTGGGTCGCGTCCAAACAGCAACTATATCGAAACAGCTCATCTAAAATAGTAACAACACAGTAAGGACTCAGGACTCCAGGAGCATTACTGTATAGTGTGGGCAAGTTCAAAAACAAACATAAAAATACCCTCTGCGGGAAGAGATATATTGGTATCATGTATGGCCGCGGCCCGCAAGTTGCAACCCAAACACAAACCTTTAAGCAAGCGATGAAATTAATGAAAATTCATAGCGTTTTCGAATTTGAGAACACTCCAGAATCCTGATAAGATTAACTCGTACGCTTGACTTGACAAGAACTGCAGAATTTTACGTTAATGAAACCTAAAGCACTTAATTTCAGTAAATGTGGCCGAATGAGGATAAAGGCTGAACGGCGAAAAGAAAAACAATTAATTTGGAGAACGCATCGTATACTCCAGGCTGGTATGCACACAAGGGATTAATTAAGCCATAGCCCGTATGACTCAATCTAGTACAATAGTCACACACTTCAAGAGATAGGTATTACAGGTATTATAAATTTTTACGTTTTTTTAATGAAGTTAAACGTCAAAACGACGGGTTGAGAAGGTATACCACACGTCTAACTTGACGTGGAAAATTTTCTCGGTGCCGTCAAATACGTTCTAAAATCGAAAATACGTCCTGTGGGACGTCAAATTCCAGGCCTGGCCCGGACACCGTCGATTGACAATCCTAAACGGGAATTTTATTATATTAAGACTAACAGAAGAGTGTTGTTGCAAGTATGACTTTATGTGGGAATTAAAAGGTGACTTGGGAAGAGAGCAGATGACGTGTATAGCGTACGCGTGATTAATAGCTAGCGCAGTCGAAAAAGTAACCGAGATCCCAGTTTCCCCGCGGGGAAAAATAATCCGGCCACGAAAGATCTGAAACCGGCGAGCTGGTAGCAGAGGAGGGTGGCTATCGAAAGGAGGATTGTAAAAACCACAGTAAAATAACTTAAAACATAAAGATTTTTATCCATCCATGTTCATACAGCAACAATAACAGCAATTGCAGACACACCAAACATTGCATAGACGAACCCCACACTGTTTACAGGGACTAGAAATGATAATCAGACTAAAAAGTTTATGCCATGTCGGTAAATGCCAGTCAAAGTGGTTAACAGACAAGTTGAAAGCTATGAAACCCGATATGGCAATCCTAAGCTTCTGAAATTCCCACGGCATATGTAATGGGGGAGTGAATAAGCTATATGAACCATAAACAATCCTATATTTACAGGTGAGTAACAGCACTATTCCAAATAAAAGCCCTATAAAAATCCCAGACTGCAACTTTTCATATGAACAATTTAATGAGCACTAAAAAACTCACACAGCTGAGACAGAAACAGGGAGAAGATGAATTTTGTTATGGTATGGATACCAGTAATTTAAGCTTAGGAATGGGGGCATACCTAAACCGAGGAAACCCGTATCATCTTCCTGTTTGCAGTCTCCAAAACTCTAACATGAACCTAAACAGTAACTGAGATAGATGACGTTTCCTGCCGAGCTTTCTGTCGAGAAAGGATTTAGCGAAAAAATTCTTTAGCGATGGCACCATCTAACCAGGAAAAAGCTGGTTAGAGGACACTGATAGCCCAGTGGCCAGGCAGAATCCAACTTCTTCGCAAATCTCTGATTACTGAATATTCAGGACCCGTGAAAACAGAGGCAGACACTCTCACGCAGAGAGATCACAAGGGTATTGCCAGAAAGGTCAGCTTGCAGTGCAAATGTGTGTTTTTTCTCCTTCCCTAACGAGAAAAACCAATTTCGTGACACCTCTAATCACTGATCCACGAATGTTTGTTATAAAATATAAGGAATGAAAATTTTATTCGTAAAATAACGGAAATTTTAGCATGTTTTGGATAAAATTTGGAGGAAAATTTTGGAAATCTAGAATATTGTTGTTAAGCTTCAAGATTTTGGGTGTTTAAGGATCAAGATTTTGGGTGTTTAAGGATTTTGACCGTCCATAGAAAATTGTTCTTCAGTAGACAACACATTCGTTATATATGGATTAAATTGTTCCTCTGCAGACAACACATTCCTTATATATGGATTAAAGTAGAGTCAGTGTCAATGCCAGTGGAAGAGAAACAAAAATGTCAAGCTTCCACACATATAAATTACTTCTAATTCAGTAATAATGGTTTTGTAATATTTAGCTTCCACACGAATAAAATAACTGTATTTAATAATAAAGATTTTGTAATATTTATAAGATATAGATTAATTGATTTATGTGGGATTTAATTTCATTGGGTATAAAGTTCAAATTTAGTGGGAGTTGAGCGTAAGAATTAATTGTGAGGATAATAACTTTTCCAAAAAAATATTTTAACTCCACTAAACTTTCCACATCTTGGATTCTGCAGTTGGATAAATTATTTTTCCATCTCATATATGTAAATTAATCAGTCAAATAGGTGTAGGTTGGGTGGTAAGAGTCACTATTATCTTCCACACCTAGATTCTAGTCCACTGAGACATACTTATTCCGTAAAAATCATTTCTACATAAAAATAAACACTACTAATTTTTAAAAAAAATTAATCATAAAAATTAAAATTATTCCAAAAATATTCACCTTACTAAACCTAACATTACATAATCTTAATAATAACATGATGATGGTGTAATATATGCTTTGGCTTCATCTCTTTGAATTTTGGGGCGAGGATGAGCCAACTCTTTCCAAAGCTGAGAACAGCAAGTTGACTTCATTACACTATACATATTCAAACACTCATCTAAATTATAATATTTGACCATTTCCTATAATAGTTACTTAAATGAATATGAACAATCACATATGTAACCAATCCATGTGTAACCCCTGCTAACAAATTCCTTATCATGGTCTTCAAGTATCATGTAATTAGATTTTATCTGTAATAGATCAGATCTTATTAAGCACTCTTTTGTTTTTTTATTCAAACCTATTAAGCACTCTTGTTTTTTCTAATTCAACAACAATGGAGTTATTTATATCAAAGCCTCAAAGGAATCTTCCCCATAATGGGCCAAGCCTTTCCCATTCATGCCAACTATGCATACCAAGTGGTCTAGGAAGGCCCAGCACACTCAAATTTTAGTGGAAAATGTTAAATGGGTCTCTAGTCAACAAATTCATTTTTTTATATATTTTTTAATCTTTATTGTTTTATTTGTTGATATATAATTTTTTAATTAGGTTAATGTTATTTAAAGGTGAGGTAATAGTTAAGATTTATGGCTGGGATGAAACAAATAAATTAAATAATAATAATTATCATATTATTACAAAAATTAAATAATAATAATAAAATATTAATTAAAAATTTGAGCATACAATTATTATAAGGGATAAATAATAAATGTTGATTAATTGATTGAATAATAATAATTATCATATTATTATGGAATTGAGTAGCAATAATTGTAACATTATTATAAGGGTTAAGTATATGGATACATATATCTTTGTTATAAATATTTCATTTTAATATAATGCTAAAAAATGATTTTACTAGTCTATATCCCTTTTAGTTCTGGATTTATCAAGTGTCGTGAGGGATCAGATCTGTCGAGCTGTAAACTTCTTTTTTTAGTCCAAAATTTAAGGAAAGGTTTGCACCTAGAGAGATTTGATCTCTCTGTGCTGGATAGATATAGGGTTAAGATGGATCTAGGTTAATTTTAGTCATGCGCGGTCACACAAAATTTGTTGAACATCTAATTATTCCAATCATTTTAAATATGCTAAATATGTCTAAGATTAATCTGGTCATTTTAATTTTAAATTTGCTCAATTATCTCAATTTGTTGAGGTGATAAAGATTGTTAATAACTTGAATTATGAAAAATGATGAAATAAAAGTTTTGAATACAAAGTGACAATATAACAGTGTTGAATGATAGAAAATGTGAATAATAAGAATGTAGCCAATTACAATTAATCATGATATGTAGTCAATTACAATTAATCATGATGCCCCGGCATGTGCGGATACGCAGATTTGGTTTGCGTTAGTGGTACCCTAGCCACCGTAGGGTTTTTGTATGCCCATTTTTTATTTGTTGGTATGTTTTTGTTATGGAGGAAGAGGTTGCATTCAGAGCCCTGGTGCAGACCCAAAGTCCACATGGGTCTTCTTCTCCCCCCAAAAATTTTGTGAAGAAACTAGTTGAAATCCTTGGGATAGAACTCTCTCCTTCGGATCCATGCAAGAGAGCCTTAGCCCTCGAAGAAAAAGTGTTGGTCGGCAAGTTTATGGGCTTATGGACGAACCCAAAATCTGTGGAATCTTGGATCGTGGAACAATGTGCCCCTAAGCTTCATGGTCATGTAACTTTCTTTGTAGTAGGAAGGGGCTTCAATGTCTTTTTATTTCTCAATAAAATGGAAAGATATTTGATTTTTAGATCAGGTTCATATTTCATGGTGTCTAGAGGCCTCTTTATTACTCCATCAATATGGATTTCAATCCAGATTCTAATATTATTGTTGTATTAGTGTGAGTTTAGCTGTCACACCTCCTGTGAAAATTCATAAACCTGAACCCTATTGCAGCAACTGGAAATAATTCTCCTAATTGTTAAATTAAGTTTTAACAATTTATTTACTTTTTACTACAACAAATACCGAATCAATCACACTGCAACCTACATAAATAAACTATGGAAGGGAATGCACTAAGAAAATTTCTAAGACAGATGCAGAAAGCGTCTCAAGAGGCATATTCACTTTCGCTAGAATATGTGTTGAGGTAGATCTTAGTCAAGGATTCTCTGACAACATTATTATGATCCATAACAATACACAGTGGAATCAGCCACTAGATTCTAAAAATACAACATTCTGGTGCCGTGGCTGCCAACAAACAGGTTATCTTCTCAGCACCTGCCCAAATGCTAAAAAATACACCAAAAGAAACAAGAAACCGTCACAAAAACGAAAAGGTTGGCAACACACAAAGTATCCACATGAAACAACAAAAGAAGAGGAGACAACAAAGAACACTGCAGACAATATGGAGCACACTGTACAGAGTAATCTACAGAAGGATAACACAGAGCACAACTCAACATTATACAGCGATCTAGCAATCCTCCGCAATAGTACAAGCAGCGCACAACAGAAGCTAGTGGCAGCAAACGATTACATGGTTCAGAAGGATCTAACTCTGACAAAGAAGGACAAGCTAATACCAATGAGAATCAAATGTCTATTGTAACATCCACTTCCAACACTGGTGGTTGGTGAAAAGTGGGAAAAAAGAAAGGTAGGAAAGAATAGATTAGTCTTTTATGGATTCTGAGAAATCAGAACATGCTATTATTGCATATGCTCTTTAGCATCTACAACATGTAATTTTAATCATTTTTAATGAATAAAATTACGATTTTTCCACGGAAAAAAATACACTGTGGAAGAAATAAATGTTGAAAGAAATACTAACACACACACACACATAAAATGACAATTATTTTTGGACCAATGCCCCCGGAAAAACCCAACTTGGGAAAACCAGTGCAACAGTTGAGGGTTTTATTATAATGCAGCAGTGAAATAATTTGAGTACAATTGGATGCCGAAACTGGCAATCCTATAGTGAAAAAACTGGCAAGAAAAATCTAGTGAGGAATTTCCTCCATAGGAAAATCCGGGCTCTGACTTCAGCTCAAGTTGAGTCGTCCAAACTGGCTCTACACAGCTTACGCGTCACCCTAGCGCAGTCACTTCTGCACTCAGCTTGAACCAGCTTCTCCTCAAGCCGTCTGGTTTGCTGATGTATGGGAAATGTTTCTCCTGGGCTATAGAACCTCTGTCCAGTTTCTAGCATTGAAACTCTGCTTTTCCCCATTAGATTTGAAATTGCCTCTAGAGGCTACTACGTTGCTCTGTGTCAGCCTCACTGTGGCTTCTCTACTTGTCTGCAAATGCACTCACCAGATCTGGAATCCTTCTTCCGGCTGCACTGTCTATGCCCCTCTCTCACTGCTTCGATCTCTACCTCTCTCTCTGGCAACTGACTGTTGCTACTTTGGAAATCAATCTGCCAAGGAAATCGAATGGCTCAAGTGATTTCTCCAAGCCCCATCGATTTCTTATAATCCTCTGTTAAGACTTCAATGACCAAGATTAGATATTAATTGATGACTACGATTAACTTAGTCAATCTGTGTGAGTTTCTAGAACATTTACACCTTAACTTAATTAATTATGATTAATTAGTCATATTCCCTACATTTAGACTTAGGAATTATTTAAAAACTGATTAATAATCTAATTAAGTCATTTCTAGGTAGAATTTCCATAAACAATCTATGGGTTTTGGAGACCTCATGCATTTTAACCTCTCCACAAAATTTCTTGGCTAGAACACATCCGATGCTACAAACATTAACACTCCCTCTTAGCGAGGAATGTGTTCTAGCGTTGTTGTCTCATGTAGCAACACCTTGTCTTTGCATCATCACCTGTCACCCTGCTGATGTTTGGCTACACTGCCCACCAACCACTGCGCAACTCTGATGTACAATGCATCTATGTTGTTGTTGACACTGCTGACCTACTGCCAACATTGCATCTACACTATAACTCCCTCTCATCTGTTGTTGCTGCAACTGCAACATCTGCAACTAAAAAACATCCTAAATATTGAATCAATTGTTATAAGTATAATGCATTTGCTACCTGAGTCTCTGACTGCCGCTAGTATCTGCACTATCACTGAAGAATTTGTGTTGCTGCGGACTCTACATTGTGCCAATTGCACTGCTGCCAACTTTTCACTGCGCTCCCTAGCATCTGGCTGCTACTAGACTTTGCAACTATCACTCTGGCATATGACTGCATCAACTATCACTGGTCCATTCTGCTACTGAATATTGTGGGATCTCGTAGCAAGGTATTGATTCAAGAGGTGAACCTCTTCAAGAATCCTGCCCATCTGTAGCACTTTGGGGCTACAACACCAAATCACCCCATTTAACTCCTAGGGGGATGTCAGCAGACATGGTGAGGTCTTCCTCCAACATGGAGGACAACCTATCGATCTTTGCTGATGCTGCCTATTGATCCTGCTTTTCCTCCTTGTCCTTCTTCTTAAGAGGACACTGGGTACTGTAGTGGTCGAGCTCACCACATCTGAAGCACTTGACATTTGATAGGTTCTTCTTCTTATTTAGCTGCTCCCCATGTCCCTGACTGGGACCCTTCAATGCGAGGGCCACATTTTCCTTCTCCTTCACCTGCTTCTATCCACTACTGCTTCCAATGATGGAGCTCTTTACTAGAGCTCGCCTCAACTCCTCATGTTGCAAATCGTCCCACATCCTGTCCCACCTTGGCAAGATGTCTCTACCCAAGATACTTTGGATGAATACCTACCACTCTTTTGAGACACTATTGAGTGTCAATCGCATTAGATCTATGGGTTGAGGCGTTGCCCCAACAACTGCAAGTTGGTCCCGAATCTCCTGAATCCTGGTGAGGAAGGGGTCTATGCCTTCCCCCTTCTGCATCCTGGTGCATCTCACCTTCTCCTCTAAGTACATCTTTCGTTGCTCGGAAGTGCCTTGGTACAACGTGGAAAGCGTATCCCACATCTCCTTGGTAGTATCTTTGCCAGCTATGTGAGAAACAATGTGATCCCGAACTCCATCAAGGATCAACCTCTTCGCCCGCGCCATCTCTTTTATGTACTCCTTCGACTAATATGCATCTGTGGTGATAGCTACCACTGCATATATGTATGGTTTCAGGACATATTCATCCAGAAGGAAGGACATCCTTGCCTTCCAGATGACATAGTTGGAAGCACCATCCAACCTGTCATGATCTCGAAGTCCAACAAAAAATTCCTCTTCCCTTCTTCTCAGCTGCTACTAGGCTATTCGCACTCCCTTTTGGAATGACAAACTCTGCTCACAAAAACTGTTGATCTGCAAGGGAAATCAAACTTCTTAAGACTTGAAGTTCCTTGACGAAAATTTTCCCTCAGTTTGTTCTCTTCTTCCACCCGACGCTAGTTCTACTCTAGCAACTGTTGCAAAACTACCTCGTCCAACTAGAGATCTGCTCTACGAAAAATATTGGCTGCTCCCTCTGCCTCTGGAATACCTTGATCTCGAGATATCAAATTTTTTTGCCTCGCACTCAGAAAAATCGATTCTCTTCAAGAAATTTGACCTCTTGGCCAAGGTGATTGTGCTACCTTTGGGGTTTCGATCTGCTACCCACATTAAATAGTGAAACTCCCTCTTCCTTCGCTACTAGGCTCTCCGGTTGATCATATGTGCTTTGGTACCATGTGAAAAATTGGAAACATGAATTTTATTGCAACAACTGGAAATAATTCTCCTAATTGTTAAATAAATTGTTATGTGGAAGAAATAAATGTTGGAATAAATACTAGCACACACACATAAAATGACAGTTATTTTTGGACCAATGTCCCCGAAAAAAAACCCAACTTGGGAAAATCGGTGCAATAGCTAAGGGTTTTATTATTATGCAACAATGAAATAATCTGAGTACAACTGGATGCCAAAACTGGCAATCCTACAGAGAAAAAACTGGCAAGAAAAATATAGTGAGGAATTTCCTCACTCCACAAGCAAATTCAGACTCTGACCTCAGCTCAAGTTGAGTTGTCAAAACTGGCTCTACGCAGCTACTGTGTCACTCTGGAGTAGTCACTTCTATACTCACCTCGAACCAGCTTCTCCTCAAGCCATCTGCTTTGTTGTTGTCTAGGAAAATGTCTCTCCTAGCCTCTGGAACCTTTGTCCAGCTTCTGGCACTGAAATTTTGTTTTTCCCTAGCAAATTCGAAATTGCCTCTAGAGGCTACTGCGTTGCTCTACGTCGGCCTCATTGTGGATTCTCTTCCTCTCTGCCAATGCACTCATCGGATCTAGAATCCTTCGTCCAGCTTCATTATCTTTGCCCCTCTCTCACTGCTTCGCATCTCTAGCTCTCTCTGGAAACTGACTGCTGCTACTCTGAAAATCGATCTGCCAAGGAAATCGAATTACTCAAGTGATTTCTCCAAGCCCCATCAACTTCTTCTTATAATCCTTGTTGAAACTTCAACGACCAAGATCAGATATTAATCGATGGGTAGGATTAACTTAAAGTCGATTTGTGTGAGTTTTTAGAAAATTCACACTTTAACTTAATTAATTCTGATTAATTAGTCATATTCCCTAAGCTTAGATTTAGGAAATATTTAAAAACTTACTAATAATCTAATTAAGTCATTTCTAGATGGAATTTCCAAAAACGATTTCTGAGTTTTGGAGATCTCGTGCATTCTATCCTCTCCACAAGATTTTGTGGCTAGAACGATTCAACAAAAAATAACAGCCCCCTCTTTATCTTTGGGGGCCTGATGCACAAAAAGACATCGGAAACAAGTTGGGCCACTTTCTGGATAAATCAAAACCAAAAGGAGGACAATTTTCTTGTGCTCATATATGTGTGGAAGTCAACCTCAATGAAGGTTTTTGATCCGGATTTAAACAGGAACGCAACAAATTACAGAGATAACCATATACACAAAGATGCAGCGGAAATAATACTTCATTTCATTAATGGAAAATACTGAAATATGCTTACAACCAGAAATGGAAATAAACCAGCTAGGGCGATGGTAGCTTATCTCTGAGAAGAGATGTGATGGCTACATGCCTCTGAACTGTTTCAAAACTGAGTTACAATGAGGCTCGAAGGCCTATTTATTGTTGAGAAACAATGGAAAACCCTTCACATTCCAAAACCTAACCCTAGAAGATGAAACGCCAAATTGTGGGCCCCGTTTGGGTAAATTGGTACATCAATTTCCCGGGGTCGTAACTTTGGCATACAATCTCCGTTTGACGCGCACGATAGCTCGTTAGAAAGATCTATCCGAGTACTACCACTTTGGGAGGCAACATGGTCCATAGGCAACATGGTCCATAGACCCATGTTGCCCCAGATTCCCAAAAAAACGTCGTTTAGGGCCTCAAAACGGCTCCGGAAGTTCAGGACCCGAAAAACTGCTAAAAATAGTAAATTGTGCTACAATTAAGGAAACTGAAAATGCTAAGAAAGACAATGGTGGGGGTCCAGGTGGACTTGGCAGGGGGCCACCAATATCCACCTGGATCATTCCTCCCCCCTTAGGAAGCAATGGTCCCCATTGCGTTGAGCTCCTCCATGAGATGAGGAAACTTCTGCTGAACTTGTTCCCTGGTGAGCCACTTGCCCTGCTGAAGGAGTTGGCCTGCTTTGACAACTCGATACAGTTGGATATTCTGTTGGCGAGTGTTCTTGATCTGTGTGTCCATGATTCGATCAGTTGCAGCTTGTTCCATGCAATCTGGATTTAATTCTGTGGGTTTGAGTTGTTCTGCAATGTCGGATGTGTCTAGCAATGGTGGAAAGTATGGCCGAAGGCGGTCCACATTGAACACTGGGTGCAGGCCAAGGAATGGGGGAATGCTGAGCTCAAATGCATTGTCTCCCATAGCCTTAGTAATGGTGTAAGGACCATATCGGAGTGGTCTCAATTTCCGATAGGCTCCAGTAAGGCGTTCCTTTTGCAAATGCAACCAGACTTTGTCACCCACCTGGAACTTGTGTGGCACCCAATGTTGATCATGTCGTTGCTTGTACTTGGCATTTGATTTCTCAAGAATGTCATGGACCTGCCGGCGAATATGTTGGATGCGCTCAATGAAGCTGGTGGCCTTATCTGTTTCGGACTGGACATGAGTTGAATTCATGTGAGTAGCTGCAAGTGGCATGGCCACATCAATGGGGCATAGTGGCTGGAATCCCAAACCCACCTGAAAAGGGCTATGGCCAGTGGAGCTGTGAAGAGCTCGGTTGTAGCTGTGCTGAACATAGGGGAGGCTCTCGTCCCATGTGCGTGGATGCTTTGAGTTATACATGCGCAGAATGTGCACAATCATCCTATTGACAACCTCTGTCTGGCCATCAGTTTGAGGATGGAAGGCTGTGAACTTCGTGAGTTTGGTGTCCAGCATTGACCAGAGACTAGACCAAAATGTGCTGAGAAACCGACTGTCCCGATCTGAGATGATAGACTGTGGGATCCCAAAGTGCACCCACACTCGTTCAAAGAAGAGTTTAGCAGTGGCTTCTGCTGTGATATTCTTCTTGCAGGCCACCATAATGGCCATCTTCGAGAACCTGTCGACGACCACAAAAACACAGTCATTTCCATGCTTAGTGGAAGGAAGGCCTGACATGTAATCCATGGAGATGGATTCCCAAGGTCGACTAGGGGTAGGCAATGGGGTATATAGGCCTTGCTTCTTAATGGTCGGTTTGGCAATGGCACAGGCAGTACATGATCGGATGTACTTCCCAACATCTTGTCGAAGATTCGGCCAATAGAAATAATTTTGCAGTACTGCCACTGTTTTCTCGACCCCGAAATGCCCAGCAGCCCGATTGTAGTGTGCTTCCCAAATCATCTTGGCACGCTCGCTTGAAGGAACACAAAGGTGACCGAGGTGGCATAATAGGGCATCCTGGAGGTGAAAATCTGCAACATGCCGACCCTCCAAGAGTGTCTGGTATGTGTGGCCGAATTCTGGGTCGCTTTTGTAGAGAAGTGGCCAATCAGAAGTCTCGTGCCCACAAGAGTTGAGCACAATGGTCAGCGCCATGATCGATGGTCGACTGAGGCAATCTGCAACATTATTGGTGCTGCCCTTTTTATACTTGATATTCAAGTGAAACTGTTGCAGGTATGTAGACCACTTCTGATGGCGATCATTCTGCAATTTCCCTTGGGTCTGTATGAACTGCAGGGGTCGGTGGTCTGTGTGGATGACCGTTTCCTTCCCCAAAATGTAATGCTTCCATTGTCGGCAGGCTTGTACAATGGAATACATCTCTTTATCATAAGTGGGGTACTTCCGGACTGTGTCTGAAAGCGTTTCACTGTGATATGCCACTGGATGTCCATGTTGAGTAAGGACTGCCCCAATAGCATAGTCAGAGGCATCTGTCTCGACCTCAAATGGTTGTTGTAAATCTGGTAACGCGAGCACTGGTGTCGTGCAGAGGCGATCCTTCAACTCCCTGAAGGCCTTCTGTTGAGATTCAGACCAAAAGAATTTTGCTTTCGCCCCTCCCTTGGTGACTTGACTCAAGGGCCAAGAAATATGAGAAAACCCCAGCACAAACCTGCGGTAGAAGTTGGCAAGATCTAGAAAGCTGCGGAGCTCTATTAGAGTGGTTGGAGAGGGCCAATCCCGAATGACTTGGACCTTGGCTGGATCGACATGCACCCCCTGTTCATCAATGATGTATCCCAGATACTGCACCTCGGTCATGCCAAAAGTGCATTTCTCCAAATTGGCACATAGCTTGTGTTGCCGCAGTGTTTGGAGAACCTGTTGGATGTGGTGGAGGTGCTCTTCCCAACTCTGGCTGAAGATCAGAATGTCATCCAAGTATACTACTACAAAGGAGTTGGTGAATGGCCGCAAGATGTCATCCATTAGCCTCATAAAGGTTGCAGGAGCATTTGTCAATCCGAAAGGCATGACCAACCATTCGAAGAGGCCCTCCTTGGATTTGAAGGCAGTCTTCCACACATCTGAGGGTTCGATTGGTACCTGGTGATATCCTGACTTTAGATCGATCTTGCTGAAATATTTCGCCCCCTTCAGTTGGTCTAGGAGATCATCAATCCGCGGGATCGGGTACCTATTACGAACAGTGATCTTGTTCAGTGCCCGATAGTCAATACAGAGTCTCCACGTCCCATCCTTCTTCTGTACCAACACAATCGGGCTCCCACAGGGCGATGAACTCGGACGGATGTGACCTTTCTGCAGGAGCTCCTGAATCTGCCTCTTGATTTCATTGTTCTCCAGAACGGAGCGCCGATAAATTGGTCCATTGGGTAGCGGTGCACCTGGGGTCAGATCGATGGAGTGATTGACTTGACAGTGCAGAGGAACCCCTGCCAGGGAGGTGAAGATGTCTTCGTACTCCTCCACAATCTTGTCCATCTGTAGCTGTCGTGCAGAGGGACCCCGTTTGGAGGCTGCGGCCACTGTCTTCTTCTTCCCTTGAGGGCGTATCATCAGGAAAACAAATTTCCTGGTTTTGGAAATGATCTTACTGCATTGTTTTGCAGTAATCAAAGAGATGGCGGCAGGTGGTGCTACCTCTAGTATCCTGAACAACTTCTTTCCCAATGTAATAATAACAGCACGAGGCCTTGATTCATACACAGCATGTCGCTTCCACAAGTATGGTTGTCCTAGTAATACATCACAAACTTCAAGGGGAGCAATGTCACACAATACCTCATCCGTGAAGGGCTTGATGTTGTATGGAAGTCGACACTGCTGGCTCACGCGAAGATCTCGCCCTTGGTGAAGCCACCCAATGGTGTATGGTTGTGGATGTGTTGTGGTCGGTAAGCCCAACCGCTTCACGACCTCTGCCGAAATGAGGTTCTTTTGACTCCCACTATCAACAATGAACTGTATCGGGGAGCCCTTTACCCACATCTGGGAGTGGAAGAGACGCTCCTCCTCCTCTGGATCTTCGGGTTCATTTTTCTGGATCTTTGCGGTAGCAACAGTGGCGCTGGGATCCGCATCAATGATCTGTTTCCCTTTTTCATACCCCTTATCGGGTTCTGACTCAGAGTCGGAGCATGCATCTGATTCTGAAACCTTTAGCTCAGCCACCAGTGACTGCTTGGCCCAACACTCACTTGTGTTGTGAGTGGAGCTCTTATGGAACTCGCACCATTTCCCAGTGTCCTTTTTCGGCTTCGCGGCGTTGTTCTTTGCTTGCAGCTTCGGCTGGTTGTCTTAGGCTGTCCCGCCTTGGCTCTGTCCTTTGTTCTGTGGTTTAGGGGCACCTTTCCCCTGCTTTGGATTCGCAGATCCAAAGTCTCGCTTCTTTTGTTTAAACTTCTGCTCGACCTTGACGGCATATCGGTATGCTGCGCCGAGCGAGGGGATGTTTAGGAATTGTATTTCTTCCTGGATGTACTTGTGCAGGCAGCCACGGTATTTGAGTATCAAATGTTGCTCCGAATCCTTGATACCCAACTTTGTGCGAAGGGTATGGAAAAGATTGGTGAACTCCGGCACGTCTTGGTCCCTTCCCTGCCGCAGCGTGGTCCACTTTATGTATTCATCCTCATAGCTTCCGACAGGGTAGTACTGCTCCTTGATGGCCTCCCGGAACGAATCCCAGGTGGGTGCGGTTGAAAATAGCGAGCCAATACTTTCATCCTTCTGCTCACAGTAGGTTTCCCACCAGTCCTTGACGTGGGGGGCTGCTTTGAGAAGAGCAAAAACAATCTTTTCCCGACTCGAAAATTCATGAACAGAAAAATAACCCTCTAGCAGATTTAACCATTTATCTACGGCATCGGCGTCTATCTGACCCTCGAATATGGGGATTTCAAAATTAACTTGTACCTTAAAGGGTGTGGCGTTTCCAGAGGAGCCGCTGGAAGCCGATGCGCCGCTTCTGGGTAGCTGCTGAAGGATTTGGGCAAAGTTGTCCATCATCGCGTTCCGTTGTCGCTCGAAGGCTTCTTCGAGCAAGATTTTATGGGATCTCCTGCCCCCTCGTCTTTCTTCTTGTCCGCCATGGGAGGCCGTCGGGATTTGCGCGGCTGGTCTTGCAAAGGTTCAACCAGTTCAAGCCCTAACTCCTTATATCCCGACCTTGTTGGGGACATGCAAAGAAAAACAGAGAAAAAGCAGACCGCTCTGATACCACTGATCCGGATTTAAACAGGAACGCAACAAATTACAGAGATAACCATATACACAAAGATGCAGCGGAAATAATACTTCATTTCATTAATGGAAAATACTGAAATATGCTTACAACCAGAAATGGAAATAAACCAGCTAGGGCGATGGTAGCTTATCTCTGAGAAGAGATGTGATGGCTACATGCCTCTGAACTGTTTCAAAACTGAGTTACAATGAGGCTCGAAGGCCTATTTATTGTTGAGAAACAATGGAAAACCCTTCACATTCCAAAACCTAACCCTAGAATATGAAACGCCAAATTGTGGGCCCCGTTTGGGTAAATTGGTACATCAATTTCCCGGGGTCGTAACTTTGGCATACAATCTCCGTTTGACGCGCACGATAGCTCGTTAGAAAGATCTATCCGAGTACTACCACTTTGGGAGGCAACATGGGTCCATGGACCCATGGACCCATGTTGCCCCAGATTCCCAAAAAAAACGTCGTTTAGGGCCTCAAAACGGCTCCGGAAGTTCAGGACCCGAAAAACTGCTAAAAATAGTAAACTGTGCTACAATTAAGGAAACTGAAAACGCTGAGAAAGACAATGGTGGGGGTCCAGGTGGACTTGGCAGGTGGCCACCAATATCCACCTGGATCAGTTTTACCGAAGGCCCTAATAAATCTAGGAGAATGGAATCATATACAAGAATTGGAATATGAGCAAATTCCTTTCAAGTGCATTAATTGCCATTCTCATGGGCATTTTACCAAAAACTGCCCCCAACAGAAAAAAGACGAGGTGGCCCAAGCCCTTGTTTTCTAAAAAAGCTAGATTCCAGCCAACACAAAAGCGAATAAAGAATCAACAAAACAAGGTTGCAACTCCAAAGAAAATTGTTGAAGTAGATCCAATCACAGAACTTTCCATCAACAAAAACTATTTTGAGGCTCTTCAAGATCTAGGACAAGAAGATACCCTAATGGATGAATCCCCAAATGAGGACCAACGAAATATATAAATTTCGGTGAGCAATGAAGAGCAAACCCTTTCATGGATTGACCCTCCAAGTCCAAAGTCAAATTTTGAGAAAAGAGCACTGGAATTTACGCCCTCCACTCTTGCGGAGATGAAGAAATGTTCCCCAAAGATTTACCGAGAAGTTATGGCAATTAGAAAAACTCATGCAAAATCATGCACTAGAGGCAGCGCTGAAAACTCCATCTCCTCGAAGGAAGTGGAACCACCTCTTGCAAGACATAGGAAATCCAATAAAGAAACACAAGAACGTGAAACAAATTCTACTTGGGCCTCAAGATCCTAACTCCGCATGGAATCTCTGCTTCAAAAGCCTTCCAAATAACATAATGCATTGTTTTTGCATTCTCTTATGCTTACAATATGTAATAATTTACTCTTGTAAACATGTAGAAGGACTCAATAATAGAATTTGTGGAAAATATTGGGATATGTCTTCCATGAATTTCGTCATTACCCGAGTGGAAGATCCCATTGAATAATGGCAATGTAATGAATTCCTCAAGTATTTGTTGTGACCAGGCGCAAATTTAATAGAATCACTTTTCATTTCTATTAAAAAAAGAAAAAATGTAGTCAATTACAAATAGTTTTCATTGTGATCAATCTCAAACTATTTTCTTCTACTGTTCTTATTGTCACACATGTTAGTTTTGCCATCCTTTCATATCAATCATATGAAAAGGGCGTTTGAAATCATAGAACATTCAAATTTTTAACTCAAACTGTTGTAGTAAAAATTCATACCTAATGAAATATAGAAAACAAAATGATAACACAAAGATACTAAGAATTTGGCAGAAAAAGTCTCAAGCCTCGCAACATTGTATTGTATCTTCATCTTTTAATAATACAAATATGAAACCACCTCAATTGCCGTCACCTTGATACCCCACAAAAGATATAATATAGAATGAAAGAAAATAGGATGTAGAAACTCTAAAAACATACTTAGGATAAAAACTATAACCCAAGATGTGAAATAAATAAAGGTGGTACATTAGGACTTAATGATTGTTTATGTGGATAAGAGGCTAACATTCCTCTCCTCAATCATAAGTCTGAGCAATAATACTAGAAATGTAGCATAAACTGGTACCATCTCTAAGTCTTCATGTTGAAGCCCATGATTTGAGCCTCAATGAAGAACTGCCTGAAAAACCACCAAAAATGGATGCCAAAAACTCCAATCTGAAGAAATCACTCTAAAAGAAGTGAATCAGCTGCAAATTTGACACATCACTAAAATGTTTGACAACTCAATCTAATGCCAAGTCACAATACAAAAGGATCCATCTATCCTTTGCTAAGTCAAATGACCATCGAAGTGAACCAAAAAAAAAAAAATGTCCACAATTTACTCTCAATCAGCATCTCATTCTTATATCCCACGTAAGATTTAGCTGCAAAATATTGAACCATAGTTCCTGCAAAGTTTACTTACCCATTTGACAAATTTTAATGCCCATCTGGAAAAGTCAATGTGTTATCAAAACTTTCATTCTAACAATCATCTTTAATTTCATCAGTGATTCCCAACTTTGTCAACTGAAAAGAGAGACCACAAGTGGTTTTGTTTGCCCACTAACTATCATCTCATGGCTCTTAATTATTTTAGGATTGAATCCATAAATCAACATGGATCGAACCTTGATCAAATACCAATTAATGAAATATAGAAAACAAAAAGGTAATATGAAGAGATGAAGAATTTGGCAGAAAATGCCTTAAGCCTCACAATATTGTATTGTATCTTCATTTTTTAATGATACAAATATATAATACAAATATGAAATCACCTCAATTACTCATCTTGACACCTCACAAAAGAGATAATGTAGGATAAGAGAAAATAAGATATATAAACTATAGAGACATGCTTAGGATAAAAACTATATCCAAAGATGTGAAATAAATAAAGATGGTACATTAAGACTTAATCACTGTACATGTGAATAAGAAGCTAACAATACCTTGTCTCTCTTGCTCTCCAATATTAATAGTAGCTTTCTCCAAAGTCAATCATTGTGACTTATGGAGTGTTAAACCCCAAGTAAGTTTCAATGGTAGTTGTTTTCCATTACCTTGTTTGAATGCAAAGTGACTAACAATGTTGAATGATAGAAAATGAGAATAATAAGAATGTAGTTAATTACAAATATTTTACAATTTCAAGAAGCAAACATTTCAATTAAGTGAACATTTTATTTAAGATAAAATTCAAGTATTTTATTATGGTTGAATTACTATAACACAGAAATCAATGCACGTCGTCAATAATTATTTTGTGCTTACACTGAAATCAATGCACACTATTAATCTAATTACTTTGAAATTAATGTACATCATACATCTAGTTACATCAAATCATAAATCAACATCTACACTGAAATCAATGCATCTAGTGCAAGCAATCAAATAGGATTGGAAATCAACATCTACACGGAAATCAATGCATCTAGTGCAAGCAATCAAATATGATTAGAAATCAATATTTACATTAAAACCAATGCATCTAGTGCAAGCAATCGAATAAGATTAGAAATCAACAACTACACTGAAATCAACGCATCCGATGTTATAAATCAAATAGGATTAAGAATCAACATCTACATTGAAATAAATGCATCTATTTCCATGAAAAACCAAAATATTCATGACTTTTTAAATCCAACTTCTTTTACCTTTCATAAAATCCTTACTTCCTCTTCCTCTACAGTTAATAATGTTCAATATTATATAATACTCTATAATATCTATATTTGTCTCTATCTTTTTGTTCTTCTCTCTCTTTCTCTCTCTCTCTCTCTCTCCCCCTCCATCTATATCTCTATCTCGCGCTGTCTCTCTATTTCACCCCCCAAACATATGCAGTGTCTTTCCATAACTATCTCACTCTCTCTCCATCTCAACCTTGTCAATCCCTCTCTCTATGTCCTTTTTCTTCCCTCCTCCTCTCTTCCTTTCTCTCCCCCCATAACTCTCTCTCTCCACTCAACTCTGTCACTATCTCCCTCCCTCTCTCTTCCCTTCATATTTATGTCTCCCTCTCTCTCTCTCTTCCCTCCTCTCCTCTCTTTCCATCTCTCCCTTGTCATTCCGTCTCTTTCCTCTCCTTCTCTCTCTCTTCCCTTCTCCTCTCTGTCTCTTCCTTCACTCTCTCTCTCTCTCTCCACCTCTATCTCTCTATGTATTTGTTCTTTCATCCCCCTCTCTTCCCCTCCAACTCCATCTCAATCTCTCTTCATATGATCGAAATTTGTCACCCTTTGTAATCAACAATATATGCAAAGGTCTAATATAATAATACGTATAATGGAGATTATTAATAAAATATATTGGAATAGTAATAATCAATAATATTGATTATTTATACCAATAACAATATATAAAGAAATATCACGTTAATGAAACAATATTATGTCAACTTTACATTATAGACAAACAAATTTGTGTTGATCAAATAGATAGTTTTGTGCCTCACATTTTTCTTTATGTATTTACATTTACATTTTTGCATTTTACATTACATTACATTTTACATTTACATATGCTTTAATTAAAATATTAATTAAAACATATGAAGTTGACATTTTCTTTTTTTGCTACAAATATTTTTCCTGACATTTAAAAATATTGACATACATACATACATATTTAAATACATTGCACTTACATATCCCTCCTATATTGGGTTGTAGAGTACCTCTCAACACAATAAAAAATGTTGACATACATACATACATTAAGCCTATACATCTCCCTTGTACTGAGTTGTAAAGTGTCTCTTAACATGATAAATAAAATTTACTATCAATTAATAAATCCTTAACCACAACCCTTTCAGCCATACCCACTACTTTGTATCATATATATCTCATATACATGTAAATTTACCTACATTGTAAATATGTTATGAAAAGTATTCATAAATTATTATATATAAAATGAATTATATAGCATTACTTAACCCAAAATTATCAATAAATTAATCCATAATACACACCCAATTAACCTCCCATCACTTAACCTTACAGGTCACTAATTCCTAATAATCACTGATCCTTAACCACATAAAGCCAATAAAACCTCTATTGATTTATTTTCTCGCATAACTTCAATTCAATTCATTTGTTCTTATATCTAAAGTTAAGTATGCCATACCAACAACCATAAAAATAAATAAAATTATTAAACAATCGAAAACACTAATTATTCCAGAAATATGTGCATAATGAATGTTACTTGCAATATTGCTATGATTAAGAAATAAACTTCAATTTCATTGGAAAGTTTTCGGAGCCACAATTACTGGGCACAAAATAAAACCCTCTTAAACGATCTAACCTCGTTGGTTAAAGTTTTAAAATTCACATATGTGGGCACAAAACTCGATCTAACCTCGTTGGTTAAAGTTTTAAAATTCACATATGTGGGCACAAAACAAAGACATGTACAATTCTTGCGATCACCAACACTCATCTATAATATTTCACTAGCAAGTTATTCCTATGTTGATGGCAAATTTGTAAAAGTTTTAAAATTCACAAATGTGGGCACAAAGCGAAGACATGTGAAAGTTTTAAAATTCACACATGTGGGCACAAAACAAAGACATGTAAAATTCTTGCGATCACCAACACTCATATATAATATGAGTAGCAAGTTATTCTTATGTTGATCGCAAATTTCCAGAATCTTGTACAGTAATTGAATCTACACTGTGGGGGTGGGGAATAATGGAGGAAAGAGTGTGTGGGCGAAGGAAAATAATAGATGAAACATTTAAAAAAATTGTTGAGGAAAGAGGGTGGAGATGGGGTGAAATAATAGAAGAAAGAGAGACCCTATTGTTTTTTTTTCTTTCTATTTCTGTCTAAGGTGGGGTTAGGAAGAATATTGAAGAAATATGAAAATATGAAAATGGTGGGGTTAAGGGAAATAATAAAGTGAACATTTAGAAAGGAAAATTATGTTTCTTTTATTATTTCCCTCTACCCCACTATCTTTTTAATTTTTTTGTGTTTCCTCTATTATTTCTTCACATGACCATTTCTATATTTTCTCTATTATTCCCTTCACTCAACTCTTTTTAAGGAGGGTGGGGTTAAGGAAATAATGGAACCAGAAGTTGTGGAGCTGGTCGTATCTCATAGCCATTGGAGCAGCGCGTCGTGAAGTAAACATAAAAAATGTTGTTTTATGTTTTCTCTATTATTCTTCTATATCTGGAAATCTAATACACATGAACAAAGTCAACTGTTTGACTTTGCTCATATCTGTCAGATTTACAGAATATTCCAAAATCTACAATAAAATAAAGCTCAAACCCAATAGCATTGGCATTAGGTATCTATGCAATATGGAAAATATGTTCTATCTCAACTCACAGATGTATTGTAACCTATCTGAGTATGCCACACCATATGTGGGCAAAGGAAAATAATAGATGAAACATTTAAAAAAAATGTTGAGGAAAGAGAGGGACTATTGTTTTTTTCCTTCTACTCCTGTCCAAGGTGGGGCTGGGAAGAATATTAAAGAAATATGAAAAAAGGTGAAGCCAGGGAAGAATATTTAAGAAATATGAAAAAGGGTGGGGTTAAGGAAAATAATAAAGTGAATATTTAGAAAGAAAAATTATGTTTCTTTTATTATTTCCCTCTACCTCACTATCTTTTAATTTTTTTTTGTGTTTCCTCTATTATTTCTTTTCGTGACCATTTCTATATTTTCTCTATTATTCCCTTTACTCAACTCTTTTTAAGGAGGGTGGGGTTACGGAAATAATGAAGTAAACATTAAAAAAAATGTTGTTTTATGTTTTTTCTATTATTCCTCCATCTCTGGAAATCTAATACACATGAACAAACTCAACTATTTGACTTCGCTCGTATCTGTCAGATTTACAGAATATTCCGAAATCTACACTAAAATAAAGCTCAAACCCAATAGCATTGGCATTAGGTAGCATTGGCATTGTTCTATCTCAAATGACAGATGTATTGTAACCTATCTGAATATGCCACACCATATGTAGATTAGTGTTCCTATACACCATGTTTCATTGCTATTCTGTTACAAGTATGTTTTCAGAGATCTGAGGTTTGTCACAAGATTTACTGATGAGGGACCAGGAATTTGGAAGCACCTTACATTGTGTTGAAGCTTCGGTAGAACTACCAAAGACTTGGACGTTGATAATAGGGAAATGATTATTTTAGAAAAGTAGGTGAGAAGCCCTGCGCAGAAAGGCAAAGACGAGGAAAAATATCCAACATTGGATGAAGTATTAAAGAAAAGACCTTACAATTCCTACAAGCACTTTATAGTTGCAAAAAGAGATCCAGCGAAGAAAGCCAGTAAAAGAAACAACCAGATTTAGTCTGAAGCAAATATGATTTTGCATTGCTTCTTTCCTTTTTAAAAGAAGTAAGGTCAGCAGCCGAGCAAGGATGATTTTGCGTTGTTTTTGCTTATTTCTTGAAAAAAAGACAATGAATAATAAAACTGACTTATAAGCAGCTAGACTAGTTGGTAACCACTTATGTTGAACCCGTGGTTTTTATGCTCCATCTTTAAGTTTTATAAATTCCACTTCCATCTTCCAGAGATGGAAGGCAGTTGGAAAAAATTGAAATATCAATTTCGTGCATCATGGAGATATATCTATGGGCGTTTCCCGGAAAGATTCTTAACATCCACACATGAATTAAATAAGCCTTACCAACCCCTGTAACCAAGTCCACCCGTGCAGATGATGTATAAAAAGCACAAACCAATACATTAAAATGGCTATAATAAAAAACACGCTTTAAGAAGCTAATAAATATATTATCAAATATCATAATCTGACAATGTTGGATTAAGGATTTGAAATCTGTGTTGTTTGCATATTCAAAATTCAAGCTTAGATGTTTTGGATAGCATGCTGCTACTCCTGAACTATATCAAACACTTCAACAAAGGTTGGGTAATATTCTGATAAAAACAGAAACAGCAGACAATTTTATTAATGTTGACCAACTTATCTGCTGCAACGAAAAATAATATTATTAACATTGACTAGCAAATACATTTTTTTTTGGACTATTTCACCAAAAATTATGTCAATAAATTTTGATGAAAAAAAACATAACATAAAAAAAATGCCACTACAACCTTTCCTTATAACATTGCAGTACATTTTCTTAAGAAATAGTAAATAATGCAAGCACATTAAAAAGTAAAAGAGGAATCACAAATTAAAATAAACCAATATGCCTTATCTAGCGCATTTGATTTTGAAACAAATGCAAGCAACAAAGCACCATGGATATAGAACACATCTTACCCTCTTACCAAGTATCCATATCCATGTTACTTATATTAACCAGAAAAACAGACAGAGAATGAGAAAAGATAAAACAACAATTTCCATGGAGCTGTGTAGCAAAGGGGCCTACAATTGAAACTTACATTTAGTAAGCACCGAAATGATGCAAGAACTTGAAATCTGCAACATGGATTTCAAAGTTGGATTTCACATGAATGTTGTTATACTTTCACGTAACGATGAAAGATAAGTGGCCAACCATAGTAGCAAAGATAGCACAACCCCTTGGCAGCCTCCACTACAATTTTGTGTCTGATATCCCATTCCAGATGACTAACATTGTTTCCATGCAGCAGCTCCCCCAGGCTTCCGTTAGGCATGTATTCATAGAGCAGAAGATTAGAGCGATGGGTTGAGTAAAACCCCAACAATCTAAGGGTCATGGGTTGAGTACAACCCCAACCATTGTGGATGGTGGTTTTGACCAGAGTATTGATCTATGCAGAAACCATGGTGGTTTCGACCAGAGTATTGATCTTTGCAGAAACCATTATCATTTGAAGAACTAATCCCCATAAGTCCTCACTGCAACTTGTTGGCCATTGGGCATGGCTTCCGTTAAGCATGTATTCATAGAGCAGAAGATTAGAACCATGGGTTGAGTAAAACCCCAACAATCTAAGGGTCATGGGTTGAGTACAACCCCGACAATTGTGGATGGTGGTTTTGACCAGCGTATTGTATTGATCTATGCAGAAACCATGGTGGTTTCGACCAGAGTATTGATCTTTGCAGAAACCATTATCATTTGAAGAACTAATCCCCATAAGCCCTCACTGCAACTTGTTGGCCATTGGACATGATGCCTCTATACACAATTGCCGCTCCTCCTTTGCCAATGAATTCTCTTCTTTTATGCAATCTAAGACGTCGTGGCTCTCAAAGTTCAGTTTATGGAAGACCGTGCATCTTTTAGGACCTACCTTGTTCTTCTTCTTGATGGATTTCGCCTGAATTGTGAATGCCCCAATTCCCGACATATGCGAACAGACGAGGAGACCAGGCTTGATGTGTATGGAGACCCACTGACGAGAATGAAAGCTTATCCTATTATCCTTGGGGCATAATTTGCAGATTGTTGCATCATATCCCACACTTTTAAGATGGCACATAACAGATTGTTTTAGACATCCATTGGCCGGCAGATGCAACCCTGCAGGATATAATGCCCTGTACAATCTGATATTGTGAGTTCAAGATGAAGAATGTAAACAATCAATATCCAAATCAGCCCAGAAATATGGAGGACCTGGAGTAGTATGTTTTAAGAGTGAGAATCCTGATGATACTGGACCAATACTGCAGCAGATGACTCAATATTATAAAATTTCCAGACCAACCTGATTGCTACTCAACGGAGAAGAGAGTAGATAATGAGCCAGATCCTCCTTGCCCTCTGAATCCCCCGGTGGGGTCCTAGAAAATTCATGAATCCCTCTGTGCTCGTGATTCAGAGGGATGGATACCACGATAGAATGTTACGAATATTGACGCTATACCATCAAAATACCATGATTGTTAAGGAGCTATGCTAGGTCACATTAACTGAAGGCGTGAAGTATATCGTTACACTACCTTTTAATTGGGAAATGACATTAGGCAGAATCTGCTCCAAAGGCCCAATCGCTCGACATATAGCTATTCGTTGATGTTGGCCATCGACAAACATGATCGGCCTCCCAGAAAGTGGCGCCATTTTAGAATGCATAAAAGAAGAGAACGTCATCGGCAAAGGAGGAGAGGGAGTTGTGTATAAGGAATCATGCCCAATGGCGAAGGAGTTGCAGTGAGGACTTTTGGAAATTGGCTCTTCAAATTGCAGTGAAGAATTTTTTAGGATTAGGGTTTCAAATGATATAGTTCCATTGAAGAGCTCAACACTAGGTGAAATCTCCACCATCCGATCAAGAGAGGATAAACTTTTGACAATTCGTTCAGAAGTAGGTCAGTAGGTAGGAATGTGCTGTGAGATAGCTAGGTAGGTAGAGGATAAACTTTTGACAATTCGTTCAGAAGTAGGTCAGTGGGTAGGAATGTGCTGTGAGATAGCTAGGTCGGTAGAGGATAAACTTTTGACAATTCGTTCAGAAGTAGGTCAGTGGGTAGGAATGTGCTGTGAGATAGCTAGGTAGGTAGGGACGGTGGGTTAGGTAGTTGGATAGATTAATAAGTTCATATCAGGAGGTTAGGGTTGAATTAATGTATGTGTAGTATTTTTAATTGAGAAGGGCGATGGAATTGGGGTAGTGTGAAAATTTAGCTGAATATAAAAAGTTTACTTTAAAGAATTTATATATTTGTTTTGAGAATAATGGAAATTTCTGTTTTTTTTAGAACTGGGTTACAGTTGTCAAATTTTAGGATTTTGAGTATTGTTGACGGTGTCGAAACCATTTTCACCATCAAAAAACAATCCAAACACTTCAGAGTTCTGATTGTTTTAATTTGTTTTAAGAGAATCTGGCAAGAATTTGCCATCCTAGCGAATTTGTAGTGGCATCAATAGACAACATCGATATAAAATTCTAATTCATAAAGAATTGTGTAGGTAGTTGGATAAAATATTGTTATCTATCTCACTCATGTTTAATATTATGTCAGTGACATGATAATAAGAATATTGTTGTAATGGCTATATGCCTTCCAATATAATTTTATTGACACTCACTCTCACCCTCAAGTTAAAGAAAAATGATTTTCCATTAAAAATAAAAATAAATTATAAATTATAAAAAAACAAAAAATATATATTTCATTATAATAAATATAATAATAATTTTTATATAAAAATTTGTATAATATATATATATATATATATATATATTTCATTATAAAAATATAATATATTTGATCTTACTGCTTTTAAATCCGTTAGTTACTATTATGTAGTTTATCTTCGACTTCTTAATTAGACTTGATCACTAATTAACCTCAAAATGGAAACATTTTCACATCTTTCTTTCAATGGCTATATATTCATTGAAAACCTGCACCACGCCACTCCTAACCATAATATTTGCTATTATAATGTATTAATTTTTTTAATTGATTAATTTGTCACCATTTTATGATATTTATAATGAATTATGTGAGTTACGTGTATGTTTAATGGGCGTGTTAATGAACTATGAAAGTTATCTTCTTTTTTATCTTATTAATAAAGACAATAATATTTATGAGTATTATTAAGGTATAAATTTAATAGATAGATGGTAAAGTTTTTATGAATTTATAATCTATTAAGTTTTAAAATTTCATAAAACAAGTGGTGATTATTTAATAGATGACAAAAATTGAAAAGAACAAAATGATGGAGTAGAAGACTTGTTCTTTTCAGTATTACAAATCACTTAAATAAAATTACATTGGAAACATCAGTAATAAATGACTGGATTCAAACTCGACTTAAACTCTACTAACTCAAACTGAACTGGGACACTTGGAAAGACGGTTTTGACACCTAACAGGTGGTTGGAATTAAATTCTCCAACACTCCCCCTTAATTATAACCACATAAAAATTTAATTAAGATACCTACTGGTCTATGTCTCAGCTTGGCTTACAATTTATAAATTGACTTCAACTACATTTACTTTTCTTCTTCTCTTCTTCCAGATTTTGTAGCCGCTAAATTGTTTCAACTTTTTCTCTTTGTTGTATCCTTCAAACCTCAGTTTCTTCATTCGTTGGTGCAGGTCTTCCATTCTTCCAGGGTGTCTAAGCATATCATGTACTTCTTCAAAAAATGACTTGTATGTGGGTTGCTGCCACATGTTATCTTTTGTAGTGTGCTTTTCATCAATCTGCTGCAACATGAGATTATAATAAAATAATATTTCTTCAGGACTCCAATACCTGAAAATTTCATTGATTTGCTCATCATCGATGTTGCCTTCAATATTCATTTATGCAACTTCTATGCAGAGTTGATCAAGGCATGGCGTTGCAAGCCATGCTTCAAGGAAATTTAACTCATCTTCATAATCATTATGTGTACTTGTCTCTGATTCTGTCTCTATTTGTGTCACTGTCTCTTCCACTTATGTATTAATCTGTGCTGCCGCAAACAAGTTGTCTTCCACTTGGTTTTCAAATTCAAGTGGAATTATCTCACCAAATAACATCATGTCTATATGATGTTTTTGCTGCATCACCTGCAACCATTTATCATTAACCAATAATTCTTCATCAAAATTTACATAAACAATATTAATTGTTGGATTCACCATAGCATTGACTGCTCCAATGGAAACTTCATTGTCCTCGCAAGCTCTGTTGCCGAATTCACTAAATTTTCATCAGCAAGCTCTATTGCTAGATTCACCATATTGTCATCAGCAAGCTTTGCTGCTGGATTCATCAGATTTTCATTAGCAAGCTTTGTTGCTAGAATCACCAAAATTTCATCAGCAAGGTCTGTTGTCGAATCATCATATTGTCATTAACAAGCTCTGTTGCTGGAATCACCAAGTTTTCGTCCACTTGTGGCTGTGCACAGTGGGGTTCACGAGCATCTACGTGCTCCTTCTCTCTCGCTTCTGTGACTTCTTCACAGACATCATCCACTTGTGGCTCAACACAGTGGGATTCAACAAACTTTTCATCTCGTTGTAGATCTAACGCTATAGATCCACCTTCATCTTCAAATTCAATGCTCCCCCTTACACCGAAACTCCTCTCAATGGTATCCCATGCCTCCTTGGTTGCCTTGACTTTTGAAATCAAGGGACGAAAGATGTCACCAACAACTTCTTTTATGCATTTCAATGCGAAAGCATCTTTTTGGTTCTTCACTTCCAAATCTAAAAAGATCTCAAAAATATTTTGCTATCATTTTCTCAACCTCTTGGCGTATCCCATTTGTTGAGCTGTAACTTACTACGACTCAATAATCTAAACAAACGTTTCCATTGGTTGAAAAAACTACACTTTCGCAGAAACTTTTATAAACCCCTTTTTCTTTTAATCTCCTTTAAAAAAAACACTATCATTTTTAATAAAATATACTCCCTTCCTTTTTTTAAATCCTATTCATAACTCAAAATCCCTTTTTAAAATCTTGAATCAAAAAATGCTTCATAAAAAGAACTTTTCTTAACATAAAGAAACTTGTTTTTTTTATGCAACTACGAATGAACCTTTTTTTTAATAAAAAGACTTCGTGTATTTTTTATTCAAATAATCTTGCCTTTCGAATATTTAACAAACGGTTCAATACGAACTTGATTTTTTTGACTCTTTAGAAAGCCCCGACCTTTACTTCGTAGTGTTTTTTGATTTAAATTTGCTAACGTGGCATGAAGTGTCACGCCCACGAGTTGTGTGGGTGATGTCTGATAAGGTGGGGCGCCCTTAGTTGCAACAATGATGATGCCTTGGTGGCAACACTTGGGCATGGGTTGAACCGAGACTTGACCACTTTTGATACATGGGCACTGATTGGTTTCTAACCATAGGCAGGTGTATACTTGTTTCTTTGGTAGACTTGAGGGATCGCACATTACAAATATGATGGAGGTTGCTTCATGGACCTAGATGTGGCACATTGAGAGTCAGTTTGATGAGAGGATCTATTCATTTTGAGGAGATGGATCTTACACATATATGCATGATGATGGTTGGGATAGATGCGGTTGATTGACATGTAGCACATTGACACCAACATCATGGGCAGCTTGTTGCAGATGAGATGGAGACTACTTCATGGACCTGGGCATGGGTTACTTACATTTGATGGGGACGGGATGGATTCTTGATCGAGTTGATGTTGTGACAGGATGTTGAGAGAAATGACCAATGATGGCATAAGGAGGTGCATTTTCGTGATTTGAGCGTGACAATTGGACTGATCGCCCAACTAGTTCGAGTCATGGAGGCTAGCAGTGTACCAAGATATGTTAGAGTTGGGTCAGAGTATCATGACAACAGTTCACACAATGACGATACATGATGAGGATCGACACGATATGTTGCAGTGATCATGTAGCTTGAGTTGGAGGGACCAGCCTTCCACGGTGGGGCAGCATGTGGAGATTGCGACGGAGGTGGTTGATGATCATGGATTGAGGAGACTTTCCTATTCATGGAGACATGAACCTTTATGGTTTGTGCGATGGCAGAGCAGAGGTGGGCAACATGGACATTTTGGATGTTGGAGCTAGTGACACTTTGCGATGTTGTATGATGGTGTTGTCGAGGATGACAACCATTTAGAGTGGGGGAGTATGTCATGCCCACGAGTCGTGCAGGCGATGTGCGACGAGGTGGGCGACACGCCCTCGGTTAAAAGCAACAAGTTGGCGTGCGATGGGTTGGTGTGCGACGAGTCGGCGAGCGAGCGAGTCGGTTGCGACGATGGGATGAGTTGGGCGGTCGGTTAAATGCGCCTGGAGCACGAGTCGCGACGAGCCAACACGAAGAGTCAAAAAACCGAGTCGTCGAAAATTTGGCTAAGTATGGAAACTTGCAATGGTAATATTATACGATGCATGATTGGGTAAGTGGACCTGACGGGGTGACGACATGGGCGAGCTGATGGGAAGTTGGGGAATGGTTGGCCATGTTGAAAGGTTGGCCTGGGCAGGCCGACCCACATTATATCCATGGTAAAAACATATATATGGAGGATGCATGGGTGGAGGAAAATCAAGCATTGAAGTTCAAACTCTCTAAGAGTGAATTCTAAGTGATGTTGGACGAGCCAAAGGGTGGACGAACGAAGTAGGGCGAGGTGCAGGCGGATCTAGATCGAAGCAACAAGCCGAGGAAGAAGTCTGAACGACTGGGTGAATGGAGGTCTGAACGAGTTGAACTTCAGTTCGAACGACGCGCTGAACGGAGGTAATCTGAACGGGCTGAACGAAAGTCTAAATGACCAAGAAAACGAAGGTCTGAACGGGTTGAACGACAATTCGAACGATGGGACGAATGGAGGTCTGAACACGCGAACGAAGGTCTGAACAGGCTGAACGACAGTTCGAACAACGGGTCGAACAGAGGTCTGAACGGGCTGCACGAGTGTCTAAACGACTGGCCGAACGGAGGTCTAAACGGGTTGAATGAGTGTTTGAACGACGAGCCAAACGGAGGTCTGAACGCGCTGAACAAAGGTCTGAACAATTGGGCCGAACGAAGGTTCGAATAGGTTGAGCGGGCTTAACGAAGGTCTGAACGACTGGGATGAATGGAGGTTCGAACGGGCTGAACGAAAGTCTAAACGACTGAGCTGAACGAAGGTCTGAACAACCGAGATGAACGAAACTCTGAATGACCGATCTGAGCGGAAGTCTAAACGACGGGGCCGAACGAGAGTCTAAACAACGGGGCCGAATGGGAGTCTGAACGACAGGATGAACGATGGTCTGAACGACGAGCTGAATGAGCTGCAGGCAACCCGACCCAGCGGGGGTGGGTGCTCCTGAATGACAGGCTGAATGAAGGTCTGAACGACGCGCTGAACGAGCTGCGGGCAACCCAACTTGGCAAGGGTGGGCACTCCTGAACGACATTTGGGCACTATTGAACGGTGCAGGCCGAATTGTGGTGTTTTGACATAATTGTTGAGAGGAAAGTTGGGGTTCCCTCACAAAGGTTGTACTTGTATATTTATTTGTAAAAGATTATTATTATCATTGTTGGGCAGACTCTTACCAGGGAGTTGCCCCTCCCATTAAAGATTGTATCCGTTGTGCATATGTTATAAATGATAATGATGATCAATGTATTTCCGCTTTGTTAAATATGAATGCTTAGTAAAAGGTGAAAAATAATCTAAGTGTTGAATGTTAGGCATAGTCCGTACTTGAGAGTATTGGTGAAAAGAAATCGGGTAGCGGTGTCACACCTGCCTATGTGCGGTTTAAAGACTACCGCCAGGATAGGGGTATAACATGAAGGGTGCTAAGACAACCTGCTAACTCTTTTCTCGACATTGAAGGCCAGCGTTAGTGCTCTAACACACACAAGATATAAGAAAATCGCATGTGTGCAAAAGTGTCCAAAATCTCATAAGTTTGCGACCTGTAACGCGGTTATCCTCTGAGACTTTCTGTGTTATAATGCTCTGATCACAACTAGCTCGACACGTTATAAGTTCAACCAAGAGAAAAAAAACTTAGTCTTCTTCTTTAGAACTAGCTTTCTCTTTGTTGCTTCTTTGCAGGCTTCTTCAAGTTTCTTCAAACTTCTATTGCTCTCTCAAAGAGTCTTACGCACTCTCTCTCTTCTTCTTCACAATAGGATTCTTCAAACTTCCGCTACTCTATCAAAGAGTCTTATGTTGCCTCGCCTATTCTCTCTACTTCTCTCTCTTCACTCACGTTGCTACTCTCTCAGGGAGTCTTATGCAAACTACTCTGATCTCTACTGCTCTATCAAAGAGTCTTACACAGTCTAACTCTAATACCATGACAAAAATTGAAGAGAACAAAACAATGGAGCAGAGGACTTTCTCTTCTCAGTGTTATAAATCACTTAAATAAGATTACATTGGAAAGATCAGTGATAAATGACTGGAGTCAAACTCAACTTAAACTCTACTAACTCAAACTGAACTAGGACACTTGGAGGGACGGTTTTGACACCTAACAGGTGGTTGGAATTAGATTCTCCAACAACAGATTATAAGGAAAACTAGATTTATTGATAGCTCAATAAATCAAGAAGGGAAATGAGCTTGAGAAATTTCCTCTTTTTTAGGGCACTAGTTTTACTGACCAAGAATGATGGTGTGCCCAAAAAGTTGCTTCTTCATTGATTTATTAGGATGATAATTAAATACCATGAGGAACTTAGTGATTCTTCGAGGCCGTCTTGGAATTCCCTAGCATTTGTCTTGAGAGTCCAAGAACAACCTAGTATATATGTACCTATCTATAGCTCATTGATTAGGTTATCCTTAGTTAAGAATTCCAAGTTACAGAGTAGTTGTAGAGTTCATGAGAGAAATTTTTTTCTCATGAAATAATTGCAATTGCAAAATTGTTGAGTTAAAATTGTTATAGAGGTTCATTGGCTCTTTTTGAGTAATAGGCCACTTAAAGAGTTTACTAGTGAAGACACTTTTGTGTGTGTATGTTTTTTTATTCTATTTGCATTCCTTATTTGCCTATGGTGTGTAAGTCATCATTCCATCATCATACATTCATGTGAGTGGTTAATGAATTGTTTGTATTTAGTTATGACAATTACTTGTTAATTGTGTTTTCTATTTAAGTTCTTCCATTAACATGTCATGACTATATGATGATAGAAGAATTTGGTGTTGTTAAGCTTGTTATATTTAAGTATTGTGGTTTTCTTTATAAAGTGTAAGGTTATTATAAAAATTTGAGCCCTTAGAGCCAAAGGGGCACTTTGTGTCCTCAATATTTTGATTTGCAAAATCCGTAAACTTTCCATCGGTTGAATTAGTTACCGTAGTTAGATGCATTATAGTTTCTAGCCTTTAGAGTTACAACAATAGTTAACTTAGTATCATTTGAATCTAGGAGGTTGTATAAACATTATATAACACTTTAAAGTCCTACTCACGCTAGTTGATAATTTAAATATAGAACCCCAGTTTCATCAAGTTTGACTAATAAGGAAAAATTAAGACTAAGACACTGTGAATTTTTGTTCTAAAAGCGTTAATATTAGCATTCCTAAAGTGCAAGATTGGATTATGAAAGTGTCAATATTGGTTTTCAAAATTTTGTTTTTTTTTTTCCAAAAATGTGAATTTTGAAATATAAAAGTGAATGCTTCAGTTCTAAAATTGTGATTTTTTTATTCTAAAAGTATCAATTTATAATTGCTATAGCCTATAATGTCTATTTAGATTTCAGTATTTTGAATTTGTTTTTGTAATATGTATATAATATCTAACTTCAAGATTAATGTGCAATTGTAAACATAATATTTTTGTATGTGCATGCATAATATCACTATGTCATTCATTGCTAAATATGTTGAGATTGAACAAATGCAATCGAATAAAAACAAGTAATAACAATCATTGTATTCCAAAATTGTACAGTTTCATAAATATTTACGGTAACATCATTCAAATAAAGTCTAATTCATCAACTTCACTTTCACTCTCAACATTAAGCTCTATCTATTCTTCTTGCAAAGCACTTCTCATCTTTTTATTTTTACTCTCTTATCTAGCATGCCCTTAGCGACCATGCCCATATGATGTTATTAACATCAATCGAGAAATTTTCTTCTAAACCAACAACTCATTATTTATTTAAACATTTTTATTCAAATATGTGTTTATGTTTGATGTTCAAGTTGGCTTCCACCACTTAACCTCCCCTTCATAAAATCAACAATGGCATATGAATCTCTGTAAGCACTTCCCTTTATCATACTCAACTACATTGTAGTCCCTCAATGACATCAACATTTGGAGATAATCAATCTTTAGGTTTGTTACATAGAGGTCCAATGTAACAATCCTCAATTGTGAGACATTTTCCCATCAAGAGTTTTCTCTCAAGTACACTTTCATAACTAATGTGCATCCTTTATAAGGGTGCATTTTCTTATTTCTTACACTCTACATGGATAAATATTAATTAAGGATTGTTCAATGCTTAGAGAGGGAGTTTCCAACAACCCTCTATACAATCAGATGTCAATATTATCCTTCCAAAATGAAGTATGTGTTTCTAACCCTTTTTCCCATTGCGTTGCTTTTGCTTATTTCTCGAAAAAAAGATATAATAATAAAACTGAGTTATAAGCAGCTAGACGAGTTGGTAACCACTTATGTTTGAACCCATGGTTTTTATGCTCCATCTTTAAGCTTTATAAATTCCACTTCTGTCTTCCAGAGATGGAAGGCAGTTGGAAAAAATTAAAATGTCAATATCATGGAGATATATCTATGGGAGTTGCCTGAAAATATTCTTAACATCCACACATAATTAAATAAGCCTTACCAACCCCTGTAACCAAGTCCATCCGTGCAGATGATGTATATAAAAGCACAACATTAAAATGGCTATAATAGAAAACACACTTTAAGAAGCTAATAAATATATTATCAAATATCATAATCTGACAACGATGGATAAAGGATTTGAAATCTGTGTTGTTTACATATTCAAAATTCAAGCTAGATGTTTTGGAGAGCATGCTGCTACTCCTGAACAGTTCAACAACCTCTGGAGTTTCAACAAAGGTAAAGGTTTGATAATATTATGATAAAAATAAAAACAGCAGAACACGGGTGGGATTTTTTGCAAATCGATTTTAAACACCAAAACTTCAGAGATTGGAATTGGTGATGGGATTTGCTTTTTTATTGCTTGTGTCTTCCTACATTACCAGCTTATGGGTGACGCCTCCAGAAATTTGAACACAAGTGAGACAATTTTATTAATGTTGACCAGCTTACCTGCTGCAACTAAAAAAATATTATTAATATTGACTAGCAAATACATTTTTTTTTGGGACTATTTCACCAAAACTTATGTCATTAAATTTTAATAAAAAAAAAACCATAACATAAAATACACTACAACCATTAATAACGTTGCAGTACATTTCACTAAGAAATAGTAAATAATGCAAACACATTAAAAAGTAAAAAAGGAATCACAAATTAAATAAACCAATATGCCCTGTCTGGGGCATTTGATTTTGAAACAAATGCAAGCAACAAAGCAGCATGGATATAGAACACATCTTACCCTCGTACCAAGTATCCATATCCATGTTACTTATATTGAATTTGAGTCATATGAACCAAGAAAACAGAGAGAGAATGAGAAAAGATGAAACAACAATTTCCATGGAGCTGTGTAGCAAAGGGGCCTACAATTGAAACTTACATTTAGTAGGCAGCGAAATGATGCAAGAACTTGAAATCTGCAACATGGATTTCAAAGTTGGATTTCACATGAATGTTGTTGTACTTTCACGTAACGTTGAAAGATAAGTGGCCGACCATAGTAGCAAAGGTAGCACAACCCCTTGGCAGCCTCCACTGCAATTTTGTATCTGATATCCCATTCCAATTTTGTATCTGATATCCCATTCCAGATGACTAACATTGTTTCCATGCAGCAGCTCCCCTAGGCTTCCATTAGGCATGTATTCATAGAGCAGAAGAATAGAGTCATGGGTTGAGTAAAACCCCCTAACTAAGGGTCATGGCTTGAGTACAGCCCCAACAATTGTGGATGGTGGTTTTGACCAGAGTATTGATCTTTGCAGAAACCATTATCATTTAAAGAACTAATCCCCATAAGTCCTCACTGCAACTTGTTGGCCATTGGACATGATGCCTCTATACACAATTGCCGCTCCTCCTTTGCCAATGAATTCTCTTCTTTTATGCAATCTAGGACGTCGTGGCTCCCAATGTTCAATTTATGCAAGACCGTGCATCTTCTAGGACCTGCCATATTCTTCTTTCTTGATGGGTTTCGCCTGAATTGCGAATGCCCCAATGACCGACATAAGCGAACAGACGAGAAGTCCAGGTTGGATGTGTATGGAGACCCACCGACGAGAATGAAAGCTTATCCTATTATCCTTGGGGCATAATTTGCCGATTGCTCATCATATCTCACACTTTTAAGATGGCACATAACATTGGCTGGCAGATCCAGATGGCACATAACATTGGCTGGCAGATCCAACCCTGCAGGATATAATGCCCTCCACAATCTGATCTTGTGAGTTCAAGATGAAGAATGTAAACAATCAATGTCCAAATCAGCCAAGAAATATGGAGAGCTGGAGTAGTATGTTTTGAGGGTGAGAATCCTGATGATACTGGACCAATACTGCAGCAGATAACTCAATGTTATAAAATTTACAGACCAACCTGATTACTATTCAATGGAGAAGAGAGTAGATAAAAAGCCAGTTCTTCCTTGCCCTCTGAATACCCCGGTGGGGTTCATGAATCCCTCTGTGCTCGTGATTCAGAGGGATAGATACCACGATACAATGTTACGAATATTGACGCTATACCATTAAAATAACATCATTGTTAAGGAGTGATGCTTGGTCACATTAACTGAAGGCGTGAAGTATATCGCTGTACAATACCTTTTAATGGGGAAATGGCATAAGGCAGAATCTGCTCCAAAGCCCCAATCGCTCGACATATAGCTATTTGTTGATGTTGGCCATCGACAAAGATGATCGGCCTCTCACAAACTGAACCTGGGAAGTGGCGCCATTTAGAATGCATAAAAGAAGAGAACATCATCGGCAAAGGAGGAGAGGGAGTTGTGTATAAGGAATCATGCCCAACGGCGAAAGAGTTGCAGTGAGGACTTCTGGAAATTAGCTCTTCAAAGTGCAGTGAAGATTTTTTGGGAATTAGGGCTTCAAATGATATAGTTCCTTTGCAGAGCTCAATGGCCAAATCTCCGCCATCCGACCAAGAGGGCGATAGCTAGGTTAGGAGGATAAACTTTCGACATTCCGTTCAGAAGTAGGTCAGTGGGTAGGAATATTCGGTCATAGATTGGTCATCTTAAACTGGTGTTGTCGTCTTAATTAGGTTGCCAGGTCAGGTAACGTAAAATAAGTAGGCAGGTCGGTTAGGGTTGGATAGATTACTAAGTTCATATAAGGAGGTTAGGATCGAATTAATGAATGTGTAGTATTTTTAATTGAGAACGGTGATGGAATGGGGTATTTCACATGTTTTTGAATTTTATATATATTTTGAAAATTTTAGTTGAATATAAACACATGATTTGCAGAATAGTTTGGAAAATAATGGAAATTTTCGCAAGATTAAGATAAAATTTTGTACAAGTTTCTGAAAATTGGGTTATAGCTATCAAATTTTACAGTTTTGGGTGTCAAGGGGCTCTTGATGATGTTGAATCTATTTTCACCATAAAAAAACGATTCAAACACTCCAGCATTCTTACTTTTTGAATTTTTTTTACGAGACTTGGAAAGAAATTTGTTGGGTAAATTTGTGGCATCAGTAACAACACCAATATAAAAATTTACTTTATAAAGAATTGTGTAGGTAGTTGAGTAAAATAGTTGTTATATCTCTCACTCATGTTTAATTCTTTGTGAGTGACATGATTAAAAGAAATATTGTTATGAATATTGTTGTATTGAATCTCGCTCTAATTGAAAGAAAAAATAATTTTCCATACATATATATATATGAAAAAAAAAAAATCTATTTCAATATAATAAATATAATATATTTAATATTATTTTTTTTAATAATTATATTTTATTATTATTGATTTTGTAATAAATATAATATATTTAATATTATTTTTTTAATAATTATATTTTATTATTATTGTGAAATCATTAGCTATTATTATTAAGTAGTAGTTTGTCTTTGACTTAATGAACCTCAAAATAGACCATTTTCACATCTTGCCATAGCCATATATTCATTGTAAACCTATACCTTGTCACCCTTAAACACAATATTTGCTATTATAATGTATTAATTTTGTAACTATTATAATGTATAAGTTTTTTTTAATTGATTAATTTGACACCAGATTTATAATGAATTATGTCAGTTGCGTGTATGTGTATGTTTAATGGATGTGTTAATAGCTTAGGGATGAACTATGAACGTTATTTTTTATTTTATTTTATTAATAAAGATAATATAATAATATTTATGGGTATTATTAAGCTATAAATTTAATAGACAAATCTTCTGAAAACTAATAAATTTAATAAGCAAATAGGTTGTTATGATTTCATACTCGGTTATGCTTTTAAATTTCATAAAACAAGTGGTGACCATTCCTTAGATTATAAGGAAAACTAGACCCATTATCCTTAGTTAAGTTAAGAATGGCAAGTTACAAAGTAGTTGTAGAGTTCATGAGAGCAGTGTCTTTCTCATGAAATAATTGCTATTATAGAATTGTTCAGTTAAAATTGTTATGGAGGTTCATTAGCTCTCTTTGAGTAATAGGCCACCTAAAGTGTTTACTAGTCAAGACACTTTTTTCTGTGTGTTTTGTGATTATTTGCCTATGGTGTGTAAGTCATCATTCCATCATCATATATTCAAGTGGGTGATTAATTAATTGTTTGTATTTAGTTGCGGCAATTATTTGTTAATTGTGTTTTCTATTTAAGTTCTTCTATCAACATGTCATGACTATATGGTAGTAGAAGAATTTGGTGTTGTTGAGTTTGTTATAGAAATATATTTTTATTTTTAGTACTTAGTTTGATTTCTTGTAGCATATGTTTTTTTAATGGTTTTTTATTTTTAAGTATTGTGGTTTTCTTTATAAAGTTTAAGGTTATTATAAGAAATTGAGCCTTGAGAGCCAAAGGGGCATTTTGTGTCCTCAATATTTTTGATTTGCAAAAACCTTAAATTTTTCATAGATTGAATTAGTTATAGTAGTTAGATGCATTAGAGTTTCTAGCACTTAGAGTTACAATAATAGTTAACTTAGTATCATTGGAATGTAGGAGTTTGTATAAACACTATACAACACTTTAAAGTCTTACTCACATTAGTTGATAATTTAAATATAAAACCCCAGTTTCATTAAGTTTGACTAATAAGGAAAAATTAAGACTAAGACATTGTGAATTTTCTTTCTAAAAGTGCCAATATTAGCATTCCTAAAGTGCAAGATTGGATTATGAAAGTGTCAATATTGGTTTTCAAAATTTTGTATTTTTTTTAATCCAAAGATGTGAATTTTGAAACAAAAGTGAATGCTTCATTTATAAAATTGTGATTTTGTTCCAAAAGTATCAATTTCTCAATATTTTGAATTTGTTTTCGTAATATGTATATAATATCTAACTCCAATATTAATGTACAATTGGCAACATGATATTTGTGTAATGGCATGCATAATATCACTATGTCATTCATTACTAGATATGTTGAGATTGAACAAATGCAATAAAATAAAAACAAGTAAGAACAATCATTGTATTCCAAAATTGTACAGTTTCATGAATATTTACGATAACATCATTCAAATAAAGTCTCATTCATCAACTTCACTTTCACTCTCAACATTAAGATCCATCTATTCTTCTTGTGCCTTCATTGTTGCAAAGCACTTCTCATCTTTTTATTTTTACTCTCTTGTCCAGCATGCCCTTAGTGACCCTGCCCATATGATGCTATTAACATCAATGGAGAAATTTTCTTCTAAACCAACAACTCATTATTTGTTTAAACATTTGTATTCAAATATGTGTCTATGTTTGATGTTCAAGTTGGCTTCCACCATTGAACCTCTCCTTCATAAGACTCAATAGTAGCATATGAATCTTTGTAAGCACTTCCCTTTATCGTACCCAACCATATTGTAGTCCCTCAATGACATCAACATTTTATAGATAATCAATCTTTAGGTTTTTACATAGAGGTCCAATGTAGCAATCCTCGATTGTGAGGCATTTTCCCGTTAGACATTTTCACTCAAGTACACTTTCATAACTAATGTGCATCCTTTATAAGGGAACATATTCTTATTTCTTACACTCTACATGGCTAAATATTAGTTAAGGATTATTCAATGCTTAGAGAGGGAGTGTCCAACGACTCTCTATACAATCTTCCAAAAAATTATCTTGGGATGTCAATATTATCCCGCTAATCAATCCCTTTCTTCTAAAATGAAGTATATGTTTCTAACCCCTTTTTTATTTCATCTATATAACAAGGTATCCTTATCTTTAGATTTAACAATTGAGACTTCCCCATAAGTAAGTTTGGAGTGCCATCAAGAAATGAACACCACATATTAATAAGATGTGACCACTTCTTATCCTAAATTGAGGATTCATAGTGCATGATTGGCTTTTCATAAATGAGATGGAATTTGAAGAACTAGCAGATTTTGATACCAATTATCTTGGAGTTACTATCCAAAATGTGTGGTTCCAAAAAAATCTTGAAGTCAAAAAAATACTGGTTAAATATGGGACATAGGAGTCTTGATCCTCACATATCTTATAAGTGTCTATCATCTATGGAAACAAAAATATGTCTTTTTTCTTATAATTAGTTGATAACTTCCCACAAGTTCTATCTATGCCTTAATGTGTATGACCCAACCAACTCCATCAACATCAAACACCATCAACAATGATTTTTTTATATCACTTGCACAATTGTCTATTTGTAACAATATTATTAGTGGAAATTTTTTATATGCCCTGCACAAGTTTGTATTATCAACATTTAACTCATTTGTTTTCTTATCATCTTTCTTGTAGAACAAACATTTTTTATAAGAATCGTATTATAACAACGCTTCATGCAATTGATGGTTTTATGTTCCACTCTTGTAAAACAAATCCACATATTGATACATCATTAGTTCTTCAAGATCCTTTATATATTAATACCGTGAAGTCCTAGTGAAGTATGAAGCCATCTCCAAAAATGTAAGCCCCAAGTTTTGTGTCCATATGTAAGCATATTAGTCAAAGAAAAGGGGAGATTCATGAAATTTATTTATCCTTTGCCTTATCAACCAAGCTTGGTATAGAAGTCTTTGACTTATCCATCTTGTCATGTACAATTCTCAAGCAAGTGCTCAATCTCTTCTTTAAAGTTATTCTACGGGAATAGTAATATGGTAACTTATAATATAATCATTTATGTATTGTTTGAATTACTTGCAACTGTTCTAGTTCAACTTGATCAATGGTGGCCCTAAACGTTTTGATGATTGAAATACAATCACTAATCCCTGCAAAAAAAATTATCTTCATGATTACAACATTCAGAAATTGCTTTCTCATTGCTTTATTGAAACTCAATTCGGACACTAGAGGAAAACCATTTTGTTGGATGTCCTCATTAGCCATTTTGTGAAGTGAACCATGGCAAATATTTGAAGTTAATATTTTCAGAGGTGCCCTTGTTTCATCTTCACACACACACACACACATATGAAATGAATAGGTTTTTATATTAGCATCAAACTAGTTTCAAGGCCAAAACTTTTTACATTTTCAATATATATCTCTGCATCTGAGTTCACACAAGTCCAAAAATGGCCTTGATTTCTACAACACTTTCTAGTTAATAGATATATGTTTTGAAATTATTTGAGAACATTCCAAAAGCCTCATAATATTAAAACATATCTATAATAAATAATTTTAAAAGACATTGAAACTAGCCTTCGTTGTCAAAATTTGCTCCAGTTATAGCCTCTACTCCTAGTTGCGTCAATTGTTCTTTAGTAGGGACTTGAACCTGTGTCGCCTCCTCCCTTGCCTCCATGCCAACACTACTTCCTTCCACTCCCTTACAATTAGTGGCTTCCAATCTATGCAGTCGAATCTCCAGCCTATCCAAATTGTCCTAAAGTCTCTTGATTTTACTCTAAACCAAATATGTCTTATGTCTGAGGAGTTGAATTTGAACCTATTGTTTTGTTGCCACCATTTCCCCTTACCTACTTAGCAAAGTAATAATGTACTCCATTGTCACTGAAATTTAGTCCTATTGATGAGTGACCTTGTTCTCCCTACCCATTGTAGTATGAGTTTCCCCCTTCATTATTTTATCTATGCCTTAATCAACTTTCTACCCAACAAAGTCTCGCTTCCATTCACAAACTTCCACATTTAATCTTACAACCTTATTGATCTTATAAAGACTTCCTATGGGCTTTGTTAATCTCATTAACCAGTGCGTCCATTCATGTTCATTAAATTGGAGCCATGTAATACTCCTTACATTGGGTAGACATTCCATGGGCATTCCTTCCCACAATGGATCCTTACCAATGCCATTAAATCTCTGTTGTGCGAGTGTGTTCGCCAAACCAAGAATAAACTAGAATTATAATGCAACTCCCACTTTCCTGCTCAAGGATTGACGCCATACCTCCATCTGTCCTTGTCTTCTTATACCAAAACAATCCTCAGCCAGGTGTTTGAGGAGGTCCCATCTTATTCATCAAAGTGATGTCGTCATTCTTCAATTATTGCATTAATGGGAACAAAAATCGAGGCCAAGGACTAACTAGAGCCAGTAGGCCTCCAACACACTAATCCGACTACAAATTTCTCTTGTTCCCTTTGTGGCACCATTTGGATAGACGTTTGAATCTAATTTCATGGTAAAGGTTTGAATATAGTGTCGCTATGATTTATTACCAACATCCTTTGTTCCAAAACTACTCCTTTGTTCGCCAATGTATCTGTCATGAGGTTCATATGTCTCTTGACATGATAAAACTCTACTGATTTATTTACATTTGTACCCTTTGTAAAATTGAGGGTTGTGCATTAGTGAGGTTTTCTTTGAATTTTATCACTTGTTGAATGATGATCAAGGAGTCCCCAAATACCATCAATTGTCGAATTTTCCTTGATATGGCAAATTCTAGCCCCTGCCACAAGGGAAAAAAATATACTTGGTTGTTTGTAGCACTTCCCAATCGCTAAGCATATTGACTCTCCATTTTTTCTTTGGGGTGATAGATAACCCCTCTAACTCCTGCCTCCCCTGGCATATCAAATGTGTTAGTGTGTAGTCTTTTTTTTTGCTAAAGCAAGAGTCGTACCTTCATAATCATTAAATCAGAAAATTATTTACATAGAATACAACCATCCACATGGAAACATGGATCTTAAACAAACCCTACTTTCTAGAAAACCAAGGGTCACGAGTTAAGTGTTAAAACTCCGACCCTAACCCACAAAACTACACCACCCAAAATGGCAACAAGTACCAAGGCCACATAAGCAACCCGACAAAGCTGAAAAATGGGGAGAAAGCCTGTTAATTTTCGCCTTCAGAACACCTAGCTCCCACCAACTACAGAGGAGGACCTCGCAGAGCCAAGGCTCCCGCCAAAAAACCGTTTGGACTCACCAGTGTGCGCGCAGATTCCTAACCGTCGATCCTCCCAAATTGATCCAATGGTAGAGGTAAATATCGTGCTGCCTAGAAGTCTGCCCTTTAACCTTATGGCCCCACTAACAAGCTCGACAAATCACAGCCATAGATCCACTGGAGGATTATATCGCACCAAGCAAAAGAGTTGCTGGTTAACGTGCGATAAGGGTGGAAAACAAAACCGCCCCTCAGCCACATGTCGCCAGAGGAGTGTGATTGCTCCCAAATTTTGAAAACCACTTCCCACCCGAGAAGCCCCCAATATACCGGAAACCACTCAGCTAGTGGATTTGCGACCTTTGACAACGTAATAGGAATATTCAGGTCGCCGTTGGAATCCGGATTCCGGCAGCTACCCCTTTCACTTTTGCCACCGTAAGTGAGCCTGAGCGACGTACTACCCCTTCCCTCCAAACAACTACTCTGGTAGCAGACTCCTCCTAGTAACATAAGAAAAAATGAGAAAAGGTAAAACTTGCACCTCATAAATCAACCAAATTGTTGGATAGAGCTTCCATAGTTTTGGTGCGGTACACCATCATATCCTCGACTGCTTGGATGTCGCACTGATCCATGAAATTATCCTGAGGCAACCTATGCCTACCCATCGTAACCCTATACATGGTACACTTCACTCCTTGATTAGCCAGTAAATCAACAAGTTTATTGGTATGTCTTCACACATGGTAAAAATTGACCGTGCGTAGGCCTCTGAGGTGGAGTTGGATCCTTTGGAAGACCTGGATCAACCTCCAGTGTTTTGAAACCTTCTCCGACTTCGAACCCCAACTAATTTTTTTGACTGTGTTGATAATTATCTCAGAGTCAACTTTGATAATTACATTCTATCGGTTATCCTGCACCAGGAGATCTAAGCACTGCTCCATAGCCATGGCTTCTGCCATGTTGTTTGTAGCTCTACCTAAATGTCCATGGAAGATGGAAAGGATATTACCAGTATCATCCCTTAACACCCCTCCAAAGCCCGCACTGCCCGGGTTGCCTTTAGAAGCCCCATCTATGTTATATTTCAGAAAGCCCAAAGGGGGAGGATGCCAGAATTCCTGCTTAGAAACCATAGCCAAAACCCTTCTGTTCAGGCCCTGCGACATAAGCCCCTGCATTCCCAACAGTCCCAGAATCCTCAAGTCAGCATCTGAGGGTGGATTTTTAGGGGTGTTTCGCACTATGGTACCCACTGTCTCTTTAAGTTGAGTCAAAGTCTGCTTCAAAAGACATTGAAGGGATCTCTTTTCATTTTTGAAAATTCTCTTATTCCTTTCTTTCCAAACATTCCAAATAATGAAGCTAGGTGTAAGAGCCCAAGTAGAACCAAGAATTTCATTATCTGAGTAATTACTTCTCCACCTGGTTAGGGTGTTGAAGATACACCCTCTATCCCTGTCGCTCCTTTAGAAGATGTTAGCAAAATGTTCCCACAAACTAGAGGTAAAGATACAATTATTGAGGAGGTGTTCCATTATTTCTTCTTGGGCTTCACAGAGCTGGCATCTGGAAGGCCCCAGCACACCCTTTTTCCTTATGTTATCCCAAGTCAGAATTCTCTTATGATAAACAAGCCACATGAAGAGTTTAATCTTCATCCAGCCTTGATGCCTCCACAGATTCTGCCATATTCTATCCAGAGCAAGAGAGTCCATCTCGAGGAGTTTGCGCTTAGCCTCCTTAAGATTAAAGGTGCCCTCATTATTGTTGCCCCACCTCAATTGGTCATGCTCCCCTGTCACTAAGATCTTCCTTTGTTCCAGTATATGCATTAGAGCCTTAGCTTTAGTTTTCAAGGGGTTATCTTCCCCATAAATCATATTCCTCCATTTTCTCCATTTACTTGCATTATTATTTTGGTCTCAAAAATCTTTGACCTCTGATAACCCTATGATGTATGTCTCTCTTTTGAGGTCCAGAAATTGCTAATTTAGCAATATTGGTTCTTGTTGCCATTTATCTTCCCAAAAAAGTGTCAAATCCCCCTCTCTGATGTCCCAGAAGCTATTCTTTTGAACTAAGCCTCTGTTCTCCCAGGGCTTATTCCAAATGTATGAACGCTTTATATTGCCAGACATCCTTATATGATCGTTATTGTCCCAAGTGCTGGCATATTTTTCTGTCCAGATACTTGCCCACTGGGCCTTTGGTTCTTTGACCCATCTCCACCATAACTTAGCTCCTAAAGCCTTGCTTAGAACCTCTAGATCATCCAAACCCAGACCTCCTTGATTTTTGGGTTTGCAAATCTTTTCCCAAGAAACTAAGGCCCATTTCCTTTTTTTCTCCCCTTTTCCCCAGAGAAAGTATCTTTGAATGGTTCTGAATTGTTGTAAGACTCCTTTTGGTACATGGAGTGTTGAAAGCATAAAAACTGGGATAGATTGTAGAACATCCTTTGTAAGAACCAACCTGCCAGCCAAGTTTAAAGATCTGACGGTCCAATTCCTGATTTTATCTTGCATCTTGTTAATCACCGGTTCCCAGATACTCTTATGAAGAGGTTTAGCCGTAAGGGGGACTCCCAAATATTTTGAAGGAAGAGAATCTCTTTGAAAGCCTAGAATTCTGGAGATATTCCTTTGCATAGCAATATCAATATTAAAGAAAATGATTTTAGATTTAAAAAGATTAACCTCCATACCTGTGGCCAAACCAAATTCATTTAGAAGTAGTTTGTATGCCAAAGCCTCTTTGACTGTAGGAACTCCCTGCAACATGGTATCATCCACAAATTGTTGATGAGTCAAAGTCTGTCCATTCTCAGAAAGTTGAAGACCCTTGATTTTGCCTTCTACTTTTGCTTGCTTAATTGATCTACCAAGTCCTTCCATCATGAGTATAAAGAGAAAGGGAGAGAGTGGATCTCCCTGCCTAAGGCCTCTTGAGGGAATAAAAATCTCGGAGGGAGAGCCATTTACCAAAATTGAAAAGCTAGAAGAAGTTACCAAAGCCATGACCCATTTAACCCAATTATGATCAAACCCAAAAGTAATAAGAACCCTCCTGATATAGGTCCAGTTCAACTTATCATAGGCTTTAGCTAGGTCCAGCTGCATGATCATTCCAACCTTCCTGTTGCTAGTCAGTGAGTGCACCACCTCCTGTGCTTGAATGATGTTATTGAGAATTTGTCTACCTTCCACATAACTAGATTGCTCCCTAGAAACTAGGGTGGGGAGAAGAGGTTTGAGTCTATTAGCTACAACCTTGGATATAATCTTGTAAACCACATTGCACAATGCTATGGGTCGAAACTTATCAGGAGTAAGAGCATTATCTTGTTTAGGGATCAGTGAAATGAAGGAGGTGTTGAGTGCCTTCAAAATAGTTCTATTCCCCCTGGAATCTTCTACCACATTCAGAATATCTTGTTTAACAATATTCCAACATGCTTTAAAGAAGTCCACATTAAAACCATCAGGACCCGATGCTTTACCATTCTGCATTTCCTTGAGGACTTCACTGATTTCCTCTTCAGTTACTGGCTTGTTGAGGTTGAGATTATCCTCTCTGGACACTAGTCTTGGTATATGTCTTATTATATCCTTAATGAAAGGCTCTTTGTTTGAAATGCTTTCCTGTGCAATCCCCCTAAAGTGTTGAACTAAAACAACTTCAATTTCTTCATGGGTACTGACTAGTTGCCCTTCCTCATCCTTAATCAAGGAGATTCTATTATGAGCCCAGTTTGCCAAGGTTGACCTGTGGAAAAATCTGGTGTTTCTTTCCCCTTCCTTTAACCATTGCACTCTAGATTTTTGTCTCCAGAATATTTCCTCTTGTTTGCATAAGTTCTCCCACTCGTGCTGAAGATTGGTGGCTCTATCATTGCTGACTTTATCAAAGCCAACCTTGATAAGGGATTGGTTGAGTATCTGCAGTTTGTTTTCAACAACTTTTTTTCCTTCAAAAATATTGCCAAATTCTTTCTTGTTCCACTCTTTAAGCCTGAGCTTTATATGTTTTAGTCTTTTGTGAAGAAGGAACATACTTGTACCCTGAATATGCAGATCTTCAGACCACCAACTTGAAATGTTGTTGATAAAATCTGGATGGGTGAGCCAGATATTCTCAAATATGAAAGGTCTATTCCTGGGAGTACCAATGCCCCTGATCTCTAGTTGAATTGGCCAGTGATCAGAACCTCCAAAGGGTAGAATCCTTGCTTCCATTCCAGTATCATTGAGTATAAGGTCCTCTGATGTGATGAATCTATCTAAATTTGAGACCACCAGAGACCCTCCTCCTCTCCTATTGTTCCAACTAAAGAGACCATTACTTGTATCAATGTCAACCAGTTTCATAATGTCCCAAAAAGATTGAAAAGCTAAGGCATCTTTGGTAAGAGCTCTGGTGCCCCCTTTTTTCTCCGATAGTGATTTGATCATGTTGAAGTCCCCACCCAAAATCCATGGAATCCCAGCATATCTCTCCCTGAGATCCATAATAGAATCAAGGAATCTCAATTTATCATCCATTCTCTGAAGGCCATAAACATTCGTTACCAAATAGATCTCCCTATCCCCCACAGGTTGCAAGGCCAATGATAGATAATTTTTGGAAGCTTCAACATCTATTATACCAATATTTAGGGGATTCCAAAGAGTAAGAATTCCACCTGCTGTATTTTCTGCCTTGACTTCTAAAAACTCAAAACTACTGAGCCATTTACTATGTAGTTCTTTAATTTTTTGTATAGAACATTTAGTTTCCTAGATAAATATAACATCCAGAGATTCTTGTTTCATTCTGTTACTAAGTAATCTTTGCTTTTTTTTACTACCTAGACCCCTGATGTTCCAAGAAGTAAACTTCATCATTAAAGATTAGTGCAAGAGTAACTGGTTAGGTCTTTCATCTTACCCGAATCTATCATTCGCTTTCCACACTCCATCAACAGCTCATTCTGCTTTTTTCTGCCTCTTTTCTTTCCTGGGCCTCGAGGTGCTACTCCTGGTGTGTTTTTTATAGATTTCAAACCTTCGTTGCCATGTTTTGTCGTGTTGCCTTGCCTATCCACCTCACTATCCTGGGTTTTCCATAAGTACAGCTGTTGTACTCTAGAGAACTCTTCTTGAGGTAACAAATCTAACCCTCCCATGGTTCCCTGTTTCAAGAACCCTTCCAAATCTAGGTGCTCTCTATCTAAAATCTCTTGCAGCTCCTGATCCTCCATTTCCATCTCACTCTGGGTAATTTCCTGGTCCATATCCAGTTCTACATCGCTCATCATAGCCTCTTTCTGTATGTTATTGTTCTTTGGTTGGTCTTTGTCCTCCTCTGTCTCCTTGTCCTCTGGATTTACCTCTATTCCCTGATCTACTTTTATTGTCTCTTCTTCCTCCTCGAGAACCTGGAACCTATTCTGCGTAACTTGAGGCCCTTCGACTTGATGTTGCCTAAGACCCCTTTTTCCGCCTTTTCCTCCGTCGCTCATTTTTTGAAAGCTTTCTGTATCTTTCATAGTGGAAGCTCTGTTCTTATTCTCGAGTTTACTGAGAGGTCATTCTCTGAACAGGTGTCCATGCTCATGACATTTGCGACATCTAAATGGAATATGTTCACAATCTACTGTTTTCACCCATTCTTCATCAAAAACTTCCAAGATCAACACATCAGGTAGAGCTCCGGAGAGATCCATTTCCACACAGATTCGTGCAAAGGAAGTATATTTTCCTCTTCTAGTGGATTCTGAGGCCTTGACAAAACGTCCTAATTTATTACCTATAGTTGTTAATGATTCTGTTTGCTAGTAATCAAGAGGAAGGGAGTAAAGGCTTACCCAAACCAGAACTGATGTGAAAGTCTCCCGCTCTGGGACAAAGTTCATCATCCACGACCTCATATAGCGACCAATAGCTACATAGAAGTAGGGCCCTCCTTCAAACACTCTGTCTTTATCCTCAATGTTAGTGAAGACCATTGTAAAGAATCCTTTTGACCCCAGATGTAGGTCAATGCTCCCTTTTGGTTTCCAATGGTATTTAATCCATGTCTGTAAAGCTTTTTCAGTGGGCCATACTCCCATGAATTTACAAATGATAGCATAAGTTCGCATGTGGTCCCTGTGTGCCTGCAACGCAGGATCATTCAGGACCACCCTGGGTGTAACCTCAGATTTGGGCTTACAAGGTCCTTTCTGTGCCTTGGTTTTTTCTCCCTTTTCCTTGTCATTTTCTTCCTTGTCTTTTGTGCTTTTATTCTCACAATGTTTGTCTCCATCCTTCTCTTCTTCCCTGCTCTCTTTCCCCTCGTCGTCTCTTCTGACTTCTTCCATTGGCTTCTTACCATGGCTGGTAACCGCTTGCTTGTAGGAGGGAGTAGAGCTCCCTCCTCCTCGCCCTACCATGGAGATCAACGCCTACAATCTTTCAACCCTAGCTATTCTTCGCTCCTCCCCTTCTCCAGATCCCCCAAAATGTAATTGTCTTCACTAGAGTGTTTAGTGTGTAGTCTTAATTGAGTTTTGATCTAGAATATTATTCATCTTGGATAATATCGTAATAGTGTCTAACCTATATTTTTGTAATTCACTATTTCTATTCATTACCTTCAAATAACCATTTTTAAATATATTATTTTAGTGGTAGAAAGTGCTTCTTTTTATTCCATAAGCTTGAAACCATGCATTTTGATAGATATTTACTACGCAAAACTTTATACTAAGTAGAGTTTACTTATTTATTTCTCCTCATCTAGCCATAGGGACATTTGATGCCAGATAATTTAATACAAAGTCTCTTCTTGAATTTTAATTCATGAGGTACACCTTCTTATTATCCTCAACCATTGACTAAAATGGAATTCTAGAAATACAAAAATTATTAGAGCAAGATGTAGTGCCCATTTTTTCATAGAATTCTCTTTCACCAAATTTTTCTACAAAAATTTTACTTAACCTCCTTTTAGAATATACACTCCTAATTTGGCGTTTTATCATATTGTATGGTATCATTGTCACAATTATTATATTGGCACAATCCACATTATACATAGGTGGGTGCACTAAGTACAAAGAACGTGCTTCAAATACTTCTTGAAAGTTGACACTAGATTTCATTGCATATTTTTAATATCACATCTAAAGGGGCTTCACTAAGATCAAACAAGTGGTCTGCATGCCGTTTGTGGAGGGAATCTTCTGATAAGAAACATTTCTCACTATGGATGAATACTTTTTAGATTAGAACTCCAAATTCATTAGCATTTAGTGATGCAAAGTGCATCATCCCTCATAGAACATTTGAAATTACTCATTGGGAAATATAATTTGGCTTTGAAGATCAATGATGAACCAAATTCACCTTTTCTCCCAAAAACTTAATGTTATGATTTTATTTTGTTTTTTTCATTTAACCTTCAAAATTGGTTAATGGTTTCAACACTTAAAATTGATCTTTTATTGAAATCGTTTTTTTTAACTAACTAAGATACATGGCTACCGAGCTTTAACTTTAATGAGAAAATGTCACAAGGCCACTCTAGTTCCTTCACCAACACACCAAATGAGAAAGACCCCAAAAACTGCCCTTCAATAGAATCTAACTCATCCATATTTGTCACCAAAACCCATGGCAATGTAATCTCTTTGATATGATCATCTGCGTAATATATTTTTTCTAAGAATGAAACCTAACTTAGATTCATGTAGAATATTTTCAACTTCACTATTAGAATCAACATTATTTATCTTTTTTACTTCAACATGTTATAGAGATAACATAATATGATTAGAAAACTATGATGCATCCAATTTAATAAAAGTACCATCTGTCTAGAGAATTTATGTTCACCTGTTGATGTGTGTGGAAATTAAATATCTCTAACTAAAACCTTCATAACATTTATAATGACACACAATATTTTTGTTATGTAGTTGATTCCTACTTGTATATGATATTCCTTCAAATCTTTTAATCCACTAAACAACATGTTGACATAGTGTTTAGATCCCAACATTCTAAGAGACATTTTTCGTAATCCATAAAAGCAAAGATAACACTAAGAATCAATATATTTAAACTAAAGTCTACGTAAATTAATTAAAATCATTATAGATAAACTATATTTCATAATAAAACTATAATCAATGTAATGAAACAACATAAATCTATATAAATGTGATAAGTTAATACAAATTCTCTAAGTTAATGTGCTCTTTCATACTGTTTTAAAATTTTGACAACACTTTCATAACACTTTAAACACTAAATTGAATAAATCTATGCAAATTTTATAAGTAACAATTATGATAGACATTCATCATTTAGATGTATGAAAAGGATATGGGATAACCACTTTATAACAAAACTCTCTCCTCATAAATGTCATCACGAGAATGGAATTGCATACATGACGGATGAGGCTTGTTGCACATGCAACAAATTGATAATGATGACACCTCCTAGACACGGGTGTAGGAGAACCACACCACTAGTTGATGATGGGTAGAGGGATATTTGGAAAGTAATAGTTCTACATTACCACTTGAAAGGAAATATCGAGAATATATATGAACACTTAAGTAGGATAAATGTACTAGGATGAACATGGACTATGAGAAATCCTCAAGTCTAAAGAAGTGCCAACCAATTGTTCCATGGCCATTTCCTCAGTGAAAATACTAATCAATAAAAAACATTAATCTATAGAATGGATTGGCTGAAACTTATTCAAGTTCCACCCAAACATGAATATTAATCTAAAGGAATGGTGGCCCAACCCTTCCATGGACACCCTCTTAATGAAAATAGTGTGCTAGAGGAAGGTTTAGGTAACCTTTTCCAAGCCCCACCATGAGAATATTAAGATATAGAAAGGGTTAATCAAACCTTCCTTGGGTTCCCTTCAATAGGAATACTAGGCTTGATGAAGGATTAATGGATCCTTCTCTTGGATCCCCTCAATGAGAATATTATGCTCAAGGAAGTTTCAACAATCCTTTCCTCAAGCTCCCCCTCAATAAGAATATTATGCTCAAGGAATGATCGGTCGAACCTTTCTAGGTATTCCCCTTGAACGGAATAATATGCCAGAGAAAGAGTCATTTAAAAGTTAGAAATGACCCCCTTTGATGAGAGTACTATGTTAGAATAAGGTTCTATTGATCCTTTGTCTAGTTCACCCGCAACAAGAATACTATGCTTGAGGAAAAATCAATTGACCCTTCCCCAAACTCCCCTTTGACAAGAATATTAATGTGGAGCAAGGGCTCATCGATCTTTCCCTAGGTTCCCCCTTGACGAGAGTATTATACTAGAGTACTGGTTAGTTAACCCTTCCTTGGACCCCCTTAGATGAGAAAATTATGTTGGAGGAAGGGTCAACTAACTCCCTAGGCCACTCAATAATAATTTCATATTGTAGGAAGAATCAATCAACCCTTCCTTGGGTCCCCCTTTAATGAGAATCTAATTATGGAGGAAGGGTTAGTAGACCCCTTCTCAAGATCCTACTAGATGATAATTCCAATTTTCTAGAAATAGTTGTTTGATCCTTTCCCTGGCTCAACCTTGATGGGAATATTATTTTCAAGAAAGGGTTGTTTGACCCTTTTATAGGCTACTCCTTTATAATAATTCTATTTTGGAGGAAGGGTTTCCTTACTCTTTCCTGTTGATTTATGGTAGCATCAGATGTGCTCTAAGCCTCAAAATTTTCAGGGAGGTTAGGAGACATGTATTCCAAAATACCCAAAAATCGTTTTGGAAATTCCACCGGAAGACAGTTTTATTAAAACAATTAATTATTTTTAATGGATGCCTAAGTCTAAACTTAGTAAATTAAAATAATTAAAGGGCAATAATAAAACTAGGTGTGAATCTTCTAAAACAAGACGAATATCGAGTCAACATGATCTAAGCCATTGATTAGAATTTAATTTGGGTCATTGATTAGTCAAAGAGAAGATTATAAGAAGGACTTCAATGGGCATTTGGAAAATACATTGAGTGGGATAAGAGATCGATTTCTCAAGAGAGCAGCACAGAGTAGTCGAAGAAATCATCAAGGAGATTCTTGCAGTGAGGGGCAGAGATAGTTTTTCAGAGAAGGTTTTCTGATCCAGAGAGTGCAAGGTAGAGAGGGCAGAGAGTAGTCTGGAGAGGCAACACAGTGCCACATAAAGATTTAGACGAAGTCCGTATTTTTGTTGGGGAATAGTCGAGATCTAATGCTAGAGCCGAGGTGTGAGACCGGGAGGCCAGCGGGCTAAATTTTCTAGCTAGCAGGTGATCAAGAGGAGGTGCAAAGCAGTCCCAACATTAGTGACACAGTGACTGCATAGGTGTGACACAGTGCTGCACAGAGACAATGAAGAGGCTCATCTCTAGTGCAGTTCTGTGCCGGATTTTCCAGGGTGAGATCATCTCACTATCTTTTGTCCAGTTAGATATCTATATAGGATTTCTAGTGTGGGCACCCGAAGAATTATATTTAGAAACTACTGCATAATAATACAAACCCTCACTTGTTGCACCATTTTCTCGCATTGGGTATTTCTAGGAACATTTGTCCAAAAACAACAGTGTCACTTGTGTGTGTGTTATTTCTTCTTACTCAGTTCTTGTTTCCACATATAATTTAATTAGTGAGGGTTGCAACCATATTTACTTCAATATTTACAATGTAACACAATAAATAACTTGCATGAATTAACAAGTACGAGAAGTAATATCAGTTTGTTGTAGTAGGGGATTTGGGTCTCCAAATTTTCACATGGTATCAGAGCAAGTGAAGCAAGAGAGTAGACCAGAAGAGCCTAAAATTGAAGATAAGGAGGGAGGTTGAAGTGTTGCGTAGGAAACAGATCGAATCCCCAGAGGGATTGCATAGTCTAGGCCAGGAGGGCAAGGTTCTCGAGGAAAATCTCTCTCTGAGTGAGATGACAGAGAGGTAAGATTTCCAGTTCATGATTTGTCAGTGGCAAAGGGAGTAGCGCATTAGTAGATTCAATGTAGAGAAGTCTTCAGGTGGGATGCATTTTTCTACAACGTTTGTTGGGTCAGAAAAGTGTCAGAAGAAGGAAGAAGATAATTTTTGAGGGAATTTATTCCTCAATGAATTCCGAGCTAAGGAATTATATTTCTCAGTTGTTGAGAAGCAATAGTGAGGAGAAGATCTACTAACTCTAGCAGAGAGTGCGTAGGCTGGCCTAGAAGCTGCACAGAGGAGAGAGGGAGAAGTTTGACTTTTTTTGGCAAAGATGTCAACTATGGGCTGAGGGATCAAGATTGATTGGATAGAGAATCCAACTATGTGATTCGGAAGGCTACAATCTCCTACCTTCTAAATGAGAATGATCTCAAAGCCTATGTCGATAGTGTGGTCGCTGAACACGCTGATGCTGATCTGCTCAAGAAGTAAAAGATTGAGATGACGAAGGTCAAGCGGTTGATCCTCAATGGGTAAGGGATCATGTTGTATGTCACATTGCTGGAAAAGGGATGGCCAAAGAGATGTGGGATTCCTTGGCTACGTTGTATCAAGGATCTTCCGAGCAGTGGAAGATGGACTTGGAGGATAAAATGAGATCCATGAGGATGCAGAAGGGGGAACACATTGATTTGTTCCTTTCGAAACTTCAGGAAGTCCGAGATCAATTGGTAGTTATAGGATCAATGCCTTAGCCTACAGAGATGGTGAGGTTGCCTTGAATTCAGTCTAAGAAGAATGACAAGTATTTGTCCAGAGTATCCTAAGCAGAGAGAAATTGTCAGCTTGGGAAGGGATGTGGTCCACTCTTCAACAGGAAGAGATGAGGCGAGACTTAGTCAAGTGAAAACTTGATGGCAACAACAATAGTGGGACGAAGCCCAAGGAGGGGGAGGAGAATGCAACCCTTGCATCAAAGGGGTAGCAGGAGCAACAGAAGTGGAAGATGGACATCTCTAAGAGCAAATGTTTTCAGTGTGGTGAATTTGGTCACTACGCTACATAGTATCCTCTCAAGAAGAAGGAAAAGGACGAGAAATATGATCCTCAGGCTACAACCGCAAAGATCAAGGAGGAGGAGTTTGCCATGATTTCCTAGCTACCTCCAAGGGAGAGGTAGGGTGATCTAGTACTGTAGTTCGAAAGAACTTCATATGGGCAGGATCCTTGAGGAATCCACCTCTTGGATCAATACCTCGCTATGGGAGCCCATATCAGAAGTAGCAAGATGGACTAGTGTCAGTTGGTGTAGAGAGATGCCAGAGTGACAGTTGCAGAGGGTCAGCGCAGAGACTAGCAACAGTCAAAACTCCAACAATAGATGCATTACAATGAACACCTTTGGTTCAATATTTTGGATATTTTTCTATTACAACAATAGCAAAGTTGCAGTGCAGATGTAGTTGGAAGCAACATGCAGAGTCGACATCAACACAAATGCAACATTTTCATAATAGTTGGTGAGCAGTGATGTCAGACATTAGTAGTGCAGAGGGAGATGTTACGGAGTCAGGGTGATGCTTCAGTAGGTTGCATTACTAGAGCACATTCCTTGCTAAGAGGGAGTGTTTATTTCTGGTAGCATCGGATGTGATCTAAGCCTCAAAATGTGTAGGGAGGCTAGGAAGCATGTATTCCAGAATACCCAGAAATCGTTTTTGGAAATTCCACCCAGAGATAGTTTTATTAAAATAATTAATTATTTTTAATGGATGCCTACGTCTAAACTTAGGAAATTAAAATAATTAAAGGGTATTAATAAAACTAGGTGTGAATCTTCTAGAAAAAGACAGGGATTGAGCCAATATGATCTAATCCATTGATTAGAATTTTATTTGGGTCATTGATTACTCAACGAGAAGACTATAAGAAGGACTTTGATGGGAATTTGGAAAATACATCGAGTGGGAACAAGAGATCGATTTCTCAAGAGAGCAGCGCAGAGCAGTCGGATAAATCATCAAGGAGATTCTTGCAGTGAGGCGCAGGGATAGTTTTCCGGAGGAAGCTTTTCTGATCTAGAGAGTGCAAGTTAGAGAGGGCAGAAATTAGTCTCGAGAGGCAGCGCAGAGCTACGTTGTGGCAATGCAGAGCTTCAGAGGGAGTCTATAGTCTGGATCTAGTGTCAGAGCTCGAGTGCGAGATCAGGAGGCAAGAGGGCCAAAGTATCCAGCTAGCAGGAGATCAAGAGGAGGTGCAACACAGTCCCAACAGCAAAGATGCAATAACTACGTAGGTGTGACGCAATGTTACGTAAAGACAATGCAAACACTCATATCCAGCGTAGATCAGTGCTGAATTTTCTAGTGACAGGGTGAGATCATCTCACTATCTTTTGTCCAGTTAGATATCTGTATAGGATTGCCAGTGTGGGCATCCGAAGAATTGTATTAAAAAACTACTGCATAATAATACAAACCCTCAACTGTTGCACCGGTTTTCCCACATTGGGTTTTCTTGGGGACATTTGTCCAAAAACAACGGTGTCACTTGCGTGTGTGTTATTTCTTCTTGCCCAGTTCTTGTTTTCTCGTATAATTTAGTTAGTGAAGGTTGTAGTTGTATTTACTTCAATATTATAGTGTAACACAGTAAATAACTTGCATTAATTAACAAGTAGGAGAAGTAATATCAGTTTGTTGCAGTAGGGAATTTAGGTCTCCAAATTTTCACATTTCCTAGGTATCCCTTAATGGGAATACTATGCTTGAGGATGAGTTAGCTAACCCTTCCCTAGGTTACCACTCTATGAGAATACTATGTTGGAGGAAGTGTTAATTGAACCTTTCCTAAGCTCACTTGCCATAGGAATTATATTCTTGATGAATGGTAGGTCAACCATTCCCCGAGGCCACCTTTAATTAGAATACTATTATGGAGGAAGTGTTGATATATCCTTTTCCTAGCTCCCCCTTTAATTAGAATACTATGTTGGAGGAAGGGTTTGTTGAACCTTCCTTGAGCCCCCCTTTAACGAGAATACTATGCTAGAGGAAGGGTTAGATGACCATTCCTTGGGCTCCCCCTTTATTGGAATATTATTTCAGAGGAAGGGTTGGGTGAACCTTTCATGGGGCCCCTTTCAATGAGAATACTATGTTGGAGAAAGGGTTAGCCAACCTTTCCTTGGGAATCCCATCAATGAGAATTCTATGTTCGATTAAAGGTTCATTGACCCTTTCCATAACTCACCCTCAATGGGAATACTTTGTTGGAGGAAGGGTTGGTTGGCCTTCTCCTTATCTCACCCTCAATAGGAATACTACGTTGGAGAAAGGGTTGACTAACCCTTTCCCGAGGTCCCCTTTAATGAGAATACTACTGTGGATGAAGTTTTGGTAGACCCTTCTTTGGGACCCCCCTTAGTAAGAATACTATGTTAAAGGAAGGCTTGACCAATCCCTCCCTAGACCCCCTTCAACACGTGTTGGAGGAAGGGCCAGCCAATCATTTCCATAGCTTGCCATCAACATGAATGTTATGCTCAAAAAAGGGTCAATCTATTATTCACTAGGCCCAAAAATGGCACAACACCATGCACCCAATTACTCAACTATGAACATAAAACCACTCAACAACTCAATCCACCAACTACGAACATAAAACCACTTACTTTGTGCAATAATTCTCCAACCTACATACACAAGTATAGGAGCAAGTATGTATAAATACATTGCATTACAAGAATCTTCTTGATCATTAATTAGTACTAAGTCCATTTAATATTATGGTCAAGTGTCGATATATCTACAAAAGCAACATTTCATGGAAAAGATACATAATAAACTCCAATAGATTCCTCATCACCCGTATATAATCCTAACCATACAAGGGCACCAAATATTTCTAGTTATATTTTCCTACATAATTGGACTTTCATCATGTCATTAATGTTCATAAGATTAAGCTATATAAAGCACCATAACTTAAAGGGAGATAGCTATAGCTTACTATCTACAAAATGTCCTTGATTTCATCTATATATTATAGTCATTATAAAGGGCCCTTATCTCCACTTACTTAGTTGGGCTTCAAGGCAAACTCTCAACTAAATCTATGTTATTCATAAAAAAAATTTAACAACTATTTCCGTCATCTTCAATTGCATCTAAGGACTATTTCTACTCAAAGAAGGAAAAATTGATATACCAACTAAAACATTCCACATTTATGAGCACTTTAATAGTTAAATTCTAAGATTTAACTAATTATGAATGTGAAGAATCCCTAATTAACTATTACTATAAAAAAAAATAGAATTTATTATATATTATTGTCGATTATTAGTTTTTTTAACGTTTTATTTATCTTAAAAACACAATAAACTTTGATCATATCCCTATCTTAATTAACCAAATATATTATCTTAAAAAAAATTAATAAATAATAATATTATATGATGAATTATAATATATATATTATTAAATCATATTTTTATATTTTGTTTATCCTAAAAGTATAATCAATTTAATTATAATAATATTCTATGTAATTAAATATATTATCTTGAAAATAAATAATATAAATTATTTTAATGTATTAAATTATAATATTTTCTTTTTAGTACCCGCCATACGGTAGCAGGGACTATAAGAATCGATCGCCTCTCTTTTATTAGTCCTTGCACAAAAGTCAAAATATTAAACCAAAAATTGAAACAATCAACCTAAACTTTTAAGAGAGATGTTTTAGTATGCTTTTTCCCACCCAATTGAATATTGACAATGCTTTTAATTAGCCCATCAATAATATTGAGGTCTTATTCGGCCTCTTCCCGAGGCTGAAGGGAAAAAAGACTTAGTTAAAAAAAACATATGCTCAACAATCTTTTTACAATGAGATAATGTTGGATTAATTTAACATTACTTGGCTCACATTAAATATTTGTGCTAAACACAAAAAATAACCATACACCACAATGCATTTTATGCAAACTTCCACATACACGGCCATCCACCACCATGCAAATGTTGGTGTCACCTACACCACCATGGAAAAAGAGGGTAGGCATGCATACATGCATGCATACATTAATCAACTGCAAGGAATAGTATTGTGTCAAAGGGTCTCGATGTTTATTTCAATCTTGACATTTTTTCAATCCTCTTGTAAGAGCATTTTTAGCTCAGGTGTCAATAATAATAGAGTGCTCTTTAGCTCAAGTATCAGGTTTTATTTCTCGAGAGAAAATAAATCTCTGGGAATCTTGTCACCTGTATTTTTTACAATCCTCTCCTCTTGCAATAGATCTCTTTAGCTGATGCAGGTGTATTAGGTTGAGCACATAAAAATGATAAGTTATTAAAGTCAGATCAAAAGCCTAGCAATGTGATGGATTGATCACATGTCAAGGCTAGAACATTTAAAGTTTATTTGTGATTTTTTTTTTTTTAGTTAAGATTAGTTATGAATATCTAGTTAAAAGAAATGATTTTATAGCTAGTAGGTAGTTAGGGCTAACAAAAATTGGTTCACATCCATGAACTCATTTTCTTGGGCAATGGTTTTTAGTTTTTGGAGAGGGAGGAGGAACATTTTTGGGGGCTGGAAGTTTTGGTGTGAGATTGAAGTTAATTGAACAACATTTCTTAGACTAGTGGCTTTTTGTATCAACAAATCGAATTCGTAAGTGTGTGTGAGACAATTATTTGCATATGTGTTTGTGAGGTTTGTGAACCATAATATTAATATATGGAGATTGAAATTGATTTGGTCTTTAAATTGTTGTGTTGAATGAGGAATTCCTGCACTGTATTTTCTCTGTTATTTACATTTAAATGAGAACCTGGAGAATCATATTTCAGTTAATATTCTAATCCAGTACTTTTGCATCCAAGATTGTGTATTGGAAAGAGTCATTTTACATTACAGATTTGAGAATACAGAGCACTTTGTATCAAGCCAATAGAAGAAAGAAAATTCGTAAAGGAAAACCATCATCAAATTTGTGGGTCAATTTCTAATCAAAGGAAGACGAAATTCGAAATTCTGGCATCTGGGTTTTGTGCAGAGCAGGGTCTATTTAGTAACTCGTAAGCTATTTTCCAAAAATATCCTTGGTTGGGGAGTTATGAAGGGATCTTTAAATTGTGTTTTTACAGACTGCGTGGTTGGAAAAAGCGATTTGTTGGTTCTCTTGTAACAACACTGTAGTTTGCTGTGAGAGCAATGATTTGTTGTTCCTCCTGTAACAACATTGTAGTTTGTTGTGAGAGCAATGATTTTTTGTTCCTCCTGTAACAACACTGTAGTTTGTTGTGAGAGCAATGATTTGTTGTTCCTCCTGTAACAACATTGTAGTTTGTTGAGAGAGAAATGATTGTTATTCCTCCTGTAATAGCATTGTAAGCTACTGAGATAAAAACCATCAATTTGTGGGCCATCAATTTGTGGTATCAGAGCCTTAACGTTATTTGTCTCTATAGTATAGAGATATGAATAGGCGAGCAAGAAGGGCACGAGGTCGTGGAGGCAGACCCGCGAGTAATGCAAAACTTCAAGAAGAGATAAGGAGACTGCAAGTTCGGTTAGAAGCCATGGAAGTAGGGAGACAATGGGATCCTGAAGGTGGAGATGTTAGTGAGGTTGAAGAGGAACTTGAAGAAGAAGGAGAAACACCTGTTGAAGAAGCTGTTGAGATTAAGTTGTTGAGAGTAGTATTGGGCTCAAGTTCAAGGCCAAAACCTGAAATCTCTATTTATAATGGCAGTTTGAAAGATGAGAATCTACTAGATTGGATCAATGAGATGGACAAGTATTTTGAGTACGAGGAAATTAACGAGGATAAGAGAGTCAAGTTTGTTGTGACAAGGTTGAAAGGCCATGCTGCACTATGGTGGGACAATGTACAAGCTGAAATAAGGAAGAAGGACAAACCATTGATCAAGAACTGGGATAGAATGGTGGCAAAGATGAAGAGTAAGTTCTTGCCAAAGGATTACCAGCTAACTCTTTACAAACAGATGCAAAATCTTAAACAAAAGATAATGACAGTGAGAGAATACACCAAAGAGTTTTACAAGGTGAATTTGAGAGTAGGCTATGTAGAAGATACCCCAGAAAAGACAACAAGGTATATCAATGGTTTGAGGCTAGATATTCAAGATGAAATTAGCATACTTTCTCCAAGGACAATAGAGGAAGCATACCAGTGCACTTTGAAGGCAGAAGAAAAGATAGCTAGGAAGAAAAGCTCTAGTAGAGGACGCGGTTTTTCCAACGGGAAAGGGCAGACAGATGGAAGAGGAAAGTTTCTTGCACAAAAGAATGGTGAAGGCAACTCAAATAAGCAAGGGCAGTCAGAGAAAGAAGGTGGCAGCAGAGGAGGAAGACCTTACCAGAGAGGTAGAGGTAGAGGAAGAGGCAGAGAGATTGTCTACCGGTGTTACAAATGTAACAAATTGGGTCACCGATCTTTTGAATGTCCTAAGAATGAAAATACGGGACAACGAGGTGCATACATAGCTCAAACCGAAGAAGTAGAGGCACAAGTACCTAAGGTAGAGAATGTGCCAGAGACTGGAGAGGTGTTGATGATGCACAAAGTCTTGTTAAAACCAGCAAAGAAGATTGTTGAACCAGTCGAAAGGAAATCCTTATTCAAGACAATGTGCAAGGCAAAAGGAAAATGCTGCAAATTAGTGATTAACAGTGGAAGTACAGACAATCTAGTTTCCCAAGAAATGGTGGAAAAATTGGGATTGAAAAAGATTAAGCACCCCACACCTTATACGGTATCATATTTGCAAAAAGGACACCAATTGTTGGTGCATGAACAAAGTGAAGTTGAGTTTCAGATAGGCATGTATAAAGACAAGGTGCTCTATGATGTAATGCCAATGGATGCTTGTCACATTCTTTTGGGTCACCCATGGATGTTTGATAGGAAGGTGACACATGATGGAGAGAGAAATTGTTATAAGTTCCAAAAGGATGGCATCAAGCACACTCTTGTACCATTGAAAGAGGAAGGTACAATTGAAACAAGCAGCCCAAAATCACTGCTACTTAGTGGAAAGGAATTTCTACAATAGATGGAAGAAGAAGAGGTAAGCTACGCTGTGATTTTCAAGCCAAAGGTAGTACTTCTGCACACTGAAATTGTAGATTTACCTATTGAAGTTCAGGAGTTGTTGCATGAGTTTCATGATATTGTAGTTGATGAATTGCCAAGTGAGTTTCCACCCAAAAGAAGCATCAGTCATCACATAGACTTCGTACCGGAAGCAAGTCTTCTGAACAAGGCTACATATCGGATGGCACCCAAAGAGAATGAGGAAGTGAGGAAGCAAGTCCAAGAATTGTTGGACAAAGGATTAATAAGAGAAAGTTTGAGTCCGTGTGTTGTACCTATAGTACTAAGTCCAAAGAAGGGTGGAGAATGGAGAATGTGCACTAACTCTAGAGCAATCAACAAGATCACCTTTCGTTACAGATTTCCATTGCCACGGATGGATGATATGATGGATTACTTCGATGGAGCAACTTACTTCTCAAAGATTGTCCTGAAAAGTGGTTATCATAAAATTTAGATCAGAGAAGGAGACGAGTAGAAGACAACTTTCAAGACCAATGAAGGCTTGTACTAGTGGATGGTCATGCCATTTTTCTTGTCAAATGCACCTAATACCTTTGTGCGTCTGATGAATTAAGTCTTGAGGGAGTTCATTGGTAAGTTTGTCATTGTTTACTTGGATGACATTTTAATTTTCAGTCAAACTAAAGAAGAGAACTTAAGACATTTGAAATATGTTTTAGAGAGATTGCAACAAGAAAAGCTATTGATTAACATGAAGAAGTGTTATTTTATGAAGAGTGAGCTTGTATACTTGCGTTTTGTCATTTCTAAGGATGGATTGAAAATGGATCCGGAAAAGATAGAGGCAATTGTAAATTGCCCCTCACATAAGAATATTTTTGAGGTGAGAAGTTTTCATGGCTTAGCCAACTTCTACAGAAAATTTATCAGGAATTTTAGTGGCATTTGTGCAACTATCATTGACACCATCAAGAAGAATAGGCAACCATTTTATTGGATAGCAGCAGCCAAAAAAAAAAAAATCAACTATTGAGGAAAAAGATCACTGAGAAGTCGGCGTTGAAGTTGCCAGACTTCAATCAACCCTTTCAAGTGAGATGTGATTCTAGTGGGACAACCATTGGAGCTGTATTGAGCCAAGAAGATAAGCTTGTTTCATACTTCAGCGAGAAGATAAATGAGTCAAAACATAAATAATCTTCCTACGACAAAGATTTTATGCGGTGGTTCAAGTGTTGAAGCATTGGAGGCATTACTTGATGCCTAACGAGTTTTTCCTATACAGATAATTCTACCTTACAATGCATTATGTAACAACATAAGTTAAATCATAAACATGTGAAGTGGGTGGAGTTCCTTCAAAATTTCACTTTTGTTTTGAAGCACATTAGTGGGAAGGAAAATAAGGTTGTCGATGCCTTGAGTAGGAGATGCTTAATCATGCTGGAAAGTAAAATACAAATTTTAGGCTTTGATTATTTGAAGGACTTATATGACATTGATGTTGTTTTTAAAAAATCTTTTGCAGCATGTAAAAATCTAGTCAATAGGAACAACAATCCATGGAAAGAGTTTATGTTGTAGGATGGGCTATTGTTCAAGAACAATCAACTATGTATTCCCAATTTCTCAATGAGGGAAAACTTGGTCCAAGAAAATCATAATGGTGAGTTGGCTGGACAATTTGGTGTTGAGAAAACACTTGGGCATTTGAGTCACTTCTATTTTTGGCCTAATATGAAGGCAGATGTACAAAGGTACGTGAGTAAGTGCAGGGTATGTCAACATGCAAAAGGGAGAAGTCAGAATGTTGGACTATACATGCCATTACCCATTCCCAACAGACCTTGGGATTCAGTGAGTATGGAATTTTTTCTGGGTTTACCGAGAACTCAACGAGGTAATGATTCAATCCTTGTAGTTGTGGATAGATTTACTAATATGGCTCATTTCATTCCGTGTTTGAAACCTAGTGATGCCACCCATGTGGCTAATTTATTTTTTGATGAGATTGTTCGGTTGCGTGGTTTTCCAAAAAGTATAATATCTGACAGGGACATAAGATTCATTGGACATTTTTGGAGGACCTTGTGGAACAACATTGGCACTAAGCTAAATTTTAGCTCAACCTATCATCCACAGTTTGATGGGAAAACATAGGTGGTAAATAGGAGTTTGGGTAATTTGTTGAGGAGTTTAGTAGGTGACTGACCAAAGCATTGGGATCATGTGCTAGCCCAGGCTAAGTTTGCATATAATGACTCACCGAATAGGAGAACAGAAAAGAGTCCATTTCAAATCTTGTATGACATGCATCCAAGGGGAATTTGTGAGCTAAGAGACTTGGGAAATCTTGAGCATAGAAGTGTTGATGGAGAGGATTTTGCAACAACCATGAGTGAGTTGCATGAGCAAGTAAAACAAAGATTACAAGATACAAGTACCAGCTACAAGAAACGAGCAAATGTACACAGGAAAGAGGTAAAATTTGAAGTGGGAGATGTTGTCCTAACTCACCTAAGAAAGGAGAGGTTTCCAAGGGGAGAATATAACAAATTGAAAATGAAGAAGATAGGACCCTATAATATCCTCCGCAAGTTTTCAACAAATTATTATGAGTTGGAGTTACCTCTAGGAATTTGCATTTCACCAATTTTTAATGTAGCATATTTGTATCCCTACACAGTTGGTGATGCGGATCAAGCTTCTAGGAATCTTGACCAAGATGAAGGAAAGGAACAACAGTGGTTGAAGCAAATGCCTGTGGCAAAGAGTTTAGAGGCTGAACAGATTTTGGATACACGTGTTGCCAAGAAGACCAGAAGGAAAGAATACTTGGAATATCTTGTGAAGTGGAAAGACCGTCCGATGGAGGATTCTACTTGGATGGATGAAGCAACACTACAGAAAGAAGGTCATTCTATAGAAGATCTTATGAGCAGGAGCTCATAAAATTTTCTTTCTTGGGGAGTCTGATGCAGGTGCATTAGGTCGAGCACATAAAAATGATAAGTTATTGAAGTCAGACCAAGAACCTAGCAATGTGATGGATTGATCACATGTCAAGGTCAGAACATTTAAAGTTTATTTGTGGAAAGTTTTTGATATTTAGTTAAGATTAGTTAGGAATATCTAGTTAAAAGAAATGATTTTATAGCTAGTAGGTAGTTAGGGCTAAGAAAAATTGGTTCATATCCATGAATTCATTTCCTTGGACAATGGTTTTTAGTTTTTGGAGAGGGAGGAGGAACATTTTTGGGTGCTAGAAGTTTTGGTGTGAGATTGAAGTTAATTGAACAACATTTCTTAGATGAGTGGCTTTTTGTATCAACAAATCAAATTCATAAGTGTGTGTGAGACAATTATTTACGTATATGTTTGTGAGGTTTGTGAACGATAATATTAACATCTGGAGATTAAAATTGATTTGGTCTTTAAATTGATGTGTTGAATTAAGAATTCCTGCACTGTATTTTCTCTATTATTTACATTTAAATGAGAACCTAGAGAATCATATTTCAGTTAATCTTCTAATCCAGTACTTTTGCATCCAATATTGTGTATTGGAAAGAGTCATTTTACATTACAGATTCGAGAATACAGAGCACTCTATATCAAGCCAACAAAAGAAAGAAAATTCGTAAAGGAAAACCGTCATCAAATTTGCGGGTTAATTTTTTATCAAAGGAAGACGAAATTCGAAATTATGGCATCTGGGTTTTGTGCAGAGTAGGGTCTATTTGGTAACCCATGAGTGATTTTCCAAAAAGATCCTTGGTTGGGGAGTTACGAAGGGATCTTTAAACTGTGTTTTTACAGACTACATGGCTGGAAAAAAACGATTTGTTGTTCCTCCTGTAACAACACTGTAGTTTGCTGTGAGAGCAATGATTTGTTGTTCCTCCTGTAACAACACTTTAGTTTGCAATGATTTGTTGTTCCTCCTGTAACAACACTGTAGTTTTTTGTGAGAGCAATGATTTGTTGTTCCTCCTGTAACAACATTGTAGTTTGCCGAGAGAGCAATGATTGTTGTTCCTCGTGTAACAACACTATAAGATTTTGAGATAACAACCATCAATTTGTGGGCCATCATTGGCTCAAGTATCATGTATCACACTCTATTGTGAAAGAGAAAACGAATCCATGGAGTGGAGAAAACTAGCCTCAATAAGCCCAAGAAGAACTATCAGAGACATTTTTGCAAGGAAAATTCATATTATTGTTTAGCTAATATCTCCTATTTTGTAGATAACAGGAAAAATAATATTTAGAATTTGATTTTTTATTTTCTAAATATAAAAAATGTGTAGAAAGATATCACTTGTACCTATTCTTCTGGTGATTTGAACACATATGCTAAAACTCTATAGCTTCCTGTAGGTTTCAACCTCTATGAGAGACTAGTCATTGGGCTCTAGAGACTACATAAAACTTTCCATGAAGTTGTGTGGCTATAAGAGTGAATATGTGAGAAATCTATCTGCTACATAGTGGCTTCCCACACCCATATCCAAACAGGGGCCATACCCTGTGGGAGCAGATAGAGCTTTAAAAATGTCCAATTTTAGTACCAAATTCCGTTTGTTAAACCTAGTACACCTATCGTTGCCTCTGTTGTTTACACTAGCACTGATAGATATGGATCTACTAATGGTGGATATGCTTCCATTGCAACAATTTGCCCATATCACCTAGAATTGATTTATTTTTTAGTGTCTGCCTTGGTCCAACTACAATTGAACTCAAGAATGTTCGAAGAACGCCCTCCATTATTGATGCACACATCTTCCCTCAGCTGAAGTGTATCTTGAGGTGCGGTGGGAGGTTTGGCCATTGTCTCTTTGAACCACCTACACTTGCAACAATATTAACCCCTCGTCATCCTCAACATCCAAAGCCACCAATCCAAGAGGATCTTATCAGTCCAGCATGAGCGGGGTCTTCAGTGGTTCAACATCGAAGTGATCGTCAAATGATCATTGGTCGATGAGGTCTTGAACTGTATCAACTTCGCCGGTTTCGTCATCAACATTCACTGTCCAGTGTCTTAAGCTTCGACAATGATGTTTATGGTTCAGGATTTTCGGTAATGTAGATGGTTTTCATGGTGTTCGACGAATATGGTTTGGTAACTAGTTGTCGACATGTGGTTGTCGTCAATTCCACCGGGGTTTGGTTGTCGAAAAGGGAAAATGTATGGTCATGTGGGTTTGAATGTCACTTTGTGACAATTTGTGGGTTTTTAAAACAAAATGATGTAAAGACTAAAACATAAACCTAAGACATTATGTTAATAAACCTAATTCCTAGCCCTAAAAAGCTATGGTACAAAACAAATACAAATCCTAAACCATAACCTATACCTAAACCATACATTACAAATATATGCATTAAACCTAAGCATTAAAACCCTCTTGGACCTTTGTAAAACATTACAAAACACATAAAATAGTTAATCACTCTATCGACTGCAATAGAACCGTGTTCATGTGAGTGGATAATGGAGCTAACAACTACGAGTATGCAGGTTGTCGGAGGTTAGAGCTAACCGCAACATCAAACTGCAGTGGATTCGTGAACATGTGAGCAGGTGTAAACGGTGGAGGTTGCAGTTAATGGTGGCAGAGAAACTTGCAGAGAGAAACCGTGACAGTGGCTGATAGCTGTCACATTGAAACCTCCAAAGCTTACAGTTAGCGGAACCACTGGATGTGACCTGCATCGGTGTCCGTCTGTGGTTAGCCTGCAACCTAGTCACATGACAACTGTTTGTTCAGCGCGCCGGTTGTTGACCGCTAGCGGTTCAGAGGGCTAAATTATGGTATTTTGAGTTTTTATTTGCTTTTATATAGTTTCTTATTCCACCTCCAAGTAAACCTATCACTAGGTGTCATTTCATGACAAGATTGAGGGATATCAACCCAAGTTTCAGCCAGTTCATGCCAATCTTGGGCATAAGGAGTTAGGATGCATCTAAAACATTATAAAGCTAGAGTTGGGCTCGTTGAAGATGGGATGGAGTGGTTTTGAGTTTTGTATGCAGATTCTGGAGGATATAGGATGTTTTTGTTTTCAGTGTAACAGGAGCATCGGGAGTCGGAATTGGGAACCGAGATAGGCGTTGGAAATCTATTTCAGAGAGATTTCTTGTGACAGTGACCAGAAGTGCTTGCATGCATAATCAGTCTGGTTAATTTGCTGTGTAATCGACCTCCTTGGATTCAATCCTAATAAAGCGGTCACCCATCTTGAAAGCGGACCCGGAGACGTAGTCCATCAGGGACGAACTCCATAATCAATCTTGTTGTCTGGTATCACTATGTTTTTGTTGCTTTTCACTTCTGTTTTACATCTTGCTTATGTTTCTCATCTGTCATAAAATCTTTCCTCTCAAACAATTTTCACGGTTAAAGCACTTTAAGTTAACATTCAGTGCACTGTTGGCATTAATAAATTCTACTTCAATTTAACATATGATCATTTCAGATCATATAATTTGGTATTAGAGCAGGTTGTGTTTGTAGAATTTTCCAGTGAATTTTAACCAGGTCGAATTCGCAATGTGGAGAAGGAATCCTTGAGGAGGTTAATCTAGAGATTGGAAAGCAAAGAGTCTCTCATAAGCCGACCATGACAGGATCTGATGCAGGTGAAACCCCTGAAACTAAGATGAGTGAGGAACAATTTCAGCAAGCATTCTTGAGTATGCAGCAGATGATGGGAGAACTTTACGAAGATAAGAAGGTGAGATATGCAGCTTCTTCTTCAAAGACATTGAAATAGGACAAAGGTAAAGGAAAGGCTGATAAACCACCTTAACCTCCATCATCTCCATCATCATCATCGTCTTCTTATTCTTCTTCTTCCAGTGCAGAATCTGAAACAAAAAAGAAGCCTAAGAAAACATCTCTTTTGAAACTTGATGTAAAGTTTGAGTTACCTATTTATGATGGCGAAATGAATCCTGAAAAGCTAAATAAATGGATTAAGCAGTTAGAAGTGTATTGTCATATTCAAAACATTTCTAACAATAAAACGAAAATTCATTTAGCTACACTTAGAATGGGGGGAATAGCTTTAATCTGGTGGGAAATTAAAACTCAAATAGATGTAAAGCTAAAAGGTAAAGTCATCTCTTCATGGTCTAAGTTTTAGAAAATCTCTTAGGAAACAATTCTATCCTTTAGGATACATGTAGCAAGTTGTTATTGTTTTGCAGCATTTGAGGCAAGGTAAAGGGCAGAGTGTTTAAGAGTTTACTCAGGAGTTCAGAAAGAAAGCATTGGCGCTTGGTATTTCATTGGATACACATGAAACTTTATTAAAATACATCGACAGTTTACATTCATATTTGCAACATATATTATTGATGTTTAATCCTAATGATTTTGATGAAGTGTGTGTTCAAGCCATACATATTGAATCAGGTGGCAGACCATTCAAGTTTTCACCGCAATCATCCAAAGAGTTAGAAATCAAGGATTCCAATGACAGTGAAGGGAAGAACAATTCGAAGAGAAAGAAATCAGTGACAGCTCAGAAGGAAAGACCTACTTGTTCTCATTGCCAGAGAATCAGTCATGATGAATCTAGGTGTTGGAAACTTCATCCCAAACTTAAGCCCAAAAAGTTCCTTAAAGAGAAGGATGAAAAGAAAGCAATTGCAGCAGTCTAGCAAGATCTAGGTTCCGATTCAGGTGATGAAAGGAGGATAACTGCCATAGTTTCGACAGGTAAAACTTTTGACACTGGTTCAAGTTCGAATACTATTGCATCTTCATCAAACATAAATCCTTCAAATGAGGATAAAAGAGTTGAATTATTTAACATAAGGATAACTTCTAAGCACACAAAGATAGATACAATGTTTGACAGTGGATCACAGGAAAATTTAATATTTGAATATTTAGTTAAGAACTTGGGTTTGGAGACACGGAATCATCCAAGACCTTACCCATTAGGATGGCTAAATAAATCAACTCAAATAAAAGTCACAAAATAGTGTCGATTAAAATTTTCCATTACAACTAATTACATTGATGAAGTGGAATTAGATGTGGTTCCAGTAGACATATGTGGAGTTGTCTTGGGAAGTCCTTATCTTTATGGTCGTGATGCAGCATTTTATAGGAAAGAGCATAAATATCACCTTAAGAAAGATGGGGTTGAATTTATTGTTTGGGCACATAAAAGTAAAACTCATTTGAATTTAGTTGTTGCTAATTAGATGAAGCGATTAATAAGTTCAAATAAGATATTTGTACTCATGTGTGTAAAAGAACAACATATGAATTGACATGATGTTTGTTCAAGTTACGAGTCTCAGCTTAAAGATAGTTTGATCAAAGAGGTATAAAATTTTCCAGTTCTATTTAAAGAAACCAAACATCTTACTCATAAGCAGGGAATACAATATGAGTTATAGTTGATGCTTAAAACTCCTCTTCCTAATTTCAGAATGAATCAATTCAGTCCAAGTTTGGAAGTTATAAGTTATAGGGATGCATGTCAGCATTGGGGAAAGTCAGTGTTATATTTCTCTTTTATTGTGTCACCATTTCATGTTTCAAACTGTTTGCAAGCCTCTTTTCAAGTGGAGAGGAGGCCCATTTGTTTTCATATCAAAGCCTTTTCTGAAGCAGTGTCAAGGTATCCAATACATCTAAGGGAAACTTATGCATCAGGGGAAAGTGCTAATCAAAGGAAACATCATTTAATGAATGAAGAAACAATGATTCAAACAAATCAACAACCACTTCAATAATTTCAAAAACAAACTAAGTTGCAGTCGTTGTCACCTTACAGTTGATGAGTTTATTGCAGCAAGTTCACTTAATACTCAGGAATCAAGAAAGTATATCAAGTCAAGTAGTTGGTTTGATGTCAAAAATATCTTTGATTGTCTTAGTCATTCCACAATATAGATTGTTAATACATGTTAATAGTATTGAACAACATCCTGTAGAGATTGTTTTCAAAGATGTGTATGAATCACTAATTCATGGTACTTCAGGGAAAGAAGTTAATTGCCATGTTCATAACAGGTTCTTTGCAAGTTGTGCATACTGCAGATGGATGGAACAATTCACAGATTCAAAATGTTCCATGATCAACATCTTCAGGATCATCACTTTCAGGTGGTTGATCGAATGTATTGGTACATCATCAGGGTAAGGTGGAGAGTGAGGGAACTCCACCCTCATCTGCTATCTGTCTATTCAAACTTTTGTGGTTCAAAAGCTTTCAAGTGAAGAGGATTGATCCAGGAGGATCTTGTCAGTCCAGCATGACCAGAGTCTTCAGTGGTTCAACATTGAAGTGATCGTCAAATGATCATTGGTCGATGAGGTCTTGAACTGTATCAACTTCTCCAATTTCATCTTCAACATTCAATGTCCAGTGTCTTCAGATTCGACAGTGATGTTTATGGTTCAAGTTGTCCGGTAATTAGATGGTTTTCATGGTGTTCAGTGAATATGGTTTAGAACCTAGTTGTCGACATGTGGTTGTCGTCAGTTCCACCGGGGTTTGGTTGTCAAAAAGGGAACAGGTATCAACATGTGGGTTTGAATGTCACTTTGTGACAATTTGTTGTAAATGGGTTTTTAAAACAAAATGATGTAAAGACTAAAACCTAAACCTAAGACATTATGTTAATAAACCTAAGTCCTAGCCCTAAAAAGCTAGGGTACAAAACAAATACAAACCATAAACCCTAACCTATACCTAAACCATACATTACAAATCTATGCATTAAACCTAAGCACTAAAACCCTCTCGGACCTTTGTAAAACATTACAAAACACATAAAATAGTTAACCGCGCTATCGACCGCAGTGGAATTGTGTTCATGTGAGCGGATAATGGAGCTAACAGCTACGGGTAAGAAGGTTGTCAGAGGTTAGAGCTAACCGCAACATCAAACGCAGCGGATCTGTGAACATGTGAGTAGGTGTAAATGGCAGAGGTTACAGTTAATGGTGGCAGAGAAAAATGCAGAGAGAAGCCGTGACAGTCACCGATAGCTGTCACATTGAAACCGCCAAAGCTTACCGTTAGTGGAACCGCCAGAGGTGACCTGCATCGGTGTCCGTCTGTGGTTAGCCTACAACCTAGTCACATGACAACTGTTTGTTCAGCGCGCCGGTTGTTGACCGCCAGTGGTTCGGAGGGCTAAACTATGGTATTTTTGGTTTTTATTTGTTTTTATACAGTTTCTTATTCCACCTCCATGTAAACCTATCACTAGGTGTCATTTCATGACAAGACCGAGGGATATGAACCCAAATTTCAGCCAGTTCATGCCAATCTTGGGCATAAGGAGTTAGGATGCATCTAAAAACTTATAAAGCCATATTTCGGCTCGTTGAAGATGGGATGGAGTGGTTTTGAGTTTGTATGCAGATTCTGGAGGATATAGGTTGTTTTTGTTTTCAGTGTAACAGGAGCATCGAGAGTCGGAATTGGGAACCGAGACAGGCGTTGGAAAGCTATTTCAGAGAGATTTCTTGTGACAGTGACCAGAAGTGCCTGCGTGTACAATCAGTCTGGTTAATTTTCTATGTAATCGACCTCCTCAGATTCAATCCTAATAAAGCAGTTGCCCATCTTGAAAGTGGACTCGGAGACGTAGTCCATCAGGGACAAACTCCGTAATCAATATTGCTATTTGGTATCGCTGTATATGTGAGATGCTATATGCGATAACCCAAGTGATAGTTGTGTAGTGTATGTAGGAAATTTGTAGGCGTCTAAACCTACATTAATAAAAGTTGGCTGAGTTTTAGATCTAAGGACAACTCTATTACAGACCAAGGGCCACTCGATTATCTTCAGATATCCTTCCACCCATTAAATCCACTCATCTATATGGGTTCCGAAGATTCATATCGATACATAGCACTAGGTGATCCAACAATAGATTCAGTAGATTTTGTTGAGAGAATTTTATAGTGTTGCAAAGTAACAAACACTACCTTGACCTCAACCTTCTTGAACAATAATTGGGGTAATATAAATTAGCCAGATCAATAAGTATGTGTTTCCATATGAATATAACTCACTCTCACAATTGAAGTATGTGTTTCATTATAACTCTCTCACACAATTGATATGCCTAGGCAAGTTCACTAACTCAGATCTTGTTTCAAAGTTGTTAATTCAGATGTTACAATTCACAGGCGGACAATATTAATCCATCCTCCCTCACCATCACAAAACCATTAGGTCTTAAATTCATTAAATATATGGCACAAAGAATTAAATAAATCAAGCATTAGTGTGGAGAGGGGATATGTGGGCTGCATGCAAACTCCGTGTGCCCACTGACAAATGTTAAAAAAGGTTTATTTATTTATTTAACTTTATGTAAGTTATTATATTTATTTATTTTGTTAATGTTGAGAGAAACAAATTTAATATAAAACAATACATGACCATTGCATGTAACACATAGGGATGCACTATATAATCTTAATATTTATGTGGCGGAAGACATGTCTACTTTGTATAATAAATTGGTAGTCATGCCATTAAGGAACCATTTGTCCACCTATCATCCATTTCTCTATAGAATTCGACATTTAGCTTTTCCGAGTCCCTGTAATTTCCCCGCACTACATATTTAGTGTAGGTTGCAGGTTCAAATCTCTTTCTGGAGTGGACATGGATAACACAATGTAGGTATGATGTCTCTCAATGATCAGGTATGATGTCTCTCAGCGAGCTTGAAAACAGAGGAGGCTAATACGTAAGGATGAGTTTGAGGCTGTTGCAAATCTTGTAAGGGGAAAAGGTGATCATGAGGTCTGAAGTCTGAATCTGTGGATGATTTAGCAAGATGAAGGATTAAGTCTCTTTCTAACTAGGCATGTAGTTAGAAAAAGAGGTGGAGAAATTTTAAGCCGAGTCATGGTGCAACAACCATATGCAGTAATGACTTTGGTGTTAGCCATCGAATCACCCTCTATGGCGAGTTTATTCCAATATGGAAGTTTGTTTTTATTTTAGTTCTTTTTTTTTTTAATTCCTTTTCTACAATGTTTTTTGTTATATACATGGTTGTGATTTTTTTATGTCTATCATTTTAACCTTGGTTTATCTTCTTAGTTTATCAACATTTTGACTTGGTAAATGCAGCTAGCAAAGCGCTGTAGCTGTCGATTTGTTGGCTTGTTATTCTTTCGTGTAGACGGAATTGTTACATACAACCTTATGGTAAATGCTATGTTGTTTGCAACGTTGGATCACCATTGTAATTATCTACATGGTATTTAATGTCTAGAGGTTTGTGTGGTCTCTTTGTTGCACCTCTGTTGTAGATCGTAGGCTTCTTTTTGTTGTCAAAAACATGTCATTGAACTGTCAGGATCCATATGCAGTAATGGATTTGGTGTTAGCCACTGAATCACCCTCTATGGCAAGTTTTTGACAATATGGAAATTTATTTTTGTTTTGTTTTTAAATTTTGTTTCTAAAATGTCTTCTATTATATACATGGTTGTGCTTTTTTGATGTTTATCATTTTACCCTGGTTTATCTTCTTAGTTTATCAACATTTTGACTTGGTAAATGAAGCCCTGTAGCTGTCGGTTTGTTGGCTTGTTATTCTTCGGTGTAGACAAAATTGTTAGATACAACCTTATGGAAAATGCTCCCTTCTTTGCTGCGCTGGATCTTCATTGTAATTATCTGCCTGGTATTTAGTGTTTAGAGGTTTGTTTGGTATCCTTGTTGTGCCTCTATTGTAAAGCATAGGATCTTTTTTGTTGTAAAAAACATGCCATTAAATTGTCAAGAGAAAAGGTTTCTATCTCTTTCTTTGCTTGCTCAAGAAGGTACAATTTATGGTAAGACTGAATTTATTGAAATAGGGGTTGCGAATGTGGTAAACCAAATTGTATCAGTCCAAATCCATAATTAAATCTAAAAAAATTAAGGTTTGAATTTTGAAAGAGAGCATTTTATATTTCGATTCTAATTTGTTTCCTTCATTTTGAATGCATATTTTTTCTTATAGCTGAAGTCCAACCCTCACAAAAAATGAAAATTGTGTGGAGAAGAGGATTGTTCTTCTCAATATTACGAATAAGTTAAATAAGATTACATTGGATACATCAACAATAAATGATTGTAGTGAGACTGCACTAAACTGGACTAAATGAAACTGAACTAAGACACCAGAATGGAAAAATGTGACACCTAACAGGTGGTTGGAATTAGATTCTCCAATACTCCCCCTTAATTACAACCACATAAAAATTTAATTAAGATGTCTGCTGGTCTATGTCTCAGCTAGGCTTACAATTTAAAAAATTGACTTCAACTACATTTACTTTTATTCTTCTCTTTTTCCAAAATTGTTTCAACTTTTTCTTCTTGTTGTAGGCTTCAAATTCGAGTTTCTTCATTTGTTGGTGTAGGTCTTCCATCGTTTCAAGCTATCTAAACATGTCCTGGACTTCTTCAAAAAACGACTTGTATGTGGGTTGTTGCCACATATTATCTTCTGTAGTGCGCTTTTCATCATCAATCTGCTGCAACATAAGATGATAATAAAATTTTATCTCTTAAAACCTCCAATACTTGAAAATTTCATGTATGTGTTCATCATGCATGTTGTCTTCAACATTCATTTCTGCAGCTTCTATGCAAACTTTAGCAAGGCATTGTGTTTCAATCCATGCTTCAAGGAACTTTAACTCTTCTTCATAATTGTTCTGTGTACCTACACATTGGAAATCAATGTTAGAATTAAAAATATTTGCATAACTACATTGGTTATGTTGCTTCTGCTCTGCAATGAGAAAATTATGCTCTTGTACTTCATTCTTTGCTCATGCCTCTATCTCTGTCTTTGTTTCTATCTTTGTCTCTTCCACTTCTGTAGTAACTTGTGTTGCTGTAAACAGGTTGCCTTCCACTTGGTTTTTAGACTCAAGTGGGATTCCTTCACCGAATAAAATCATGTAGATATGATGTTTTTGTTGCATCATCTATAACCATTTATCATTAGGTAACAAATCTTCATCAAATTTAACATCAACAAATTGAATTATTGGGCTAACCATAACACTAGCTGGAATCACCAAATTGTCATCAACAAGCTTTGTTGTTGGAATCACGAAATTGTCATCATAAAGCTTTATTGTTGGATTTACCTAATCGTCATCCACTTGCATCTGTGCATAGTGGGATTCAAGAGAATATATTCGCTCCTTCTCTGCTTCTTCTGCAAATTATTGGCAGACATCATCCACTTGTTCTTGAGCACAATGAGATTCAACAAACTTTTCATCTCACTCTAGATATGTTGCTATAGATCCACTTTCATCTTCAAATTCAATGCTCCCCCTTACACGAAAACTCCTCTCAAGGGTATCCCATGCCTCCTTGGCTGTCTTGGCATCTGAAATCAGGGGAAGAATGTTGTCATCTACAAATTCTTTTATGAATATCAATGAAAAGACGTTCTTTTGCCTCTTCTCTTCTATTTTTTTCAAAAAAACTTCATACATCTCTAGTTGATGCTTCAACTTTCTTAACCTCTTGGATTTTCCCATTTGTTGTGGCTCAACAAGGAAATGAATTTGCAAACATGACAATTGCCTATTGTTCTTTTATGGTGGCTTCTTTGCTGCTTAGCTTCTACAAAATAGATAAATCTACAATTTTTTATAAATACAATACTTTCACAAAAAAAATTCTAATGCGCACTAACAATTTCAACAATAACCTTTTCTAATGCCCACTATCGATTATCTATTTAAAAAGAATAAAACATTTCTCATTTTTTATTTTTTTTATAAACGAGACCCTTTTAAGAAACAATAGGTAAACATTTTTTTGAAAACAAGACTCTGTAAAAAGGAATTTCTTTTGTTCTAATCAACAAAGGCCTTTTTAAAATCACATGATCCCTTTTCAAAATCACGTAATCCCTTTTTCAAATTAATACCATCGAACTTCACTTCAAGAATTACGTGGACCCTTTAATGGGTTTTTAGATTAGACTTTTCAAACGAAAGCAAAGTTGCACTTTTCTAACGCATGGGTTTTTAGGTTAGACTTTTCAAACGGAAGCCAAGCGATACTTTTCTAATTTTACGACGATAACGCAATCTTTGAGGTTGCGTTAGTGAAGAGAGTTAAGTTTGGGGAATTAATGCTCTAGGTAGAGCTTGGGCCTAACGTTAGTAACTCTTAATGCGGATTTTTAGAATGTTCACCTGCATGAGTAACGAAGTTTTTATTTTAAATATGTATTTGAGTCCTGGCTTTCACTGGCTTAGCTATAGTTGGATTTTTCATTTCCCTGTCGTTTCTTTGTAGTAGGCTTCTTCAAACTTCTGTTACTTTTTCAAAGAGTCTTATGCAGGGTCGCCTCTTCTCTTTGCTGCTCTCACTTCACTCACGTTGTTGCTCTCTCAAAGATTCTTATGTAAACTAGCTATGATACCATGACAAAAATGCAAACTGAAACTGTGGAGCAAAAAGTTTCTCTTCTCAATATTACGAATCAATTAAATAAGATTACATTGGAAACATCAACAATAAATGATTACACTGTGACTACACTAAATTGGACTAACTGAAATTGAATTAGGACACATGGATGGACATATGTGGCACCTAGCAGGTGGTTGGAATTAGATTCTCCAACAAACCCATCAACTTGTCCTATAAATCTATAAGAACCAAAAATATTCATAAGACATGTCCTTTGATTCATGAACATCCTAAATGAATGATTTTTCCTTTCTAGACCCTGACCATATCCTTTAAATATTTGCAGTATTTTGTCTAAATACTATTAATTGTAACTATTATAATAATAATAATAATAACCCAATAATGAACGCTCTAGAAATAATTGAATTTACACTTAAATGGTATGAACTAATCCTATAATAGGATCCCCATATGTGAAAAATAATCCTATAATTTAATATAGCCTCTTTAATATAAGAATTATAGAAATCATATAATATAGATTCTTATATTATTAGAATATTATTATAGATTTCAATAGAACCTATATTAGATTCCAATTATGATAGGTTAATAGGTTAATATTTTAGCAACTGTTATCTAGATTGGTATATTCCAGTTTAATATTTGTAATAATTATATTTTTTCTTTTGTACTAGATTGGTATATTTCAGTTTAATCTTTGTAATAATTATATTTCTTTTTTCGTGCTAGATTGGTATATTTCAGTTTAATCTTTGTAATAAATATATTTCTTTTTTTGTACTAGTAACATGAATTGTGTAATATACATGGGTAACTATCAGAGAATTTTCTTCCATGATGTAGAGTTCTGTTTGACGAAGTGTTGTTATGTATAAATATAAGGGTCTATTCTATGTAGCAACAATTGTTTTTACTCATTTTCTTTTCATTAATTTTCAAACTTAAATAATTTCTATTAATTTTAACTAATATAAACAATTTTAAAATTACAAAACCTAAAAAAACACTCGTGTCTCCAAAACTTATCTTATTTTCAAAACTTTAACCTAAAATCACTCCCAAATTTTAAAATCTATCTAAATTCATTTATTAATTAATATATATTTAATTGCCCGCATATAGATTTATTGGAATATGCCCATATTGTAAATTTTTCATCTCTGCAAGTCATTTGCCCATGCTGCAATCAAAAGGTAAACCTTAGCAGCCTTGCTGATTCTGTCATACATAAGAACTACCATCCAAGGACAAGAGAATCTCCTCCTACAACTTCTGTCACTCCGTGTCCAAATCCTAAGTGTTCTAAAATACCATTCCCTCATGATATTTATCATGTATTAATGATTCATGAGCTTCCATCTTTGGAAAATGAAGATCCTCGTCTCAAAGACATGTTTAACAAAATGTGTCCTGTTGGTATGCCGCGCTATGTGTTGGAAATAGCAACGAGAAATGCTAAAAGCATTGCTATAAATAGCATTTCAGGTACTAGTGTTGCACATAGCAACAAAGAATGAAAAATGAAAATGCTAAAAATAACATTTCTATAAATAGTATTTCAGGATAGATTCCAATTTTAGTTAGTCCCTGAACTAAAATTGAGAAATAAAATTCGAATTTGATCTTAGCAGCTATTTGTAAAATAATTAATTAATTCATCTTGAGTTAATTATTTGTAGAAAATCAAACATGAAGTCTATGTGAAGACATGCAACAATTTCTCCATTGATTGAGGAAGTTATCCCTTGATTAAAGGAGATTAGGATGAGTTGTACTTTGAGTTGTAATTAGTTAGCTTAGTTAACTGAGTTAAATCCAATTAGATTAGTTCAAATAGTTTGTTGAACTGATTGTGAGTTCAGTTATTTAATGTATGCATGAATGTAATTGCTGCACTTCAGATAACTGAATATTCTCTCATAAATAACTCATGCATGTCAGTTCAGACAGAGACCCAGTTGAGATCAGATGAAGGGACAATGTACTATCAGTTAGAGGATTTTTCTTATATAAGAAACTCATCCACGCAGAAGGAATCATATCCTTCAGGATTGCGTAGTTATTTCAGAGGCCAATGTTGTGTGTGAGGTGCAAATCACACAGGTTGCAACTGGAGGACCCAGGAGAAACTACGCAAGGAAATAGGAGGCTTGGAGGGCATAGGAGAAGGTTTGTGAGAAGCCTTTGACTGTCTATGAGTAGCAGAGGGATTGTACTGAGAGATGGATGGCTTGTGAGCTAAAGCTTTGTGTAATCCAGACATATTTCCACTTGTATGATAATACAGAGATCAGGGTTTTTAGCTGAGGCTTTCCCCATAGTATTCTTCTGTGTTTCATGTGTGTATGATTTCTTCTTCTCTGTTATATGTGTTCCGATTGATCTAGCTCAAATTGATTAAGCTTCCGCAAAGTTTGACTGTAGAAGTAGATCTAGTATTTTGCTTTAGTATATTGCATTATTAGGTGATCTACAGTGGGAAATTTCTACATGGTATCAGAGCAAAGGTGATCAAAGCGAAGAATAGTATAGAAAGAAGGGAGAAGTTCGAAGTTTGAAGTTCCTGATTATAGAATTCAAATTCTTATCACATCTCAAATTTCACCAATGGCATTCAATGGTTTAAGACTCGAGTATGCCCTTGATGGCAGCTCGAATTATATAGCCTGGAAGGATCGCATGGAAGCAATATTAGAGGAAAACGTTCTAAAGGACTTCATTGATCAAGAAGTCCCCAAGCCAGCAACAGCTAATGCTACAGAATTGGCGGAATGGAAGAAATGTGTGGCTAGAGCGAGGAGAATCCTCCCGGAGGGAGTTCAAGACCACATTGTTTCGAGCCTCAATGGGAAGGAGACACCGTTTTCAATGTGGAAAACATTGAAAGATCTATATCAGAGCAGCAACGATCAGAGGAAGCTGGCATTGAAAGACAAGCTTAAGAAAATCAAGTGTGAAAAGGGCGACACGATCTCTACATATCTGAACAAGCTCACCACCTGTAGGGAATGATCTTGGAAGTGTATGGATCACGACAGCCGATGATGACATGGTGAGTCTTTCTCTCCTCGGTCTTCCTAAGAGCTAGCATGGCTACCAAGACTTGGTAAATGGAAGAGAGAAACTGCCAGATTAGGAACGACTTTGGTCGGATCTGATGCAGGAGGAGATAAGGAGAAGCACCAGAGATGGTTCTTCATCCAAGGAGGATGAAGAAAATTGTGCCTTAGCGAGTAAGGCAAAGAAAGGAAAGGAGAAGGATTCTCATCCCAAATCAAGTTCTTCCTATGGTGGGAAGAAGTTTGACAAATCGAAAGTGCGATGCTTTCATTGTCATGAGGTGGGCCATTATGCTACGAATTTTCCACAGAAGAAATCCAAGAAGGGATCATCGAAGGGATAAAACAGTGAGGCACTGGCCTCACAGTTCGAGTTGGATTTCTCTCTCATCGCATGCATGGTTTCATCCATGGTGGGATGTGGTTGGTTTCTTGACAGTGGAGCTTCATTCCACATGACCGGTGATAAGAGTTTGTTTAGTACCTTGGAGGAGAAAGATCTCCAGATACTCATAACAATGGGTAATGACGAAAAGTATAGTGTCTCAAGAGTAGGCACATTTGTTTTTCAGAGGGAGCATGGAGCTCGCATTACCTTGACAAATGTGAAGTGTGTGCCAGGACTGAAGAAAAACTTGGTATCGATCGCAATGCTAGAAGACAAAGGCTATGATGTAGTCTTTAGTAAGGGAAAGGTTTTCCTTAGACACATCACCACGAGACAGGTGAAGCAGATCGGTTCACGAGTTAAGAATCTGCATGCACTTCAAGATGCATGCAAAGCCTTGAGGAGTAAGGCTACTGTTGGAGACTTGGTGGTTGAGAGGGAGAGTACATTACGTCTCAACATGCAGCGCCAGCAGAAGTCTCAGACAATTGTGGAGGAGCCACGATTGGTGAAGCAACTTCAGGAGGTTGTGGAGCAGCCACAAATAGAGAAGCTGAGAGGAGACTGAGTGGAGGCATCCACTCATGCAGAGACCTCCAACAGGGGTAAATTTCGAGCCAAGTGGGTAGAGGGATCACATGCATCCATACCTCTAGGTCGGAGGTGGGGCGACGTGCAATGACAGTCCCAAGAAGGCTGTAATAGGGGCAGGAGCATTGAGTTACCCAACCTCTTTGATTAGACCTCAATACGAGAGCCCCGATTAGGAGTAGTAGGACTGGCTGAGTGGGTAGAGACAAATGCGGATGGAGCGGCAGAGAGAGGTACAATGTAGGAATCCCAAGACAATGCAGAGCTAGCGCTTTGCAACAATGCGAGAGGCACAGGAGTGTTGCACCAGTGCAGGATGGCACAGAGAGGTGTGAAATGGTGCAAGATGCATGGAGTGTTGCAGCAACTCAGAGGTCACAGAGGGAGCACTTTTCAGCGGCAGAAAAACCTTCAACGTTAGAGGATGTTTCTAGCCCAATAGGGAGGTCAGTTGGGAGATTTTGTTTTTCTAGAGTTGCTGGAGCAACAACACTTGGGAGAAGTGTTGCATGTAGAACATTCCAAAGGTTTAGGATCGGGTTCGAGTTGAATGCCTTTCTTGTTGAGAGGGACTGTTGGAAATAGCAACAAGAAATGCTAAAAATAGCATTTCGGGTACCAATGTTGGACATAGCAACAAGGAATGAAAAATGTAAATGTTAAAAATAACATTGTTATAAATAGTATTTCGGGGTAGATTCCAATTTTAGTTAGTCCCTGAACTAAAATTCGAATTTGATCTTAGCAGCTGTTTGTAAAATAATCAATTAATTCATCTTGAGTTAATTAGTTGTAGAAAATCAAACATGAAGTCTATGTGAAGACATGCAACAGTTTCTCCATTGATTGAGGAAGTTATCCCTTGATTAAAGGAGATCATGATGAGTTGTAATTAGTTAGCTTAGTTAATTGAGTTAAGTCCAGTTAAATTAGTTCAAATAGTTTTTTGAACTAATTGTGAGTTCAGTTAGTTAATGCATGCATGCATGTAACTGCTGCACTTTAGATAACTGAATATTCTCTCATAAATAACTCATGCATGTCAGTTCAGACAGAGATCCAGTTGAGATCAAATGAAGGGACAATGTACTATCGGTTGGAGGATTTTTCCTATATAGGAAACTCATCCATGCAGAAGGAATCATCTCCTTCAGGATTGCGCAGTTATTTCAGAGGTCAAGGTTGTCTGTGAGGTGAGAATCACAAAGGTTGCAGCTGGAGGACCCAGGAGAAACTGCGCAAGGAAATAGGAGGCTTGGATGGCAGAGGAGAAGGTTTGTGAGAAGCCTTTGACTATCTATGAGCAACAGAGGGATTGTACTGAGAGCTAGATAGCTTGTGAGCTAAAGCTTTGTGTAATTCAAACATATTTCTACTTTTATGATAATACAGAGATCAGGATTTTTAGCTGAGGATTTCCCCAGAGTATTCTTCTATGTTTCATGTGTGTATGATTTCTTCTTCTTTGTTATATGTGTTCCGATTGATCTAGCTCAAATTGATTAAGCTTCCGCAAAGTTTGATTGTAGAAGTAGATCTAGTATTTTGCTTTAGTATATTGCATTATCAGGTGATCTACAGTGGGAAATTTCTACGTTATGGTCTAGGGTATCTGGAACAACTTGATGAAATAATCCCTCAATCCAGATTTAACAACTTTGTGCCTTCTGATTGTAAGAAGCCTTCAAAACCATAAATGCACAAGTTCTTTTCAATTATGGAAGGATGTAAGAACCATACAATTGATCATCAATGGATGAAAAATATGCTTAATTGGGATTTATACACTCATCCTGAGGCTAGAAGTTTTGACCTTAGCACTCCGAACCCAGAAAAAAACATATTATCCCATGAATGGAAAGCATACATACAAAAGAATAACATTTGGTTGTCTTTTTATGAATGGAAGAAGAAGCAAGAAAATATAGATGTACAAATGGCAGATGTTGAATCATCTTCAACAAAACATTATTGGACTACCACAGATGGAAGTAAAATTGAAACTTCTACCACCTTCCCTCCTTACAAAGGCATTGTATTAGGAGAAGCATAGAACAGTGCTAAAGCCATTCCTTTGGTCTTAAAGGATGATGGTGCCCTTGGCATTGATGGTAAAATACAAAAACCCAGTGAACAAATACAACAGTTAAAGGGCTAGAAATGAGTTGTGCAAAGTCTATTGAAGTTAAATAAGGTTTTGACAGTATATAAGTCTCTATAAATAGTATTAACAGAACTCTAAATGATGTGAATTATTCCACTACTGTACTAAAAGGCTTTGTTAAAGAATCCTTAACAAGGATAAAATATGTTGAAAGAAAAGTAGATCTGGAAAACAATCTACTCAGGAATATATTGAAGAACTGTCTGAAAATTTTGATAAACTGCATATAGATCCCAGAGACAAACTGATTCATGTTTCTTCTCTATTCAAGAGATTTGTAAATATTCAACATCCTGTTAAGCCTGTTGATAGATTCCCTTCTCTCTTTCCTAAAGAAATGGCCGAAGAAAAATATGAGCTAATGACTATCTCCTCACTATTTAAAGAAGCAGAGCAACCTGAAAGCTCAGAACCACATATGTTCCCTATCTATGAGCCTCTCCAAAGCCAATATACCAGGTATCTAGCACCTGATCTCAGTGGAAAATGGAAACTTCCAAAAACACATAACTTCCATCCTAAATCACACAGGGAATGGAATATTGACAATCTGAGTGTTGTTTAGATTCGATAAATGATAGATCTTATGTTTATAGAGTACAAGCTTATGTGCCTAAGAGGAAAAAATGAAATAGAAGCTTGTAAATCCATAGTTCAGTGTTTCACTGGAACTTTGTTAAGATGGTGGGAAACAAAGTCGTCATCAGCATTAGTGATAAAAATGGAAAATGAGATCCTGAAGGACGAAGCGGGAGATATCATTCATAATTCTGATGGAGCTCCACAAAGCAATATGATTGGGGCACTAACTTCATTTATTTTAGAACATTGGTGTGGAGGAGAACTTGAACTTGCCAATAAGCATGAGATAATTCTCATGAATATTAAATGCAATAAAATGTCCAATTATGAAGATTTTCATAGGGACTGGATTCAAAGAATATATGAGGTTAAAGATAGCAAAAATCTCTTGTGGAAGCAAATCTACTTAGTAGCATTTCCTTCAAAATTCATAGATTATCTAAGACAACAAGATGCTTTTCAGTTGCCTTTTGAATCCTTTACTTGGGGGGGAATTTATAGCATCATAACAAAAGTTCTAGTAAATTTATGCACTAGTATGAAAGTTAATAAATCTCTGTAGAAAATGTCAAGACTACCAAACAACAAATCCATTTGTAGCAAGTATAGCCTTGCTATAGATGACCCCATAGTAAAAAGAAGAAAAGCTAAAAAGAAGGCCAAGAAAGCAAAAAGACAAGAGTACAGAGAATATCCACAGAGGAAAATAAAAGGGGCCAAGAAAGGATACTATAAATATGTGCCAAAAACACATTACTATGAACCCAAGGATATTCATCTGCAGACACAGAATAAAGTTCAGTGGAATAAATTGATTTTTTGGCTTTGTGGACAACCTAGACATACCTCCAATCATTGTTCTTTAGCAGAGGGAAGAAATCCTTTGAAGCTGCAAAGAAGAAAAAAACAGTCAAAACATAAGGTATGGTGTCAATTCTATGCTATAAATGTGGTTCTAAAAATCACAAATCTGAAAATTGTCCAAACATCTCATTTAAAGAACATATACACCATCGACAACTCTGTTCAACATCTAAACCATCTGAAAGTTCTTCTTCAGAATGTTGTGATGAAGAATTAAACATGCACATGAACGAATGTGACTGTACTGATTTAGACAACTGCCAGTGTGAATCAAGCACTGAATCAGATTCCAAAGGAGAAAATCCTCATGGCACGAACCATGGATGATGCAGAAACAAATCTACTGGCCCAGATCAGAACATTAGAAGAAGGGGAGATGAAAGAAAAGTTATTAGAAACTTTCCTAAGCACCATGCACAAAAATCAGGGAAGCAGTAGCAAGACTGCCTCTAAAACTGAACCAAAGGCATTATTCGTTGATGCCTCATTTGAAAGAAATACAAGATCTTTCTAGTGAAGCCAACACAATGTAAGACTAGAGCCCTCACATTAGGATAAGTCAGCCAAGAGATTCATCATCTCAAAAAAGAAATTGTCTCCCTAAAAGCACAGGTCTCTGAGTTAGAAAAAGGGAAGAAACCTAAGGATGCATATGATGAATACTTCACTAACCCAAATATTGAAATATTTGAAGGAAAAAAGGATGATAATATAGGTTTCACCGACATGAGAGTAATGGCTATCCAGTATCAACAACATCATGTTATGCTAGATATCTGTATAAATGGTGAAATGTTTTCCCTAAGAACAATTATTGATTCTATAGGAGATGTCAATATTCTAAATTCAAAAATAATACCTGCAAAGTACTGGGTAAAATCCTTTAGACAAGTGATTGGGTTAGGAAACAAAGATCTATTGTATGAAGTCCCTTAGGCTTATATTTTCTTTAAAGAACACTGTATCAAATTAAAATTTGTTGTTGCAGACATTCCTATTGACTACATTTTGGGGAATGTATTTTTAGCTGTTGTAGAGCCACATGGATCAGCCAGATTGAAAAATGGCAAGGTTGGTTATTTCATATCTGTACCAAGCTCAGATGGGAAATTACAAACAATCAAGTTACCATTTGTCTCTACTCCCAGAGTGTCTACCATGGTACAAGCAATGCAGAAGATCGAAAAAGCCAAAAATAAAATTGAAGAGCTCAAAGAGCTAAAGACCACCATAAAGATAGGAGATTATCTTCAGACTCCTATAATTAAACAAAGGATCTCAAGTCTGAGATCACAGATAGAGAAAGAATGTTGTGCTGAAGAACCAAATGCATTTTGGCATAGAAAACAACACTGTGTAGAATTTCCCTACAAAGATGAGTATGAAGGAAAACCCTGCAAGAGTAGAGAAATCCCTATGAACAAAGAATATAGAGATCTCTGTCAAAAAGAGATAGAAAGCCTCCTGGAAAGGAGATTGATCAGAGAATCTAGCAGTCCTTGGAACTGCTATGGTTTTTATGTTAATAAACATTCAGAACAGTTAAGAGGAATCCCAAGATTGGTCATAAACTATAAACCTCTGAATACTGTCCTCTCAGATGATACTTACCCCATTCCTCATAAAGGAAATCTTCTAGCAAGAATAGCGGGGGCTAAAGTATTTTCTAAATTTGATATGAAATCAGGATTTTGGTAGGTGGCAATCAATGAAGATGACAAATTTAAGACAACTTTCAGTGTCCCAGCATGACACTATGAATGGAACATCATGCCTTTCGGACTAAAGCATGTCCCCTCCGAATTCCAGAAGGTTATGGATAATATTTTCAAGCCATATTTTGATTGGTTACTAGTATACATTGATGATATACTTACATTTTCTACAAACATCCATGATCGCTTTAAGCATGTCCAGAAATTTGTACAACTTGTCAAAACCAATGGATTGGTTCTTAGCAAGAAAAAGATTGAGTTATTTCAAACAAGTATCAAGTTTCTTGGCCATACAATTAAAGATGGATAGATCACTATGCAAAAACATGCTCTGGAATTTGCTGATAAATTTCCAGATATTATCACTAACAAAACTCAATTGCAGAGATTCTTGGGATGTTTAAACTATGTGAGCAGATTTACAAAGATTGTGCCAAAGATAGATAATTACTCAACAGAAGAATGCAAAAACATCCAGAACCTTGGTCTTAGGCCCACACTGAAGCTGTCAGAAGAATTAAAATAAAGGTAAAAACTCTTCTTATTCTTCATATCGCTGATGAAGATTCTTTCAAAATTGTTGAAACAGATGCCAACAACGAAGGATGGGGAGGAATCCTAAAGCAAAAGAAAGAAGGAGAAGAACAAATAGTTCCGTTTGTCTCAGGGACCTAGAGCCCACCTGAGAAAAACTATTCTACAATAGAAAAAGAGGTCAAAGCAGCATGGAACTGCATTGATAAATTTGATATCCAACTGATACAAAAAAAGTTTCTCTTAAGAACTGATGCCTCTACACTAAACATAGTCCTTAGTAAAGCTATAAAGAAAGTGGGAGAAGCTAAGTTTGCAAGGTGGCATGCTCTATTTGTAAATTTCGACTTTGAAGTCGAACACATCAGAGGTGAAAAGAATTGTCTACCTGACTTCCTAAGCAGAGAATATTTAAATCAGAAAGACACTGCCATGGTGATAATAACATAATGGGACCCTTCCCAACATACAAAGACCCTGAGAAGTATTTTTGAAATGCAAAACTGGGAAGAATACTGTTCCAAATGGAAACCAACATGGTAGCTAAGAAACACAAAAGTGCTCGATGCAAACTTGCAACCTTATTAATATATTCAGCACTTAGTACCTGAAAGGAAAGTCTACCCCAAAGGTAGAAAATGGATACCCGACATGGTGTATCAAAGGAGTATGTTGGCCACACATTTGGCTGAAGAATCCCTAAGCAAATATTTTAGAGATATCAATATGATCTGGATAGAAGGAAGCAACCAGAGGAGAATCTTCAACAAATATCTTGCCATAAATCAGACCAGATGGCCGAGATGGTATGACATGACAGAAATGTGGCTAGAGGGTGATCCAAGCATTATCTTCCTGAACACCATTTACAACTTTTCAGACTACAAAAAATTGTGGTGGGACATGATGACTGTAGATGGAGAAAATGAAACTCACTACACAAGAGTAAAATTCGGGGCCACATGGACCACACAAAGACAACGACATTATGAATGGATTCAATAATGGTGGAACGATTTCAACATCAATAAGACTAATGTGGACCCTATCTTCTTCCAGCATGACTTCCAACTGGAATGCAACACTTGTGGATTCCTAACTGAATGTTGGCATTCTCCATGTAAAACTGTTGGAGATATCAATAATTATCCAGACAGTCAAATTCTTGGTTACTTTATGAAAAGACACCATGAGTGGTTAGTCATGACCAATATTAAACACCAAATTGTCCTAAGAAAGCCTATGATTGTACAAAGAATTTATACAAAGGCTTGGGATTCTTGTAGATATTCTCAGATAAGATTTCCAGGGGCCACACCCTTGGGGAACTAATGGTTCTCGTGGGCTTGTCCTTAAAAGCTTCCACAGTGTAATAATGATGTCTAGTCACAAGACTAAATGTGACCAATTTTCTTTTGGGCTTTTCTGGTTAAAAGCATTCACTATGTAAAAATTATTTATAGTAAAAAAAAATTCCGTGGGATTTGTTCAAATCATCCACAGTGTAATCTAGTACAAAGATTCTTCAGTCACGAGACTCAGAGCACTTCTCCGACTTTTGGTGAGCTTTGAGCCACATCTCTTCGACTGAGGAAAAATAGTACTAAATCTGTCGGTCCGACTATCAGATGATTGTCCCCTCATTTTCCTATATAAGGAAGGAGTAAGGCTCATTTAGGGCATTCAGAGTGTGAGTGTGATTTTGGTTATGTTTTTGAGTTTTTGAGTCTGAGAAGGAAGTTCTTGCTTCCATCTCCTTAGAGTTTGAATCTGAGAAGCCTGCACATCAGAGTGAGAGCTCTAGTGAGAACCTAAAGTGGCCAGATTCTTAGGATTAAAGTGTGTCATGTGTGTTTTGGAGATTGAAGTTCTGAGACAGAGTCTGTAAAAGGCAAGGAAGCCTTCATATAGCTTCTTGCTTGTCAAGTCGCAACATCTGATAAAAGACTAAGAAGTCTATCTCTGGAAAAGGGCTATAAAATATTAAATTTCTTATAATAGAAACATATATAAAATTTCAATTACATATGGAATTTGCTTATTTCGTCACCCAAATTATTTTTTTCTCAACTTTCTAACTTCACAGCCTAAATTATTTCTTTTCTTACCTTCTCAACTTATGCTCGCATGTGGAGACCAGCAAAGTCTCCTTCACATGTATCGAATTTTTGCCGAACTATTCAAAATACGAATCGAATTGCCGATTTTATTTATTTATTTTATTTAATTATTATTATTATTAATTTTTTTTCCTGCAATATGAGCAATTTCGGTAACAAGGTTTATATCCATATTCCACTTCGCTCATTCTAAATTGACAACTTTACAAATAGAATGACACAAATGTTAAAATTTGGGTGAGAAATTTCACACCAATTCACGCCATGACTTAGGATAAAACACCATTGCTAAAGTCCTTGTGAATTTTTTATTTTTATTTTTATCAATAATCATGACCTTTCATATGAGTGATGAGAAAAGATGTAGCGCAGCCTATCCTCCTCCTTTTGAGATTTTTATTTTTTTATTTTTTATTTTTATCAATATGCATGACCTTTCATACTAGTGATGAGATTGAGATTATGTCTTCTAATCCGTCCTGAATAAAATCCACCTTTAAAAGCACCAATATTTAGAACTTAGCAGATCGGACCAACGTACAACTCATACGTAAACAAGACAAGACTATCATTTATACAAACCATCACACTAGTTCAGAAGAAAACAACCTTGCTCATTATTCATTGTTCAGAAGAAAGCACCATCACATTATTCATGCATATTTATTCAAGGCTTCTCCATCTCAATAATTCTATCTATGCAATTTAACTCAAGGCTTCACTATTGCACTTCCATCTATGCCTTATACTCCTTGTGCTAATTCACCATTACATCGATCCAAAGCTTTATATATTTTCCCCTTAGAATCAAATCAGAAATCTTCTACCTTTCACTCAGTTGATTTCCACTAAGAAGTGCGAGTCGACATATGTACATATATCTTTTGGTCTGCTGCATATTTCAAATTACACATGCTATGAACCTTTGGGTAGACCTGGAAATGCTGAAAACAATGGCAGGCACTGTGGCTGGGTTGATGGGGTGTTTGCAGACAACTTGAGGCAGTTGTGTAGTCCCAGTGGTAGAGATAGTTAAGACAGAATATGCAAAGCTAGATATCTGAGGGTGTGCATATAGGCTATTTTTTGTGTCGATATCCCTGCAAGGACATTTCACTGACATGCTTCTGCAATGCTACCGTATGAATGTGGATGTGTGGTATGCCAATTTCACACTAGAAATGCTTTGTGACTCACTTATAGCTTACAAGTCAGCTTATGTATATGCCACAATCCTTTGTGGATCTTGGGTTGCCACAAATATATCCTGGGTTAACTTAGTGAACTTTTTGTTAGTTATACCTTGTTTGTTCATCTCGGTGATTGTACTAACTAGTATTTCCTATTGTATATTGTATGACCTCCTCGGATTCTTGATTCGATGGAATTGAAATTTTGGGATCATATAATTTGCCTGTATTATTATATCTAATAGCCTTTAAGTTCTAAGTTCTGAAAATGTACATTAATATAATTTATTTGGGAATATTCTAATCAGTGACTTAAAACCTGTTTTTCCCTTTAAAAAATTATCCACATGCTTTTATTTTTCACATTCACAAGTAAGAAAACCATTACATTGACTTCATGTTATTTTGTCAATATATATAGGGAGCTTTCACAGTTCTTAATATTTTTAGAATAATAAAAAATCTGTTATTAAATCAAAAGGTTATACATAAGTTGTGCATGTGTCAACCAACACAGAACCTCTAGTATATTTCAATACTAGTTTAAATCATAAACCCGATATTATCTGTAGTTCAAGAATCATATCCAAAGATATTGGGTGCAAAATTGGGATGTTTGGATATGTTTGTATTTAATTGGGTACAAAATTAGGATGTTTGAATATGTTTGTATTTAATCCATTGCATTTAAAATATAATGGGATATCAATTTGGTGGAATTTGAGTTGGTCACTTTTTTGGATATAATTATATTTAATCCATTGTATTTAAAATATAATGGGATGCCAATTTGGTGGAACTTGAGTTATTCACTTTGGTCGAGAAATTCTTAGCCAACCCACTTTAGACCAGAAAATTCCTAGTCGTCGGTCACTTGATGTAACAACCTTTTTAATCTTTTTCTATTTTTGATGCCAAAGAATATCAAGTTTTAGATGCCAATAATGATAGCACCGAGCATCGCCACTTCCACTCATTAATATGTGCATCACCATTTCCACCCATTAAATCTTGGAAAATACTTTAGCGACTTTGACTTAATCCACCCATTTCCGATGATACAATTCATAGGGGGACAATATTAATCCATCCTCCCTCACCATCATAAAACCATTAGGTCTTAAATTCATTAAATATATGGCACAAAGGATTCAAGAAATCAAGCATTAGTGTGGAGAGGGGATACGTGGGCTGCATGCAAATGGTAGTCATGCCATTAAGGAACCATTTGTCCACCTATCATCCATTTCTCTGTAGAATTCAACATTTAGTTTTTCTGAGTCCCTGTAATTTACCCGCAGTACATATTTATTGTAGGTTGCAAGTTCAAATCTCTTTTTGGAGTGGACATGGATAACACAATGTGGGTATGATGTCTCTCAATGAGCTTGAAAACAGAGGAGGCTACTACATAAGGTTGAGTTTGAGGTTGTTGCAAAGCTTGTAAGGGGAAAAGGTGATCATGAGGTCCGAAGTCTGAATTTGTGGATGATTTAGCAAGATGAGGGATCAAGTCTCTTTATGACTAAGCAAGTAGTTAGAAAAAGAGGTGGAGAAATTTTATGCCGAGTCATGGTGCAACAACCATATGCAGTAATGACTTTGGTGTTAGCCATCAAATCACCCTCTATGGTGAGTTTCTTCCAATATGGAAGTTTCTTTTTGTTTTAGTTCTTTTTTTTTAATTCCTTTTCTACAATGTTTTGTGTTATATACATGGTTGTGCTTTTCTATGTTTATCATTTTAACCCTGGCTTATCTTCTTAGTTTATCAACATTTTGACTTGGTAAATGTAGCTAGCGAAGCCCTGTAGCTGTTAATTTGTTGGCTTGTTATTCTTTCGTGTAGACGAAATTGTTACATACAACCTTATGGTAAATGCTATGTTGTTTGTAGCGTTGGATCACCATTGTAATTATCTACATGGTATTTAGTGTTTAGAGGTTTGTGTGGTCTCTTTGTTGCACCTATGTTGTAAATCATAGGCTCATTTTTGTTGTCAAAAACATATCATTGAACTGTCAAGATCGATATGCAATAATCGATTTGGTGTTAGCCACTAAATCACCCTCTATGGCGAGTTTTTGACAATATGGAAATTTATTTTGTTTTGTTTTTTAATTATGTTTCTAGAATATCTTTTGTTATACACATGGTTGTGCTTTTTTAATGTTTATCATTTTACCCTGGTTTATCTTCTTAGTTTATCAACATTTTGACTTGGTAAATGAAGCCCTGTAGCTGTCAGTTTGTTGGCTTGTTATTCTTCGATGTAGACAAAATTGTTATATACAACCTTATGGTAAATGCTCCCTTCTTTGTTGCGCTTGATCTTAATTGTAATTATCTGCATGGTATTTAGTGTTTAGAGGTTTGTGTGGTATCCTTTTTGTGCCTCTATTGTAAAGCGTAAGATCTTTTTTTTTTTCAAAAACATGCCATTAAATTGTCAGGAGAAATGGTTTCTATCTCTTTCTTTGCCTGCTCAAGAAGGTACAATTAATGGTAAGATAGAATTTATTGAAATAGGGGTTGTGAATGTGGTAAACCAAATTGTATCAGTCCAAATCCATAATTAAATATAAAAAATTAAGGTTTGAATTTTGAAAGAGAGTATTTTATATTTCAATTCTAATTTGTTTCCTTCATTTTGAATGCATATTTTTTCTTATAGTTGAAGTCCAACCCTGACAAAAAATGAAAACTGTATGGAGAAGAGGATTGTTCTTCTCAATATTACGAATAAGTTAAATAAGATTACATTGGAGACATCAACAATAAATGACTATAGTGAGACTGCACTAAACTGGACTAACTGAAACTGAACTAGGACACCAAGATGGACAAATGTGAAACCTAACAAGTGGTTGGAATTAGATTCTCCAATAATCCCCCTTAATTACAACCACATAAAAATTTAATTAAGATGTATGTTGATCTATGTCTTAGCTAGGCTTACAATTTAAAAAATTGACTTCAAAAACATTTACTTTTCTTCTTCTCTTCTTCCAAACCCTGTTAGCCTCTAAACTGTTTCAACTTTTTCTTCTTGTTGTAAGCTTCAAATTTGAGTTTCTTCATTTGTTGGTGCAGGTCTTCCATTGTTTCAGGCTATCTAACCATGTCCTAGACTTCTTCAAAAAACGACTTGTATGTGGGTTTTTGCCACACATTATCTTCTGTAGTGCGCTTTTCATCATCAATTTGGTGCAACATAAGATGATAATAAAATTTTATCTCTTAAAACCTCCAATACTTGAAAATTTCATTGATGTGTTCATCATGCATGTTGTCTTCAACATTCATTTCTGCAGCGTCTATGCAAACTTTAGCAAGGCATTGTGTTTCAATCCGTGCTTCAAGGAACTTTAACTCTTCTTCATAATTGTTATGTGTACCTACACATTGGAAATCAATGTTAGAATTAAAAACATTTGCATAACCACATTGGTTCTGCTGCTTCTGCTCTGCAATGAGAAACTTATGCTCTTGTGCTTCATTCTTTGCTTTTTCCTCTATCTCTATCTTTGTTTCTGTGTCTGTCTCTTTCACTTCTGTAGCAACCTGTATTGTTGTAAACAGGTTGCCTTCCACTTGGTTTTTAGACTCAAGTGGGATTCCTTCACCGAATAAAATCCCGTAGATATGATGTTTTTGTTGCATCATCTACAACCATTCATCATTAGGTAACAATTCTTCATCAAATTTAACATCAACAAATTGAATTATTGGGTTAACCATAACACTAGCTGGAATCACCAAACTATCATCAACAAGCTTTGTTGTTGGAATCACGAAATTGTCATCAACAAGCTTTGTTGCTGGATGTACCTAGTCATCATCCACTTGCATTTGTGCATAGTGGGATTCAAGAGCATATATGCGCTCCTTCTTTGCTTCTTCTGCAAATTCTTGACAGACATCATCCAGTTGTGCTTAAGCACAGTGGGATTCAACAAACTTTTCATCTCGCTCTAGATATGCTGCTATAGATCCACTTTTATCTTCAAATTCAATGCTCCCCCTTACACTAAAACTCCTCTCAAGGGTATCCCATGCCTCCTTAGCTGTCTTGGCATCTGAAATCAGGGGAAGAATGTTGTCATCTACAAATTCTTTTATGCATTTCAATGCAAAGACGTTCTTTTGCCTCTTCTCTTCTAAATTTTTCAAAAAAACTTCATACATCTCTAGTTGATGCTTCAACTTTCTTAGTCTCTTGGATTTTCCCATTTGTAGACATGACAATTGCCTATTGTTCCTTTATGGTGGCTTCTTTGTTGCTTAGCTTCCACAAAATAAACGGATCTACAAATTCTTTATAAATACAATATTTTCAAAAAAAAACATTTCTCATTTTTAATTTTTTTATAAACCAGAACGTTTGAGAAAACATGAAAACAATAAGCATTTTTAAAAAAAAATACTCTCTAAAAATGAATTTCTTTTGTTCTAATCAAGAAAGGCCTTTTTTAAAATTACATGATCCCTTTTCAAAATCACGTAATCCCTCTTCAAAATTAATACCATCGAACTTCACTTCAAGAATTACATGGACCCTTTTAACACATGGGGAAGTTCAAGAATTACATGGACCCTTTTAACACATGGGTTTTTAGATTAGACTTTTCAAACGAAAGCAACGCTGCACTTTTATGACAGATGGGTTTTTAGATTAGACTTTTCAAACGAAAGCGCAGCTGCACTTTTTTAATTTTACGACTATAACGCATCTTTTGTTGCTTTAAGGTTGCGTTAGTGAAGATATAGTTAAGTTTGGGCAATTAATGTTTTAGGTAGAGCTTGGGCCTAGCGTTAGTAGCTCTTAAAGCGGATTTTTAGAATGTTCCCCTGCATTAGTAAAGCAGTGTACCCAAATAATATAGTGTTATTATAACAAATTTATTTATTTATTTATTTATTTTTTTAAATATGAATTTGAGCTAAATTTTTTTCAATTTGTTTCGTCTTCGCTTTCATTGGGTTAGCCATAGTTGGATTTTTCATTTTCTTGTTGTTTTTCGCAATAGGCTTCTTCAAACTTCTGCTAGTCTTTCAAAGAGTTAGCCATAGTTGGATTTTTCATTTTCTTGTTGTTTTTTGCAATAGGCTTCTTCAAACTTCTGCTAGTCTTTCAAAGAGTCTTATGCGTCTGTTCTCTCTGCTGCTCTCACTTCACTCACGTTGCTGCTCTCTGAGGGAGTCTCGTTGCTGCTCTTTGAGGGAGTTTTATGCAAACTAGCTCTGGTTGCTGTGAGGGAGCTTTATGCAAACTAGCTCTGATACCATGACAAAAGATGCAAATTAAAACTATGGAGCAAATAGTTTCTCTTCTCAATATTACGAATCAGTTAAATAAGATTACATTGGAGACATTACACTGTGACTACACTAAATTCGACTAACTAAAATTGAATTAGGACACCTGGATGGACAGATGTGGCACCTAACAGGTGATTGGAATTAGATTCTCCAACAAATTCATCAGCTTGTCCTATAAATCTATAAGAACCAAAAATATTCATAAGACGTGTCCTCAGCTCATGAACATCCTAACGGAATGATTTTGCCTTTCTATACCCTGACCATATCCTTTAAAGATTTGCAGTGTTTTGTCTATATACTACTAATTGTAACTATTATAATAATAATGGTAACCTAATAATGAACGCTCTAGAAAGAGTTGAATTTGCACCTAAATCATATGAACTAATTCTATATGAAATCCTCATATGTGAAAAATAATCCTACAATTTAATATAGTCTTTTTAATATAAAAATTATAGAAATCTTATAATATAGATTATTATATTATTAGAATATTATTATAGATTTCAATAGAATCTGTATTAGATTCCAATTATGATAGGTTAACCGGTTAATATTTTAGCAATTTTTATCTAAATTGGTATATTCTAGTTTAATCTTTGTAATAATTATATTTCTTATTTTGTACCAGATTGGTATATTTCAGTTTAATCTTTGTAATAATTATATTTCTTTTTCTTGTATTAGTAACATGAATTGTGTAATATACAGGGGTAACTATCGGAGAATTTTCTTCCATGATGTAGAGTTATGTTTGACAAAGTGTTGTTATGTTTAAATATAAGGGTCTGTTCTAGGTGATTTAACGATTTCATTATGTTGAAACTTGAGTGATATAAGGGCATGAGCTAAATTCCATACATCATCGTCACCGGGAAGTCTCTCTGTTAATAAATTCTTTATATTTGAATCCATAGTTATTAACTATTAGATATTATACTATAAAAGTTTGAATGAAAAAATTTCAGTTTATTAGTATACATCTTAAATATTGAGAAATATGTAGTTTTTTTTATGTAGTGACGATTGCTTTTACTCATTTTTTTTTCATTAATTTTCAAATTTAAATAATTCTATTAATTTTAATTAATATAAATAATTTTAAAATTACAAAAACTGAAAAAACACTCTTCTCTCCAAAACTTATCTTATTTTCAAAACTTTAACTTAAAATCACTCCCAAATTTTAAAATCTATCTAAATTCATTTATTAATTAATATATATTTAAAAATTAAATATTAAAAATATTCAGAACTTAACACATCGGACCAACGTACAACTCATACGTAAACCAGACAAGACTATGATTTATACAAACCATCGCACTAGTTCAGAAGAAAACACCCTTGCTCATTATTCATTGTTCAGAAGAAAACACCATCACGTTATTCATGCAGATTAATTCAAGGCTTCTCCATCTCAATAATTCCATCTATGCAAATTAACTCAAGGCTTCACTATTGCACTTCCATCTATGCCTTATACTCCTTGTGCTAATTCACCACTGCATCGATCCAAAGCTTTATATATTTTTCCCTTGGAATCAAATCAGAAATCTTCTACCTTTCAGTCAATTGATTTCCACTTAGAAGTGCGAGTCGACATATGTACATATATCTTTTGGTCGCCTACATATTTCAAATTACACATGCTATGAACCTTTGGGTAGAACTGGAAATGCTGAAAACAGTGGCAGGGACGGTGGCTGGGTTGATGGGGTGTTTGCAGACAACTTGAGGTAGTTCTGTAGTCCCAATGATAGAGACAGTTAAGATAGAATATGAAAAGCTAGGTATCTGAGGGTGTGCATATAGGCTATTTTTGGTGTCGATATCCCTGCAAGGACATTTCACCGACATGCTTCTGCAAAGCTACTGATGTGTGGTATGCCAATTTCACACTGGAAATGCTTTGTGACACTTATAGCTTACAAGTTAGCTTATGTATATGCCATAATCCTTTGTGGATCTTGGGTTGCCACAAATATATCCTGGGTTAACTAAATGAACTTTTTTTAGTTATACCTTCTTTGCTCATCCCGGTGATTATACTAACTAGTGTTTCCTATTGTATATTGTATGACCTCCTCAGATTCTTGATTCGATGGAATTAAAATTTTGTGATCATATAATTTGCCTGTATTATTATACCTAATAGCCTTTAAGTTCTAAGTTCTGACAATGCACATTAATATAATATATTCGGAAATATTCTAGTCATGACTTAAGACCTGTTTTTTCCTTCGAAAAATGATCCACACGCTTTTATTTTTCACATTCACAAGTAAGAAAACCATTACATTGACTTCATTTATTTTGATATATATAGAGAGCTTTCAGAGTCCTTAATATTTCAATACTAGTTCGAATCATAAATTCGATATTATCTGTGGTTCAAGAATCATATCCAAAGATATTGGGTGCAAAATTGGGATGTTTGGATACGTTTGTATTTAATTGGGTGCAAAATTAGGATGTTTGAATATTTCTGTGTTTTTTCATTGCATTTAAAATATAATGGGCTATCAATTTGGTGGAATCTGGGTTAGTCATCTTCCTTCCTCCTCCTCTCTTTTTTTTTTCGTATTTTTGCCAATTTGGTGGAACTTGAGTTATTCACTTTGGTCAAGAAATTCTTACCCAACTCACTTTAGACCAGAAAACTCATTAATTGGTGCCTCACCACTTCCACTCATTAATTGGTGCATCACCATTTCCACTCATTAAATCTTAGAAAATACTTTAACGACTTTGACTTAGCAAATACTCGCTGCTTAGCAATTTCCCTTGTTTACTTATTAATTACTTATTAAGCCAAGTTCAATGTTGTCTTTTCATGACACTAAATAATAGTAAGAAACCTTGGAAAGGCTATCTTCAATACACCAAAATGTCCAACGATATTATAACAAGGAACAATCACACTAGACAACATATTTTTTAACATATTGTTTTGGAAATTATGGGTATCTAAAAATATTATTATGAAAAGTGTTTTGTGTGCCCAAGCGATAGAGATATGTCACCGTTTATATTATTAAAAAATCTTCTTAAGACGGGCCTCTGAAGACAGAGCCATGGGTTGGCGCACATCGAAATAAGGGGACGCAAATTTTGGGACGTGGTAGAGAATATAGAAATTGATTAAACATCATCTAACAACTTATGCCAACTTGGTAAATATCTCTAATGGCAATGAGTTTTAATGATTGACTTAAACAAATTCAATATAAAACAAAATAAACCACCGAGAGTATGATGGAACCTTTATTTATTAGAAATGGATTTGTAAAACCATATGCTTCAAGTGTCATCCATCACTTTTACAAGTAAACTTGTTTAGTAGCATAGCGTTTATATATAGATTTGATAAAAGACCATATAACATCGATTTATTTATTTATAAAGAAATATGTGTACTACTCAATGCAAAGTATGCATGATATCTTTGTACTACTCAATCTAAAGTATGTATGATATTTTTTTAAGGACATTTAATAAGTTGAAGATGGGTTTACATCATGTTTGAGTTCGCAGATTTATTCTATAATTTATTATGAGGGTGATGTGTAATTTGTCTGTATTTAATATGAAGTTCACACATGTTTATTTTAAAATAAAAATAAAATATTTTCTAAATAGAAAAACAATATTTGTTATAAAAATAAATATGCTATGCATGTTTAGTTTGTTGTCCATATAACTTAATATAATTTCATGTAAAGTAATTAGAAGTAAAAAAATGTGTAAGATGTTTAAAACTTATACTTTTAAAAAATATTCCAACATGAAATTTAAATAAACTATTTCATTTATGTTAACTAATATCAACTTCATATATATCTATATAAAAAAAATGTTAAAAGAATTTCTTTTAACATTGTATATAATAAAATATTCCATGTGGGTTATCAATAAAATATTTTAATAAAAATTAATAAAAAAATATTTTAATGTGTTGATAAAATGTCTAGATATACATGTTATGTAAAATATTTTAATGTCAACAATGTATATATTATATATTCTTTAAAAAAATTATGTATATATCATACAAAGCTATTGAAAAAAAAAGTTTTTATGGTTAAAACGTTTGAATTGATCTCAATATTTTAAGGTTTGGATTTTTTTATTTTTATTTATTTTTATTTTTATTTATTTATTTATTTATATTTATATTTATATTTATATTTATATTTTTTTTTTATTTTTATTTATTTATTTATTTTATTTTTATTTATTTATTTATTTATTTATTTTTTCAGTTACATGTTTTACTCTATATATATCATTCAAAAATACAATTTAAACAATGAAAACTTACACATTGTATTTTGCACTCTAAAAAAAGTTTGCACCTAAACAAATTTGATCTCTATTGGCTTATGTTAAATAAATGTTTAGTAAGTGTTTAAGATAAATGTATGTGTATAGAAATTCTAAATAAAGCCCTTTTCTATAAGTTGAAATTTATAATATTTAACATTAAAAATTGATTCATATTGAAAATTAAAGTTAGAAATAGTTTATATGTATAATTAAAATTAAATATTATTAAAAAACTTATAATTATATTGGAATTACAAATTATTGGAATTCCTCGATATATTGAAAATTAAAGTTAGAGATAGTTTATATGTATAATTAAAATTAAATATTATTAGAAAACTTATAATTATATTGGAATTACTCGATAATGATCAAAATGATATTAGCTTTTTTTTTAGGATATTAAACATCATTTTAGATGTTGTGGTTTTTGTAAATAATGTTGAAATATTATTTTTAGATGTTATAGGTTTTCTTGAATGATGTACTTATAAATAAGAACCAATGATGATAAATTTTATATTTTTTTCCAAAATGAATAAATAAAATATGATATTTTTATTTTTTTATTTTTATATTCATAAATGGTCATTATTATTCTTTTATGTGCCTTTCACAAATATATATTTCAAATAAATAAATAAAAAATGATATTTATTTTTTATTTTTTATATTCATAAATGGTCATTATTATTCTTTTATGTGTCTTTTAGGGAGATATAATTCATATTTGGTTTATGTTATTGGATTTTGATTTATATGGACAATTTTATTAATAATAATGAATCCATCCTTAAAGGTTTGAGAGGGATAAAATCTTTCAAGTTCTAAACTTTTCCTCGAGTTCTAAACATTTCCTCAAATTTGACACTCTAACTTTAAAATAGACTACAGTAACTTTTATAAAAGCCAACTCCACTTTTTTTGTTCTCATTCATGATGAACAGTTTTATGTGGATTAGATTCCATGCATTTAAAAATTATGACTTTGCTCCATAGTCCAAATCTATGTAAATATCAAACTAGAATCTGAAATCAAAATAAATATAAAAATAAATATAAATAGTGTAACACTTTGGTCATGTAAATAATCTGTCATTTACCTTTTATGACACAAGACTTGGTAATTCGGATTTGGTATAGGTTGGTAAAATAATAAAAATTTATTATTTTTATTATTTGTTTTAAAAGTTATGCTGAGTCAAAGAAATGACGATGAAAGACTTTAAAAGAAAATATTGAGTTTACAGGTAGTTAGATAGTTACTCCCCTTCCCTAGAGAAACAAAAAAACATCTTAGATTGGAAAATGCCATGACTGGATGGAGAGGGGAGTAAGAGGCAATAGGGAAAAGAGATCAGACTATGACAGGACGATGTCAAAGTGAGCAGGTGTATTATTGAACAATGTTCTTGAGCTTGTCACAATTAGTGGAAACCCTGGAAGGAGATTCTGGACGGGACTTGATTCCTTGAGGTCCCAAAATAACCAATGTCTTAAACTGCTATGGAAACTCAAAGAGGCTTGGGGAAGACCTAGAAGTAATTGCAAGTTTAAAAAATTAAGTGGTTAAAGGAGTCTCTTCATGGTTCTATTTCTTTGGAAGAGCTAACTAATACAAATAGGTATTAGCCCCAAGAGTTAGCTCAATCGGTCAAATCAAGTGCCTCGCCAATGGGAGGTCACAGGGTCGAATCCCGAAAGCTCTTGGGGTTAGGTCAGTAAATAGGCCGAGGGGTGTTGATGCCTTCGGGTGCGTCCACTCAGTGTTGAACAACCCTGGATGTAGCGGCTACCCATTGACCCGGGTATCCATGAACCAGAAGTGAAAAAAAAAATACAAATAGGTATTTTGTTTAATTGAAATCGAACTGATATCTTAAGGACGCGCGTCGGGTCATGGGAGAGCCAGCTTCTTCGAGTGACCACCTGCTCGGCCATCCAGCATGCGACTAAATCTTACCAACCAGTGGCCTACATTTTTCCCTTATCATTCCGCATGGCCACCTTCTTTCAGGACACGTTCTCGGGTATGGCGTATGTTGGTTGACACCTGGTATGTCATCTACTTATGAACTCTTTGCTACGTACACCTTTAAGTAAACTCCCCGGTGTGCTTTTTACGGTTTCCTCCCGGGCCTCTCTGGCTGATGCCTCACGGAAATCCTGGGTAAGTTGATTTGGAGGTTTGCTATTTGCTACGGGTGATTCTGAGACGTCTGATATCTGAAACCTTATTCTGTTGTCACTAGTCCTTTTTTGTATATCCTTCCGCATTTTTTCGTGTGGCACTCTTATGCTCGGACCCCCCATCTCTGCGCTCATTGACAACAGCTCTCTCGGCTCCTGACCCGGCTGCTGCGTTCATTGCTGGTCAGTAACATTTTCCTTTTCCTCTTTTGGATGTTTTAACATTCATAGTTGAATGCAGGTTACTTTTATGTGTTATTATTAGTTACAGAAGTTTATATCTTGCTTGTGACTGATCCTGTGACAAAATGATGGGAATATTATAAGGGATTGTCAAAGTTTGTGTTATTCATAGCTTTGGTTTTTCCTTTAATTGTCCTCTGGGTCATAATGCTGAAAGCTATTTTTAACAAGATGAAAGCATCCATTTTCATCTATAGTCCCTGTTTAGACATCCGTGTCAAAATAGGAAGCTGGTGGTGTATCTTTCAAATATACTGCTGCTGTGTTGATTGTCATAACCAGTCAGCTGAATAATTTGGGCATTCAGTTCTCTGGTTTCTCCCACTGAATTGTCTCGGAAGTCTGATCTTCCGGCGTTCTCTTTTTCCGGTGGAATTTTCAAATCCTCTTTTCCGGCGTTCATTAAGATTGTCTTAATGTATTCTGACTATCCATGAGGTATCCTCACTCTATTATCTCTGCCACCTTTGCTTTGATATTCAAACCGACGGTTGGAATTTATTCTCTCAAGACTATTCACATTATGTGAACTGCTAAATTGGGTCTGGAATATAATTTCCTTTGTCCTTGTCAGCTCCTTTTTTCGGATCCCTAGGGTCCTTCTCTCTGTAGCTTCTTAATTCCATATCTAGCCTTATCCCTAGGCTCTGACAGGATCTACAGGCGGATTACATTCTCCTCTTTCTGCCTGTTTCAGCAGTTATTCTATCTAGGCTTTTGTTACAGAAGGATCAATTGGTTGGATTTGATCCGGTTCCGTGCTGTACCTATCTGCTTCCAGTTCCTTCCGAGCTTCTCCATAGTCACATGATGGATGGATGTGACTCTCCTGACATCTTAGCTCTCATTCAGGCTACTATAGAGGCTGGATCTGCAAGAGAAAAAGCAGCCCATGCTAACAACTGGCATGCCACGGTGGAAGATATGATCCACATCCCTGAAGTCTGTGTTCAGAGTCAATTGATAAAAGGGGGGGACCACTCTAGAAAGGGTCGTTCCCTTGGGCATGACCAGCTGTATAATAAATCCAAAAATCCGGTTAAAACTGCGCCCCCTCCAAAGGCTATAACCGTGGATAGCGCAACTATAAAAGAACGTATTGACAATTTACAAAATCTTGCTCTGGTCGGGAAGTGGCATTTCCCGGAAATGCCCGAGGAGGATATGAGGAAATGGTTGGCGGATAAATGGATCCCTGTGATTGGCTATGTCCCTGTTATATCCCGTCTAATGAAAGACTGGTTCTCCTTCCATTTTCTAAAGGCACCTGATCTGGAAATCATCATCAACAGGCCGTGGGTATGTGGCAGAAGCTTTCTGGCATTATCCCGATGGTACTTGGGTTTTGATCCTCTTAAAAACACACCATCTAACTGTATGATCTGGGTGAAACTTCCTAACTTGCCTCTGGAGTTGTGGTCGATAGAAACCCTTACAGAGATTGGTAATTCCATAGACAAGTTCATTTATGTGGATCCTTGGTGTAGGGGCGAGAAAGACAAGAGGATTGCGTGGATCTTGATTGAAAAACCATACAAAGGTGGATATCCTGACCATCTAGTGATATCATGGGAAGGGGCAAAAATCAGTCAAAGACTTGATTTTTGGGGCATTCCGTTTCGATGCTCAATGTGTCATCATACTGGGCACCTCATAAAAAATTGCAGTTTTCGCTTTAAAGGTAGATCTAAGGAACAAACTTTTTATCAGGATGGAAGCTCCGGAACAGATCTTCTCTCTGATGGGTTAAGCAATCATGAGAATCAAATAAACTCCCACGACACAATCCCCCTCTATTCGCCGTCCTCTAAAGATCAGTCGGTGGCTCCAAATATGATGGAATTCGAATGCCCCCCTATTCCTGAGCCTCTAGAGGATAAATCTGTGCCTTCCCCTCCCTCCATGAAAAAAGGGGATTTTGTGGTAGGTTCACATCCTATCTTGATCTCTTCTTCATCTCCCTCTCCTGTTACTCCATCTGTAGGCATGCCGAAAGGAAAAGAACCTTTGCCTTCGCCTACCCCTTTCAACTCCCCTGTTGATTCGCCTGTCAATAAATCTGACAGTGATCTTGATCTTTTTCTTCAAAGGAACCCCTCGGTTCTTGAACCTTTAACCATTCATAAACCTTCTTTTCCTTCCCTCCCATCCATCAGTCCTAACTCTGCAAAGAATATCACGGTCAGAAAAAAGCAGAGGGGTGGCAACCGACATTTTAGAGGTAGAACCATTGCTTCTGATTTTGGTGTTACTAATCTGTCCCTCGTCGAAGTTCCAATTCTGGAATCTCCTGAATCTCAGCCTCTTAAAGCATGTGTGGCTGGTCAGTCTTCTAAATGACATTCTTAATCTCCATGAACATTAGGGGCCTGGGCGCTTCCCCAAAATTTTTAGCGCTTAAAGATATCTTCCTCCCGGCTCGCCCTAAAATCATCTTTATTTAGGAAACTATGCATTCAAGCACAGTAACTCTGGCTTTCTTTAGGAAGATGTTTCCGTCCTGGCATATGGTTGCCATAGAAACAAATGGGCAATCAGGTGGCTTGGCAGTTCTGTGGGATCCAACATGGATAAAAGCGAAAGCTTTTAGATGTTGTGCTGGTATCCTTATCTCGGCTACCATCAGGGGACAAGCTCTTGTCATCAACATATTAAATGTTTATGCTCCTTACAGGAATCGGCTTCCTTTCTGGGAAAGGTTAATGGACTCGGAAATTTTGGACATTGAATCTTTACTGATAGCGGGGGACCTAAATGTGACATTAAAATCTGATGAATGTTGGGGAAATTGCAGGAGAAATGATCCGCTGGGTGAGAGACTGCGACAGGAATTCCTAAGCAGGAATTTAGTAGATATCAGGCCAGAAAAAATGATGCCTTCATGGGACAACAACAGGACGGGACAAGCCTACATCGCAAAAAGAATCGATCGCTTCATTGTTAATGCTAGCATCATAGCTAAATGGGGTATGCCGCTTTCTCATACCGGTATTGACTTCACTTCGGACCATAGACCCATTTTCCTTGAATGGAAGGAACAGGATCATAGGCTGGGATATTCCTTTAAATTCAACAGAGTATTTTTAGAAGATTAGTCCTTTAATGAAGCCATTTGGAAAAAATGGAAGGAGCTACAAGAATCTGACATGGCCCCATTCACCACGTTTAGAGAAAAGATACAATGCTTAAGGGTTGTTGCAAAGGATTGGCAAATCCTAAAGAAAAGGAAGGATAAACAGGCGCTGTTTGACATTCAAAAGGAGCTGCAAATTTTTCTCAACTCAATTAACCCAGAATGCTTGTCTTTTGACCAAAAGAATCATATCAGGAAGCTGGGAAAAGTGAAACAAACGTTGTTGCAAAAGGAAGAAGCTTCCTGGAGGCTCAAAAGCAGAGCGATCTGGCTCAGAGAAGGAGATCGAAATACAAAGTATTTTCACAATTTTGCTAACGCCAGACGAAGTAAAAACTCTATATGGAAAATTGAGGATGGTAAGGGAGGATTTTTATACTCTCAGCATGACATCTCTGTTGAAGCTACAAGATTTTTTCAGAACCAATACAGGAGAAAACAGAGTAACATAAGTGACATTTTATGGGCTGTGGATCTGATGCCAGAGATGTACGATGATACTGCAAATAATAAATTTTTTATGCCCATAAAGGAAGAGGAGCTTCAAGCTGCAATAAAAGCCTTCAAAAAGGACAAAAGCCCTGGGCCAGATGGGTGGACAATTGAATTTTTTTCACACTTCTATGATATCTTCAAGGATGAATTGCTAGGGATGGTTGATGCCTCCTGTATATCAGGAAATATTAACAGCGCCCTAACTTCTACATTTATAGCTCTCATTCTGAAGAAGGATCATTCAGAATCACTTCATGATTTTAGGCCGATTGCTTTATGCAATATCCTGTTTAAAATAATTTCTAAAATCATAGCAGAGAGGATGAAGCCTGTTTTAAATTCTTTCATTTCCAGTAACCAACATGCATTCTTAAAAGACAGGAACATTCTGGATGCAGTCGCCATGACCCAGGAATGCTTATTCTCTATTTTATCAAACAAGATAGATGCTGCTATTTTAAAGATAGATCTGAAAAAAGCTTACGATTGTGTTGATTGGGGTTTTCTACAAATCCTGCTGGCTAAGATTGGGATGAGACCTCAAAGCATTAACTGGATAATGGCGTGTGTCGAAAATGTCAAATATGCAGTTATAATTAATGGAATTCCATCGTCCTCTTTTCAAGCAGAGAGAGGACTCCGTCAGGGATGCCCTCATTCTCCACTGCTATTTATCCTGGTGATGAATTCCCTCAGCAATCAGATCAACAAAGCTGTGTCTGATCGAAGTATTAGGCCGATTAAGATCTGCAAGGACATTTTCCTATCCCATAACCTTTTCGTTGATGATATTCTCATCTTCGCCATGCTCTGTAGAGCGTCATGGAGCTATTTATTCGAAATCCTTGGAAAATTTCAGGCTGCTGCTGGAATGGTCATCAACAAGGAAAAATCTATGCTGTATCACAATGATTCAAATATGGAAACTGTGTATTGGATATCTGCTCTTTTTGGCATCAACCAGTCCTCAATTAAGAAGGGTTTCAAATATCTCGGTTTCTCCTTGAAAGCAAAAGGGAACCACAAGCAGGATTGGCAATGGTTAATTGACCGCTTCTACAACAAAATATCAGGATGGGAGTCGAGATTTTTATCATTGGCGGGCAGATTTATCTTGGTGTAGGTTGTATTATCTCAATTAACGGTTTATTGGGCTCATCTTTATCTCCTCCCGACAGTTGTTATAAATAAAATATGTTCTCTGGCGGCAAATTTTTTATGGGGAGGAAGATCTTACCAGTCCAAAATACATCTAGTTAAGATGGCGACTATCTCAAAGATGAAGAAGGCAGGAGGATGGGGTCTTATTAACATGAGAATCTTTGGAAAAGCCCTTCTTTGCAAAGCTCTTTATCGGGGCATTTATGGGACTGGTCCATGGAGTCATGTCATTCATAAAAAATATTTAAAGGGACGAAGCATGGTTTATTGGTATAGAAGGAATTCATTAGGTATCAAAAGAGGATCAGCTATATGGCTCAGCTTCCGGAAACTTCAGCCTTTCTTCATGGAAAATTTACGATGGAAATTTTTTACAGGCTCAAGTATCATCATTGGTATTGATCCAATTGTTAATGGTTTGGAGTCTCTACTTCCCCGCAGTCTGATTTCCCATTTCCATTCAAAAGGTATATTCACATGGGATAAGTTGATTAAATCATGGTCATCTTCATCTCCTGAATGGATGGAAGGGGAGGATTTATCACTGCCTATCACCATGAGACCTATTTGGACTTCAGTGATTCAGAACCTTTCCAGCAAAGGGGTTCTCCGCTCTGGTAATAAGGATGATCTTACATGGTCCCTTCCAGATTCATCTCCGCCTATTCGGGTCAAGGATATATATGTTGCAATGACTGTCTTCCATCCATCAAGCGCTGATCCGATCTTCCCTCTTAGACTATGGAAGGTGGCATGTCCACTAAAAATGATATTATTTTCTTGGCTGGTCTTCTCAAACAGGAACCTCACTTGGGAGGTCCTCCAAAGAAAAGGCTGGCTTGGTCCGGGGAGATGTTCTATGTGTCACTCCGAATCCGAGACAAATTCTCACATGTTTTTCCAATGTGCCTCAACTCTTCACATCTGGTATGCATTGTCCTTGTCCTTTGGTTTTCCTTACCAGGTCTTTTCTACTGTACAGGAAGCGTTCAAATGGTGGAGCGATCAATGTTCATCCTGGCGTACCTTGTTTGTCATGGTCGTTTGGTACTTATGGAAATGGAGGAACGCCCGAATCTTTCAAGAATCCAGGGATCCCCTGGACTCTATTCTGCTCCTGGTTACGGAACTCTCGAACTGACTTGATGTTCTGGGCTGCTGACCTCCTTTCATGTGATTTTTTTCTCAGCCTGGATTACTGCTGATTTTGATGGTATCTCTGTGCTTTTTCTTTTAAGTTACAGTGACTTTCAATTTTTAAAATCTGTTATTGTAAGTTCTATGTTCCGACTGGACCTCTTTTCCAGTATCTGGCCATTGGGTAAAATGGACTGAACAACTCTTCAGTTTTTGTTTTTTCTGGACATGTGTCAGATTGGATCCATTGGCTTCAGGTTTTTGTATGTATACTGAACTTTATATTCTCTTAATATAAACTATGATGTTTTTTCTCTCTGAAAAAAAAAAGGCTTTTAGGATTACATAGACAAATGCAAATGCCAAATTCCAGATTACCGAATTCTGCAGATAAAAAAAGAATATACAATCATTATATGTAATGTGAAATTTTATTTGTGGTTGTTGTTTTATTTATGGATAATGTTTATCAATATTTGAGGCAATTGACTGCATCGTATAAAATGTGGTCTTCTTGTTAACTGTATAACATAAACAATGGACTACTTGTTTTGATTGAGGAGGAGATAAAAAGAGTTGTGCAACCGTAACTATCTTACTGAACCTTTGCAAGAATGTAGAGGAATTATAATAGGAAGTGAATCATTATCTTATAAGGAGTTCGCTACAGATGTCGGAAGATCTGTTGACCATTTGCGCAGATAGACATTACCCAACGTGGAACTAATCCCCGTAACCAGTAAAAGAAAGCAACTGTGACGGGTTTTGTTTTAAAACCTGTTACGAAGATTGGTAAAAAATAAAAGAGAGATAGTATCAATCAATTATGTCGTTGGGAATGGCCAACGTCGGGTTAGCACCCTGGCCAGGCCGAAGTGTTCAGCCACCTGGGCGCAGTCCCAACCAGGAAATAGGAAAAATACATGTGCAAGGAACCCTGTGAATTTGATTAATTAAAAGAATAGTTAACAACGATATAGAAACTTCTACAATAACCAAAACGTCAAACTAGTCAGATGATAAAAGAAAATAGTCCGAAAACCCTCGTAATAACACAAATTTATACCCAAAAAAATAAAATAAAATAAAAAATAAAAAATTGAACATGGAAAACCAAGCAAAGAATGCATTTGAATACTTGCAAAATGAATAATGTGACCAGGGTCACTATTTCGAGAAATAATGAAACATTCACAAAAAAAAACCCTAGAAGTTTTAAAAACCAGGGCTATAATAAATACCAATGTTGATACGACCATTACCCTATTATCATATCATATAAATAATTTGGAGTATCAATTGACAACCCTCGTACTACACCATCACAAAGGAACTGTTAGCATAAGGCCGCAACTATGCTTTTACTTAAGTACCAAAAAAAACATGGAAAAATCCACGAACGAAGAGGGCAATAATGTTGGGAATTTTTCTGGTAAAATTCCAAAAACAAAATAACTGAACACAGAGACAATGCTCTGTTTTTCTCCAGAGGATCTTTAACACAGGGACGCTGTTTTTGACACAGAGAAACAGAGTTTTTCTACACCCCCAAAAAAACTTTGCATTCATCAATATGACTATCTGTTACAAAAAAAAGGTCTTCCTCTTAACAGAGAGATTTCACCAGCACTGCTTTTACAAAAACATCTTCTTCACACAGAGGGATTCTCCAACTGCTGTTACAAAAAACATCTTCCTCACACAGAGGGATTCACCAGAGATTATGCTGAAGAGCATCTTCCTCTTAACCAGAGGGATTCACTAATCTATGCTGAAAAGCATCTTCCTCTTGACAGAGGGATTCACCAAAGACAACAGATCTTCCTCTTAACAGAGGGATTCACTGGAGACTGTGCTGAAAAGCACCTTCCTCTTTAACAGAGGGATTCACCAAAGACTATGCTGAAAAGCATCTTCCTCTTTAACAGAAGGATTCACCAAGAGACTAAGCATCTTCCTCTTTAACAGAGAGATTCACCAAGAAAACATTTCAACAACAAAATATTACTCTGTCTCCTCCTGAAAAGCATCTTCCTCTTTAACAGAGGGATTCACCAAGAAAACATTTCAACAACAAAATATTACTCTGTCTCCTCCTGAGATTTTACACTGCTGTGTGTAAAAATCTCATTTACATTTACTGCTGTAAAAACAGACTTCAACTACAGAAAATTACATTCACTGCTGTGTAAAAACAAAATCTTACATTTACTGCTGTAGATGTAATTCCTTACACATGCTGCTGCATTTTCTTCTCATAACATTTCAACAAAAACAAAATATCTTCACGCTGCTGCTCATTTCAAAAACCCCTACACTGGTTTTGTTTTCTTCTACACACTGCTGTTCATTTGCGAGCTGCTCTAATTTCGCACTACTGTGCGTATGTTCTGTTTCATTACAGAATGGTCAACACCACAGAAAACATACATCATACAATGCATATGCTTCACATCAAATTCGTTTTCACACTGTTGTGCGATCCTCTCTTACATATCCATTCTTCACATTACATTTCACTGCTATGCATTTCAATGCATGAACTCCACACAAAAATTACCACGCTGCTCCCCTGTTCTTCTCTACTCGCACTGCTGTGCGTTTCACAATATGTCTTCAATACAATGTCAAAAACTGGACATTACATACGCTGCTGCGTGTTGTCCCCTTTTTCATTCAACCACACAAACATTCACGCTCTACTGTTGTTACAAATACATGGTCAACCAACAAAAATATAACAGGACAATGCAATCTTACTTGCCATACTCCCGTGACCAAATACAAAACATTAAAATTAAATCTTCACCAACCATTTACGAATGCCATTGAACTTCATTTAATGTTTTTCTGAAACGCTGGTCAACCAAACTTTTACTCCACGTAACATTTATTTGCTGCAGGTCGGTTATTGTCCGTCAACTGTTGATCTGCCTTCAAGAAATCGAACGGTTGTGGTGAATATCGGGATGCCTTACCTGACTAACCTTTACGTCCCGATGGAAAGGCTGTTTTGTAAAACGTACAGAGGACGCGTGGCAGAGTTTTATTGCATCGGACGCGTTTGTACGAAAACCACTTGCTGAGCAAAAGCGGTCCGATAAGGTAGCTGGTTTTCGAGAATGATTTGCTACTGCACGATGGCGGATTCGTCAATTGACTATGCTGCCGTCGCTGTCCCTGCACGGCAGTTGGAATTAATATTCCAACCAATAACCTAATAAACAATAAACCTTCAGAATGGAGCTACAACCATTTTTAAATAACCCACATATCTTCTGGCAGTATATTTGTAAAGAAAACACCACCGGAAACCCATTACTGCATGTAATCATTTCTACCTCGATGACAAGTAGGGTTAACTTATAAAAGGAAATAGATTACCTTACCTGTCAAAAGAATAAAGGGTTAGGGGTAGACTGTGTAGTAACTATTCAAAACAACGAAACTCGAAGGAATGAAAGAAATCATTTAAATTACTTGGAATTCTTTCAGCGTTAAATGGAAGGATTCGGTCCTGGTAGCATGAAGAGGTAAAAAATTAGAAGACAAGTGTAACCCTCATATGTAGAGGAAATCCCCAACATAAATCTTATACATAGAAGTCATTTCCTGAGTGTCGGGGTAAAACCTAGCAAACCCGTTAACTAGATCATCCTGCCGGTTCAAATTCTGTCCAATCGACAACCTGGAACATTAAGTAGAAATGAATAAGAAAATAGAAAGGAATGTGAAGGAAAACATCAATATTTGTCAAAGAGCGAAGCAAATTGATTACCATATCATGCCCAATGACAAACAAATGTGAAAATGTAACGCAGAAAAGAGAGGTTGCAGAAGGCTCCCACCAGGACTGAGACAAAATGAGTCAAACCGTGAGGGGGAAAACCAAGTTGTTATCCCTAACCATCTCAAATTCATCAAATTCATTGGATGGGTACCCTAGCCGATCAATCACTAATCCTTCACCTAGTGGCCGAGCATTTAGGCTCGAGAAACTTCGAGGAGATACCCGCACGTTGTCACAAGTACCCACTTCATGACTCATCAAGCTTGACATGATGTTGTCAGAATGAGAGTTAAAACCCATCAAGTCAAGCAGCACTGATAACCATGCAATATGAAACTATTGAATAACATAGTTAAGGTAATAAATTTCATTCAGTGATGAGCACCTTAATCATTAACCTTATCATATAACAAGACCACATAACTAGTGTTTCTCTGCACCGTAGTTTAATTCTTGAATTTTGAAATGTATGAACTAACTATAGTATTTGAAAAAGAGCTATTTTGTAGATATTCTTGGTTATTTTAAGTATTCTTAAATTAGAGGCCCATGTCACAAATGTAAGGTACATAAACACATGTTATAAATGTTGACTAGGGCCAACCTAATTTTAAATTTTAAATTAGTTTGTTTATAAGTAGGGCCCTAATAATGTGAAAGTGTTTATAAATAACGTTATAATATCAAATAATAGATATTAAATAATTTAAGGTGAATTTTAGTAAATTAACCATTAGTTATACATGGTTCAGGATAATATGTATTTTCGCTGATTTGTAGATAAACACAATAATATTATTAGATAGTGATAATATTATTATTTCCATAAGCTATTATATGTGTTTAAGTATGGAATCTTCTGTCACGCGTTATCCTTAGTGATGTATACATGTATACTCTATTTGACAGGGATTATACATTAGGTTTTGTTTGATCATCTATTCTGGTAAAAAATGTTAGATAATTTTCAATTTTACAAAGTAAAATTTTAACAATTACTTAGTGATGTATAATCTATTTGACAGGGATTATACATTAGGATTTTGTTTGATCATCTATTTTGGTAAAAAATGTTAAATATTTTTCAATTTTACAAAGTAAAATTTTAACAATTACTTTTTTATTTATTGCAGTATTTTTAATCAATATTTATTTGCTGTAATTTTAAAAATCTTATTATTCCATAATTCTTACTTAATTAGTGATTGCACAATAATAAATAATAACTTATAAGGAAACGGTTAATAACATTTACAATTATTTGTACTTGAACACTAATGGTTTCACTGAAACACGAATTTCAAAAAATTCGATAAATTTGAAACACTAATAAAATGGTTTCACTGAAACACGAATTTCAAAAAATTCGATAAATTTGAAACACTAATAAATTCTGAACGAATATATTATTAAAGATTGAATTCTTATTATGTCTGCCCCCCTAAGATTTTTGTATATTTCCGGTCGCTGTTAGATCGCACTTATTAGGATATCTGTCCTCCTAAATAGAAATGAAACTTGTGGGCTAGGAAACGTGTGCCCATTGTAATTTATTGAACTTGGCCATGGCTTTTCTTGGAGTACATGTCCTTAGAATCCGTGCGATAACCTATTATCTTTTGGGCGATCTAATATTACACTTGGTTAGGATATGTGAGGTCTCACTGTAGAAACAAGGTGGGGACTGGTACAATATAAATTATATTAGTGATAGAGTATATCTGTCATTTTATAGTGGAAGTTGTACATTAAATTGTACAATATTAATTAATAGTGAAGCACATTTGCCATCATTACATAATAAAAGGTGAAAGAATTGAACCAATAGTATTTTAGATAAATTAATTCAAATATGGTTTAAAAATAATAAATTTTATTTTATAATGTTAAACTTTGGAAAAATTTCATAAATTTTTGGACAACTTAGATTTAATGTCAACATCAATTTTTTTTAATACGTTATTACCTTGCTACTACACAGAATAATAAACAAATTATTCTTACTTTCAACTTATAAATCAATAAAAAAACAATTTACTTTATATCAATTTAATACACATCATTAATAAAATAACTAATATTTAAGAAATTAAATTAAAAATATAAATTCATTATCCTAAATTCAAAAAAATATCTAATTTATAATTTTATCAAATAATATAATGATTAGCATCATTCTTAAAATATTTAAAATATTAATAAAGTGAAGAGCCACGACTTAAATGATATCAAACAAAACGTCATGTACACGAGCATCATTCACAAGTTCATTATGCTATACTCGATTATGTAGTTTTATATAATTTTATAATTAAGATTATGTAGTTTTATATAATTTTATAATTATTACGGTTTTGTTAAATATTAATAAAGTGGAGTCGGGCCATAAATTATATCAAACAAAGCGCCACGTATAAAAGCATCATTCACGAATAAAATTTTAAAATAATAATTTTTAAATATATTATTGTTCCTGGCATTATATTGTACAATATTAATTAATAGTGAAGTACATCTCTCATCATTACATAACAAGGAGTGAAAGAATTGAACCATTTTAGATAAATGAATTTAAATATGGTTTAAAAATAATAAATTTTAATTTATAATGTTAAACTTTGAAAAAATTTCATAAATTTTTGGACAATTTTAATTTAAGGTCAACATCAATTTTTTTTAATACATTATTACCCTGCAAAGAATAATAAAATTTAAAATAAAAATTATTTTTTCAAACAAATTCATTAATTTACACAAACACATAATAATGTGACTACCATACATCTCATAAAAATTCATCTGTGAACAATATTACTGAAAAAAGTTAAATTTGCTAAAACCATTTCTCAAAAAGTGTGCTTAAAAAGGTTTAAAAAGTTGGAACCCTCTCTATCATGTTTAAAACATTGAAGAGAAATATTTTAGCTATTTCAAACCTATACCTAATGACTTTCTAACTTATAAAACCTTCACTTCAACCCAAATTGTCACTTTCTATCACCTCACAAATTACATGGAGTCCATTCTTCAACACAACTTGTCGCATTCTATCACTGCACAAAGTACTTGGGTCCATCCTCTCCAACATATTATTACTTCACAGTTTATAGCAAGATAGATCTGTAAAGACTGGATAATTTGTTTTCACAAAAACCAAGAGGGTCTTTGTATACTTAAAGACCCTACTCATGTTTTTCAGAAGAATCTCTCCCATCAGGTCAAGAACGAAGGTCAATGGAAATTGAACAGATGTCATATTCATGTTAATAAGATAAGTATAATTTTAAGCCCAATAGAGGAGAGTAGCATATAGGGGAGGAGGAAGGGCGTAGCTTACCATCATTACTCGCTAATTTATGGAATAAAATGCTGTAAAAACTATGATTTCTAATAGTCAACAGTGAACTGTCGAGATCTCAGAGCTTTTATAGAATTTAAAACCAAGTTTCCTCCATTTTAAAGGGTGGTGATGGCGAAATCCATTATATAAATATACATTCCTGCGACGACGATGACACAAGCAGTACGCTCATAGTACTAGTTCTTTTCATCAGGGTATTTTTTTTAAATATATTATTATTCCTCACATTAAATTGTACAATATTAATTAATAGTGAAGTATATCTGCCATCATTACATAATAAAAAGTGAAAGAATTGAACCAATAGTATTTTGGATAAATGAATTTAAATATGGTTTAAAAATAATAGATTTTAATTTATAATGTTAAACTTTGGAAAAATTTCATAAATTTTTGGACAACTTAGATTTAATGTCAACATCAATTTTTTTTTTAATACGTTATTACCCTGTTGCGGCAGGGAATAATAATATTCAAAATTTAGCAAAGGGAATTACCACTTTTATTGCTTAGCTAGACCTTGGTAACTTTCAGATAATTAGGAGATGTATATTCATATTGATTTCTTCAATGTAATGTTAAGACCATTTTTTTTTGTGACGGGTGCTTATGTATGTTACAAGTTGTATGAAAGCCAAGTTGGTTTATTTGAGAAATTGATTATATATATATATATATATATATATATATATATATATATATATATTCTGAACATAGAGAAAGCACAATGAGGAGGGGAGTTGGGAGTTCACAACTAGTAAGTCCATCTATAGAATCTGGTGCCATGACCATTTTAGGAGTTAATCTAGAGATATGTGTTAAATTGGAAGGAGGACACCAAAACCCCATTGCCATGCCACTGGAAGATGTTCAGCAGCTAACGACCGAGATGGCTAGTCTACGGGTGCATAATGAGAGATTAATGTGAAATAAAGAGTGAATATTGAAAAGTCTTTCTAAATTCCAGAACCATAGAAATTCCATACCCAGCCTTGGCAATGCAGACAAGGATGAGGAACAAAGGAAGAGAGGTGAAAATATGTTGGTGGGGTCAAAATACAAGACAACAAGGGAACAAAGGTGAAAATGAAGAGGAAGTTGCTCACGCCTCAGCTCCTAGGAAAAAGAAGGAACAAAAAATTGAACTAAAAGGGGAGTTCAAGAGGATTAAACCCCCGACTTTTAACAGGGAAGTGAAAGAAACCATTGAAGCCTAGTTGATTAACATGAACAAATCCTTTCAAATATATGAATATGAAGATAACCTGAAGGCGAGATTAACCATTTATCAACTTCAGGGGAAGGCTACGTTGTGGTGGGAAGAGGTTAAGGTTGTTCATGCAATTGACGTGCACAGGGTAACTAGGGGAGACTTTCATAAACAATTTAAAGAAAAGTACTTAACAAAGCAATTTTATGATGATAAGGTGAAGGAATTCCATGACCTTCGATTGGGACAACTCTATATGGACAAGTTTGTGATCAAGTTCACATCCCTGCTGAGGTATGTATCTTATATATGGGAGGAGAAGGCTAAGGTACAACATTTTATGAGAAACCTACTAGCATTTATGAAAGAGTGTTTGGAGTTCGATAATCTTAAAACTATCGATGAGGCCATTATGAAGGCGTGCATTTGTCATCAACAAATGAAATTGAAGGGGGAAGGAAACAAGAGTTGGGTTAATGGAAAGAAAAATTTCTAGAACATAAAAAATATTAAAAGTGGAAATGCCAAGAATTTTCATAAGAACCAACACAACAAACCTCTTGGAAAGAATGAACAGAAATTCAGACTACAAAAGGAACCTAAACAAATGGAAGTATCTAGTAAACTAGAGGTCAGCTAATTGCAGATACCCCCATTACAGTATTGGGGTGGTGGGGAGCCTCATTATTACAAAAATTGCCCTCATCGCACCAAAGCGGATTTGACTAGAAACATTCAAGAGGCTTCCACAGTTGGAGAAGTGGCTTGGAGTATACTGAATATTAATGCTACCGTGGATGATCATCAAGTCGAGTACCAACCTACTATGATCAAATTCTAAGGTAAGATGCACAACCATGCTGTGTCAATTTTGATAGACCCAGGAGCTAGTTTAAGTTATATCAGTCCTAAAATCGTGGAAATGTGTCACCTACAAACTTGTAAATTTAAAATTCCCTGGTTGGTGTATCTAAACCACTAGGGCAAAAATAATGGTGACAACCAAAGTAAATGACTACCCTATTGAGATAACAAACCAACTAATTAATGTAAATCTGAATGTGTTACCTTTAGGGTCTTACAATGTCCTAATTGGGGTGGATTGGTTGGAAGAACATTGGTCCTTAGAACTGCAAAGGTAAAACTATCAATTAGCCCATAAAGGAGGGTGTCAGACAAGAAATTCACGGGGTAAGAACATCGATAAAACTTAGACCGATTACTGCTTCTCAGCTTAGAAGTAAGTGTATTAGTAAAGGATGTAATATCTATGCGGTTGAAGTAGGTTTTACTAATTAAGATGATAATTCAACCTCCTTATGAATTCTTCCAATTATCCAAGACTTTGCTGATGTGTTTCCAGAAGAGATCTTAAGGCTACCTCCCAATCAAGACATATATTATAACATAGAATTAATACTGGGGGTTGCATCTGTGTTAAAAAATCCTTATCGAATGCATATTACTTAGTTAATTGAGCTAAAGGTGCAACTATAATAATTGCTTGACAAAGGATATATTCGCCCTAGTGTGTCCCCTTGGGGTGCCCTAGTCTTGTTCGTTAGGAAAAATGATAGTACTATGAGATTATGCATTGACTACATGCAACTTAATACATTGACTATTAAGAAAAAATATCCTTTGCCAATGATAGATGATTTATTTGACCAAGTCAAAGGGGCTATGGTGGTTTCAAAGATAGATTTGTGATCCAGATATCAACAGATAAAGGTCAGGGAGGAGGACATTCCAAAAACAACCTTCAGAACTCATTATGGTCATTATGAGTTTGTGGTTATGCCATTCAGACTTACTAATGCCCTGAAAACATTTATGAGTCTTATGAATAGTGTGTTTCATCCCTATCTTGATAAATTTGTCCTAATTTTTATTGATGACATCCTTATATACTCAAAGAATTTGGAGGAACATAAGAAACATTTGCAAATAGTTTTTCAAACATTACAAGAACACCAACTATATGCCAAATATAGTAAGTGTGACTTTTATAAGGATCATATACAATACTTAGGACATATAATTTTCGTAGAGGGGATAGCTATTGATCAGGAGAAAATTAAAACTATTATGGAATGGCTTGTCCCTACTAATGTTACTCACATCTGATCTTTCATGGGTCTAGTAAGATATTAATGTCATTTTATTGAGGGATTCTCTAGAACGACTTATCCTATAACTTGTTTACAAAAGAAAGGAAAATCCTTCAAGTGGACCACTGACTGTTAGCATAGTTTTGAGTTATTGAAACATTTATTAACCTCAACTCCAGTGTTGAAAATTGCAAATCGAGAGAAGGAATCCCTCGTCTGCATTGATGCGTGTCAAGAAAGAGTGGGAGGAGTATTGATGCAAGAAATCAAAGTAATTGCATATGAATCCTGGAAAACATAAGAGCATGAGCAAATATATTATGCTTATGATTTAGAGTTAATTGTGGTACTACACTCTTTGAAAGTATGGAGACATTACTTACTGGGTAAAAAGTTTTTGTTAATGACTGACCATAGCATCTTAACCAGTTTCTTTAAACAACCTAGTCTTAATGCATGACAAGCTAGGTGGACAACCTTTTTAAGTGAATTTTATTTTGATATTAAGCATTTAAAAGGAAAATAAAACCGTGTAGTGGATGCATTAAGTAGAAAATCACATCACATATATGAAATTTCATATAGTCAAGTGGAATTTAATTTTTCAGATTTGATCAAAGAGGTTGTGAATAAGGATCTGGAATATATGTTCTTGTGGCAACAAACCAAACAAGTAAATAATTCTGAACAAGAAATTGAGTATAGTATAGATAAAGAAAAATGTTGACCTTTAGGGGAAGAATATATGTTCCCAATCAAATGGTTGTTAGCAAATTAATACTAGATGAATTTCACAAGAGACCTTATGCTGCCCATCCTGGATATCAAAAAGTATTTTCTATTATAAAAAAAACTTATGTCTGGCCTGGAATGGGAAAATATATCACTGAATACTTGGCCAAATGCTTGGAGTGTCAGCAAGTAAAGGATGAACATCAACACCCATCCAGGTTTCTTCACTCGCTACCCATCCCAGAATGGAAGTGAGAAGTAATTACTCTGGATTTTATAACAAGCTTGCCTTAAACTAAGAAGAAAAATTATTCAATCATGGTGGTAGTAGATAAGTTGAGTAAAGTGGCCCATTTCATTCTTATTCAATCTACATATAAAATCGTGAAAATTGTAGATATATTTATATGAGAAACCCACATAAATATATTGTTGGAATCACGATTTCCGTTACATCAGAACCTATAGGTGTTAGTAAACAAACGCATCGCCAGTGTTAATGAATCCACGAGAGGTGTTTAAGCACATGTCAAAACATATGGGGAACATTGATTTATCCAATATCCAACAATCTCCCCCAGCGTGAGCCAGGTGTGATTCGAACTCAAGACCTTTGGCTTTGATACCACTTGTTGGAATCACGATTTCTGTTACACAAAAACCTGCAGGTTTTAGTAAATGAACACATCTTCAGAGCTAACAGATCCACGAGAGGTGGTTAAGCACATGTCGTGAAACACATAGGGAGCACTAGTTTATCCATTGTCCAACAATATTCATACTATATGGAATTCCAATGGTTATGATCTGTGACAGAGATGTGTAATTCACATCAGTATTCTTGAAAACTCTCTTTACAAGTGTAGGCACTCAAGTTTAGTTTAGCACTGCATATCACCCATAGATTGATGGGCAAACGGAGCGCATAAACAAAGTGTTAGAAGATATCTTAAGAATATATGTGATGCATCAACCAAGTAAATGGGAGGGTTACCTACACTTAGTGGAATAATTGGCATACAATAACATCTATCATGAATCGTTGAAGACGAGCCCTTTCAAAGTTTTATACGGAAGAAGGTGCAAAATACCCATTAATTGGAACAACCTAAAAGATAAGCTACTGCTAGGACCTGGTATGCTAGCAGAGATGGAGCTCACTGTAAAAAGGGTCCGACAAAACTTGAAGGCTCCCCAAAATAAGCAGAAAGCATATGCAGATAAGAAGAGGACTTATAAGGAGTTTCAGGTAGGGTATCACGTGTATGTATGATTGAAATCAAAGAAAAGAACCTTGCAGTGGAAGGGATGCACAAAATTAGCCCCTTGATACCGTGGACCCTTCCAAATTCTATAAAGAGTTGTACATGTTGCATACCAACTTGCATTATCCAGCTACATACGAGTCCATAATGTGTTTAACGTCTCTTTATTAAAAAAATATGTATATGACTCTAGACATATTATTAACTGGAAAGAGGTGAAGGTAAAAATTTTAATAGATAATATTTCCTTGATAATTGATTCTGTTTATTAAATACTCATAAGCGAATGATATTTTGCGATGTGGATAAGGTAGAACCAGATGGAGAGTTCCTAGTAAAGCCTCTATGTATTTTCGTTCGAGAGAAACAATTCTAGAGAGGTGAGCTATCACCTAGGTTAAAGTATAGTGAAAGCATTTAGCCCAAAAGAGGCCACCTTGGAGGATGGGAGCTTGATGCCAGAATCATACCTTGACCTATTCCAAGGGAATGAGTAAACAAAGAGAATGGTGGTTTTCTCAAGGGGGCAGTTGTAACACCCTTGGTCATGTAAATAATTGTCATTTACTTTTTACTAAACAACTTGGTAATTCGAATTTGGTATAAGTTGGTAAAAGAACTTGAATATACAAGTTTACTATCTTTATTATTTGTTTTGAACGTTATGTTGAGTCAGAGAAATGACGAGGAAAAACTTTAAAAGGAAATCTTGAGTTTCCAGCTAGTTAGATAGTTACTCCCCTTCTTTGGAGAGACTAAAAAGAAAACAACTCAGTTTGGGAAATGCCCTGAGTGGCTGGAGAGGGGAGTAAGAGGCAATAAGGAAAAGAGATCAGATTGTGATAAGACGTTTTCCAATTGAGCAAGTGTACTGTTGAAGGGTGTTCTTGAGCTGGTCACAACGAGTAGAAACATGTAAGAGGCAATAAGGAAAAGAGATCAAATTGATAAGACGCTGTCAAAGTGAGAAAGTGTACTGTTGAAGGGTGTTCTTGAGTTGGTCACAATGAGTAGAAACCCTGGAATGAGATTCTGGACTAAACTGGAGGTCTTGAGGTCCCAGAATAGCCATTTGCTTATACTGCTATGGAAACTCAAAGAGGCTTGGGCAAGACCATGGGTTGGGTGGTTAAAAGAGTCTCTTCCTGGTTCTATTTCTTTGGCAGAACTAACTAAGACAAACACGTGTTTTTTTTAATTGAAATCAAACTGATATCTTAAATATATTTGTTTTCGGGAAGAGAAATTTCATCTTTTTTAAAAATGAGTAAGGGTTTTTCTGTTACGATTAACTACGAATACAAATGCGAAATTAATATTTAAGGCAATTGACTACATCGTATAAAATATGGTCTTGTTGTTAACTATGTAACATAAATAATGGACTCCTGGTTTTGATTTAGCAAACAAAAAGGGTGGTTTTGCTTTAGCAAACAAAAAGGGTGAAACTTTGAAAGAATGTAGAGGAATTATAATAGGAAGGGAATCATCATCTCCCTGTCTTTACGATAAGAGGAGTTTGCTACAGATGTTAGAAGAACTATTGACCATTTGCATAGATAGACATTAACGGAACTAATATGCCTAACCAGTAAAAGAATGCAACGGTGACAGGTTTTGTTTTAACACTAGTTACGAAGGTTGGTAAAAATTAAAAGAGAGATAGTATTAATCAGTCATGTTGCTGGGAATGGCCATGGTCGAGTTAGCACCCTGGCCAGGGCGAAGTGTTCAACCACCTGGGCGTAGTCCCAATCGGGCAAGAGAACAAACACATGTGCAAGGCACCCTATGAATTTGTTTAATTAAAAGAATAATTGATAACAATATTGAAACTTCTACAATAACCAGAATATCAAACTAGTCAGATAATCAAAGAAAATAATTCAAAAACCCTCGTAATAACATACAAATTTATACCGAACATTTGAACATTGAAAACCAAGCAGAGAATGCATTTGAATACATGCAAAATGAATAATGTGACAAGGGTTGCTATTTCAAGAAATAATGAAACATTCACAAAAAAAACCAAGTTGTTTTAAACACCAGGGCCGATACGACCATTACCCTCTTATAATCTCATACAAATAATTTGAAGTATCAATTGACAACCCTACTACTACATGATCACAAAGGAGCTGTCAGCATAAGGACGCAACTATGCTTTTACTTAAGTACAAAAAACATGGCAAAATCCCCGGACTTAGAGGGTAATAACCTAATAAACAATAGGCCCTCATAATGGAGCTACGACCGTTTTTAAATAACCCAGATATATTCTGGGCAGAGTGAGAAAATGGTAGAGTACTCGTAAAGAAAACACCGACGGAAACCCATTACTGCATGCAATCATTTCTACCTCGTCGATGAGTAGGGTTAACTTATAACAAGAAATACACCACCTTACCTATCAAAACAATAAAGGCTTAGGGTTAGACTATGTAGCAAGTATTGAAAACAATGAAACTCGAAGGGATGAAAGCAATCTTTAAATTATCTAGAATTCTTTGGGCGTTAAATGGAAGGATTCGGTCCTGGTAGCAATGAAGAGGTAAAGAATTAGAAGACAAGTGTAACTCTCAGATGCCGTAGAGGAAATCCCTAGCATAAATCTTATACATAAAAGTCATTACCTGAGTGTTGGGGGTAAATCCTAGCAAACCCGTGAACTGGAGCATCCTGCCAGTTCAAATTCTATTCAATAAAAAACCTAGAACATTAAGTATATGTGAATCCCAAAACCAAATAGAAAGCAATGCGAAGGAACACTTTAAGATTTGTCAAAGAACAAAGCAAATTGATTACCATATCATGCCCGAGAACAAATAAATGTGAAACTGTAACATCGGAAAGAGAGGTTGTAGAGGTCTCCCGTCAGGCTTGAGAGATGAAATGAGTCGAACCGTGAGGTTTTGTCCCAATTTCATCAAAACCGTTGGATGGGTTCTCTAGCCGATCAACGATTGATCCTCCACCAAGTGACAAGGCATTGAGGCTCGAGAAAATTCGAGGAGATACATGCACCTTGAAACGAGTGCCCACTTCATGACTCATCAAGCTTGACATGATGGTGTCGCAATGAGAGTTAAAACCCATCACGTTAAGCAGGATGGATAACCATGCAATATGAGACTATTGAATGACATAGTTAAGGTAATAAATTTCATTATACACCGGAGTAAGGAATGAGAACCTTAGTCATTAACCATATCATATAATAACGTTCAAAATTTAGCAAAGGGAATTACTGCCTTTATTGTTGAGCCAAACCTTGGTAACTTTCAGATAATTAAAAAATGTATATTCATATTGATTTCTTAAGTGTAAGGTTAAGAACAATTTTTTTTAGGTAATGGGTGTTGATGTATGTTACAAATAGTTATATAGAAATAGTAAATATCATTTTTGTCCTTAATAGATTCCAAAGTGCTACCAGGTTATATATAAACAAGGCTAAATCTGTCCTCTTCCACAATGACATCAATATGGAAATGGTGAATTGGATCTCTGAGTTGTTTGGAATAGAGTCGAGGCCGATCAAGGATGGTTTAAAGTATCTGGGTTTTCAGTTAAAAGCCAACAGTTACTCTAAAGCGGACTGGCAGTGGCTGATAGACAGATTCTACAAAAAGATCTCGGCCTGGGAATACAAGTGTTTATCCTTGGCAGGAAGAATTATTTTAACTCAAGCTGTATTGTCGCAACTGGCTGTATACTGGGCACATATTTTCTTCCTCCCTGCAAGTATCATCCATAAAATGAACAAGATTTCTGCAAATTTTATATGGGGTGGTAAATCACATCAGAAAAAATATCACCTTTCTAAGATGGAAAAGATCGTTGTGCCCAAGAGCTTAGGAGGATGGGGATTATTGGATTTGAGGGTATTTGGTAAAGCACTCCTTTGCAAGTCTCTGTGGAGAGGGATCTTTGGGGAAGGGCCGTGGAGCATCACTATCAAAAAGAAATATATGAAAGGAAGGGACATGGAATACTGGTTCAGGAAGGGTAGGATTGGAGCCATATATGGATCAGCTATTTGGCTCAGTTTTCGCAAAATCGAGCAATACTTTTTAAAGAATTTGAAGTGGAGATTACAATCTGGCAGCAATATATTTATTGGCATAGATCCCATCTTGGGTGGTCAGGAGAGCATATTCATTCCCGAGACGCTTCTTATTTATTTCCACAGAATTGGTTTTTTTACTTGGGACAAGCTCATATCAGCATGGCAAGGTCCAATTCCCCTTTGGAAAGAGGCCATTGATATTGGCATGCCGGATTCTATGGTTGGGCTTTGGAACTCCATCAAGGAATCTATGAAAAGCTGTGGCTTTCATCGCTCAAGGACTGTCGACTATCTGATTTGGTCGGTTCGAAATGCAAACATGTCGGTTCAAGTAAAAGACATTTACACAGATTTGATTGGATCAAAGGTCCCTCACTCTAGCTCGATTTATCCACCACTCTTATGGAAGACAGGATGCCCTCCGAAATCAATATTTTTCTCGTGGCTTGTGTTCCACAATAAAAATTTGACATGGTAGAATTTGAGGAAAAGGAATTGGCCTGGGCCGAGCAGATGCGCCATGTGCGATTCCCATGAGGAATCCAATTATCACATGTACTTCCAATGCCAATATATGATGCAAATTTGGCAGGATCTGGCAAATCTATATGGTTTCTCTCTCATTGTTTTTGCTTCAACTCAGGCAATGTTTGATTGGTGGAGTGGGCAAAGAGACTCATGGAGGCCCATGATTATTATTGTCCTATGGTGCGCCTGGAAATGGAGAAATAGCAAACTTTTAAATGAATCAAAGATCCCCCTCAAGTCAATATTGCAACATATCATTTTTTCTATGATTCTATGCCAAAAAAGCTGCCCAAAATGAAAAATGGCAACAGTAAAGAGAAGGTGTGCTTCCGCTCAGAAGCCCCAAGGGCGTTTTTTGATGGGGCTGAGCAACAAAAAATTTGTGGATGCGGGGTTCACATCATAATGGACAGGGATCTTCAATACTTTATTTCTTGGAATGGAGGAAAGCACACTAATGGTTTGGCTGAGGCGAGGGCTCTAGCGGGTCTTCTCGCTTTTTGCATCTTTTTTGATATTCAGGCTATTTCTATTTTTGGAGACTCCAAATCTATGATTGATCATTTCTTGGGAACGTGCCACATCAAGAGGCCCCACCTAGCAGGGTGTTTGGACAAAATCTTGTTCTTTTGGGGACTCATAAAAGATAGCTCCATTCAACACATTTGCCGTGCTCATAATCAGCAAGCTGACTGCCTATCAAAGGAGAGTCTGCTTCTTGGTACAGGTACTTGGTCCTTGAAGATTATATCCGGTGAGAATTCCTGTTTCATCCAGGATTTCTCTATCCCTGGATGCTGACTTTCCTATGGTTATTTTCAGGAGTTTTCTCTATCATCTTTTTTTTTCTTAATCTTTGTACATGTCGTGGTATATGGATGCCCAGCAATCTCTTTTGATCTAGTCTTCATATCTGATATGGTCTGGTATGTGACGCATATATAAATGGTATTTGTTTATGTCTGATAGTTTTTGGAATAGCTCTGACGGTTTTTTTTACCTCATGGGGGAATCATTCCTCAGTATTCGCTGTCATGTTTTGTCTTCAAAATCAAGATCCTTCAGCTTCTGATAGCTATTTTTTGTACTATCTGGAACCTTTATATATTCTCAATATAATACAATGAAATTGTTTCGTTCTGAAAAAAAAAATATCATTTTTGTATTTTGTCCAAATAAATACTTTCGTAACAAAATATGAGACTTTCTCTTCTCTATGAAAAGAAAGTATATATAATTTTGTTTTACCTTCACTCACTCAGCTCGTTTTGTGTGTTCTCTAAAATGTGTGATTTTCAAATCTTTATTTTTGTTCTTAAATACTTTTTGATGAGATCACTTTTTCAGTTGAGAATTTTTGATTTCACTCCAAATCGTCTCAATGAAAAGTCAACAAGAATCATAAATTTTCTAACTAGATATTAATATATAATATTAATAATTAACTTATTATACTAAAAACATTAATAAAAGTTAAGTTTAATATATATATATATATATATATTTTGTAAATATCTTAATTTTATTTAAATTTTAATGAAGATTGTGCAAGTAAAATTAGAATATTTAAATAATATTCCACAACATTAAACTTATTTAAAATTTTAATTTAATGATGATGATGGTGGTAGTTAACATCCACTGAGACCAAACTTTGGTCTATCGGACCTAAAGAAACAAATTATTTAGTTTGATTTAAGATTTTATTCCTATGCTCAAAAAGCTTGGAGAGAAGCCTCCCGAGCTCACTATAATTTTGACATTGTAAAAGGCTAGGAAGGCCAGTATTGCGACATAGATTATGAAACTGAGATCTAATGTGGTTGTACGTGGGGCACTTTAAGAGGAAGTGGTTTTCATCCTTGATGTTCCTATTCTCACAGAGATGGCAGATCCTTTCCATCCATGGTGTTTTAGGAACTGCCCAACGACCTGTTTCACTTTGGAGCTCATGAGAGTTTGTTCTAATTTTCGCTATATTAATTTTCTTCTTTGAGCTTAGTTAAAATAGAAAGATACTTTTGATCTTCTAGGGTGGGGTTGATGACCTTCTTATAATAACTTAATTTTCTTTTAGCTGCTAAATCTTTTTCACACCACATTTTTTCTTTGAACTTGGAAGTAACAATATTTTTAATGTTATTAATGTTTTGCAATGCATCATTCTCATTGTTCTCCCAATGGTTTAACCAGGCCCTCGTGTCTTTATACCACCCCCACTTGAGCCTTAGGTGGTTTTGGCTGGAATTTAAAGCTAGCTTAGGAAGTCTATGATCTCCTATATTATTGAGTTTGTGCTTGTAAACAGAAGCCTAGTCATAGCTAGGCTCTCAATAGGGGAAAGACCTACTTCTATAAGGAGAATAGGATAGGGTGTATTGCTTTTAATTTTCAGGTTATATGTTATAAAACACTTCTGGATCTGCTCAATCTTTCTCCAGGATTCTCTAGAGATGCTGCAACCGCAGACCTCACATCCATATAAGATAACATGAGTGACTAAAGTTTCAAAGAGGAACTTCTTTTTATCCCACATTACGAGGTTTGCTGTTTTACAATTATTTTCAAGACCAAAATAAGCTTTCCACCCCCCATTAATCTTTTTCTCAATGCTATAGTTCCAGTTGAGCTTGTGATGAATATCAATTCCTAGGTACTTGTAAGAATAGACTTCCTCCAAGTTATTATTGTCATACATAAAATTAGCGTAAGTGTCCTTCTTAGATTTGATAATCATAATTTTTGTTTTGTCAGTGTTAACAGTCATACCCATGGTGGAGCAGAAATCCTTAAGAAGCCTAAGTTTCTTATCAAGATGAGATAGGCACCTTGCGAGAACAACAATATCTTCAGCATAGAGAAGAAGGATGATGATTATCCCAGCTAAGATCGTGCCAGCACATCCTGCTTCCTCTAAATAACCTTCAAGCTTGTCGATGTAAATGCCAAATAGGGTAGGGGAGAGGGGGCAACCTTGTTTAACTCCAATATTACATTTAATATATTTCGACCACCCCTCATTGCTTTTAGCTTGGCAATTACATTCTCGTATAACCTTATAGCGACAACTCTCAACTCAAAAGGGACCTTTAGCTCTTCTAATCTATTCCAAAGGTTGTTTCTAGGAACTATATCGAAAGCCTTTCTAAAGTCCACAAAGCAACAAAAGAGATTGGATTTATCATTACAACATTCCTCCACAATGATCCTAAGCGTAATGAGGTGATCTATTGTTGAGTGATGCCTTCTAAAACCCGCTTGGCCTTTAGCCTGCTTACCTTCACTTTCAAGCCACATGCTCAACTTCTTTTCCAAAACAATACCATATAACTTGGCTAAGAGAGGGTTGATCATAATTGTCCGATAATTAGAGGGGTTATTTGTATCCCACTTTTAAAAATAGGGATAATGAGGCTCTCAGTCCATGGTTTAGGGAACCCTTGCATGACTGCTTGATTGAAAAGCTTGTGGATGTGGGGGATGAGGACAAGACCTCCAATTTTTAAGATCTCTACCTGGTAACCTTCAATGTCCTTAGCTTTCCCATTTGCCAGGCGATTAACCCCAAATTCAATGTCCTCTATTGACAAAACTTCTTTCGTTGTGAGCAGGGTTTCAAAGTTATCCATGACATTTGGAGATTCATAAAGCTTTTTAAGATAGGAATTCCAATCGTGTAAAGCAATTTTATTATTATCTTTAGTTTTCCTATTCAGAATCTGCCTCCAAAATTTCTTAGGAGCTACCTTAGAGAGGTGTAAGGGATTCTCTTGTCTTTTACAAATGCACTGCTTCTTTTTCTTTTTAGTTAAGACTGTGTATATTTTTATTTTTATTTTTATATTTTTAATTAGTTTTATATATATATAGATTGATTATATTAATTTTATTTAAAATTTAATAAAATTTATATAAATGAATTAAAATATTTAAATAATATTTCACAACATATGTATTCAAAATTCTATTTAAAAAAAATAAAATTATAAAATTTACCAAATATACAAAAATGGCTGCAATGATGTCATAAAACAAGCTGGTTATGGTTCTAGCTCACATATAGGACCCCAAAATGGTTTGGGGTACGGAATAATTGAGTTTGGGCAAAAATAAATCAAAACAGCATTCCGTAAATCATTTGGCGTTAGTCCGCAGTGATTGACATTTGAGCAAAAATAAATCAAAACAGCATTTTTTATCATTCACTGGATGACCCTTGAACAAAGATAGACATCATGGTGCAAGTTGTTAAAATAATAATCATCATATCGCAACGACCTTACCACGTTGTATCGAGCAGCTGTACGACAGAATATGTGATGATCACGTCTTCTCTGAATCCAAACCTTCGCACGTTCCATCTTTCTTATCTTTCCAATTATAGATCACCTCTACAATCGAATATGTGATGATCATATTCCTGTTGTATGAATAAAATAATATGTGAAGATGGTGTTCTATCTATATCCAAACTGGAAACCATGTTCGCCTTACCAAGACCAATTCCTACCTAATATCTCTCACTTTTCACGATTCGAAACTCGCGCACTGAGAATTGACCCTGCATCCACAAGTACAATACCCATCCATCCATATAAATACATACCTTCACATTCAAATTCTCATACTCGTTTCTTTCTCAACCTTCTATAGCGCTATCGCTTAACATCAATTCTCCGTGCCCCTCCACTTTTAGTGTCTTGAAACGCCAATGGCGAAGCTTCATCATCAGCACTGTAAATCAGCCCTCCTCCTATTATTTTGGGCCTTAGCTGCCGTTGCACTAAGCTTAGACCTTGGAGTTGTTAATGAAATAGTGGGTGGTCAGAACCTCCGAAATGGAGAGTTTAAAGCACCGGGTTTTTATAGTGATCAACCTAGAGTGGGTTTCTACCGTTGGAGTTGTCCAGGTGCAGAATCCATTGTGTTTGAGGCTGTGCGAAATGCATACATGAAAAACAGTGGAGTAGCTCCTGGACTCATTCGAATGCATTTCCATGATTGTTTCGTCAGGGTAAGGCGCAATACTCATTAATCCATCATACCATACGTAAATTTATCAACATTTTCTCGTGCCTCTGCTAATACTTTATCACCTATTGCTTTCAGGGATGCGATGGGTCTGTTCTCATAGACTCCATTGCCAACAACACCGCAGAGAAGGATAGTCCAGCTAACAATCCGAGTCTTCACGGATTTGATGTCATTGATGCAGCGAAATCAAGATTAGAGGAGGTCTGCCCAAACACTGTTTCTTGCGCAGACATCCTCGCATTTGCTGCCAGAGATAGCGCAAAGCTGGTAATTATATTGTCTTCTTTCGCTCACAATTTTGTTGCAAAAGTCCTGCACCACAAATACCTACAAACTAACCGGTACGCAATATTGGAGGGCCACTGATTTTCTCATAAATGTTGGCAGGCATCTCCATATGGGTATGGTCTCAGTTGGGATGTTCCGGCTGGACGGAGGGATGGAAGAATTTCACGCGCTTCAGATATCGTGGGAAACCTACCTCCCCCATTTTTCAATGTAACGCAGCTAACCCAAATCTTTGCAACCAAAGGTTTCTCACAGGAAGAGATGGTCATACTCTCTGGTACGTACTAATTATTGTGAATGTTTATTAACACACTCTATTGCAAACAAAGACCAGTCCCAGTGGTAATGTGGTGTTTTTAATCGTTAAAAATAAGTCTTGGAAAAAGTTATTAATGAAGATGTTGAAGTTTTAAATATTGAGTATTTTGAAGAACATAAATCGTTAATTTTCTTGAGGTGGAGGGATTTCAAATCTAAATCATAACAATTTAAACTAACTCCAATATCATGAAGTCGTTATATAAATGTTCATCATTGTAATTTGCAATGTTCACCTGTGGGTGGGTGCATGCAGGAGCACACACAATTGGCGTGTCTCACTGCTCCTCATTCGTAAGCAGGCTCTACAACTTCAACGCTACTTTTCAGACGGACCCATCTCTGGATCCTAATTATGCTAACATGCTCAAGGCACGCTGTCCCCAAGGAAGCCCCAGCAACGTGAAAACGACAGTTCCCATGGAGATTATGACGCCCAACAGCCTAGACAATGTGTACTACGACGAGCTGAAAAGGAATCGCGGTTTGTTTACCTCCGATGCAACTCTGTTGACAGATCCAAACACCAACAATGTGGTGAATGCAAACTCGGGGCGCTATAACCTGCGCAGGTGGCAGCTAAGTTTTGGTGCAGCGATGGTTAAGATGGGAAAGATCAGCGTATTAAGTGGGAATGAGGGAGAAATCCGGCACAACTGCAGGGTCATTAACAGCTAATCTAAGCCCTCATAAGCTCTTTGAGATCTAAAATAATTCATCATCCTCACTCACTCCTGGTGCTGCATAACCCCGCCATTCTTATATTCTTCTTTCACCAATAAAACACGTACTACTCTCACGAGTTTTACCTGTTATTTGTTTTCCTCTTAGTTAGCTCTAAGAAGAAAGTCTTCGCATTTGATGAGTGATCATGTATGCCAGAGTTCTTTCTTGTATTTGTTTTCCTCTTAATAAAATCTTTGTATTCGATTTTTTAAGTGAAGGATCGATTATTGAGTGACGTGTGTTCAGGTCTGTGGCATCGGCCATCTGTTTATAAATAATTTTTCCTTATAACATTTAGAGTTAATATTTGTGAAATGAATCTTAGAATTAATATTTGTGAAATGATATGATATTTTAAGGTTCACCAAACTAAAAATAATTTATAAGATCATTAGTTCTCTGTTCCCTGTTTTCTTTGCTTTTTACAATTCAATCTTTTTAAGATTCAAATTTATGAAATAAATTCAATCTTTTTAAGATTCAAATTTATGAAATAAATTCAGGATAATTTTTGGATAGTTAAAACAATTAATTTTATTTTATTTGTTATTTTATATTTTTTATAAAAATAATTTACAAAGTTCTTATTAAACTAATTTAAAATTCTCATTATTATACTTTTATATAATAATGTAAAAATATATTTATCTTCCTTTATTTTTCTTATTATGGGAAATTTAAATAGAAAAATAACATTTCAGTTGAGAATATATTACCTTTTTTCTATCTCATTTAAATTGAGGAAAAAAATTATTAATTACTTGGTTCATTTTTTAAAAGGTTATTTTAAATATTTGATTAAAATATATTTATTTAAAGTATCATGAGTAATTATTTATAATTTGGAAATAAATATGAAATTAGTAAATATCTATTTATCTATAGAGTAAATGTGAAATAAGATTAAGGAAAAAAAGCTTGAATTAAGATTTATTAAATAAAATTTAATAATTATTATAAAATAAGGAAAATATCATGAAAAAATATTATCTCAACCCTAATTTTGATATAACACTATTAATCTTAGATTTTACCCACTCAATTCTTATCGTTTATCCCGACATTATTGGGCTATGTTAAACTCTCCTCAATTAATCGGTCTGATATTTCGTTTATTATTGATTTAAGGTTCAGCGTCTAATTTCTTTGAATTAACCTTTTCCCTATCAATATAAAATTTTAATTTTAGTAGTAAAAATTAAACTTGCGTAATTGACTGCTCATGTTATTTTTTTTTTTCCAATAAAGTTAAATTTTTTAATACCGATAACGAATATAAATTTTCACGAATAGTTTTCATTCTCAGTTTTTTTTATAAAAAAATTAATTAGCTATTATCTAATTTTAATATTATTGTCAAACAAGACATCAAATTGGTGTATAAGACCTTTTTGTTTATGCTACAAGAAATTTATTTCTCTGTAGCTATTTAACTGCGAATAAAAACTATATGATATTATATAGTGATGTGTGGTGAGGCTGCTGGGTTCCCTAGGTAAAACCCCTAGGTCAGGTTTCAAATCACATTGAGTGTATTGTCCTACGGCTCAAGGAGTAGACTCCCCACTCGCTGGAGTTTCAGCTTTCTTAGAAGTTTGGCAGTTATCGATCCCCCACGTTGTTAAAAAAAAAAAACCTCTACACCAAATTAATGTATAAGACTCCTTATTTGTAAAACAAGAAACCTACCTATTTCCTCATCCTTCCTATAGAGATATTCATGACTCTTTTGAGCTTCCATTATCATCCTGTCATCCCTGACGATTTCCTCACATTCAATGTCTTCAAACTCCACGCCTTACGCGTGCTCACAAATTTAGTTGTCACAATCGGCCTTGCGCCCCCACACTCTGAATTTATCTGTATTATCACACTCCAGATTTTGTTGTTAGCATCACATTACCTCAATCTACGCATTTATCTTAATTATAAATTTAAAAAACATATAGAAATCTGATAAACCACAACCAACCATGTCAAGTATTTGAATAAAATAATCAAAACAGGTTATCAAATATGAATCACCTCTGATTATATTTAAAAAAAAACTTTTATAGTTTACATTGAAAGTATCTATTTACATAGACTCTTAATCACGTCCCTATCTGACTCTGACCATTACAACCGCACTCTCCTCTCAGCAAATCATTTGTCGATCAGAAAACACAAATAATACAACACACAACTTGAACTTTACATTGACATCAAATGACTTTTATACATGTTGATGAAGTTTCTAGATTTTAGTTGTGGGTAGCTTTTTAAGGAAGCTATTTAAAGTTGTGAGAAGTCTCAATACAATTTTTTGAATTTTTGACAAGAAACTAGACTCAATGCATTTAATGCAGGTGGTTGGAATTAATGTTTTTCAACATTTCTCTTTAATTCCAACCATAAGATAAATACACAAAATATCCTATAGCACAATTCATAAGACACAAACATACTCTTAATTGACATTCATGCTGCTCTAAGTTTCAGCTAAGCTTACAACATAGTTTGAATTTTCTACCACACACCATTTCATAACACATCTTTCATTTTTTCCTTCTTGCTAAAGGGTCCATGCTTTTTCATTTGTTGATGCAATTTCATTTTCACCTTTCTTACCATAAAATAGTGATGGAGATTCTCTTTTCTTGATTGCGGGTTAACATTATTTGTATTCAACATTGCTTCACGTTCTTGCCAGTTATGTTTGTACTTAATTCTTGCAATTTTTTCTTTATCACTTCTTTTTGGCTATCAATATCTGCACACTTAAAAGCAACGCTATAAAAAGAACCATTGTCATCCTTCAACAATGTAAACTTTGAAACGGGAACTATAAACACATTATTTGTATTCAATATTGCTTCACATTCTTGCCAGTGATGTTTGTACTTAATGCTTGCAATTTCTTATTTATTACTTATTCTTGGCTATCAATATATGCACGCTTAAAAGCAATGCTATGAAAAGAACCATTGTCATCCTTCAACAATGTAAACTTTGAAATGGGAAATATAAACTCAAAACGGAAACTCTGGCAAAAAAACCCCGAAAAAACATGAAAAACAGTGCTAAAAAGAAAAGTGTCTATACTACAACGATGGTTTCTTTTTTAGGGTCAATTTTGAACATGTTTTAAAAATGGCAGTGAAAATGATTTTTTTTGTGCAAAAAACACCCTGAAAATGAAAAGTGTTGATACTGAAATGATGACATTTTTTTAGGGTAAATTTTCAACATTTAAAAAAAAAAGTCAGTAAAACCAAATTTTTATGTGCAAAAATTATGCAAAAAACACCCTCGAAATGAAAAGCGTTGACACTGAAATAACACTTTATTTTTTTCTAAAGTAAATTTTCAACATTTTAAAATAATGGTGTGAAAGTTTTTATCATGACTTGGAAAAACATTAAAATTTCAAAAGAATAATGAAAACATAAAATTAAAAATAAAACAAAAAATTAAAACAATGTAAAAAAACCCAAAAATAAATAAAAAAAATTGCAAAACGTAAATAAAAATATATATTAAAAACAAAACATAAAATAAAATAAAAAATTCAAATATACAATTAAAAAAAAAATTAACTATAAAAAAAATGGGAAATTTAAAAAAAAAAAAACTATAAAATTAAGTAAGTAAAAATAGAAAAATTTTAAAAAAGTATATATAAAAACTAGAAAAAAAAATTAAAATTTAAAACAAAGTAGATTAAAAAAAAAACAAATATATATATATATATATATATAAATTACTAAAATAAAGATTAAAAACGATCGTGCGTTTTTTTGAATAGGAGCTCCCGCGCCTCTGTAACTTTGCCTCCTGCGGCCCTCCGCAGGCCTCCCGCCTGGCAGCCCCTGCTGCTGGGCCTTCTGCATTCCTCCTCGACTCCCCCGCAGTCGGCCCCCGCCCCCTTCTTTTGGCCAGAGCTGCGTCTGGCTTCCTCCTGACCTTTTCATGGCTGGGAATGATCCCTCTCAGATGCAAGACAATGAAGATCAGGCTGAGATTTTTGCCTCTCTCATTTCTGAAAATGCAACCACTAGAAACAAACCTACAGCTTCAAAGTTCGTTAAGAAACTGGCTGACATCCCAGAAATCTCCCTTCCTCCTAGTCTCCCAAGGAAGGCAGCGATCTCTCTAGCAGAGAGAGGTCTGGTTGGACAATTTACTGGCCTGTGGCCCTCTCCCAGAGCTGTTCAGAAATGGGTGGAACGCAACTGGAATGCGAATATCCAAGGGAAAATCGCCATAAGATTCTGTGGAAGGGGTTACTATACTTTTCTCTTTGAAACCAAAGAAGACCGGAATCTCATCTTCAGAAATGGCCCCTACTTCATGGATTCGAGAGGTCTTTACCTGAACAGATGGTCCCCTGACTTCGACCCTGAAATGGATATACCTAATGCAGTCCCAGTTTGGGTTCGTTTGCCCCATCTCCCTCTACATTGCTGGGGAGATGAATCAGTTAAAGCCATTGGGAACGCGGTTGGAAAATACATCGACAGATGCGAACCAAAGGATAACATGCATGCCTGTGCAAGGATCTGTGTTGAAGTCGACTTAGGAAAGGGCCTCCCGGAAGCAATCAAGATCAAAGTGGACCAATGGACCCATATTCAGCAGCTGGACTATGAACAAATCCCGTTCAAATGCAAGGTATGCCATGAATATGGTCATTTTGCTAATAGGTGTAGTAAACTAAAGGAAAATGAAACAAATGAAAATGCTGAAGCTAGTGAAGACACATGGGAACAAGTCAAAAAAAAGAAATCAAACCCCAAACAGCTAGGCCCTAAACCAAAGCCTCCCCTAGATTTCCATGCAGCTCCCCTGCCTCCCCCTCCCAATTCGACTCAACCTTTACCCTCCACTTCAAATCCCTTTGAATCCCTAGAGGATGAAGATCCATCCTCCCCCCTTTCTCCACCTCTAGTCACTGCTCTAGCAGTCATTCACTCCCCTTCTCAGATCCTCCCCTCACCCCCTCCCACCATAGACCGTATCCTAACTAGAAACAAAGTCAAAGAAGCAAGCTACATCTCAGAGCCACCAAAAAAAACAGGCAGGAAATCAAATAAAGAAATAAGAGATGAAACAACAGCTAAAGAAATGGCCACAGGCACTCAACAACCGATGGACTCTTTTTTGGCCAAGCAAAGAGGAAGTGGGGAAAAGATAAAGGAGAAGAGTGGGGCTCACCAAAAACCCAGTAAGTAATGATATTGGTCTCTTGGAATTGCAGGGGCCTGGGCTCCTCTCTAAAATCCAACGCAGCCCGGGATATTATCAGCCAAGAGCAGCCAGATTTCTTTCTGATCCAAGAGACCAAAATGTCCAACCAAGACTTTCAAAAATTTACAAAAAGATACAAAAGCTTTGAAGGAACAGCAACAGACTCACTGGGTGCCTCAAGAGGAATAGGCACATTGTGGAACAAGAGAAAATGGGACCTCATCAGTCAAAAATCAACTTACTGGTGGGTCAGAACGGACTTCAAAAATAAAAACACAAATGAAGAATTTACCGTGCTCAACATTTATGCTCCAAATCATTACAGGGACAAAGCATACTGTTGGGATTCTATCAAATCAGAGTTGCAGGCATGTCAAAATAGGAAGGCAGTTCTGGGTGGTGACTTGAACTTAATAAGAAACATTGAAGAAAAAATAGGAGGAAAATATCTTGCTGATCCATCAAGAGACGCTCTGGAAGAAATAATAGAATCCTATAAACTCATCGACATCCCACCATGCAATGGAAAATTTACATGGAGCAATAAGAGAGCAGGAGCACACAATATCAAAGAAAGACTTGACAGGATCTTAATCCATGAAAGTATAGCAGCAAGATTCTCCTCAATAAAAAGCAAGATCGTCCATGCCACAGCTTCAGATCATAAGCCAGTGGTCTTGATCCTAGATAGAATAGGAAATCTCGGCCCAATCCCATTCAAATATAATAAAATTTGGGACAACAAGGAGGATTTCCGCAAGATCATCAAAGAAAGTTGGGAGATGGAAGTCATTGGATCCCCCCACTATGTGTGGGAATCCAAATTAAAACTCATAAGATCAGCAATCAAAAAGTGGGCAAAAGAGAATGCAACAATAGAGAAAAATAAGAAAATCGAGCTACACAGGAAATTGGAAAAATGGAATCAGGAAAAGGAGGCTCAACAAACTTCAAAGGAAGAGAAAACTCAGGAAAACGAAATCTTCAGGGAATTATATAGGCAGAACAGAGCAGAGGAAGAGGAGCTGAGACAAAAATCGAGGTGCCTCTGGCTCAGCGCAGGAGATAAAAACACTTCTTTCTTCCATAATAATCTCAAGCTCAGAAGAGCTGGAAATCAAATAGACAAAATCACTGCCGAGGGTAAAGAATTAAGAGAGCAAGAGGAAATCAAAGAAGCAGCCCACAACTACTTCAAATCTCTCTTAACTGCTGACTATCAGCCTCTGGACAGCGTGGACTTCCTCCTACCAGTAGAAAGTAAAATCAATGAGCAGCAAAACAACGAGTTGGAACAGGAAGTCTCGGAGGAAGAAATTAGAGAAGCCGTGTGCAGTATGCAGCCGGACAAGGCTCCCGGGCCTGATGGCTTCACAATTGCTTTTTACAGGACTCATTGGGATATAATAAAGAAAGATTTCATCAGGATGGTCAAAAATATTTTCAAAAAAACCAAGATGGGAGAAAATACAAAAACTTCCCATTTGGCGCTTATCCCCAAGGAACCAAACCCCCTCTCCTTTGATCGCTTCAGACCCATTTCCCTCTGCAATGTCTCCTACAAAATCGTCACCAAAATATTGGCTAATAGACTGAAAAAGCTCTTGCCCACTCTCATTTCAGAGAACCAAGGAGGATTTGTCCCTAAAAGACAAATATCGGATAATGTCATTCTGGTCCAAGAAGCAATACACAGCAGTTTGCATAGAAATGAAAGAGGTATGATCATAAAACTTGACATGGCAAACGCCTTTGATAGGGTCAATCTCCAATTTTTAGCAGTTGTTCTCCGGAAGTTTGGAATATCCAACAAATTTATAAACATTACTATGGAATGCATTTCAAATCCCTGGACAACTCCCCTAATCAATGGAAGGCCTAGTCGCTACTTCCGAAGTTCCAGAGGACTGAGACAAGGCTGCCCCCTCTCACCCTTCCTTTTCATCATCATGGCGGAAACCTTAAGCATACATTTGGAAAATCTAAGGAAACAAAAGGAGATAATAGGCATAAGGATAGCGAGAGGAATAAAAGAAATAAATCACTCGCTCTTTGCCGATGATACTCTCTTAATAGGAGGAGCCTCAAGCTTAATTGCAAGGAGATTCAAGAGAATCCTGGACACCTTCCTGGTTGTTTAAGGGGGAATGCTTAACAATAAAAAGTGCAGGATATACACTTGGAATGTCTTGCTCCAAGTAATGTAAAGAATCTCTCTAATCATGGACATCCCAGTCCAAATAAATTGGAGCCACTTTTCCTACCTTGGCCTTCCTTTGGCAAAGGAAGTTGTCAAGTCTGAGATTTGGAACAAGCAGATTGAAAAAATGAGAGGGCTTCTCCAAAGCTGGGGGCTGTCATGGTTAAATCTAGTGGGCAAGATCATCCTCATTAAGGCTCTTTTTTCAGCCCTCCCTATATATCAGTACGCTGTTACTTTGGCTCCAGCAAGCATCCACAAACAATTGGAGCTAATTATGAAAGGTTTTCTCTGGCAGGGAGGGAACAAGATTCAAAAAAATTTAGTTTGGTCCGATGGGAACAGGTGATTCTCCCATTCGAAAAAAGTGGCATATCCATCAAAATCCCAAGCCTAACTAATAAAGCGACGAGCTTCAAACTTGTGTGGAGAATGCTAATGGAAAAAGGCAGTTGGTGGGTTGAGGCTCTAAAAAAAATACCTTAATGGGCAGCACTCCATGGTACTCTCTGATTTGATAGTGGAAAGACCATGCATTCCTGCATGGAGACTTATAAAAAAAGTCATTACCCAAATCAAAAACCATATATCAAAGTCCCTTGGAAATGGAAAATATACAAATATTTGGTCAGACAGAATAATGGGTTCGGAGCCAAGAAACCATCTCTAGCAGTTCAGACCCCTGAAATTATGGATGGAGGCTAAAAGCATTCATTCCCTATATGACATCTCGGTTTGGGACCACAATAATTGGTCTGCTTGGAGGGACCTCCCTCTCCCAAATCATCTCAAAAATCAGTGGGCAGATCTGAAGAGAACGTTGATGGGAGCTGCCCCAACAAATAAATCCACTCAAGACAGCTTCGTTTGGGACCCAAGTGGAGGAAAGTTCACAGTAAAAGATGGGTATCAACTCCTCCAATCTAGCCACAATCTAGATAATTGGAACCTTCGGTCAGCAGTTTGGAAGAATGAATGCCTCCCAAAGATAAAAAAATTTGCGTGGACCCTCCTGAAAGGGAAGATCCTCACTGCTGAAAACCTAAAAAAAAAGGGATTCAAGGTCCTTCAATGTGCTGCCTCTGCTGTTCGGAGGAGGAAAGCAGTCAACATTTATTCCTCGATTGCCCCTTTGCCCAACACTGCTGGCACCAAATCACCAGCCCTTTGAGGTCCCCCAGAGAAAACTTCGATCAGCTCACAACTCTTAATAGAAATTGGGAAAAAGGTTATCCCTACGCAAGAAAAGGCAAAGCCATAATTACTCGAATCTGGAGATGCATTCCTTCTGCTCTCTGTTGGAAAATTTGGCTCTCCAGGAACAGCTGCATCTTCAAAAACCAAAAGCCAAATCCAGCTCTTACTCTGGCTAAAACTCTGGGCCTAGTTGCAGAAATGATAAGTGCCAACACTGTAACAAAAACCGACCACACCAACTGGCAGAAAGAAGAGGAAGAATGGTATAATAAATTCCCGTTGGTCTACTCAAAGAATAAACAATCTCCAGCAAAGTCAGGTAAGGGGAAGAAAAAATGGAAACTTAGGGGAACTCAAAATGAAATAGAACAGTGGATTCAAGAACAAAAGACTTTCACTCTTCAGTTTGATGGCGCTTCCAAAAACAACCCCGGACAAGCAGGAGCAGGGGGAATAATCACAGATCAAAATGGACAAGTCATCACCACTTATGAATGGGGATTGGGAAATATGACAAACAACATGGCAGAGGCCTATAGCCTTTTTCTAGGTACCTGCATCCTGAAAAATCTTCAAGCCAAAAATCCAGTCATAATTGGCGACTCGGCAATTATGATAGCAGCTATGGAATCAGGGGGTGACTTCAAAAATCAGGCCCTCAACAGAATCAAGCACAGGATTGTGGTAAACTCTAAACAGATGGGGATCATTCAATTCAAACATGTCATGAGGAATCATAATACCAAGGCAGATTCTTTAGCCAACAGTGCAGTCACCAGACCCGTAGGGCAGGTCCGTGAGAACAACAACACATATGATAAATCAATCCCATAAGACGCCCCTCCCCACAGACGAGCTCGTGATCCAAGGCTCCAATAGTCATCTCAACAAAAAGTCTGCATCTCTCTTCAGTCCATGCAGCTGGACGTCTGATTCCCTCTTCACTGACAACATCCATTCCCACATCCCAAGCACTGTCAAGGAAATCCTCAGGCTAATGGAAAATCTGTACCGGACAATGGAACGGGAAGAGTCTTGTGAAAAGATCACTCAGAAGTTAGGCAACAGTCATTTCGCAATCCTCAGAGGCTGCTCAAGAAATATTCGAATTGACATCCGGGACAGGAACATCTCAGAGCAGTCCGATCCACTTTCAGAGGCTCTGATGTTTGAGTGGGCTTATAAACAGCCCGTGGTGCATTGGTTCAGACAGTCCAGTGTTGCAGTTGGTTTCTGCTCTCTCGGCAAAGGCTCATGCTCCCGTCGTCCCTCCTCCAGATCGCCCCCGGTGCTATTCAGTCGAAGAAGCTCCTCAAAGTCAGCTCTGCGAGGTATAATTTCCGTCTGTCGGGATTGTATTTTCGTTCTTTTCTCTAACATCTGTGTTGTTTTTGTGATCCAGCCTCATTCAACTTCGCTGGCCTCTGTTCCACTGATCTTTGTTCCTCATTATCTCTACTACCATCCTCACGCTCTCTCAACTCCGCCGGCCTCTGTTTCGCAGACCTCTGTCCCTCATCATCTCCATTTTCATCCCTCGCTCTCTTCCTTGTTCTATTTTCCCCCTGCAGAAGCTGCTTCCTCCCTCTCTTTTCGATTCTCTGCTTCCCGCCCCCTCTTATCTCTGGAGCTCTGCGTATTATCCTCTCTCCTCTAAACTGCCCCTCCTCCATCAACTCCCTGATCTGCCTGTCTTCTTCCTCCAGAATCTCTGTTAACCTTCACTCTCCTCTCTGTAGCAAGCTAATCAAGCTCTATCTCAAGATATCCAAGATTACTCAAGACCTGTCTACAATGTCAGAAGATCCTTTGGACCGTGTTGTCACCAATAGCAGTTGCACCCTCTGCAAGGCGCACTGCTTCATGATTGCCCACTTCATCAAGCATTTTAACGAACTCAAAGAAGAAGTTCAGACAGAGAACAAATCAAAGAAGAAAAAGCTCGAAAAACAGAAGGCGGAAATCGAAGGCCTCAAAGAGAAATGCACCCACTTGGAAGAAGCCATCAACCACATTAGATCTATGAACCAAAGCATGCAAGGGGAGGCCTCAACAAAGAACAACGATAAAAAAGAGCAGCCGCCTGATGATTCGGTTAATCAGTTCTGGTGAAAATGTCTTATGCATTGTAAATACTGTTTGCTCCTAGGTCAGTTCATACGGCAATATAGCCGGTTTGCCTTCCAAGTCTTAAAAAACAAGCCTAGTGAATTGGATCAAGGGACTGCGCGCCCATTTTGGATCAATTCCACTTTGCTTCCTCTAGTATCTGTAATGGGACTTGTCCCTCTGCTGCAGCTTTTTATAATATAACAAGTATTTGACTGTGTTAAAAAAAAAAAAAAAAGAAAAAAAAAAAGATTAAAAACATTAAAACACACACATATTCAAATTAAAATATATATATATATATAAATAAATTAAAGTTTTAAAAAATATAAGTATTTTCAAATTAAGAAAATAAAGAACAAAAAAAAAAAAAAAAAAAAAAACCAACATATTTTTTATTTCAAAAAAAAAACAAAAACAAAAACATTTTAAATTTTATATCATAATTTTTTTTAATAAATTGTATTTTAAAAACATTTAATTTTAAAAAAAAAAAAAATATTATTTGTTACAAAATATTATATGCATTTTTTTAATTTTTTTTTTATAAAATATTCTTTCTTCTTTTCTTTTTTTTAATGGACAAGTCTTGCAACGGTGCTGCCCAGGGCTGCACCCCCACGGGCATCCAGGTGATTCCCGGAATCACCCACGGTTGCGCCCCCACAGGTAGTTGGGTGGCGGCAGGGCGATTCCTGGAATCATCCAGGGTCGCGCCTGCACGGGCAGCCTGGCGGCGGTTGGGCGATTTTGGGAATCGCCTAGCCGCCGATTGCCCGTGGGGCACGGCCCCGGAATCGCCTAGCCGTCGTCTGGTCGCCCGTGGGGGTGCGTCCCCGGAATCGCCTAGCCGTCGCCTGGTCGCCCGTGGGGGCGCAACCCTGGGTGGCCCGGCGGCAAGACTTACCCATTTAAAAAATAAATAAATTGATATTAAAAAAAATAAATAAATTGATATTAAAAAAAATAAAACAAATATTTTATAAAAAAAATAAAACAAAAATGCATATAATTTAAATTTTTTTATATGTTTTTGTTTTTTTAAATAAAATATATGTTGTTGTTGTTGTTGTTGTTGTTGTTTTTGTTTTTGTTTTTGTTTTTTTTTAAATTTGATAATACCTATATTTTTTTAAATTTTAAATGTTTTTTTTGTTTTGTTTTGTTTTTTAAGGTTTTTTTTTTTTAAATGTTTTTAATCTTTATTTTAGTAGTTTTTTATTTTATTTTTCTTTGTTAATTTTCTAATTTTTTAAAATCTATTTTGTTTGTTTGTTTGTTTTTTTTTTGTAGTTTTTGTTATTATTATTATTATTTTTCCAAATTCTTTTATGGTTTACCACAATTATTTATTTATTTATTTTTTTAATGTAAAAAAAAAATTGACATAAAAAGTTTTAAAGTGTAAAAAAAATGTAACATTTAAAAAAAATGTAACATTTAAAAAAAATATCCACACTTAATACATTAAAAAATTTGAAGTGTAAAAAATTGTTAAAATTTAGAAAATAATTATTTATATTCATACATTATAAAATTTAAAGTAAAAAAATAGGTCTTTTAAAAAAAGGGCATGATGCAGAATCACCACTTTTTAAAATCAGCATGCAAATCACTAACATTCTAAAACGTAATGTACATAAAAAAATTAAAGTGCCAAAAACTATGCTCTAAAAAAATATGTGTGTTCTGCATCGCCCCTTTTCAAAATCGGGTCACTTTTTTGCTATCTCTACGAAATGGGTAACAGTATCAGTTCCTGTTTCAAAGTTTACATTGTTCTTCTCTTTTAAGAAAGCTTTACTTCCTTCATATTTCTTCACTGACATAGTTGTTTGATTCATGTCTTCAACCTCTTTAATAAACTTTGTTGTTGCAAACATGTTGTCCTGCTTTTGATTTGTGTATGGAGGTAGAGAACTATTTTCACCAAACAACAACTCATCAATAAGATGCTTTTCTTGCATGAGATTGAACCACTCTTCGTGAGATACATAATTTTCATCAAATTTCATTTCATATGTTTCTGCATCAAAGGGAGTTTCCTCACTATCACATGCTACTCTATTGTTAGCTACAGACATACTTTCAGTCTTGATCCCAATTATGATGCTTACAACACAATCATCATTTGTAACAACACCACTTTCATCATCATCAATTTTCTCACTCCCCTCCATACTGTACTTCATTTCAAGAACATCCCAAAATATGTTTGCATTATGTATTTCACCAAATTCATGCAAAATACTAGACAAAATGTTTTCATCTAGAGCTACTATAATGAGAAGTAATTTATTGCACTTCTACATTTATCATCAGAATTCATCGAAGTTTCTTGGAGAAATTTCCATAAATCTACTGAACCAAGCAACCCTTCCATTTTAATTTCCCAAATCTTAAAATTTTTACCTGAGAAAGTAGGGAGAACTAGTATTAAAATCGCTTCAATATTGCATCAATGTGTTCAGTTTCTTCATGTTTATTCATATCTTCATTAGGCATGAATTCAATAACAGGAAACATTTCAAATCCTTCTACAGCTTCCGCCATTTCATTCTTTCTCTTCAAGTATATCAATTTTCTCTGTGATTATCTGAATCTCGTTTTCTGAGCCATCACTCTATCACATAACTAAATGTGCAGCAAACAATGAACTCTCACTCCTCAAAACACTTCAATTCACACCAAATTCACACCAAACATTGTTTCCAAAGAAATAATTGGCATCACACACCAAGCATCACCAGCGGTTTCACGACTCACACTGTGCAAAGCTAAACTTTGTATACCTTTGTTAGTGTACACAACAACCATAACAACAAACTCAAGTTGATAGCATAAGGCTAGTAGCCCGAACAATAATCATGCCTTCATATTCTCACTTCAAACCATGAGGCATATACAGTAAACAAATCCATTATATTTTTTTAAGGAAAAACATAAATATTTCCGTGATATGAAAGAACTTTTTTTAATAAACCCACTTGAAATATCCCACTCAAAGGTCTCCAAAATATTTTGACGCAAGGTGCTTTCACAACTTTAATGACATTGTGTAAATGTATTTAATTCTTTCCTTTTTTGGTTTTATGCAATGTTGTTAAAATAAAAGAGAATTTAAAAAACACCTGCTAGATTTAAAAAAAAAAAAAAAAAACATTATACTGCCTTTTGAGAAAATTCATACAACGTTGTTAAAAAAATAGAGCATTTAAAAAACAATTTCCATATTTAAAAAACATTTGCCATATTTAAGAAACATTATACTACCTTTTGAGAAAATTCCACTGCCACACTACACTAAGCCACAAGCTTTTACTCCACAATCAACACCAACAAGGTCTACACAACAGGCCACACCAACCACGCTCCAAGAACCACACGCAATGCTTATCTTCTGATAGTGTTGGCATCCAACAACATATCACAAGACACAATACAAAGGACCACACACAATGCTTATATTTTGACAGTGTTGGCATTCAACCACATATCAAAAGGCACAATACAACACGCAAGGCGGGATTTCAAATTACACTTTGTGACTCCACATGCAGTAGATCAATTTCATCCAACACTGAGATCCGCAACCCTTCCAATTTCTTTAATAGGACTGCTCCAGGCTCACCGCATGTTCTCTCATTCTCCTATCAGAGAATAGAACTCACAACAATTTCGACAATCTCAGCATCCACCAAGTTCCAACACCACTGCGCTAAGTGAGTAGATTACTCAACACACCAAGCTCGCCAGGCCAATGTTCACACACTCCTACACTTCGATTCTTCCAAGGCCCATATAGCTGGAAACAACCATAACGATATGACTCTTCACCAATGCGGTCGCACTAATGCGCCACACAACAACTTCTAAAGCCATGATTGGCTTCTTCAATTCATAAAAAGAAACAACACAAGCCAAACACAAGTCTCCTCTCTTCACACTGTTAAAGACTTGCAAGCTTAACACCTTCCTCTTGGCACACACCTTAGCACTCGAACAAACATACAACTCCAACACACAGCGCCCTCTTCAACCAGCTCTTAGGGCTCCACACAACTCACTGTGATTATGTCGCTTTCCCACCATAGCAAGAGCTCACACTCTTTGCACACTCAACACAGCAAGAAACTTCACGTTGTCTCACACTTTCTGCACAACGGGCTCTCCACATAGCTCTTAAACAACGCACACAACAGGCTCTCTCAGAGCTCTTTTGCACACAACACTACAAACAAAGAAAACACTCAGTGACAATCTCCAATTCTTCATCGTAGCAGACTAATCTGACGATCAACAGGCACAAAACAACCTCACCAATCTTCACATGATTGCACCAACCGTGGCATCCTCCACATACAACGTCACGGCTCCACAACACTGCAACTAAACCGAAACCCTCAGCTCTGATACCATATCAAAAAACGCAAATAACACAACACACAGCTTGAACTTTACATTGAAATCAAATGACTTTTATACATGTTCATGAAGTTTCTAGATTCTAGTTGTCAGTGGCTTCTTAAGGAAGCTATCTGGAGTCTCCAAAAGCCTCAACATAATCTCCTGAATTCTCAAGAAGAAACTATTGAAGTTTCTAAGTCTAACAGTTAGAAACCCTCCATGTACTATCTGATTTATTCCTTCCTACTTGTTCTGATTAATTAACAAGTTATTTACCATGTAAATACTGAAAATAAACACAAGTACATGCTCAACACATTATAGATCATCAACTAAAGGAAACAGAAACAAGCACACAAATGACAACGTTATTTTTGGAATATTGTCCTCGGAAAAACGCAATGCGGGAAAACTGGTGTAGCTATTTGAGGGTTTGATTTATTAAGCAGTTTCAGAATACAATCTGGGTGCTAAATCCGGATCACCCAACAGAGAAAAATATCGACAGTTCTGGCTTTTGCTCTCTGCGTCAGCTTTCCCAGCAGTTCTGTCAGTTCCCGGTAGTTCCGTCTATTCCCAGTAGTTTCGGCTTCTGCCCTCTACCCCCTGCGTCAGCTTTCCCGGCAGTTCCCAGCAGTTCTGGCTATTCCCGACAGTTCTGGCTTCTGCCCTCTACATCAGCTTTCTCGGCAGTTCCGACTTTTTCCCTATGCTCTAGCTTTCCCGGATGTTGCGTTGATCCTCCCGACACTATCTCTGTCTCTCTACTTCTGTATTCACTACCCCTCAGCTGCAACTCCAGATCACTCTCTCAACTTTCTCAGCAAACCCAACCCGAGAAAGTCGAAATCTTGATCTCTTGGTGTGTTCTCCAAGTGACCCTCAAGCCTCCTCTTATACTTTTCTCGTTGACAAATCAACGGCCGAGATTAAGTCCCTAATCAACGGCTAAGATTAGATCTGGCTTGATCCATGACTTTTGAACCATTCTAACACAATTTTATATTAATTCACATTAATATTTTATTTCCCTAAGTTTAGACTTAGGGACTCCACTAAAAATATTAATTATTTTAATATCTCCCAAACTGTTTAGAATGTGCCCAAACCCTTTCTGGGTATTGGTGATCTCATGTGCCTTAGCCTCTCCACCAATTTTTGTGGCTAGAGCACATCCGATCCTACCCCAAATCAACACTCCCTCTTAGCGAGGACTACGCTCTAATAATACTCCTCACTGAGCATCACTCTGATCATCCGGCATCGGTCCCTGTGTTGATGCTAGGCCTGCTGCCCAACATCCTCTGCACTGCTACATCCTGTACAACTACCCATGGCCCTACCATTGCCAATACTGCATCCGTACTGCAACTCCATCTGCATCTGTGCTACTGCCCATGGCCCTGCCACTGCCACTGTTGCATCTACACTGCAACCCTTCTCATCATGCTGCATCGTGTTGCCCATAGCACTACCACTGCTAACTGTTGCATTGTAACCTAGTTACTGAGAAGTAAGTAACTAATCTCCCAACTCTAACATCTCTGTCAGGCTAGAAACACTCCCGATGCTGAAGCTCCCTCTATTGTTGACAAGTGCTCCCTCTCTGACCTCTGCGCTGCTACAACAACTCCTTGCATATATCACCGATGCAAACCTATCTGTGCCATCCTGCACTGGTGAAACACTCCTGTGCCTCTCGCACCGTTGCAGCCTGTTAGCCTCGTGTTGTCCTGGGAATCTTGCACTTTAGCTCCCTCTGTCGCTCCATCCGCATTTGTCTCTGCTGACATCGCCAATACTGCTACTCCTCTTCGGGGTTCCCGTAGCAAGGTCTAATCCAAGAGGCTGGGTACCTCGAGGATCCTACCCCTCATCGCCTGTAGTTCACCTGACTACAGCTCGATGTCTCCCAACTTCTTTTGAAGTGGCACATGAGCACTCATGGCACAATCAACGTCTGTCTCCACTTCCTTCTCTGCCCTTGCTAGCGTTGCCTCGGTCTCGGAGACCTCTCCCTTACTCTTCTTCCTTGGACACTGGGTCGCATAATGACCTAGCTCCCCACAATGGAAGCAATTGACCTGGGAGAGGTCCTTCTTCTTCCGTTTCTTCTACTTTCCCTCAGATGCTAGGGCAACATCCTCCTCCTCCTCCTCCTTCTTGATTCTGGTCCCCTTACTACTGCTTCCCGTCTTGGTCACCCTCCTGATCTCTTCTTGGTGAAGAGCTGCCCACATTTCCTCCCAATCTAGAAGGGTTGCCCTGCCAAGTATGCTCTGGACAAACACCTCCCATTCTTTTGAGACTGCATTCAAGGCCATTCTCATCATCAACTCTGGAACTGGTGTGGCCCCTATGGAAGTTAGTTGATCTCGGATCTCGTTCAATCGACCAAGGAAGGTTTTAATATGTTCTCCCTTCTGCATCTGGTATGACCGCAGTTGATTTTCTAGGAGCGTCTTCCTCTGCACGGAAGTATGCTGATACAACTTGGTCCGGGGCTCCCACATCTCCCGTGTCGTATTCTTCTTGGTAATATGTGGTACTATATGATCCTTGACCCCATCAAGAATGATACTCTTGGCCCTCGCCATTGCTTCCTCATACATGTCATTGCTGCTAGGTTAACTGGGACCACTATCGTCTTTAAGGTGAAGTGCTTGACACGATTTCTGTCAAGTACGGATAAGATTCTGGTCTTCCAGACTACGAAGTTTGAGGCTCCGTCTAGTCTGTCATGGTCTCTTACTTCGTGTAGTGCCATTCCGCTGCTCTTCTACTTCCCTCTTGGAAGTTCTCAATGTGACTCCCTTTGAGCCTCGATTTCCCTTCTGGAAATTCTTCTACCGATGTCGAGATGCCCCCTGCTATGATCGTCTATGCAATTGCACAACTAATCTAGATTTCTTGGCTAGAAACCATCGATAACAACTCCCTCCTCCTTGGCCTTGCCCTATTAGGTACTGTTCTGACAACAATACCCCACCAACTGCACTTTGCAACTTATCCACAGCCTCCTAAACCCCAGCAACCTGAAGGTGAGAGCTCCTAGGCTCTACGTAGTCCCAACACCGACAAACTAGCTCCCTAGGCCAACTGTGTCAGCCCTCCTGGCCTCTTTGTGGCTCTGTGTGAGCCTATCTTTGCCTCCCTCAGCCTCTACGTAACCTCTTCTTGGCCTGAACTTGATGACGCGGGCACTGCGTCACCCCTTCCTTGCTGTTTTGTTGCTAGGAACAACTTCTGTCACTTGGGACAACTGTTTTCTGCTGCTGCTGCTCTGCTCGGCTGATGTCCTCAGTTCTCCTGTGATCTGCAACCACCCTCTGATACCATGTTGAAGTTTCTAAGTCTAACAGTTAGAAACCTTCCATGTACTTTCTGATTTATTCCTTCCTACTTGTTCTGATTAATTAACAAGTTATTTACCATGTACATACTGAAAATAAACACAAGTACATGCTCAACACATTACAGATCATCAACTGAAGGAAACAGAAACAAACACACAAATGACACCATTATTTTTTGGCTAATGTCCCCGGAAAAACCCAATGCGGGAAAACCGGTGAAGCTATTTGAGGGCTTGATTTTTTAAGCTATTTCAGAATACAATATGTGTGCCAAATCTGGCTCACCCAATAGAGAAAAATCTCGGTAGTTCCGGATTCTGCCCTCTGTGTCAGCTTTCTCGACAGTTCCAGTTGTTCCCGGCAGTTCCGGCTTCTGCCCTCTGCGCCAGCTTTCCTGGATGTTCCGCTGATCCTCTTGGCACTATCTCTTCTTCTCTCCTTCTGTATTCACTTCCCCTCAACTGCAATTCCACATCACTCTCTCAACTTTCTCAGCAAACCCAGCCCCAGAAAGTCAAAATCTTGATCTCTTGGTGTGTTTTCCAAGTGACTCTCAGACCCCCTCTTATACTTTTCTTGTTGACAAATCAACGATCGAGATTAAATTACTAATCAACGGCCAAGATTAGATCTGGCTTGATCTATGACTTTTGGACTATTCTAACATAGTTTTATATTAATTCACATTAATATTTTATTTTCCCTAAGTTTAGACTTAGGGACTCCATTAAAAATATTAATTATTTTAATATCTTTCAAACTGTTTAGAATCTGCCCAAACCCTTTCTGGGTATTGGAGATTTTATGTCCCTTAGCCTTTCCACCAATTTTCGTGGCTGGAGCACATCTGATGCTACCCCAAATCAACAGAAACTAGACTCAACACATTTAATGCAGGTGGTTGGAATTAATGTTTTCCAACAAGAATTAGCCTTTATTTAAAAAAAAATAAAATTCCAAAAAATATTTCAATTATTTGGTTGAAATAATTTAAAAAAATAATGTTATAGTTGATACAAGAATTAGCCTTTATTTAAAAAAAATAAAATTCCAAAAAATATTTCAATTATTTGGTTGAAATAATTTAAAAAAATGATGTTATAGTTGATACTTTTTAGGCCATTAGCCTTTATTTAAAAAAATAAAGTGAAAAAAATATTTTAATTATTTGTTTGAAATAATTTTAAAAAATAATGTTAGAGTTGATCATTTTTTTTTATAAATATATTGTGTAACTTTTACAATTAATTATAGTTTCTTTTTGGAGGTAGTTCAATTGATGACAATGGTAAAAATGAAAACCAATAAATTACAATTAATTATAATAACTTATTTTAAAAGTACATTGCAAATACAAATGTAAAATTAGTAAATATTTTATTTATTTATTATATAAAAGTTGAAAAAGATTAAAACAAAATATTAAATTAAAATTTATCCTATAAAATTTGATAATTGTTGTAAAATAAGAAAAATTTGATAAAACCCTAATTTCAATATAATAATATTAATCTTAAACATTTTTATCTAATTTAGATATTTGATTCATGTTATGGCATAATAGAAAGTCTGATATCAATTCTAGTTTTACCACAATAATGTTATTCATAAACGTCTTTATCTTATCTAAAAATTTAATTTAAATTAAAACTTTCTTATTTCATTTATAAATTTAATTTATCTCAATTCACAAATTAATAATTAACATCTATCAATGAATTTTAATCTATAATCATTCTATTCAAAAAATGTGGTTGGTATTATCAATCACATGCACAATCACATTAAGAAATGTGGTTGGAAAACACATATAAACATTAAAGTTATAATAATAATAATAAAGAAGTGATGATGATGATGATGATCCACTAAGAGAGTTATTCATAAACGTCTTTATCTTACCTAACAATTTAATCTACATTGAAACTTTCGTGTTTCGTTTATAAATTCAATTTATCTCGATTCACAAATTAATAATTAACATCTAGCAATGAATTTTAATCTATAATCATTCTATTCAATAAATGTGGTTGATATTATCAATCACATGCACAACCACATTAACAAATGTGGTTGAAAAACACATATAAACATTAAAGGTATAATAATAATAATAATAAAGAAGTGATGATGATGATGATGATGATGATCCACTAAGAGAAAGAAGAGCACTAAGATCACTATAGTTGCGCTAACTTAACAAGTCAAGAAGATTGGAAGTGTGAGAGATGGTAGGGAAATGAGAGTGGATGTGAGTAAGATCACTATAGTTGCGTTGACTTAACAAGTCAAGAAGATTGGAAGTGTGAGAGATGTTAGCGAAATGAGAGTGGATGTGAGTTAGAGCCAGAAAAATTATATCCTCCCAAGGAGTCTTGTGAGTAGATCACAGTTAGGTTTCACTTTGAAGCTCATGAGAATTAGTTATGATCTTAGCAATGTTAACATTTTTCTTTGAGCCCGTGAAAACATAAAGATAAATCTGGTTCTCAAGGGTGTGGTTGATCACCTTCTTATAATATCTTAACTTCCTTTTACCCTCCAGCTCTTTATCATCCCATAACTTATCCTTAAATTTGGAGATTGGAGGTGATCGTATCTTTGACACTATACTTGCTTTCTTAGGATAAACTAGTTATATTAAATGCAAGGATCAATATTATAAACTCTATGAATAATATTATACACTAAAAACATGAAAAATTAATAAGCTAAAAGATTAATGCCATAAACCCAAAAGATTATTATTATAAATCGAAAATATATAAAATCTAAAATAAATATTATAATAATATCTATTCAGTTGGAAAAAAACAAAGAATAACAAATCACTGCTGTCAGTCGGCAATCAGGTATTATCGGAATAAGGATGGCCTGAAGAAATCACGTCCACATGTGACTCCACCCATAACGGCGGCGCTCTCCTCAGAAGGCGATTACCCAACCGCACGCTTCTCCATCGAATATCCCACTGTCTCCGCCGCCTTAGTTATTCACCAATCAAATCAAATCTCAAGCCGCAAATGTAAGTATTTACCCGACGGCACTCTTCCTAAACTTTAATTTATCTTTGCTGCGTAATCATATCTTTAATTTCTAATAATAACTAAAAGATACCTTCTATTTCCCATGATAATTCCAATTTATTTTCTTTTTGTTTACAATAATAATTTTAATTTACTATTAATTTCTGAGAATAACTTTAAATGGTCACTTTTCGTAAATGAAAATCCGAATTAATCCTTTAATAGGCCCTGCCCTTCGAGCTCGCTATAGCAATCGATTTAAGCTTTTGTTGGTTAGTTTTGCACGAAAATTAATTATGAAGTTTGATAAAATCATATAATTTTTATTTAGTGATTAAGTTTCAAGTTTAAGATTTTATTTCGTTTTTTTCTGTGAGCGACAGTCATATAACTTTTCTAAGTTAAAAGGAGCATTCAATTAATTTTTCTGGGTAAAATAATGCTGGAATTAGATTTAGCATTACTATCTAACACCAGATGTTTAAATCAAATTCATAGTTTATAATTTATATTTGTTACATAATTAGTTGTGGTGTTCAATAGTTGTCGCTCCCATTCATAATAGTAGCTTGTTGGTATCCTCACCATTTCAAGCTTGAAAATGCTTTGCTATCTATAGAATTTGTATTTGTTGGGTAAGGCATTCTTTATTGCCTTCCCACTTCACATTATAAAAGCATAAAAATATAAGTAGCATGTCATGTAGATAGGAAACACTTAATTCTAAATAGAGAAATCAAAATCAGCTGGCAAACGAATATGGACTAGCGACAAACAAATCTCACTCCAAAGCGTAGATGGGGAGGTGGCTAATGCATCTGTAAAGGTTAGGGAAGTTTGGAGGTAGCTTGGAAGTATATAAATGGAAAAATTGTGGTATAAGATGAATGATTAGATAATCCTCTACAACAACACAACAGAACAACGATGAGTAAAATCTTTCATTTTAATCAATTTTTTTTTATAATAATTATTCCTTAATAATAGGAAATAATCATAGACATACTAGTTTGTGGCTAGGTTACCATGTAGGAAGGGTTTATTGTTATTTTTGTTATTTTATTAATATGAAAAAGAAAATAAAATTATGACTAATTGTTATGATATTAAAGTGAATTGCTATGAATTTATGGGATTCTTTTCTCTTTATCAAAGCACATTGTGACCTACAACCAACACTAATGAGACCTAGGAAAGGAAACATGATTGGGAGTCAAAGGATCCATAACACCTTCTTACCTCAATTGGGAAAGGACCTTATATTTCTTAATCATTCTGGTGCCAACAAAGCTAAAGGTAAGGGATTTGTGCTCTATCATCATAATATAAGACTATCTATGGAAAAGAAGTCTACCTATTGGCACTCTTGGTGAAATAGGGAAGGAAATAATTAAGCTTTCCTCCCTATATTTACTAACATGATGTGGGAGTAACCATGGTGAGTATGCTAGCTCTCCTGGCTTATATAAGTAAGGTGAATTTATTGTTTCCAATCTCGAGTGTGTACATCGTTTATCATTAATGTAATACATGGTGGATTTTTATGACCTTCCAAATGGTGAGGTTGAAATCTTAAATGTTGAGACGTCTTTTTGATGAAGATTAGAGTGACCTTATGAACTTTTGAGGCTTAACCTTCTCAAGCTTGGGGAGACCTACTTAGCTAACAAACGGACCTTTTGACTATCAAATGTAACCTTCCCAAAACATAAGGTTGATTTACTAATGGTATATCATGTCTGAATTGTGAAACAAAAAGAGCATAAGACAAATTTTGTTCCAAAATGAGATTCTTTCGCTTATTAAATGACACTTTTGAATCATCAACAATATTCTCTCCAATTTTTATAAATTTCTTTCATGAATTCATTTTCATTTTTTGGCTCCTTGTATTGGATTTCCTAGACCTCAAAAGAATACACAAAAATCAATCTATTCAACTATGCTTTGGAAATGTAAAGAAAAAACAATTTATGCATCTTCAAATGATGCTTCCAAAATAATTTATTAAAATATATTTTTAGGGATGTAAATAGTTTAATGAGCATCTGCTTGGTGTTTTGATGAGAAAAACTCATTAAAATGTGGTTTTAGGCTAAATATTATTGTAAATATTTTATTTTAGTAAAATTTTAACTTCACAAAAAGAAATGCACACTTTCTTTCTTCAGTAAAAGTATGCTTATAATCAAATTTGAGTCAAAGTATTAAGTGAAGAAATTATTACTCTCTTATAATTAAAGGGCTAGATTTATGTGAGCTCTTATGTAAATTAAAAATTAGATATTCTAAAATGTTATAGTGGTTAAACATGATATTTTTAAAGGGATAAAACACAAACACCACAAACTAAACAAACCAAACAAAAGTCATTGAAACATGGGTGAAGATTGAATGGTGAATTTTTTCATTTCAACTTCTCTTTATTTACTATGAGACCATCTTTTGAATTTTCTATGAGGCATATTGCATGTGGAAACCTATGCATATACTTGAGTTCATCAGATAAATGCCGAAAATAGTATTTTATAATATCGATAGATATAATTTTATTGATATCTTTGCAGCCAACAATCATTACACAATGCATCAGAATAAATTCTTTTAAGCATTTGAGCCATAACGCGATTGCCTATCGATTTGTTGAATAGATATCAATATTATTGTTAAGAATTAATTAATTCTTCAATGCTAAGTGCTAACTTGTCTGCAGCGTAATCAGTATCCGTCACTCCAAGTTTCTGCATCTTCGCAGGCAATTTTGTCATGACACAATTTTTGCATATATGGTTGTGTTGCACATTATTCCTTTCTCACATGTTCTAGTACTAAATGTTTTCAATAGTTTTCACGTTACCTATTATCATTAGAATGATTACGTAATATAATATATTATAAACACTAATGCGTTTCCACACTAATCAATAAATAGACATAGCCTTAATGCCAAACTATATTTAGTGCATTTGATAATGTCAATAGCCTTAATCATTTAAAAACTAGTATGGAAGGTGTGTAGGGAACCTGTATGGAGGGAGAATGAATGCGTAAGTACAGAACATTGTTGTAGAACAATTCAGAATATGCAGATACAAATTATTTAGTATTAAAATATTATATAATAATAATGTTGCAGGAGAAATGTGTAGACAATCAATGCATACGGAAGTGCGAAACATCGTTGCACAATTGTATTTGTTATTAACAAATTTCAACTAATGTTGGACAATTCATTGTGCAAAGAGTTTCATGTGGAGGGATTTTAATGTGTAGAGCGCTTTCACTATGTGGAGAGATTTCATTGTGCGGGGTTTTCTCCACACTCTTCACAACCTTTAATAAATTAATTAGCCAGATTCAAAATATGGAGATATGGATTATTTATTATTAAAATATTACCAATAATATATAATAATAATGATGCAGAAGAACTATACGGAGATAGAATGGATGAAAAAGTGTAGAGGTTTTGTGAAGATATGAATTATTTAGTATTAAAACATTACCTTGATGCCATAGTGGGAGTGCAGAGAAATCACCATTCTCTGCACTCACTTCAAAATCAAAGTTTCCAGAAAATGCTTAATATCCCTATTTTCCCATAAATTCAAAACAAAAATCTAATTTCCTGGAAATCTCATTTCTAATTTTCGGTCGATTGAGTGAGCTCTGATGGGACATAATTTCCCTGAAAAATGGCTAATTTTGTGAATGATCATTCTATCGATGAGTGCTCTGACACTGACATTATGCCCAACGATGTCAGAATTGGTGATTGCATGCTGAAAACTTTCATTATGCGGAGAGTTTTGTGTGCTCTTCGCACATTGCACAATCTTTAAGCAGTTAATTAGTGGCACTCAAAATATAGAGATATGGATTATTTAGTATTAAACTATTACCAATAATATATAATAATAATGATGTGGAATAACTATGCCAAGAGAGAATGCATGTGAAAGTGCGGAACATCTCCAAGATATGAATTATTTAGTATTAAAATATTATCAATATCATATAATAATAATGATGTGGGAGAACTATGCACATATTTGTATTTGTTATTAACAAATTTCATCTCAGATTTAGACAATTCATTTCTAGAAAATGCTTGATATTCCTATTTTCCCATAAATTCAAAATAATTTTCTAATTTTCTTGAAATCTTATTTCTAATTTTTTTATTTGTTGAGCAAGCTCTAATGGGAATAATTCCCCCAGTGGATGACATTTTATCTTTTGGTATTCGTAACTGCCTAATGAATAATTTTAAAATTGAAAAAAGGTTAATTTTGTGAATGACCATTATGTTTGTGAGTGCTCTGACACTGACATTGGCACTGTTATGTCACTTCTCTGCCCAATGATGCCCAAGCTAGTGGTTGAAAGCCCTTTACGTAGTTGTGCGGAGAGTCTTCTTCCTATGGAGAGATTTCACTGTGCGGAAATATTTCAGTATGCAAAGAGATTTGTACGAAGAGATTTCATTGTGCAGAGTTTTCTCTGCACTACTCACAAGATTTAATGAATTAATTAGAAGTATTCATAATACAGAGATATGGATTGTTTAGTATTAACATATTACCAATAATATATAATAATAATGACGGGGAAGAAATGTGTAGAGAGAAAATCATGCGGAAGCGCTGAACATCACAAAGATACAAATTATTTAACATTAAAATATTACCAATATTATATAATAATAATGGTCTGGGAGAATTGTGCACTCTTGGCTGCGTGGCGCTTGACATAGGTTCAGCGTTAGTTAGCCAAACAAATCCCTAAACTACTGGCCCTTTCGGCATTATTCCGCGGAGCGTGGACCGAAGTCTCACCCGAAGTAGTATGGGGGGATGCTAGAACCAAGTTTTTGCACCCTGAGATGGTTGTGATGTCGGGTTATACCTTCTATTCCTGCTTCCACGCAGGTCACCAAGTTCTAGGGCTCTGTCAGGCTAGCCCTTTATTCCGCCCTTCGGTACCTCCGCGAAGGGGTACGATTGACCTTCGTGTAGCCCTAACCTGCAGTTCAGGTACTTTCGTGCTGTTAGGATAGCATATTGTACAGATTCCCAAGTTATCTTAAGTGTCTTACTTATATTATTAAACGATAACAGTTAGTGCTGCGTAAACAGAGATTCTTACTTGCGTTTGATTAACGAATACAATCACATACATTCGCGCATCACATGAACATTATATATTAAACTCAAAACACAATATAACCAGATGCATTAACAAGAAATAGATACACAGTCTTTGTAGAATACTTCTCTTTATTGATAGCTTCAGATTATTATAGACTCTATCCGCCTTATGCACACAACTGTAGGGGTCTGTGCACTCAGTTGCGGACTTCCACCCTAGGCCTCTGCACACGCAGCTGCAAAGCCTCTACCTACGCTAAGACTTGAAACTTATACTTCTCTACCAAGACTCCAAGCCTTGTCTTCCACTACCAAAAACTTATGACTACTTAGAGCTTACTTACTTAGCTCTTTTTATACAATCCCATGGTCCGTGGACCATGGGTAGATCTTTACAGCTGACTTTACACTTTACCAAATAAGGGCAGACAACCGTTTATGAGTCATGACACCTTTGCACTCTGCCACCACAAAATGTAGAGACTTTACAACTTTATTACAAAATTTGACCCAAAACATGGGCTTTTAGCCCCAAAACTGTCCTTGGGGGATCTCATTCCAACAAGCCCCCAACACAGACATCGTGACTTGCCCTCGAGTCACTCTGCAAGTGCGGAGATCTTAACGCGAAGACTTACTAGCTCAACCTGTATGATCACAACCTCAGCCGTGCACTGTGCGGCCGCCTACTTTGCTTCTTCAACCATCTGCTCGATCACTGCTCCTGAACTGTCAGCCTGAGCCTCATCCAGCCAGGGCTTTAGTTGCTCATTCAGCACTGCCTCCTTGTGTTGCGCTGCATCTACCTGTTCCTTCAACTGTTTGGTCTCTTGCAACGTTGCCAGTCTCTACATGAGTGTGATGGTTCGCGCTGTGCCTTTGACCTCATCATAGCGCTGTTGCTGCTTGCGTGTTTTTGTCTCTAGCCGTTGTACATTAGGGTCCTCCTGCAGGCTCATCAGGACCTTGAACGATTGCTCAAAAAGTTGTGTGTTGTCTGCTAATGCACTATCGATCGCCACTATTGCCTCTGTGACAGCAGTTGCACGCTACTCCTTTACTTGAGGCGGAGTTGAAGGCTGGGCTTTCAACTGTAATTTGATGATCTACAAGTTCAACTCCAACTGAACCCTCGCCATTTCTGTGCGAGTGACGTGCACCCCTATAGCCAGCTTGCGGACGCACACCTCAACCAGTTCTTCCTCAGGAATGGCCAACTCAGGGACCATTCGGCATGCCTCCTCTACGACCTGAATGATTTTCTTGTTTTGCGTGGTTACTCGGTCACACCGGCGATGGCAGAGTCTCTCTGTAGGGACATATGTTCGTTATTAATCCTCTGCTTGCTGATCACCTGTAGAGTGCAGCGTTCACGTGCCCTCAACTCTGTGATCACTCCATCCTACAATAGGTGGAGCGCCTCGCCAGGGAGCGCTGCCAGATTCAACCCTACTCCCTTGAGGGTGCTAACAGTGGGCCTGTCAGCTTCATTCTCCATGGTCAGTGCTCCATTGGGCAACACTATCGCGCTGGAGACCTTCGCGTGTAGCATCTTGGCAGCTTCTAAAGTGCCAATAGCAAGGTTGGTGGACACTGTGCCAGCTTGTGACGCGCAGGTCTGCAGCTCCTACAGACCTGTCTGGATAGCCCCCAATATTAGTTGTTGTTGCTGCTCAAATTGTTGTAGGGCCTCCGCGGTGACATCCTGCACCATGTCTCCGATGTCATGCAAATCGCCCTCTGTGAGGGTGATTGGGTCTAGCGATGTCTTGGTGGCCTTGGATTTCTTACTGGACCCTCCTTTCTCCTTCTCCCTTGGATGTTTGATGTGGGTGGACGTCGCCTATGGGTACACGCCGTGCTGCTATGTCTACTCGTTCGTCTCGTCCTCTGTCTCAGGCAAAGGTGACCTCGCACCTTTGTCAGAGCCCCGTTCTGTTCCATCTGTTTGCTTCTCCATCTACTGAGAGGCATTGCGCTCCGCCTGGGCCTTGTCAGTGGCCTCCTTCTTCCTCTTCCCAGCCAGATGCGCCATCTTGAGCTTGGCCTCCTCCTTCTTGTGCTGCACGACGAACTTGCTCGCCCCCACCACCAAGTCTAATGTGGTGCGCCATTTTGCCGGCCAACGATCAAGCACTGCATCAATGTCGTCATCTGTTTCCAGGTAAGGCAAGTCAAGCCATGTCTGTGCAAGGTCCTTTCACACCCTGATGGACACATGGTGAAAATCGGCCTTAAACTCAATGTATCCCTACAGGTTGGTAAACACAGTCGGCGACAATCGTGGTTTGCGATTGATGGCCATGCTGATGTTCATCTCTGTCAAGATCCAAAAGATTTTGCTATCCTTGATGCGCTGCGCATCCTTGGTCGCCCACAGCAAAGCATACTTCGTTGCCTTCTCGTAGGTTTGGCGCGACCGAAGGGAATTGGCTGTCTTCTGGCAACTCTCATGCTACCAACACAATAGATAGCAAGAGACACACATAGTGGAAAGTCTTTATGAGATCCTGTGCCTCACGATAGTTCGCAAGGAACTCACTGCAGAGATAGTGCACCCAATTGAACTGGACTCCTTGGGCGCACTAGGCTGCTAGTGTGACGATAGACACTGGCATCTCATCGGCATGACACTTCCTCATCACCTTCCCTGCCAAAATCTGCGTGGCCATGTTTACGACAGGGTCACTGATACTTGATATGGCATATCCGCGCGGCTTCTTCACAAGCTTAAACTTCTCCTTCATGGCCTCCACAAGGGCCTGCTCACCACCTTTTCCGCCAAACATCATGGCTAGATTTTCTCCTATGTAGGGAAACCACGTGATCCTATGGATCAATCTGTCGGTGATGGGTATTGGCTAATCCAACCACATATACCCATCATGCACTAAGCATAGTGGCTTCTTGATGACCAATACTATAATTGGGGTGCGATTGTAGTGCAATGCCCGTAGTAGGTTGAGAACACCTGCCTTGTCTATTCCTCTGAGCCACTTCTGTAGCTCCAATGTGGTCATCCTGGTAGTTGTGTCAATAATGTAGCACATTAGTTGCTTAGTTTCGAAGTGCGTGAACTTCTCATGGTCAGCTAAGTCCCAGTGTTTGAGCTTTAACAGAGGAACCCACCCCAAGCGCGATCCGTCGAAGACAATCTCATCCGACAGCAGAGGGGTTTGCAAGGGGACCTTTCTCTCATCGATATCTTTTGGCACCTTGGTCTTGCCCTTACACGGAGGGTCATACTCAGGCAACTGACTGATAGGGTCAGCACTTTAGGCTTCAACTTCCTCCACATCTATCCCCAAGTCCTTGTCATCCATCAGGATGTCTTCGATTTCCTCCTCCTCCAGCTCTAGATTGATGGCTTTGCCCTTTTCCTGTGCGGTGTGCTTGTCCTTCGATGGATTTCTTCTCAGCGATGCGCGCATCGGTATTGCAAGTTGCTTGCCCCTTTTATCCTTCGTGTTCTCCTTGGTTGGGGTCAGCTTTGGTCTTGGTGTCCGTGGTGACTTGGGAACTTCTGCTAATACTTCGATAACTTCTGGAGAAACTTCTTCCGCCTCCCCAACTATTTCCAACACAACCTCCTCGGTTGTCATTGCTTCAGTGTCCATAGCTGTTGTAGGTGTCGACATGACGCTATTCAACAGTTCTCGTGTCGTCTCTAGTAATTGCTCAAACGCCAAACTCACTATCAGAGCCTTGAAGAATTCTCTGTTCATGTGTGCCTGAGAGCTCAACAACTCAATTCTAAAAACGACAAGTGTTTTTTACTGCGCAGCCACCTGTAATTTATAGGCCATTTTGTATTCAAATCTGACTGTTCCCCCCACATTCGGTTCATTAATGCCAAATTGGCGACAAATTTTCAAGGATTTGATCCATAAATTCTGTCTTAAATGTCGGCCGCTCGCTCCATTTGGCCACATTTCGACCGTCAAATCATGAACAGTGATTTTAACGGTCACTTTCTGGATGACTTGTGCGATTTATCCTTGGGTAGCGTAGCTCCCTTCACGCTGTCGTGAACCATGTGACACTTCCTTTCTTCACACACTCCTCCAATCGTGCAGCTCCCCAACCTGGGCAATGTATTTTATAGTCCCGCGCCTCCTTTCAACTGCTTGGAGCACTAAGACTATGCTACCCTCATATAGTCACATGGCCGGACCACCGGTGTACAACTTCAATCTGCTACCATTCATCTATCCTAGGAAGGGATCTCCATTCAATTTAACCAACTGAACCGCTCCACCGTCAGTAATTTCCTTAATGACACAAGGCCCTAACTAGTGCATTCTAAACTTCCTTGGAAATTTATCAAATTGATTATCATATAACAAAACTAGATCATTTACCTTAAAGGTGCGCAGCTTAATGTGTCAATCATGCCATGCTTTTTCACGCTGCTTTTGGATTTGTTGGTGAAATCTAGATAGAAATATCTCTTCCTCAAGCTCAGCCAGCTGTGCGAGCCTCTCTTCTAGGGCTCCGCAATCCGTCATACCCGTGAGTGCCGCTATGTGCAGACTAGGCATAATGTATTCCATGGGCATCACTGCTTCAACACCATATACAAGCGTAAAGGGTGTTTGTCCAATCAACTTCTTGCATGTCATCCGATAGACCCATAGTACTGTGGGTATGCGCAGGTCCCAATCACTTCGCTGAGCATTGCAAACCTTGGTCAATGCATTATCTAGCACTTTATTGAATGCTTCCACCGTCCCGTTAGCCTGTGGGTGATAAGGCGTGCTCTTCTGGTGATATACCTGAAATTCCTCCATCAGTGCGTTGATTGTCTCGTTCAGAAAGTGAGTACCCCAATCACTCATCAAAATCTTTGGACACCCAAATCACGTTAGTACATACTCAAAGAGGGAATTCGCAGCAGTCATGCCTGTGAAATCCTTCAGAAGTTGTGCCACAGCCCATTGAGTCAAATACTCCATTGCGGTGATAATGTACCGCGCTCTCGTCTTCTTCCCTTAGGGCTGAATGGGTCCCACAAAATCTATCACCAATTTCTCAAAGGGTTGTAACGTCATCTGTGGATTCATAGGCAGCTCATCCCTCCGCAATGGCCTGCCCATCCTTTGACACATACCACACACTTTGTAGTAAGATTTTGAATCCTAATGGAGGGTTGGTCACCACAACCCTGCGCATAGAATCTTCTATGCAGTCGCTCTCCCTGCATAATGTCTTCCTGCGGCACCCCCATGAGCATCCGCAAGGATACCGCTCCTTTCAAACTCTGGTACATATCGTCGCAATATTTCATCAGACCCCATTTTGTATAGATGCCCAGCGATGATAGAAAATTTTGTCGCGCACACCACTAACTCCTTCTTCTGCTAGACGGTGTAACATTCCAGGTTAGTTCCTATCGTTAGGAAGTGTATGATATCTTCAAAATGACCGTCTCCAACGCACACTACAAATAGTTGCACGTCAGGTAATCCCTCCTCCAAGTTAGTGGGCTCTTCCGATGTTTCGATGAGCAACAGATGGTATGGTCCTGCGTTCAGTCGTCCAGGCTTCACAATAACTTCAAAATCATATTCCTGGAACAATAACAACCATCTACAGACTCCCCCCCCAACACAGGCTTATTGACCAGGTATTTCAATGCGGAATGATCCATATACATCTTAAAATGTCCACCCAGCAAATAGTGTCTAAACTTTTGGAGCACGTATACCATGGCTAACCCCTTACACTCGGTGGTGGAATAGTTCTTCTCAGCCTTGGATAACCTTCTGCATGTGAATGCTATCGGATGGTCTAATTCTCCTCCGCCAACCCGTGTCAGCATTGCTCTTAGTGCTATACATGATGCGTCGACATGTGCATGAAACTCCTTCTTCCAATCCGGAAAGGCTAAAATCAGTCGGTGACCATATTTTCTTTCAATACATCCAAGCTTTTCTTACAGTCCTTGTTCCAGCAGAATGTGACATCCTTTTTCAATAACTTCTCCATAGGCGCGGTGATCTGGGCATAACCCTTGATAAACTTTCTGTAATATCCAGTATGTCCTAGGGTGGTGCGCAACTGTTTCACACTCTTGTTCGCTTCCAAGTTAAGTATCACCATGATCTTTGCGGGATCTACCATCAGTCCCTATCTAAAAACCACATGACCCAACAGGGTCCCAAAAGGAACACAAAATAGGCACTTCTTCAGATTGAGCATGATCTGGTACCTTCGACAGGTATCTAGCATTAGGCGCAAACTTGCCACATGGCGTTTCACCAGCCCAAACACAGTCTAGTCATCAAAGTACACTTCCAAAAACTTATGAATAAATTCCTTGAACACAACAATGACTACGTGCAAAAAAATCGTAGGCGCATTCTTCAATCCGAAAGGCATTACAATGTACTGAAAACATCCCCACTCAGTCGCGAAGGTTGTCTTGCTCCTATCCTTCGGTGCAATTTTGATCTGATGGTACCCAGAGAACCCATCAGTGAAGGAATATGCTTCCTGGCCACCTACATTGTCCAACATTTCATCAGTGAATGAAGTCAGGAAAGGATCATGTACGCAAGCGTCATTCAACTTCTTGAGATCCACGCATGTCCTTATTTCATCTTTATGCTTCTTTTCCTGTACCACCATTGGGCTTACCCAATCAAATTCTTCTACGGGCTCAATGATGCTTGCTATGAGCACCTTGTCTAGCTCTAAGCGAACCTTCTCCTTATACTTCGGATTGAGATGGTAAGGTCTTTGCTTAACCGGCTTCACATCAGGTTTTAACGTGATCTTCATAATGTCCAGGTCTCCTATTATCCCTTTTATCTTGGTAAACTTGGTAGGGACAAATCCTGGTATTCGTGGAGCAATTCAGTGACCTTATTCACCATCGCATCATCCCAGTAATCTCCAATCTTCATGAATTTGGGTTCTACCTCCGGACCAATATTTACCTATTTCGTTTTCAGTGGCACGATTATATCAGGATTCTCAATCTGCGGTCCCTCAACCTCGCGGTGACCCTCTGTTTCAGGGATGTTAATCTTTCACAGATCCTCATCTTCTTCTTTAGCGGTCACATTATAGCATTCCAGTGTGTGACTTAGCTGAGTAGTCCAATCAGGTTGAATCAGATCCAGTGGATCCTATGGTATCTTGAATATTGCTGCTTTCACTTCTTGTAGCGCTTCATCAATACAGTCAAACCCGTCTTCAAAGCTGAATGTCATTTGAATCCTTCGTGTAGAATATCCCATTCATCTGTACCATGGCGGAGCTCTATTTCTAAGTACTAGTTCATCAAGATGACATCCAAGGTGTGGCAGAACGAGTGCACCCATTCTGGTTAGGGCTTCGCTCCATAAGCCTGAGCCCATTTGGCCAAGTGTGTGCGTGGATCATCCTCCCCATCATATTTGTCTGTCATTTGTACCTTCGGCTTCCCAAAGTGTGTTCTCATCATCCTTCCCATCATATTTGTCTGTCATTCATACCTTCGGCTTCCCAAAGCGTGTTCTCATCATCCTCCTACCTTGTGGGCGTAGCGCGTAGTGCCCAGCCCAAAGCCTAGAAGCGTTGCTTCTCTGGTACTTCCCTTTCAAATGCATCCAGAAATACATCTACATCATTCAAGCCATCGTAAGTGGGAGGATTTCTTACCTCTGACGACACATAGCGTAGTGACCGGGTCATCATGTTACAACTTAGTGTGGTTACTTCGTGTAATCGATTCTGCCAATGCTCTAATTCTTCACCAGAGTATGAGGTGCAGGAACTCTTGCGATCCCACGTAATTCGTCAATCCGTTGTTGGATTCACCCAATCTTGGTCTCGCGCTGTTATCTTATAGATATAGTCCAAATCGTCATCGCTCTCATAATCGTGGACTAGTTCAGTATAGCGCGATCCTTCAACAGGATCTAGGGGTACTATTACGCGGAGCGATTTCTTCTCAAATATCATATTTCACTTCTTTAGGTTGATTACCCTGTTCATATCAGTAGCCCAATCAATGCCAAGGAGCACAGGGTAGGGGTTGTTGTCATCCACAATTTCTATTACTTCAAAGTCAGCTAACGCGCTCGTGCCTTCAATATCTATAGTCACCCTTTGCAGCCACTCCATGGGGATGGTCTTTTGTTGATTTTCAATCCTTAACTAAATCAAAGACCACTGCAGCATGGGTGTTTGGTCAATTTAGTGTGTCCTAAATTGCTATTTAAAATGTCAATCCGAGAGTCGTAAACTGCTGAAGTGAAGTGCACTGTATATGCAAGATAACCGATTTCTTATTTCTTTGTCATTTTTCAGTTTTTGGTTTGTCTTTGGGTTTATCTTCTGTTGATTCCCTAATGTGAGATGAAAGAATTGAAAGTCAAGTATGGATGGCAATGGTGACTTCTACAATGATTTTCCAAACTTTAAAGTTCTCAAAAAGGTTTTCAAACTGGTTGTGATGAAATCAACTCCTAAGAAAAAAATAAAAATGTACCAAAATAGTGAGCTAGTGACAATGAAGCCCAGTATCCTTGCTGCTGTATAAAAAGAGAAAAAAAATTGAACTCAAAGCAATTCAAAGACTGTAAGCAAAGCAAAATAAATCACACTACTTCAACTCATATTCTGACCCCTCACCATTCGACTCGCTCTGGCTATAGGAGGCCATCATAAACAAATTGAATAATTGTTGGTATCATTCCATGACCTTATTTTTTTCCTCTTGAAACACATCATTTGTCTGCCTTTTCCCTCCATAGATCCCTTATATTTCTTGAAATTGATTAGTTAACAGTATTATAGTTGTTAGTTTGCATTAAAGTTAGTTTATGAGTTTTTATGTTAGAAATTACGAGTTTTTAATAAAAAGGTTACAGGAAGTTACAACATCCTGTAAATGCTTCATCATCTGACACGTGGCATGATAGGTAAGCTAAAACAAAGGATAGGAACGAAAACTAGATTGTACAAGCATGGAGAAACATCGATCCTACAGTGAATCCAACACTCCTTGTTATGCGGTCAACGCTGGTCAAAGCCCCAGCCTTTTGGTGACAAACGCAGCAACAACCATAGGTTTCCAAACCGGTTTTGTTTTGTTTCTTTTTGAAAATCGGTTTTGAATGGAAATGACCCAAAAATCATTCCATAGTAAAAGCGGCAACAGCTGCATAGTGAATGTACATTCAATCCAAATGTAAACGGTGTATTAGTTGTTTTAAAAACACGGATGTAGACACAATTACATGATTATTGTTTGATCTCTGTATATCATTTGGAGAACAGAGCTTTTGTATACTCTTCAAAACTTAATATCAGAACTCGATTACAGTCACGGTTTCAATATAACCTTGTTCATGCGTTAAATACCTTAGTTTCTTGCGTGCATTCCAGTATACCGTTGAAACGCGGACGGGCCCTATGTGGAATGGGTATACTGTCATTTTCATTTCATTAGCAGCTTTTGAATATTGAATAGCAAGTACAGTCATTAGAGTTATGCTTATGATTTCGTTGATTTAATTAGCAATCCTTATGAATGATGTTTATGATGATAGCTTAAGGGATTTATCGTTAAGATCATTGAACTGTATCTCGTAAGAGGTCTGATCCTTCGTTATATTTTTAAAGCATCCTCATAGACCTTGTTTTCCGTGCATTTGGATTTTAATGTGCTTTTGATTTCAGTATGCTTTTAATCTTTCATGAACGATGAGTGTTAAATGCTGAGTGTTCACTGGACAGAGTTTTTATGCACAGTGTCCTTGTAAGGGGACCAAAATCTCAGTTTAGTAATACACAGTGTCTTTAGGACAGTTAAATGAGTTGAATGACCTGAGTGTCAAGGTGATAGGGAGCATATCTTAACCTTTTGTAAAGAAGTATTGTAACCTACCACAATGAATACTTAGTTAGGAATCCTTTATGTCTATAGATTTTAGACGCATGCCTCAAAGTTTACTTATCCTGGTCGATAATAAATATAGCCTAATCTAGCACCCTAGGTTTGTCATTACAGTAATCTCATATCTAAATTGTATGAAATGAAATTGCATAAAATGAAACTAAGATTAAACTACACATTCATACTTCAATCTCTGAAAATGACATGAGTAATCTAATCACTAATTTGCAGAAAAGTAAACTAAAACATACTACATCAACTAATATTCTGATTCCTCACTATTTGAGTCACTTGGCTATAGGAGGTAATCATAAACAAATGGAGTAATATGATATCTAAATTGCATGAAATTAAATGAGCAAAACAGAACTGGAAGAAATGACAATGCTGGAATCAAAACTCAGAATCATAAATCAGCAGAAGGACAAGATGATTTCATGTCTTTAGTCATTAAAAACTATGTAAATTGCCCGGGCTGTCTACAAGAACTTGAAAGAAAAACACTGATCAGTTAACATGAATATCATGAGAAAGCATAAAATAAAGTATGGACAACAGTTAACACGAATATCAGAACAGTGTAATATATACAAGAAAATGATTATGAAAGAAGTAACATAATGAAAGAAAGCAAGAAACTATACAGTAGTACATAGCCTTGGTGTACAGGGGCCCTCTGCAACCTCGGCCAATCAATACTCAGTCACAAATTGAACTTAAGAATGTTGTCTTCTCATATATTAAAAAGCAGTCATAAGATAAAGATATAGCACGACACAGTGGGATTGTAAAAACAGTCAAGATTACATATAAAAAGCTAACCATCAAGCGTATGATAACGTGTTATTTATAATTGAGGATGCTACAACTAATTCCTAATTTCTGGCTGCGGAAACTGCTTCTCGCTGAGGAAACTGCTTCTGGCTGCGGAAACTTCTTCTGGCTGAGGAAACTGCTTCTGGCTGCGAAAACTGCTTCCAGCTGCGAAAACTGACACAACACCCACTTGGCTGAACAAAGATAGTTAGATAATAACTAACTGAGTGGAAATGGTCCTGAAAGAGACATTTATTGATGAAATGGAATGAGATGAAGCGGAGTGAAGTGAAATGAAAATGAAATGGAGATGGAGTGGAATGGCAAATGAAGTGGAGTGAAAATGAAAAAGAAGGGGAGAATTTTTTTTGGAAAATATAGAGTGTCAGGTGTCCCTGATTTTCACTCTACATTTTCTGTATAAGACTGCCAATCAGTGATTGGTTTTCAGGCTTATACAATTTTTTTATTTTTTTTTAACTGAAAGAAACAAAGGTTAGGCTGGTGGGGAAAAAGGATTCTTCTTCACTAGCCTTATTACAGAATTCTCTTGAAACATTTTGAAAAATTCCTCTTTTGAGAGTGGCTTATGATAAATTTTCAATCTGTGGCCATTCACAATAAGAGGAGTTTGAAATTCATCAATGGTCTTGATTCTTACCGCTCCATTGCTAAAGACTTTGTCAATCTCATATGGCCCAAGCCAATGGGTCTGAAATTTACCTTTAAAGTCTTTAAACTTGGAATCAAACAGTAGTGCCCAATCTCCCTCTTGAAACTTTTTCTCTTTGATGTATCTGTCATGCCACTTAGCTCTTTGATGTTGAACTAGATCAGTTCTTAGTATTGCTTCTTGTCTGATCTCATCTAGCTCATTCAGCTGCCCCATTCTATGCTTTTGGGCTTCTGATAGATTCATCCCCAATTGAACTGTCATCTTGAAAGTCTTGACTTGAAACTCAATGGGGAGCAGGACTTCTTTCCCATAAACGAGTTCATAGGGAGAATGTCATGTTGTATTCCTCCATGTAGTTCTATAGGCCCAAAAGGCTTCAGGAAGCCTTTCTGCCCAATCTCTTCTGTGTAGATGAACAGTTTTGGTGATGATGTTCTCAATAACTTTGTTTGTAGACTCCACTTGGCCATTTGCTTGCGGATGGTAAGGAGTAGATTTTCTGTGCTTGATTTTGTATTCTTCCATTAGCTTCTCCATCAAGTTAGATGTAAATTGACTTCCCTGATCTGTCACAATTTCTCTTGGGACACCAAAACAAGTAAAAATATCCTCATAAAGAAAATTAACAACTGAATTTTCAGTAGCAGAAAGTAATGCTTTGGCTTCTACCCATTTAGTGACATAATCAGTGCATACCAATATATATTTCTTCTATTTAGATGGTGGATTAATGGGTCCAATGAAATCTAAAGCCCATTTTTAAAAGGGTTCGATGAGTACCTGTGGTTGTAATGGCATTTCATTTGAAAGAGTTGGTTTCCCTACTCTTTGGCAGCTGTCACACCTTCTGAGATATTATTTTTTATCTTTGAAGAGGGAAGGCCAATAATATCCTAAGGAAAGGATTTTATAGGCCGTCCTTTTGTTAGCAAAGTGTCCACCGCATGACTCATCATGACATGCCTTGAGAATGTCAGGCATTTCATCTTCCTGAACACATATTTTGATCACACAATCTAGCCCTGTTTTAAACAATTCGTTAGACATCCATGAATAATTTGAACTCTCCTGAATAATTCTTCTTTTTTCACTAGGAAATAAATGTGGAGGTAGCTTCCCTATAACCAAATAGTTAGCAATATCTACATACCAAGGAGTCTTAGTAGTTACTGCAAATAAATATTCATCTTGAAACTTATCCTCTACAGGAGAATCTTCATTAGTATTTTGGATCCTAGACAAGAAATCAGCTACTGTATTTTGTTTACCTCGTCTATCCAATACAGTAATATTGAACTCTTGTAAAAGTAAGAGCCATCTTGTAACTCTGCCATTAGTAACAGGTTTATTCATTAGATATCTAATTGCAGAATGATCAGTATGAACAAAAGTTTCATAGCCTGTTATATAATGTCTAAACTCATTGATTGCATGAACAACAGCTAAGAACTCTTTTTCAGTCACAGTATAGTTCAACTCAGTGGGAGTCAAATTTTTACTGGTATAGTAAATGGCATAAGGAACTAAATCCTTTTGACCCAACACAGCTCCTAGAGATGTATCTGAAGCATCTGTAGAAATATGGAAAGGAAGTTTCCAATTTTGTCCTCTCAAAATGGGTGCTTCAGATATTCTTGTTTTCAAAGTTTCAAATGCTAATTGACAATCAGGATCCCATCTGAATTCACAGTCTTTTGTAAGTAATTTGAAGAGGGGAGATGCTATTTTGGTAAAGTTTTCTATAAATCTTCTATAGTACCCAGTAAATCTTAGAAAGCTTCTAACATCTTTTTGACAATTTGGAATAGGCAACTTGGAGATGACTTCAACTTTTGATCTATCAACTTTAATCCCATCCCCTAAAATATGATGTCCCAAAACAATACCTTCAGTAAACATCATAAAGCATTTTTCATGACTCAATGAGAGGTTTGTTTCTTTACATCTTATAAGGACTTTTTCCAAATTCTCTAATGCCTCTTCAAATGAATCACCATAAACTTTAAAATCATCGACATAAACCTCTACACAATCATGGATTAGATCAGAAAAGATTCCTAGTACTGCCCTTTGAAATGTTGCGGGTGCATTACATAATCCAAAAGGAAGCACTCGGTAGGCAAAAGTTCCCCATGGACAGGTAAATGTGGTCTTATCTTGATCTTCAGGTGCTACCTGAATCTGATTATAGCCACTAAAACCATCCAAGAATGAAAAGTACTTTTTTCCTGCTAGAGTATCTAATACCTGATCGATAAAGGGTAAAGGAAAGTGATCCTTCAAAGTTGCTTTGTTCAATTCCCTGTAATCAATGCATACCCTCCATTTACCATTCTTTTTAGGTACTATAACCAAAGGAGAAACCCATCGGCTATCTGAAATTGGATAAATGAAGTTTACATTGAGTAGTTTTTGGAGCTCTTCTTTCACTATCTCCCTAAGGTTTGGATTCATCCTTCTCTGAGGTTGTTTGATTGGTCTACTGTTTTCCTCAATGTAGATGTGATGAATGCAAGTTTTAGGGTCAATACCTTTCATATCAGTATACTCCCATGCAAATGCAGTAGAATGTTTTTGCAAGATTTTGGTTAGCTCTCCTTGTTGTGATTTTTCCAAGTTTTTGTTGATATTCAATGTTTTACCTGGAAAGATCTCAATGGCGGAACTACCAAACTCTTCCATAGAGTAAAGAGACATTTGTCTAGATGATAGATACTCAATGTCAGAATCTAACTGAAATTGTGTGTGGTCATATTCTGAAGATGTTTCAAAGTTTTCTAATGTGTTCAGAATTTGACTATCTTCACTGATTTCAGAAATGGTAAAGACAGGTTGTATAGTATCCTCATCATCAACCCATTCATTATCCCCTACTTCTGTAATTGCTTTTGCTGGAGGATACAGATTGAATTTCTTTGTCGAATTACCATCAGAAATATACATATCCCCAGATCTACAACTAATAAAAGCATCAGCTGTGGCTAGCCAAGGTTTTCCTAAAATGAGTGGGTGTCCTCCTTGATTACTCTTGGGAGTTAAAATCATGAAATCTACTGGATATTCCCAAGAATATAAGGAGACCGAAATGTCTTCTAATACACCATCTAGTTTAATAATTTATCGATCTACAAGTTGCAGTAAAGTAGGTGTAAAAAGAAGATTAGGAAGTTTTAGCTATTCCATAGTCTGTCTACTCATAATGTTGATAGCAGCCCCTAAATCAATCAAAGTATTTGGAATCTCTACCCCATTGATATGTGTTTTGACAATTGGACTATCGGGATCTACATACTTCTGCATAGTAATTTTTCCCATCATGATATCTGCAATTTTTCCTACCAAGTGGATTCTTCTTGTATCTCTTGGTTTCCTTCCTGGTCTTTTAAGACTCAACTCCTTTATTATTTTTGCTAGAATAGGAATCTCTCTAATGGCTTGTAACAAGGGAATCTTGATACAGACATTCTTTAATTCATCTAGAAAATCATAATCAGGCAACAAGATTTGTTTTTCCACCCCTTTGTAAATTTGTAATCTTTCAAGAAAAGGAGGTGTAGATGAAGATGCAGGTTGCTCAACTATAGGAGTTGTGGGGGTTGACTCTTTTTCTTTTTCTTTTTGAGTACTTGGGTTTTGAAGAGGTGCTTCAGAACCTTTATTGGCTTCAAGAGAATCTTCCTCAGAAATGCTTTGCTTTTGAGTATCTATAGAAGGCTTGTCTAAAACTCTACCAGATCTGAGTTGTACATCATTAAGAGGAACAATCATATAGGTAGGAAATTGTTGTCCTTCTACCATGTAAGCATTTTGAGGGTTTTTATTGTTGGGGTTCGGCAATGGCTGGGAAGGTAGTTGATTTGTCTTCTGTTGGAATGGAAGCAAGAGTTGAGAATTTGGATTCTGTTGAGAAGGTTGTTGTTGTTGTGGAAATGGAAATGATAGTTGTGGATTTTGATTTGGAAGTTGTGGAGCTTGTTGATTTTGAAAAGATGGAGGATATTGATAAAATTGAGCAAATCTCCCATAAGGATTTTGCATACCTTGTACCCATGATTGAAAATGATTTTGAGGTTGGGACCAAGGTTGTTGCCAAGGATTCCAATTTGGTGGGGGTTGAAAGTTCATAGAGTTGTTAAACCCTTGATTTTGTTTCCCATGCCAAGGTCTCCTTGAAACAAAACAGAGAGACTCAATTGAATTTGGATCTTCTTGAAAGACAGCGTTGAGCCCAGGAATTGAAGGACAATCCTTGGTCTCATGGTTTTCTGAACAAATCACACATGTTTCTACAACTTTTGCATCCAAGGGACATTCCCTTAGAGCATGTTTCTTTCTACATTTTGGACAAAAGATGGACAAAGCTTCAGCTTCTGCTTTCTGCTTGTTTTGTATCTTAAGGGTGTCTAGTTGCTCACTAAGACTCCCTAAAATATCAGTTTTGAATTCATCAAGCATGTTGCCAATCTCAGCCTTCCTTACTGATCCAGTTGCAGATTTGTTTGCTCTAATGAGAGAAGGATCTCTAGGCCCTTTTCCAGTTTTAGATTTTCCCCTTGAGAGATGGACACATAGCTCTGCTATATCATGAAGTGGAAGTTGAGATATATCTCCATTTCCCATCATGTTCAAAATATCTATCCATTCATCTCTAATGGCTTTTAATAGAAGGGCTTTCAAGGTTTCCTCATCTAAGTTATTCATTTTTGCTCTTTTCAGGTTGTCTTGAAATCTTTCAATTAAATCCTCCAAGTTTTCATCTTCTTTTTGCACCATTTTGAATATCTCATCCTTGTGATTGGTGGGCATACAATAGTTCAGGTATCTATCCAAAATTTTTTGTTTCATATCATTCCAAGTCCTAATGGATTGAGTGACTAATCCCATGAACCATTTCAAAGCAACTCCCTTCAATGTTGAAGGAAACAATTTGAGTTTTTGAGAGTCTTCCAGATAATCATAAGTTCGACACACGACTTCAAAGTCAAATAGAAATGTTTCAGGATCCTCATTTCGTAACCCATGAAAGTTTGGGAGGACAGATGGTGAGATTTTTTTCATTGTTGCTCGAGAATCCTCATCAACTATAGGAAATCTGAATGAGTTATCTCCATCCCTATTTCCCCCATTGTTACCTCTACCTCCTCCATTGTTTCCTCCTCATCCTCTACCTCTACCTCTACCAAATCCGTTTACTACTTCCTCTGTCATGATAGTTTCCTCAAAGACCTCAAAGTCCTCTGGTTCTTCTACCAATGGCAAACGAGGAGGAATTTCTCCCTCTTCTTCTTCAGGTGATTCTACTTCCTCAATTACAATGTGTTTTCCTATAGAAGTAGAGAAAGGGTCATTTCCTAATTCAGATTCGGTGGATAGTGTGGGAGAGTCTCCTAATTCAACTACTACCTCTTGAATTCCAGGAATCCTAAGGCTAGGAGTGTGAGTTGGAGATGATGGAGGTGTTTCTTGTCTATTCCTTGAAGTAGATGGAGTTGTAAAAATCGAACTCTTGGCCCTAGCTAAAAACCTTCCCCTAGAATCTCTTGCTCTGTGCATGTCAATTTTTTTTTATTTTTCTTCAAGCCGGGCTAATAATTCTCTTTCTGATCTTCCAGGTCACTCTAGGTGCAAGAAGAGAGCATACTCAAGAAATTATTAAACCTATAACTCTCTTTTCTTATCCTCCAGATCACATTAGGTGCAAGAGGAGAGCATACTTTGAGAAGTTATCAATTTTTACCTTCCTTGAAAGTTTCTTGTTTTTTTTTTTTAAGAAATTGGCTACCTAGTTTCACTTCCCCGGCAACGGCGCCAAAATGTTTGGTCAATTTAGTGTGTCCTAAATTTCTATTTAAAATGTCAATCCGAGAGTCATAAATTGCTGAAGTGAAGTGCACTGTATATGCAAGATAACCGATTTCTTATTTCTTTGTCGTTTTTGAGTTTTTGGTTTGTTTTTGGGTTTATCTTCTGTTGATTCCCTAATGTGAGATGACAGAATTGAAAGTCAAGTATGGATGGCAATGGTGACTTCTACAATGATTTTCCAAACTTTAAAGTTCTCAAAAAGGTTTTCAAACTGGCTGTGATGAAATCAATTCCTAAGAAAAAAATAAAAATGTACCAAAACAGTGAGCTAGTGACAATGAAGCCCAGTATCCTTGCTGCTGTATAAAAAGAGAAAAAAACTGAACTCAAAGCAATTCAAAGACTGTAAGCAAAGCAAACTAAATCACACTACTTCAACTCATATTCTGACCCCTCACCATTCGACTCACTCTGGCTATAGGAGGTAATCATAAACAAATTGAGTAATCTGATATCTAAATTGCATGAAATGAAATTGCATAAAATGAAACTAAGATTAAACTATGCATTCATACTTCAATCTTTGAAAATGACATGAGTAATCTAATCACTAACTTGCAGAAAAGTAAACTAAATCATACTACATCAATTAATATTCTGATTCATCACTATTTGAGTCGCTTGGCTATAGGAGGTAATCATAAACAAATGGAGTAATATGATATCTAAATTGCATGAAAGTAAATGAGCAAAACAAAACTGAAAGAAATGACAATGCTGGAATCAAAACTTAGAATCATAAATCAGTAGAAGGACAAGATGATTTCATGTCTTTAGTCATTAAAAACTATGTAAATTGCCCGGGCTGTCTACAAGAACCTAAAAGAAAAACACTGATCAGTTAACATGAATATCATGAGAAAGCATAAAGGAAAGTATGGACAGCAGTTAACACGAATATCAGAACAATGTAATATATACAAGCAAATGATTATGAAAGAAGTAACATAATGAAAGAAAGCAAGAAACTATACAGTAGTACAGAGCCTTGGTGTACAGGGGCCCTTTGCAACCTCGGCCAATCAATACTCAGTCACGAATTGAACTTAAGAACGATGTCTTCTCATATATTAAAAAGCAGTCATAAGATAAAGATATAGCACGGCACAGTGGGCTTGTAAAAACAGTCAAGATTACATATAAAAAGCTAACCATCAAGCGTATGATAACGCGTTATTTATAACTGAGGATGCTACAACTAATTCCTAATTTCTGCGCTGCCAAATAGACACGTGAACAATCACGTCCTGAGATCTAGCAATATGGTAGCCGTGACAATTAAATCTATGGAGTGGTGGCTGTTCGATTTGGTTCACGGATCAATCCACAGTTGTTAGCACATCTCTGGAGATTGAGGAACTTGCCACACAAATATTCACGTGGTAAAAACAGAGCCGTGCCACCGCCAAACTCTTATGTTGACCACTGCTTTGACTGTCCTTGACCATGGCTGTTTGTGAGTGATTCGGCTGAACCAAGGGGACACGTCATTTGCAGCTTGCCCATGTGGCCGGATTCTCCAGTGGACACCTATAACATAGTCTTCAACAAAATGGCTGCGGAAACTTGAGCTGGCTGCGGAAAGTGACAAGTTTCCGCAGCTGATTGAACAAAAATCTAAATCAAACAGCAGTCACAAGACATAGTTAGGAAACCATTTTATAAGCTCTTTTTAAACTAATATGCAATGATTTGACAGCTTGGTGGGTCAAGTAAATGGAAAAGAAGGCTGAAAAGGTGTATAGGGAAGATGCAAGTTTGGGACTCAACAACGGGTCTTCCCATCTGCTCCCAAGTCTGCTTTGGTAGGACGTTTGCATCTGATCTTAGATCCAAAATAACCTGATCCATTTCATATTCTCCTATCTGCGTGGTCAGTCTCATTTCTCGTCTAGTCCTTGCTTTATGCTTACCAATCTTTCGTACCACACGCGATTCACCCGGAGTGTTTCCGGCGCATCTGTTTATAAGCTCCTGTATGCCCTTCACAACCTTTCTATACCGTAGCAATTTCATGCAGGTCTCTAGAAAGGTCGTAAGCATAGAAGGGTCCATTTCCTGATTAGACTTATCCTTGCTCCTTGAGGTAGAGGCCTCAACAAAGCTCTTCTTTGCTTGCATGAATGTTTCGTATGCGCGCTCCAAATCAAACTCAACCTCCTTCGCTAGAGCTTTATGAACCCATGCGCTGTCTTCGGGCTATTTCCCCTTATCATCCCCTATTGCAACTCCACTTTAGAGCACTATAGTCACATTCGGATACTCTTCACGAGGCTCAGACCTCATCATCTGCAGGTTCTGAGTCGGTTGATGTGGTACCGCCCCTTTGTCGCATATCCTCGCTATCAGCGGAGGACAGTCTTTTGTCTCATGATCAAACTAAGTGCAATATTTGCACAACGGTCACGTAGGGTTAGTGTATTCATGGGCATAGTATCTTGGTCCTCCACAATTGTAGAAAATTAGTTGTCCCCGACCTCTGCCAGGTCCTCATCCGCCTTGCCCTCGTCCGTGCCCCTGAAAGCTTATTCGCGCCATCCCTGCGCTCTGGTCAGGGGGCCGCGTTTCTGCCTGAACCCTATAGGCAGGTGTTCTGTCCATCATCAATTCATAACTTCTGCAGTTGTGCTCATCATGCCCTACTGACCTACAGAAGTTGTAGAACAGTTGTTGCGGTGTTTTTACAAACTTCTGCAGCAAATGACAGTTATCCGCCGTATGTTTTCCTGCTACCTGACATATAGCGCACCACAACGCAAGCCCTGTGCTTAGTCGTGCTTGGGCTTTCGACCTCAAAGGCATTGGTCCTCCTCCTGCAATATAGTTTGCAAAGACTGGACAATGGTCTTTGTCATGCCCCTGACCTTTACATTTTAGGCACCATACCTCTTCATGCACCACCGGTTGAACTGTTCTATCATGTTTCAAACTTTGCATCTTAAGGCAAAAATTTTGAAACTACGCATGGATCTTCAGAACCCCCAGATTCAGATCTTGCATCGGTGTTTCACGCAGTATCATTGCAATCTCCAAGGCCTCTGCTTGAGTCGTTATCTTCTGTTGAGATAACACAACCCTTAGGTGTGGCAGGAGCGAAGCTATGAACCACTCGCAGTGCTGGCCATCTGCTAAGTTCATAATAACTTCATGGATTTTACATTTCAACCTCTGATTCAATTCCCAAGGTGTCTCGCCTGGTTTCATCGCGATTTCCTTGAACCCCACAATTGACTGTGCCTTGGATTTAGGCCTACTGAATTCTTTATTCAGCATGGTCTAGATGTCTGTCACTCCAACGTTTTGGTTATCATTAGAGTACTTAATGTACCAGGTTAGCACGCGATCCTGCAGAGCACTAACCAGTGTTGCCTTCTTCATGTGATCATCTGTAACGCCCTGAGCTTCCCACACAGCTTTCATAACGAACCAAAACTGGTCCGGGTCCTCATTTCCCAAGCCTTTAAACAAAGGCAGCTTCACTGAATTTGCCATGCTAAACTACGGTGGAGGTGATGGTGGTATGGGTGAAGTCACAAGTAATGGTGGTGAAGTTGGAGGTATGGGTGAAGTCACAAGTGATGGGTGAAGTCACAAGTTTTCTTCACACTTGACACAACCTTTAACCAATTAATTAGTTAGGAATAGAGTCAAAGGCTATACTGCATTTAGGGATTCCCACCCTAATAGATTTTTACTTTTTATAAAAAGGTGAGGTTGAATGTTGTCTTTTCATGACACTATTATAATAGTAAGAAACCTTGGAAATTGTATCTTCGGAACACCAAAATGTCCAACAATATTATATTAAGGCATAATCACACCAGATAACCTACTATTTAACGTGTTGTTTTGAAAATTATGGGTATTTAAAATATTATTATGAAAAACGTTTAGTGTGCCCCGAGGCATAGAGGTATGTCACCTTTTATATTATTAAAAATTCATCTTATGACGGGCCTTTGATGACAAAACCATGGCTTGGCACACATCAAATAAAGAAGACACAAATTTTGGGAAGGATAAGACACCTCATAGATAATATAGAAATTGATTAAACATCATCTAACAACTTAGTAAAAATATCTAGTAGTAATGAGTTTACATGATTGAATTAAACAAATTCAATATAAAACAAGGGGGTTGTTGGGAAGCAAGTCCCTGCCTTGAATGGGTTATTCAAGTGGACCACTGAACTAAGCAGGGGCACCAGATACCTTATGACCATACTTTGAGAATAGGGCTGGTCTAATTCCTGTATATAAAGTATGTAGTCGTTGGTGTGACAGATTGGTAAATAACTGTGATCACTAAATACGTAACCCCTCGCCCCAAATCAAAATCGATATCGCTTAAAAAATACAAATTAGCTGGTTAAATACCTCTAAGAATGTCGAATCACTAGCCACTTCTACTCTAGGATGCCATGAGGAAAAAAGGGAATATTGTCACCCCTTTCAACTTAGCCCAAGCTTTCTCGATTGAGATACCAAGAAGCGAGAGCTGAAATTTATTCAAGTTCAGTTATGAAGATACACTTTAATATTGATTCATTTAGAAATACCACAAGATCAAATTAAATATAGAACCATGCTTTCCTATGTGACTTCCAATAACTTAAATTGGAACACATTCTAAAATGAAAAGCAAGAACATTGATATCTATCATGATAAATCAAGTATATTGTCTTGCATAGAAATGCTACCCAACTTTGAGAATGTTCAAAAAGGAAAAGGAGAAAATCCCTCACACCCATGCCTTTTCCCTTATCTATGGTGTTCCTGAGCTCTTTGATTATTTCTTTCCAAACAAGAATATGTGTTATGATTGGTTTGTAGCATCTCTTTATGATATTTTGAGAATTTTCTTTGTCACTTTTGTTGTAATACAAATGCGTTGCCAATGGAATATGATAGCCCTGGATATTTCAACAATAAAGCTCCTTAAAACTGTAAATGACGTCTTTGAATCTCAACCCAAAAAAGTAATAACTACCTTATCCAATTAAAGATTTTTTCCTAGAAGTCATTAACACGGGACTCACTGCTATATAAGTAAAGCTAAGAAGCAACAATAATAATGTAGACAAGCCTCTTATAGCTACAAAGCAACAACTCTTGTGGCATATAGGAAACCAAAATTTGTCAAAAGTTGTGGCCGTATTTGTACAGAAGAGCATAAACTCCAGTTGCATCAAACATACTAGACTGAGGATATTAGAAAAGAAGTGTCAACCTCACATTGTACTTAGCCAAATACAACTGAGTGTGAAATGATTGTGGAATGACAGCTAACAAAAAAAACCAGAATGTTGATGGAAGGAACTATGATAAACAAATTCTCTAAAGGTGGAACATTTGACTTCTAAGAGGAACCTCTTAGAGAAATCGAAAGTCAACACATTGTGAAATATTCATTCCAATACACATAGTTCTTCTACATTATAATGGGAGGCCTGCCTGGTGGTAATATAGTGACCCTTCTTATGTGAGAGAATATTGCACATTTCTGTATCTCAAATAGTATCTTTGCTATTCACTTTATTTATCACAGAGTAACAACATTCAGTTATCATGGTATGAGGACAAATCCCTTGGGAATTTGTATACAAGCTATAAGGCTTAAAAATGAGACAAATTTATTCTCGTTGTAATTAAAAACAACAAAAAATTAACACTAGTGCATTAGTTGTTTGTTCTAATTAGCAATAGTGAAATGGAAGCTCTTCTTTCTCTTGTTGGTGAATAAAGAAGCCCAGTGCAGATTTTTAGTGTGTGAAGCTATTGCAAAAAGTGTAAGTTTCGAATTCATTTTCATTGGTGAGTTTAGAGGTGTTTTCAAAGTGTGAATCTCTGTTAGTCTGGGGTTCTTGTTGAGCCCTCCAAAAACAACAAATAAGAGCTCCAACAAATATAAGCAGGTTTTTGTGCTCTTATGTTGTTGACTTAACCAATAAAGAGAAAGTAGTGGTAAGCATTTGAGTCAATGCCAACGAGGTTTAAATGCCAGGTGTGTTGCTCCAAGTTAAAAGTGTGTTGATGCACTACGAAAAATTATCCTTGGAGTTAAAGCAATATGTTGTGTCCATTAAAAAAAGAGAAGAAGAATAGGTTTTAGGTTTTTCTAATATCTCTGTCTCCTAAACTCTCTAAGTCCCAAGGTAACCGCAGTAGGTCCATGTCAATTGAGAGACGCTCTGACACAATTCATTCTATAGTTAACAACATCATTAGTGCACTAGTTTTTTTCTAATAATTAGTGTCCAACAACTTGTAGTTCAACCAGCTAGTGAGGAACAAATGTTGGAAGTAATGGAGAAAGCTAAACTTAGATTACTGTTATGATGATGATAGGTTTGAGACTCTAATCTTAGACCTCATATCCTAATATCTAGGGAGTGGTTGAAACCATCCTGTTAGTGTGAAAGCCTATATATTTGAGGCTCATATGACTCAATGAAACAAGTGGGATTGTATGAGTGTTTGTACACTCTCGAGGTATCTCACCTGGAGAGCCATTTAGTTTATAGTTAATATATTCATATTTTAACATGGTATGAGAGTTGTAGGGTCGAGGAACTTGTATGCTGAGTGAAGGATTTGCCCAGTGTGCCTGAGGAAAAATTGTCGCGTGGTTTGGAGGAAAAATTGCGCTGATCCCACTTTGAGACTTACCTACATTTTATATTGACATTTCAGTGTGACTGAAGGGTGGAACAGCACGAATGAAGGGTTGACCAATTCGAATCCGCCGTGGTAAATAGTGTTGACCCTGTCAGGAGCAAAGCTGTATGTTTTTTTTGGAAGCCTGCAAACTATGGCAATTGTGTGGTAGTTGTGGCGTGGTGAAAGGGGCACGTTCCTTTTTAATTTTGGTTGCTCGATCCGATGCCAAGAACATCCATGTGAATCATTCAGATTAGCTATGCTATTGATCCGTGAATCTGAATTGATCTGGTGCTATTGACATGCACAGAGAAACATCTTATTTGTGGTCATTATTATAGATTAAAGGTCTTGGAAGGTGTGAAAAACGTGTAGAGGAGACACGAGAAGAGCAAGATCTGTTGCATAATTGAGTAGATCGTGAAGAATATCATAAAGATTTGCGTGAAGAGGCTGAAGCTGATCGCAAACATAAGAATTGTAACGACGGTCAATTTGAATCCTCCTCGTACGCCGGGATCCGACATCATCATCAATCGCCGCCCGTTAACGTGCCGGACTGGAGCAAAATACTGGGAGTCGACAGCCGGAAAGAGCAGTACGCCGATGCCGACGATTTCGACATGGCCGGCGACGAGGAGGAGGAGAGGCTGCCACCGCACGAGTACCTGGCGAGAGAGCATGCCCGCCATAGCCGTGACATGAACCGGGTTCGAAACGCGGTGTGGAAGCAAACTAGATTTCTTGGCTGAAAAATATCGTCTTCCTCTAAATTAAATGAGAAGGAAAGATCTTTCCTCGTGAAAATAACCGTCTTCCTACTCTGAAACACTGTTGCTAAGGATCTGTGCTTGAAGGCCGTGTTGGTGGAGCCCTGTGTGTAATAGTCCACAAACGATGTGTGACTGACCAACAGTAGTTGCGTTCAACCTTTTTCTTAGGCCGTAGAGGGAGCATTTGGATAGAAACGATCTGGTATTGCTGTCAGCGTCATCTAACAGATTTGTCCTGGAAATTTAATTGTTTGAGAAACTCAAGTTGTAGGTTGAGGAGATTCCAAAACCAATTGGGTAAATTTTCTTCTAAGTTATTATATGCCACAATGAAAATGCGAAATTTCTTGTTGATTTAAACCCATCTTCAAAAATATGTGTTATCAGAAATTGCTAATTACATACATCAGAATTAGATATTGATAGTGTTTCCAGCTTGTGAGAGGTATTTTTGTTGCTCTTTGTCAGAGCCGAGGGCACTAAAACTTATGCGGAATAGAAGCCATAGTCTACAATGTTCTATAGTTAAAGAGTTGCCAAAGGGAGAAGTTTCCCGCTTGCATGGTAACGGGGTTGTTGGAGCTCGTTAGAGGACCGTGTGGAGTCGAAAAGAAATCTCGAAGCAAAATAAAGTGAGATAAGCTAGACTTTAACAACATGCCTAGATTTTTAGATATTTTTGATTCTGATGATGATGTTTTTCTCATGTGGGCATTTGGAGGCATTAGCATGAGTAGTATGTTCGAGTCAGAAGAAATTTCAGAAAAACAATGTGGTTCCATTGATGACCACGAGAATCAAGAGGCATAGTCTGTTGTGCAAGATCTTGAGATTGAAGACACACGAGCTAATCTTCAGGAAGGGTGTAAAGAAAGTGTTGAAGATCAATTGGACGAGCCACATGAAGCTGATTGCAAGGACGTGGCAGAAGAAGACAAAGCTGGAGAGAATTTAAATTGTGATGATCTCATTAATATTTCTGTGTGTGCAGATGTTACATCAATGAATGATGAAGACATCATAGCTGACGTTCCTATGGTTGACACCGGAAATAGTGAGAGGGAAAATTCCTATCCAACCAGGGCACCCACTACTAGTTGAGGCCAGGAGCTGTGAAAGAGAGAGACCACCTTATAGAGTCCATCCAATTAATAGCTAGCAAGGTTTCACCAGCCAGGTGTTGCCACAAGTTTCACCAAGTGTGTTTATGCATCATTACTCAATGAATGTAAGGTGTTGTTGATGCCTTCTATGATAATTTTGCATATGTAAGTTTTAACATACAGCTCTTTTCCAATGGCTCCTCATTTACCTAAGCTACATAGGTGGTGCACTTAGGTGGTGTTAGTGCAAGTTCATTCCACCATTCTAGGAGGTCGTTGCCATGAGGAGGGGACTAATCAAAGGGGAGACCACATGGACTAATCCAATGGGAAGAATCTGCTATGAACATCTCGAGGAGACTAGGCCATTGCATCCATATCTACCTACAACTACATCAAAATTGAATAGCTTCTATATCAAAGAAGTCTATACGTATCTAGCTAACTTCTCCATGCACAACACCTTACAACGACAAGAGGCTACAGTACAACAAAAACAACTACAACGGTAAGGGGACAACTTGCATAGACAACTGATACAGGATGACATATCTATAAGCTCCTACTCTCCATTGTCTTATTCAATAGCTCCTGTGAAGAACCTATAGGGTTGTGTCCATCCATCCATGTCTAGCGTACATGCCAAGTTTCTATGCCAATTCTATCCAAAAGAAAAGATGTAAAGAACCTGCATGTCTCCATGGAAAACCTAACCTAATGACAAACCAACGCTTTACAAACAAAGCAGAGAACCGTCCAAAATTCTATCCTATTTTCTCAATCATATCTGCAATGCAAGGTAATGCAACTCTAGGCATCATCTGGGCTAGATGTTCATGCTTGATTGCACAAGTAGATAGTCATTCAAGCAAATTGGAAGTAAATAAAACAAAGCTACGAATGTGGATTGGGCTTACAAGTCACAATGAAATTCCCAAGTGCACCTCAACAGACCAATTAAAAGCCCAAGAGTAAGAGATGACCTTTACAGGGAAGAACTAAATTTTCGTTGATTTACCAACAATTGCAATTCTTTTTACTTGAACACATTTGCACAAAGTTTTTCCTTCTTGTTCACGGCTTCACCTACCCTACAACCACTTTCCAATATATCTTTCCTAAGCATACCATCACAAATGCATACAATCTCCCGATATCTATAACAAGGATGAATTTCACAACAGAGAGAAACTTGCTACAAAATTCATTCATGGAAAAGTTATTAGGGCCCATTATTTTGCTACCAGTTTTATCCTTGAGAAATTATAGTTTTGCAACCAATTTAAGTCAAATGTAAATATGTAGTTGACATCAAGGGTAGCATCAAAATTGCATCCTCAAAAATAGGATTTCATCCCAAAGCCACAATTTCATTTCCCCAATAGAACATATATCAGTGAAAAGACAACAATTATACCATTACTCAAATAGTTTGAAAACAAAGGAATTCAAACTCCACCTGCTAAGTTATTATCCTATTCCTTTGCCTTACTAACTCAGGTTGGCCAAATTCTAGTGCCTGGTAACACAACATTGAGGTGATTTGATATAATTATTAAGGTGATAACCTCAAATCTAGTTCATATATAAATATAACAACAACTATATCATGCATGGAAATTGGCTCCTTGGGAAATGAGAAGGACAATCCCTCAACAACTTCAAAAATGCCAAATCCTCAAGGAATGGTAATTACTCAGTTTTTTTTATTTATCTTCACTATATACTCTCACCAACACACGGTTTTAGTTGTATTCAGGGTCTGAGAGGACAACCTACAAGGAAATCATGTAGCTCATCAGTCCTATGTGTAGGTCTAAGCAACCCCGAAATACAACATTCTATCTCAAGTTTTCTTCCTTGAGGACGAATATCCCACAATCTGGCATTTGCCAAGCTCATAGGCAGAGAATTAAACCCAGCCAAGAAAGTGCAACAACTATCTGTAAATCTCAGCAAATTGTATGGACTGAATATCCTAGTTGTTGCTTGACACCAACCTTACACAACCTATACATTAGACCCTTAAAATTTTGTGTAATTATGTGTGCAACCTACACTAATCTGGCAATGGTTTTTCATTTTTTCCATGGTTTATTGACAACACACTCAGTACCTATAGCATACCTTTGCATAAGAAACCATGGATATGTCTCAAGAAATATGAATTTGAAATTGGATTTCATTTTCTTATGTTGGCCCATGACCAAAATGCCTAGAGGTGCTAGAACCGAATGTATAAACTGCACCAGACTTGGTTACCATGATACTGTGACCAGGACCAGCTATGGCTTGACACTTTTCAAGCATGTAGCATGTTTTTCTAGCTATCAAGAACTGCAATACTAACTTCCAACAACCTCTGCATCTTTCTTTCATAGTTTCTCTCTCTAATTGTGTCATGGGCTTGAATACAACTCTACTTTGGCACATGTTCAATGCTGCAAGTTCATATATAAATAGATTAAAGTTAAGGGAAATTTTTTTGGTTGCCTAAAAAACTGAGATGAAGCCTACAGAATGATGAAACAATTCAACCAAGTAAGCAAACCCTTTCGTGCTTAACTAAGGAATTGAGAAATCACTAGAATTATAACTGGAAAGAACTTGAATGACATTCTTATTCTTCCTCTCAAGAATGAAACCCTTTCGTGCTTAACTAAGGAATTGAGAAACCACCAGATTTCCACCATATTTTCTACTTCCTTCAGAAGAAGTTAACAACAACGCCAATTATTATTTTTGGAAATGACGAAATAATTTAACCCTTCGTTTTACCCAAAGTCGCCATAACAAATCATCATAGCTCTGAAATCATCCTAGAAAATTGAAGGATAAATCAATACCCATCCTTATGTGAAAGACAAGCATAATACATGGGAAAATGTCAAATAAAAATATTAATCATCTAATATAAATAACCTAAATGTCATATACAAATATTTGTAATCTAATATAAATAACCACTTGTCTTACCACTTGTCTGATCTCGTGGGCCCACAGTCTTACCACTTGTTTATTTTGCAAACACAGAGCATGCATGACGGAAAACACAAAGCAAAGGAAATATTTTATTAAGGAAATTTGTAGTGCATGTTATGGCTTCTTTTGTGGGTTTTCTTCTACAAGTTTTCTGAGAGCATGTCGGTCTTCTTCTATGGGTTTTCTAAGAGCATACCTCAGATCAGACACAATAGATAACTTCAGTTTTCTTCTGCGGGTTTTCTGAGAGTATATCTTAGATTAGATCATACACAATAGAAAACTCCAACCAGAGTCCAAATGAGTAATATTCAAGAGACTTGTCGCAAAATGAGGGAAAATTAGCGTCACGGAATGAGGGAATCAGTTTGCTAGAATCAAGGACACCAGTTGGAAATTATTTGGAGGATTATGCGAGGCCTCCCACGTTGTGCCGGTTCTCTCTCTTCAGTTATCACACAGGGTTGACGTCTGTAAACGTCATCCAACAAGGTATCCAGAGAAGTTTAGCACTCTCTTGTTGAATTCATCTTCTTTATGCCAAGCATGGTCGTCATCAAATTACTTGAATGCTTTATTGAAGAAAGTTCGACACCCTTTGTTTGAAATTTGTTTGACCCTGATTTACCTTCTCCTCTTGCACCCTAAGGAAATCAAGGACATAATGGGAGTAGCAATGGAACCGACATCATTTGAATCTGGAGCGTATCGACTTTCTCCCTTGATATGATCTTTGATAATATGTTACCCTGTTTACCTAGCGTTGCTCGTTCTTGGAGCGTGAAGTGGGCGGTTGAGTCGATGTTTGCTATGGGTTTTTGTTGTTGTTGTAGTGGCTGCATCCTCGTATCCCCAATCCCTAGTGAGGAGGAACGACTTACCTGACATAAGGAAGGTAAGGGGGAACGACTTGAGGGAGAGGATGAATGCATGAAGCGTAGATAATGCAGAATATAACCATTAGAGTTATTGAACGAATCCTAGTAGAACAAGATCCCCCGTTGATTCTCATTTTTTGCAGTGAGGATACTTCAAAGGCACGTTGGAGCACACAACCATTTTCAAACATGATTTTGTAGACCAACAACTCCATCAAGATTTATGAAAAAATGCATACATGTATGAGAGAGCACTTAGCAATGGGTCAAAGCGCATGGAAGTAATGGAGGAGTTTTAGCCACTACAAGCTTCATCCCTATGTAACATGCTCAATGTTCCTACATTTTGATCCTCAGTGGCAGTGAACAAGTGCATCAAATTCCTCATGATAGAGTGTGGCAGGGGAAGAAGCTATGGATCAACCAAGCTTACACCCTCACACGAGCATGCCAACAGCTCAATGTTCCTACATTTTGATCCTCAGTGGCAGTGAACAAGTGCATCAAATTCCTCATGATAGAGTGTGGTTCCTACATTTTGATCCTCAGTGGCAGTGAACAAGTGCATCAAATTCCTCATGATAGAGTGTGGCAGGGGAAGAAGCTATGGATCAACCAAGCTTACACCCTCACACGAGCATGCCAACACAAATCCAATGCCGAGAACAAAGTCCTTGCCAAGAACAAAGCCAATGCCTCTTGAACAGAGGAGGAAAAGAGGAAGGTTGTTGAACTGGCATTTGCATGGTTGTATAGGTGGAGGAGAAAAAGAGGAAGGCTATTGAACTGACATTTGCATGGCTGTATAGGCGGCAGTCGTGACATTTGCATGGCTGTATAGGTGGTAGCTGTAGAATTTTGTTTTTAATAGGTGGCAGTGGTATAGATCGCTCCTTAGTTATCCTTTGTTACTTTGCGTCGCTCATTCGCATAACATAATGCCTTGAACTTGAACGAATGCTAGCATTAGTTTACAAAATTCAAAATGCCAAGAAACAAATGAAAATGTCAAGGATATAACATATGGTTTTGTCCTCCCTACTTCGGGCAGAGGCAGAGGCCAAATAAGATGGCGAAATAGATTTCACTATGAAGCCTAAAAACTTTCCTGAATGGTTAACTCAAATTAATATTAATTTGACCATTCTGATTACTAAGTCTTTGCCTTGCCTGTGACAGAGACTAATAAAATAAACCAGAGAATATAACGAAACCTTTATTTATTAGAAATGGATTTGAAAACCATATTCTTCCCATACCATGCATCACTAATTTACAAATAAACTTGTTTAATAAAATATTGTTTAATATTATTCATTTACACATACCATGCATCACTAATTTACAAATAAACTTGTTTAATAAAATATTGTTTAATATTATTCATTTACACACAAATGTGATATATATATAAATAAAATTAGTTAAATTAAATTATATACATTATACATGTATAATTAAGATTAAATATAATTAGAAAACTTATAATGATGTTGGAAGTACTCCATAATGATTAAAAGGATATTATCTTATTAGCTTTTTTATAAAGATATTAAACTTTCTTTGGATATTAGATTATTTTTAAGATATTAAACTTCCTTTTAGATGTTAGGGTTTTTTAAATAATATTGATTTTTTTTAAATGATATAATTTTTCTTAATGATGTATTTAAAAAAAATTAATAATTATCTTCAATATCAATTACTAAATATGATAAATTTTATAATAATAAAAAAATAAAGTAAATTAATTATTATTATTATTATTATTATTTATTTATCTCTTAAATTGATATAATCAATATTTGGTTCAAGTAATTGGATTTTGATTTATATGGATAAATTTATTAATAATAACTTTGGATTTATTTTTCAAAACATTGAGTGATCAAATCTCTCTACAGACAAATCTTTCCTCAAATTCTACACTCTAATTCTGAAACTAACTACGCTAACCCTGCATTGTTTTACTCACTCATAATGTGAATTAAATTCCATACCTTTAAAAAATATAACTTTGCTACGTAACTTTGCTCTATAGTCCAAATCTATGTTAATTAGATGCTCGAATCTACAGTCAACAAAAATATAAATAGTTTAAGATAATGAATATCATTTTTGTATTTTGTCCAAATGAATACTCTTTTTCACAAAATATAAGACTTTCTCTTCTCTATGAAAAATATATAGAATTTCGTTTCACCTTCACTCACTCTGCCCGTTTTGCGTGTTCTCTAATCTCTATGGTTTTCAAATCTCTATTTTTGGTTCTTAAACAGTTTGCCACCTTGTTTCGTTATAATAAGTTGGATCCATCCCCAAATGTAACCCAAGTCACTCTCCACTCTAACTAATTACCAATTCCCATAGTTAAAAACAAACAAAAAAATTCATTTGAGAGTTTTTTTTGCAAATAGTTATTTTTTATTATAAAAATATTTAAATAAAGATATATTTCTATAATTATAAGGGATAAGAGATTTATTATATTTAAAGGATAAATTATATTGGGATAGTATTTAATTATATATATATATATAATTAAAATTAAATGTTATTAAAAATAAATAATTAATTAGAAATAGCTTTAGAAGGACTAAAAAAGACTTATTTTTATTTAGCTAAAAAATTATATTTCTTAAACATAAAGAGATATACTAGTAACTCAAAAGTTTTAAAAATAAAAATTTACACACATATATAATTAACTAGTTTGTAATTTTAAATATAATAATTTTGTTAATAAATAAAAAAAAATACTAGTTAAAAAATAATTAATTCTACTACTAGTTAACAACTAAATTAAAATATACTTTGCTAATTTAAAATTATAATATTTTAATAATTAACACAGAATGTTAAAATGTTAATACAAGTTTAGTTTAATTATTAAAAGAATTTGTTAAATATGTTAATTTTATTTGAAAAAAATGATTATGTAATTAAAATTAAAATATTTAAATAATATTTTAAATACATTAAATTTATTTATTTATTCAAAATTATAACTTAAACCATTAAAATCCATAATTTTATCAAAATATAATTACACGGGTGATAAAATGTAAACATAGCTGCAATCATGTCATAAAACAAGCTTACCATAAAAATTCTTGTAAAAACGAAACTTTCACAGAAAACAATAAATCAGAACACATAATCCAGTCATAGTTTTAGCTCACATATAGTATTCCACGCAGTAATTGACCTTTGAATAAAAATAATTCAAAACTGCATTCCGTAAGTAAGTTTTGAATAAAAATAATTCAAAACTGCATTCTGTAAGTAAGTTATTTCGTATTAGTACGCAGTGATTGACATTTGACTGAAAATAAATCAAAACAACAGCTTTAATGACCCACCGGTAGAGATTTGAACGAAAGAGACATGGTGCAAGCTGATAAAATAATAATCATCATATCACGACGAACTTACCATGTAATATATTTCTGTTTTTAGAGAGCTTACCATGTAATATATTTCTGTTTTTAGAGCAGCTGTACGAAAGAATATGGGATGATTATGTCTTATCTAAATTTAAACTTTTGCAGTGTTAAGAAAGAAAGGAATAGAAAATGTGGGGCAGAGATTATTATTCAAAATAGTTAAATAGATTACATAGAACAATAAATATTTAGAGTGATTATATAGAAAATACAACAATAAATGACACTAGTGGAACTCATTAAACTGAAATAATTTTGAAAAGACTACGACACTTAGCAGATAATAAAATCAAAACTGAGATTCGAAACAAAACCCAAAGGCTCAGACAATAAAATCAAAACTGAGATTCGAAATAGAACCCAAAGGCTCTTTTGCTATCCCATGGGGTATTAGTGATATTATAGTTATCACTTTTGAATAGAGTTGAATTGCTATTTGGTCATTCATCATCCTTGCTTAACTTTGTTGGGTTCTTTTGCTATCCCATGGGGTATTAGTGATATTATAGTTATCACTTTTGAATAGAGTTGAATTGCTATTTGGTCATTCATCATCCTTGCTTAACTTTGTCCCTGTTGCAACTAGTGTAGGGATAGATTTGCAATTCTCCATCTTGAATCTTTTCAACAAATCTTTAGCATATTTATTTTGAAACATAAAAATTCATTTTTTAGATTGCTCAACTTCTATGCCAATAAAATATTTCATAAGTCTGAGATTTTCCATCTCAAATTCTTTCATCATGGCTGTTTTAAATTCATCTAATTCAAAATCACCTGTATAAATCATGTTATCAACATATAAATAAACAATCAAAATCTGTCCATGCTCATTTATCTTTGTGTACAAGGTAGGCTCAATGTTGCGTTTACAAAATCCATTCTTGATCATGTAGCTTTCAATTTTGTTATACCAAGCTTTAGGTGCTTGCTTTAGTCCATAGAGCGCTTTCTTCACTCTATAAATATTATCCTCTTTTCTTTCAACTTCATATCTTGGACACGGTTGCACATAAATTTCTTCTTCTAGAATTTCATTCAAGAAAGTTGATTTCACATCCATATGATATACTTTCCACTTGTTCTAAGTTGTTGTGGCTAGAACTGCTCTTACAATATCCAATCGGACTATTGGAGCAAATGCTTCTCCAAAATCTATTCTTGGTTGTTGTGAGAATCCTTTTGCTACAAGTCTTGCTTTAAATCTGTCAATTTCACCTTTCTCATTCATCTTTGTCTTGTACACCCATTTCATACCAATAAGATTTTTGTCCTTTGGAAAATCAACTAAATCCCATGTATCATTCTTTTCAATAGCTTCAATTTCTTCATCCATGGCTTGCACCCAATTTTCATCTCTAATTTCTTTTTCAAAAAAGAAGGTTGGAATGAAAACAATGTGAAATCTGAACTAACATCCAAATCATCATAAATACCTTTCATACTTCTCATCTTTCCCTTCCCATTGTTTGATTCATCACTTGATTGGTTGTTAGGAGAATTCTAGTATGTTGATATGCTTGAAGATCCAAGCTGCTCAAAAAATCTTGGAGTCCTTTTTGGTGTGTCTCTATTTGGTGTCTTCCCCTATGATTCTTGCTACTCCTTTTCTGCTACATCATCTTCTTCCATCAGTGGCACTTGTGCATCATTTTTTTTCTCCATACTACCATTCCACGACTCTTGTTATTTGAACACAACACCTATGCTAATTATGGTCTTCTTGGTGACATGGTTATACAATTTGTAAGCTTTTGATTGCTCACTATAACTAGTAAATATACATTTTCAATTTTATCATCCAATTTTCCTCTTATTTCCTTAGGCACATGTGCATAGACTACACATACAAACACTCTGAGATGAGATATGTTGCAAGACATACGTGACCATGCTTCTTTCAGTAATCTATTCATCACAGTGTTTGTAGGAGATCTATTTATCACATAAACAACACATGCAATTACTTTTGCCCAATATTCATTAGACAAGTCTCTTCCTTTCAACATGCTTCTTGCCATGTTCATAAGTGTCTTGTTCTTTCTCTCTGCTACACCATTATGTTGCGGTGTGTACCTGGTTGTAAATTGTTTTCTGATTCCATGTTGTTTGTAGTAATCATGGAATTCCTTCAAATCTTATTCTCCACCATGATCTGACCTCAATACCTTGATCCGTCGATCACTTTGGTTCTCTGCAAAGGCTTTGAATTCCTTGAACTTTGCAAAAGTTTCAGAATTCTACTCCAAGAAGTAAAACCAAGTCCTTCCACTATAATCATCGATGAAAGTAAGGAAGTAAAAACTTCCACCAATCAACTGCGTCCTCATAGGTCCACACAGGTCTGTATGCACTAGTTTAAGAGGCTGCCTTGCTATGTATGCAACTCCCTTTTGAAAACTTTCACGGTGTTGCTTTCCCAAGATGCAAGAATCACAAGTACTAGTAGGTTCTTTGATGGGAGGTAATCCTCTGACCATCTATTTCTGCTGCAACAATCTTAAACTAGAAAAGTGCAGCTGTCCAAACTGAAAGTGCCATAACCAATAATCATTAGAACATGCAACTGCAAATGAAATGACCTGATCAATGTAATTCATAATTAGAGGAAAGAGTTTATTCCTCGTCATCTGCACCTTTGCTATCAACTATTTGCTTGGGGGTTTATCATAAATAACACACTCTTCTCCTTGAAAGATAACTCTGTATCCCTTCTATTGTTGCTTCCACTTTCATGTTCATGCTCTTCTCGGCCATCTCTCTGACCACCATGTATTCTGCATTGTCCTCTGCCTCTCGATTTACTTCTGCCTCAACCTCTGGCTCTTGAAATAGAAACCTCACTTTTGAAAGAGGTTTCTAAAGTGGAATCCTTATTTCTGTCTATCCTTGCCTCATGTGATAGAAGTGATCCCATCAACTCATCAACTGTCAAAGATGCCAAATCCTTGGCTTTTTTTATGGCTACTACCACAACATCAAATTTGGTAGACAAAGATCTGAGGACCTTCTCAACCACTGTTTGATCTTTAATATCTTCACCATAAATTTTTAACTGATTTAAGACGGTCATGACCTGATTCATGAAATAATCGACGTCCTCTATCTCCATCTGCAAACTTTCAAAATCTCTCATAGTATTATGCAACTTAACAATATTGACTTTGACCATACCTTTATAGCTTGTTGCCAACATCTCCCATGCTATCTTTGCTGAAGACGTGATCATAATCTTCTGGAACATTGTTCCGTCCACTCCCTACTGGATAAGCTGAAAAACTTGTGCATTCTTCTTTTTGTCTTTTTTCCATAGTTCCCTCTCTACATTAGTGAGAGCGAGTACTTGTACTTCATCCTTAGGTTCTGAAAACCCACACTGGACATGATCCCAAACATCATGAGCCTTCAGCGTGATCTCCATCTTAATGGCCCACACATCATAATCCTTCCCTGTAAACCATGGGAAATGGGGCTGGAAATTTGAGAAAGCCATCTTTCTTTAAAATAAAGCCTTCTCCTTTATAGCTTTTTCGAAACCCTTGATCAATTTTTTTTTATATATATAAAAAAAATCTTTAGAAATTTTATATATATATGAAAAAAAACCTTTAATATATAAACTCTTTCAAATAATAAGAAATGGTTACGTATTAAGTAAACCCTTCCAAGCCCTTTTTTTAATATATTAAAAATATTCCCTTGACAATTAATTTTTATAAACTCTTTATGAGAGATTCTTTGTCATGGAGAATTAAAAAAGAATTGAACCTTTGACTCTACCACACTAACGAGGCTTGGTCTATGAACTTGTTGTGTGTTAGCACTTCTCTTTAAAAAACTTTAATAAACGCGTAATGTTACAAAATCCCCACACGATTTGTTCAAGCTTTAATAAACCATGGGATTTGCGCACCCCCGTCATAATGAAACCACACACTTAACCCGATTTTTGGTGGAATTGTAGTTAAATGAGATTTGTGTAGTTTTTTCACTAACTAAATGCGGATTTCGCTTCACTTGCACACTTGTCACTCCTTAACAGTGCGACAAATTTGCAACACAATTAAAAAAAAAAAAAAACTGGCCTTGTTCTCTTGGCCTTCTTTTCACTAGATTTGTAGGCACCACAGATCTTGTGATCCTTTCTCAGATGAAGGAAAGGAAAAGGAGAGAAAATACAAATTGTACACACAGAAAAACATAACCTGCTGCTCTTCTTCTATCAGTTAACCAAACTTGATGATTACAATGAACCTGGTGAGGGGTATTTAAACTTTTTCGTCTAGTGACTCGCCCAAAATAACTTCACATGCACACACACTCTAAATTCGACTTTTCCCAAAATATGACTTAACTCAAACTCACTCGACTTGACTCAATTAACTGACTCTCCAAATTTAGCCAACTCTTGCATGCGAGAGTAATTACAATTTCCAACACTCCCCCTTAATTACAACCGTATGAATCAACATAACTCAAACATGACTCAACATGACTCAACTATGCATGCTAGGCTTACAATAGAAATTGACTCAATCATCACTCAAACATGCTTGCTGGTCTATGTCTCAACTAGGCTTACAATGACTCAAAACTTTTACAATTTTTCATTTTCTTTTTCTCTTCTTCCAAATTCTATATCCTCGAAATTGTTTCATTCTCTGTTGCTCGTTCTTACTGTAGACTCCATATTTTTTTAATTGTTGTTGTTGCAATGTTTCTTTGACTTGCCTTGAATTTGATCTAAGTCATTCTTCTACCACTTCCTCTTCAAGGATTCATTCAACTATGGACCGCTGCCACAACTCTTCATCTTCAAACTCTCTTCTTCCCTCTGTTGTTTGTGCTTCATATTCCTGACTTTCTTTCTGCCATATCTCTTGTTAGCATAATCTATCTCTTCTTGAATCCATTGCTGAAAAATGGTTTTAATGCATTATTCCTTGTTTTCATAAACTTCCATGTATTTCTCTTCACTTTCATCATCAGGTACTATATTTTTTTGCCTGTAATCTACACATTCAAGACCATTTTTAGAAATATATTTATTATTCTTTGCATTGAGAGCTTCCTTCTCTTCCTCTTCCTTTTATGTCTTCTCTGATTCTTCACAAGCCTCTGTTGTTGTAAATAGATTGTCTTCCACTTGGCTTCTAGACACAAATGGGCTTCTCTTACCAAAAAACAACATATCAATGTGTTTTTTTTGTTCCATCATGTGCAACCACTCATCACCAGTTAAATTATCTTCATCAAAGTTAATATCAGCATAATTTTCATTCACCCTATGGTGGGTTATCTGAGCATGCATGTGCTGATTAACAAATTCAACTTCACCAACTTCATCATCTGCGACGAGATTCACCAATGCACATTACACTTTGCAGTCGTCATCCACATATGTTTTGTCACAGTGGTATTGACCATCATCTTCTCCATCCACGTTATAGTGGATTCCTTGAGCATTTATATGCTTTTTCTCTGTTCCACACATGTAGGCTTTAACTTCTCTCTCTGCAATATTTGTTGCATCTTCTTCATCCATATGCATGCCTGCATAATGGGTTTCAATTTTATAGCCTTCATAGCCATCATCCACTTTTAAGTGGGATTCTCCAAGATTTTTTGTCTTCTCAGAGTCTTGCTCACCTACTTTTAGATCTGCAACTAAATTCTTTGCTTGTGATATAACTTGTTGTTGCATATCACTCTTCTTTGTGCCAAACTCTACTTCCAAGTTCTTCCATGCTTCCTCGGAAGTTGTAGCTTTTTCTATCTTGCACAAACACTTCTCATCCAATGCTTGTTTTATAAAATTCAATGCTAAAGCATCGCATACATCATCATATGGGTTGTTTGACTTGTACTTAATTAAATCTTTAGCTCGAACAAAAGTTGACATCTTGATAATGTAGTTTTTAACCCCATGTAGAAATTACCTACATAAGAATTCTAAAACACAGAAAATAAACAATGCGAGAGCATAACACATAAAAAACATATACACAGAGTTTTCCCCTAGATCCAAAAACCGGGACTATCAGCGTGATTTTTCATTATATTCCCTTCAATGTTACAATACATATTTATACATGCCGAAGCATCCAATACCATGGACTGAAAAACCATCGCGTCCAAAACCATGGACTGAAAACCATAGGTAGGTTCGCCCAACCTAATATAGGGTCCAAAAGAATTTTCCCAGGGTGCTGCCCCGGACCCCGTAGAGAGGGGCTACCCGCCCCCCTCAAACCCCCCAGACAAGGGGGGCATACCGCCCCATTGTGACCCCTCCACTGCACAATCAACACAACGAAGGGGGGCCTCTAACCACCTGATTCATTACGTAGGTTAGTCGTGGAAAGAATATAACACAACCCAACATTCTCCCACTTGTTGTTTTCTTTCCATAGGGGGCCACAAGAGAGCTTAGTCATTTTTCCAGCCTTGAAACACCCATTGCTTCTCTACACCAGGAGAACTTCTTAGAGCTCACAGATTTTGCCAATGCATCTGCAATATTCTTCAAAGTGTCCACCTTTACCAGCAACACCTTTTTGTCTTCTATCATATCCCTCACAAAGTGATACTGAACATCAATGTGCTTTGTCTTTGAATGATAAGCAGGGTTCTTTGCCAAGAAAATTGCACTTTGGCTATCACAGTCTATCCTTATAGTTCCCTGTACTAACCCCATACTTGAACACAATCTCTGCAACCAAACTACTTCATTGCTTGCATCGGTGGCTGCCATGTATTCTGCCTCTGTAGTTGATAGTGCCACTACAGACTGTTTCTTACTCATCCAACTGACTGCACTTCCAAATATGTTAAACACATACCCACTTGTAGATCTTCTCCGATCCAATTCACTAGCCCAGTTTGCATCAACAAAGCCACGGATATCTAAAACTCTGTCCAATCCTGGTCTTCCTTGGTAGCACAAACCATAATCACTAGTGCCACACAAATACCTGAAAACCCGCTTCACAGTTGTCCAATGCTCCTTCCCTAGTTTTGACATATACCTGCTCAATATTCCCACTACATGTGCAATGTCTGGTCTAGTACATACCATTGCATACATCAGGCTACCGAATGCATTTGCATATGGAACATGGGACATATCCTCTTCCTTTTCTTGTGTCTTGGGACATTGTTCAACAGATAACTTTACACCTACAGGAATAGGAACCTTCACCGGTTTACTATCCTGCATATTAAACCTTTGTAGTATTGTCTCGACATACTTCCTCTGGTTTAACCAGAGCTTCCTCTTTGCCCGATCTCTTTTAATTTCCATGCCCAAAATATAGTTTGTAGCACCAAGATCTTTCATGTTGAATTTGGAGGACAATTGGGTCTTCAAATCCTGGATAATTTCTTTGTCATTTCCAACCAGCAACATATCATCCACATACAAAACTAGATAAATAACACAATCACCAATTAATTTAAAATACACACAGTGATCTGCTTTGGTTCTGGTGAAGCCAAGTCCTCGTATAAATGTATCAAATTTATGATACCACATCCTTGGTGACTGCTTTAACCCATACAAAGACTTCTTTAACTTGCATACCAGTTCTTTCTTACCCTTCAACGCAAAGCCTTCAGGTTACTTCATGTAGATCTCCTCTTCCAAATCCCCGTAAAGAAATGTTGTCTTCACATCCATTTGTTCTACCTCAAAATCAAAAGCAGCAACAACAGATAAAAGTAATATAATAGAAGTTACCTTGGCAACAGGAGAAAAAATATCACCAAAATCAATTCCCGACACCTGGGAATAACCTTTTGCTACCAACCGAGCTTTGTATTTCTCCACCTTTCCTTTTGCATTTGTCTTCTTCTTGAACACCCATTTGCTGCCAATGGGTTTCCTTCCAACTGACAACTCCACCAGATCCCAAACCTCATTTTTGAGCAAAGATGCCATTTCATCAACCATGGCCTCTTTCCAGAGTTTTCCATCCTCTGATTCTACTGCTTCCTTCACAGTTCTGGGATCATCATCAGTAATAGATAAAGCAAAATTTGAACAGAAAGCAGTTGGACTATACCTTTTTGGCTACCTTCTTTCTCGAACTGATCTTCTCACACCTGGAGTTTGTGGCTCTTCATCTTCTAATTCCTCCTCTGTTGTAGAGTCTGATTCTTCCTCCTTTAGCTCAAACTCTATCTTATCAGGTTCCTTTGGTTGGACTTCATGTTTAATAACATCTTTCACCTCTCTGAACACCACATCTCGGCTGTACACAACCTTCCTTGTTGCTGGGTTCCAAAGCTTATAACCCTTTAAACCATCCTTATACCCAATAAAGATGCACTTTTCAAATTTACTATCCAACTTGGTTCGTTTCTCCTTTGGAACATGTACATATGCATCACATCCAAATACCCTCAGATGTGAAAGAGAGGGTTTCTTACCAGTCTGTACCTCTTGTGGAGTCTTATTCTCCAACGCTAATGAAGGTGATCTGTTGACCAGGTAACATGCTGTCTCCACCACCTCTGCCTAGAATTCCTGTCCTAACCCGGCACCACTGAGCATGCTTCTTGCCCTTTCCATCAACGTCTTGTTCATTCTTTCTACAACTCCATTTTGCTGAGGTGTATATGGATTAGTCTTCTCCCGTGCTATACCATACTTCTTACAGAATTCTTCAAATTTGTTACTGCAAAACTCTCCACCGTTATCTATTCTCGGCACCTTTATCTTCTTCTCTGTCTGGTTTTCCACCAGAGCCTTAAATTATTTAAACCTATCAAAGACTTAATATTTATTCTTAAGGAAATATATCCATGTATTCCTTGAGAAGTCGTCTATAAATGATACATAGTACATAGACTTACCCAGTGATGGAACCTTCACAGGTCCAAACACATCACTGTTCACAAGCTCTAATATCTATTTTTCCCTCTTACCACTAGAGGGGAAACTCACCCGATTCTGCTTCCCATATACAAAATTTTCATAGAAATCAAAATCCAGAGAGCTATTATTGATACCTTCTACCATACCTTTACCATGAAGTATTCGAAGGCCCTTCTCTCCAATATGTCCAAGCCTTTGATGCCACAATATGGTCTTCTCTCCAAAAACCACTAGATTTTCTGCTCCACTTTCAGGAACCATAGAACTGTTGCACCCATAAACAACAATGCTACCTTGCAGTTTGTACATAGTTCCAGTCCAAACTCCCCACATTAATACCAGTGCTCCTCGAACCATCTTGAAAGTATCCTTCTCGAACACTATTTTTACACCTGCATCATCCAACTTGCTTACAGAAATCAGATTTCTGGCTAATGCAGGAATATGCAGAACACCCGGAACTGTTCTAACCCTTCCACCTTGCAACTTCAACTTTACTTTTCCGTGACCAATGATTCTAGCCTTCCTATCATCCCCTAAGAAGACATCACCACAATCGTATTTATCATACTCGCAGAACCACTCTCTATGGGGAGTGAAGTGAAAGGATGCACCTGAGTCAATCAACCATGCCTCATGATCTACATGTGTACTTGAAGAAGCCAAGTACACATCCCCACCTTCATCTGAGGTGGTTTTTGCCTCTGTAGAAGAAGCATCATCAGATCCATTTCCTTTGTCAAGAGCTTTATATTTACAGTCCCTTTTGTAGTGCCCTTCCTTTTCGCATTTCCAGCATACCACCTTTACAGGTTTTCCTGGAGATTTAGATGTCCCACTCAATGACTTGTTTTTGCTTCTATTCTGGGACCGTCCTCGTACAGACAAGGCATCACCATTCTGGCTCTCCATATTTTTTCATCTCATCTCCTCCGTTAGCAAGGATGAGACTATTTCATCAAACTGCAAGGCAGTTGCATTGCTACCTATTGCAATAACCAGACTATCCCACAAATCTGGTAGAGAACACAACAAACTGATGCACTTATCTTCATCTGAAATTTTAATATCAACAGATAATAACTGACTTACCACTGTATTAAATGTGTTCAGATGCTCTGTCACCAAGTCTCCATCTTTCATCCTCAGGTTATACAATGTTTTCCGTAGGAATAATTTATTCCCTAGAGACTTAGATTGGTACAAAGTCCCTAACTTGTCCCACAAAGCCTTCGCTGTAGCTTCCCTTGATACATTCAGCAATACTAAGTCTGAGACACACAATCGTATTGTGCTCTTAGCCTTCTGATACAACTTCTTCCATTCTTCATCGGACACTCCCGTTGGTTTAGTACCTGGATCTACCATGATCCACTGATCTTTATCCACCAACAGATCCTCCTTTTTGATTTTCCACGACTCAAAACTCTGACCATTAAATTTCTCAATCTCTATCTTTCCATTGCTCGCCATCTTCTTTCACCACCAAAATCGATCCCGCAGATCTCCCACTGAACAGGGTCTACCACAGGCCCAAGCGAAACCCCTCAACAACAAAGGCGTCCCCTTGAAGCCAAAATAGCTCTGATACCAAATGTAGGTTTTAACCCCATACAGAAATTACCTGCATATGAATTCTAAAACACAGAAAATAAACAATGCGAGAGCATAACACATAAACACATATACACAGAGATTTCCCCTGGATCCCAAAACCGGACTACCAGCTTGATTTTTCATTATATTCCTTTCAATGTTACAATACATATTTATACATGCCGAAGCATCCAATACCATGGACCGAAAAACCATCGCGTCCAAAACCATGGACCGAAAACCATAGGTAGGTTCACCCAACCTAATATAGGGTCCAATTTTTTTTTTCCCAGGGCGCTGCCCTAGACCCCGTAGAGGGGGGCTACCCACCCCCCTCAAACCCCCTGGACAGGGGGCCTACAGCCCCCCCCCGTGACCCCCCCGCTGCACAATTAACGCAATGAAGGGGGGGCTCTATCCCCCCTCTAACCCCCCGGTTCACTACATAGGTTAGTCGTGGAAAGCATATAACACAACCCAATAGATAACACAATGATCAAAATATTCACCTATAAACATAGGAGGTGGTAGCAAATCAAAGCTACATCAAGCACCCTCAATTTCTTCTTTGTCTTTTGCTAGACTTCTTAGTTCCTTGGCTGCAGCCTGAACCTCTCTAAACATGGAAACAATCTTTGCATATTCTTTTCGATTCTTTTTCTTAATCTTCTTCAGTCATGCTTTGTGACCCATGACTATTGTCTTTTGTTTGTCTTATAACTTCTTTTCTAATTTCATGAGGTTATATTCCATATCGCCCCCCAAAAAAAATATGATTTTTAATATGCGCCTCCATAAGGCACAATCTTCACCCAAAACATTGTCATGCTTGACAAAACTCCAAAAAGTTTATAGACCAATAAACCTTTTCAAGACCCTAAACTTCTCATGCAAATAAAATCCTTTTCATACCACTTTTGTATTTTTTTAATTAAAAAATACCTTAAACAAACTTATCTCTGAGCCTTTAAGCAAAATCCTCTTTATAATATTCAATCATAAAACAAGCCTAAAGAAAAGCTCTTTTCAAAACTACTTTCATAAAAAAGCATACTTACACAAGCTCATAAAAACTTTATATAATGACCTTTTCCACTTTAAACACAATAATTAACACACACAAACCATAGGAGTTGCTTCTCTTCTCTGTTAATCACACACAACTTGATTATTACAATGAACCCGATGAGGGGTATTTAAACCTTTTCCAACTAGTGACTCGACTAAAATAGCTTCACATGCACACACACTCTAAATTCAACTTATCCCAAACTATAATTTAACTCGAACTCACTCGACTTGACTCAGTTAACTGACTCTCCTAAATTTAGCCAACTTTGGCATGTGCGAGTAATTACAATCTCTAACACTCCATCTTAATTATTACTGTATGAATCAACATAAATCAAACATGACTTAACTTGACTCAACATGACTTAACTATGTGTGCTAGGCTTACAATAGAAATTGACTCAATTATCACTCAAACATGCCTGCTGGTCTATATCTCATCTAGGTTTATGAATGACTCAAACCTTTGACAATTTTGCATTTTATTTTTCTTTGCTTCCAGATTCTATATCCTCAAAACTACTTCATTCTTAGTTGTGCTTTCTTTTTGTAGGCTCCATATTTCTTTCCTTGTTGTTGCTGCAATTTTTCTTTGAATTTTCACTGAAACAAAATCTGATCTTGTCTTATACACCTTCTTCTTCAAATATTCATTCAACCATGGACTGTTTCCACAACATTGCATCTTCAAATTGTCTTTTGTGCTCTACTTCTTACGCTTCATATTCATGACTTTCTTTCTGCCATATTTCTTCATAGCAAAATCTTATCTCTTCTTGACTCCATTGCTGAAAAATTGTTTCAATGCATTCTTCCTTGTTTTCAAAAACTTCCATATCATTCTCTTCACTTTCATCATCAGGTACTACTATTTTTTTCCTGTAATTTGCACACTCAAAATCATTATTCATCATTTCATTCAATTCTTTTATTCCAGCTGTTGCTTTTAGAATTTCATGAATTTGTTCAATTGACTTTTGAATCCATTTTTCAATGAGCTTCAAATCTGCATCAAACTAATTAGAAACTTTGTTTTCAACTTTTGCTCCCATGCTATTTTGAACACGTGCATATTTAAAAACAATGTTAAAAACATATTTATTATGCTCTTCAATGAGAGCTTCCTTCTCTACCTTTTCCTTCTCTTCTTCTTTTCAAATTCACTGAAACTATCTTCCACTATTATGTGGTCAGTGGATGTTCTCATAAAAAACTCTTCAATCACTTTATCCTCTTCTTAATCATCAGTTGCTGCTAGATCATGTATTGCTTCATGAATAGTTCCAATTGCTTCATATCTTGCTGCTACAGAGGAAGTTTCAACCTTCAATGCTTAATCAAACATGACACTTACCATATTGTCACCATTAATCTATTTTTCAAAAAAGAAAAAACACATAACATCAACATAATTTTCATCCACACTATGGTGGGATATCTGAGCATGCATGTGCTCATTGTCAATTTCATTGACAATTTCAACTTCACCAAATCCATCAGTTGTAACTGGATTCACCAATTCACATCTCACTTTACAGTCATCATCCACATGTGTCTCATCACAGTGGGATTCACCATCATCTGCACCATCCACGTTATAGTGGAGTCCTTGAGCATTTATATGCTCTTTCTCTGCTTCACACACAGAGGCTTCAACTTCTCTCTTTGCAATATTTGTTGCATCTTCTTCATCCATATGCATGTTTGCATAATGGGTTTCAATTTTATGGTCTTGACAACCATCATCCACTTTTGAGTGGGATTCTCCAAGCTCTATTGTCCTCTCATATTCTTGCTCATCTACTCTCATATCCGCAGCTGACTTCTCTGCTTGTGACATAACCTGCTACTGCATGTTTCTCCCCCTTGCACTAAATTCTTTTTCCAAGTTCTTCTATGCTTCCTTGGAATTTGTAGTTTTTTCTACCTTACACATAACCGTTTCATCCATTGCTTGCTGAATGAAACTCAAAGCTAGGGCATCATTAAACATAGGAGGTGGTAGAAGATCTACGCTACAACAATCAACCTCGATTTATTATTTGTCTTCTGCTAGACTTCTCAATTCCTCAGCTGCAACGTGAACCTTTCTAAATGAGACAAGAATATTTGCCTCTTCTTTGTTATTCCTTTTCTTAATCTTCTTTAGTTGTGCTTTGTGACACATGACTGTTGTCTTTCCTTTGTCTTATAGCTACTTTCCTGATTGTATGAGGTTGTCATCCATATCGCCCCCAAAAAAGAAATATGATTTTCAATATGCGCCCTTGTAAGGCACAATCTTCACCCAAAAAACATTGGCATGCTTGACAAAACACAAAAAACTTGTAGACATATGCACCTTTTCAAGACCCTAAACTTTGACTCAAATAAAACCCTTCCTTTTTTATTCTTTTTTATAAGAAAATAAAAAAATCACTTTTATAAAAATCTCCTTCTCTAATAAAATAAAACCATTTTATTTCATATTGAACCATTCCTTTTTTAAATAAAAATATTTTCCAAAAAAGACTTTTTAAATCTTATAAATCCTTTCATAGAAAAGCTTTCAAATATCTCTTTAAAAAACTCCTTTCAAATAACCTTTGTCAAAATATTTTTAAAAAATTACGTAAGCCCTTTTTTGTTTTTAATGGGCCTACAATAATAACTTTTATAGTATGATTGATATTTTATTTTCAAGCCAAACCTTTTGAATGAGTTGGTGCTCAATCAAATCACACCCTTTAAAAAAACAACCTTTCCCACGCCACTTTTGACTTCTCATCGGGGGAATGCCTTGACTACCTAAGTACTTGAATTTCTCGAGCTCACACACCTTTCGATAGGGATTTCACCTTATTCCCTGAGAAACTAGGGTAAGAGGAGTTACAACCGACACAGGATGTTGATTTTCTCTCACGTCTCTCTTAACAATGAGCTATAGCTGGACTGAATCACTTTCTCTAGGTGGCTTTGCAGGCTACTCACAGACTGCAAATCTAGCGGTTGCTCACGACGGTGGATACGACACCTAAATACTTTTGACTCTCTTCACACAATGAGACTCTGTAGACTGCGGTTGCAGCGGATGCTCTTCTCAGTTATTCTTTGGTTTTTCAACTTAAGCTTTGATCTCTGTGACCTTAGCTCTGGTACCAATTTGTTGGAAAGGAAGAGAGGAGAAACACAATAATTAACACACACAAACTATAGGAGTTGTTTCTTTTCTAAATGGATCACACAAAACTTGATTATTACAATGAACCCGGTGTGTGGTATTTAAACCTTTTTTGACTAGTTACTCGTCTAAAATAACTTCACCTGCACACACACTCTAAATTTGACTTATCCCAAACTATAACTTAACTGGAACTCATTCAACTTGACTCAGTGAATTGACTCTCCTAAAATTAGCCAACTCTGGCATGGGGAGTAATTACCATTTCTAACAATACAAACCTTCACATGTTTTATATTTCCAATGATAAAATAACAACATGCGAACATTGTATAAACTATTATGTGATGATCATGTTCTATCTAAATCCAAAATGAAAACCATGTTCTGCATACGAAGACAAATTCCCACCTAATATCTTTGAATTTTCATGATTCGAACTCGCCCACTGAGAATTGACCCTGTGCAACAATACCCATCCATATAAATACATACCTTCACATTCAAATTCTCATGCTTGTTTCTTTCTCAACATTCTATAGCGCTAATGCTTAAGATCGATTCTTCATGCCCATCCACATTTAGTGTCTTGAAATGCCAATGGAGAAACTTCATCATCAACACTATAAATCAACCCTCCTACTCCTATTGTTTGGGCCTTAGCTATTGTTGTTGCACTAAGCGTGGATCTTGGAGATGTTAATGAAATAGTGAGTGTTTAGAACCTTGATAATGGAAATTCTAAACCACTGGGTTTTTATAGTAAACTTAGAGTAGGTTTCTACCATTGGAGTTGTCCAGCCACGGAATCTGTTGTGTTTGAGGCTGTACGAAATGCATTCATGAAAAACAGTGGAGTATCTCCTGGACTCATCCGAATGCACTTCCATGATTGCTTCGTTAGGGTAAGCCTTACTCAATCCATCATACCATACATAAATTTATTAACATTTTCTCGTGTCACTTCTAATACTTTATCTTCTATTCCTCCCAAGCTGCAACTCATTCAATGCAAACAAAATTATAAGTAATAGTTGGATAATTTTGAAATGGTGTGTGTTTTCAAGGATGCGATGGGTTTTTTCTCATCGAATCCACTGCTAACAACACCACAAAGAAGGATAGTGTAGTTAACAATCCAAGCCTTCACGGATTTGATGTCATTGATGCAGCGAAATCAAGATTAGAGGAGGTCTACCCAAACAATGTTTCTTGCACATATATCCTTGCATTTGTTGCTAGAGATAGCACAAAGCTGGTAATTATCTTCTTCTCCTCACAAGTTTATTTTAAAAATTCTGCACACGACAGAGCATGGCTGAGAAGAGCATGAACATGAAAGTGGAAGAAACTACAAAAGCTTCAACAATAATTAAAGAGTTGACAACTCAAAGGTGAGATGTTATTATTTCAATAAATTTGGTCACTATGCTCGTGATTGCAGGAAGAAGATAGCTAATCAAGGGAACCAGAGAGCTAATGTCACTATAGAGAGTACTAACTCCATGTTCCTAGCTTGCCATATCATGCATGAGCTTTCTGCTAGTGTGTAGATGTTAGATAGTGGTTGCAGTAACCACATGACACGCAACAAGAATTTGGTTGCAAATTTCGATCAATCTGTGAAAACAGAGGTAAATTTGAGGACTGACAAGACCGTGGATGTAGATGGAAAATGAGTGGTCAACATTCTGACCAAGCAGGGGAAGCCGAAGACAATCTTAGAGGTATATTATGTTCCTAGTCTCAAACATAATTTGATAAGTATTGGTCAATTGACATAGAAAGGATACAAAGTTATCTTTCAAGGTCAAGAATATGTTATATATGACAAGCCCCCAAGTAAGTCGTTGATAGCGAAGGTGCAGATGATGAAGAATAGACTCCTTCCTCTAGTTATGAATTACAATGATCAGGTCAGTTCTTTTACTATTGCATGTTCTAATGATTATTGGTTATGGAACTTTCAGTTTGGACACTTGCACTTTTATGGTTTAAGATTGTTGCAGCAGAAACAAATGGTTAGAGGATTACCTCCCATCAAAGAACTTGCTAGTACTTGTGAGTGTTGGATCTTGGAAAAGAAACACTGCGAAAGTTTTCCAAAGGGAGTTTCATACTGAGCAAAGCAACCTCTTGAGCTAGTGCATACAGACTTGTGTGGACCTATGTGGACACATTCGATTGGTGGAAGTTGTTACTTCCTCACTTTCATTGATGATTATAGAAGAAAGACTTGGGTTTACCTCTTGAAGCATAAGTCTGAAACTTTTGCAAGGTTTAAATAATTCAAAGCCTTCGTAGAGAACCAAAGTGATCAATAGATCAAGGTATTGAGGTCAGATCATGGTGGAGAATATGACTCAAAGGAATTCCATGATTATTGCAAACAACATGGAATTAGAAGATAAATTACAACTAGGTACACACCGTAGCAGAATGGTGTAGCAGAGAGAAAGAACAGGACAATTACAAACATGGTAAGAAGCATGTTGAAAGGCAGAAACTTGTCTAATGAGTATTGGGTGGAAGAAGTTGCATGTGCTATTTATGTGATCAACAAATCTCCTACAAAGAGTGTGATGAATAGAGTAATCGAACAAGCATGGTCAGGTATGTCTTACAACGTATCTCATCTCAGAGTATTTGGATGTGTAGCTTATGCACATGTGCCTAAGGAGCGAAGAGGAAAATTGGATGATAAAAGTGAAAAATGCATATTTACTAGTTATAGTGAGCAATCAAAAGCTTACAAATTGTATAACCTTGTCACAAAGAAGACTATAATTAGCAGAGATGTTGTGTTCAAAGAAAAAGAGTCATGGAATGGAACTGTAGAAAAAACAGTGGATGCACAAGTTCCACTGATGGAAGAAGATGATGTAGCAGAAAAGGAGCAACAAGAATCATAGGTGAAGACACCAAACAAAGACACACCAACAAGGACTCCAATATTTTCAAAGCATCATGGATCTTCAAGCATATCAACAGATCGAGATTCTCTTAACAATCAATCAGGTGATGAATCAAGCAATGGTAAGAGAAAGATGAGAAGTCTGAAAGATATTTATGATGATTTGGATGCTAGTTCAAATTTTGCATTGTTGTCATTCCAACCTTCTTCATTTGAAGAAGAAATCAAAGATGAAAATTGGGTGCAAGCCATGGATGAAGAAATTGAAGCTATTGAAAAGAATGATACATGGGATTTGATTGATTTACTAAAGGATAAAAATCTCATTGGTGTGAGTGGGTGTACAAGACAAAGTTGAGTGAGAAAGGTGAAATTTAGAGATTTAAAGCAAGACTTGTAGAAAAATGATTCTTGTAGCAACCATGAATAGATTTTGGAGAAATGTTTGCTCTGGTAGCCAGATTGGATACTGTAAGAGCAGTTATAGCCACAACAGCTTAGAACAAGTGGAAAGTATATCAGATGGATGTGAAATCAACCTTCTTGAATGGAATTCTAGAAGAAGAAATTTATGTGCAGCAGCCTCCAGGTTATGAAGTTGAAGGTAATGAAGATAAAGTTTACAGGTTGAAGAAAGCGCTCTATGGACTGAAGAAAGCACCTAGAGCTTGGTATAGCAGAATTGATAACTACATGATTAAGAATGGATTTTGCAGAAGCAACATTGAGCCTACCTTGTACACAAAGGTAAATGAGCATGGACAAATTTTGATTGTTTTCTTATATGTTGATGACATGATTTTTACATGTGATTTTGAGATAGAAGAATTTAAAGTAGCCATGATGAAAGAATTTGAGATGACAGATATTGGTCTTATGAAATATTTTCTTGGCATAGAAGTTGAGCAATCTGAGAAAGGAATTTTTATTTGTCAAAATAAATATGCCAAAGATTTTTTGAAAAGATTTAGGATGGAAAAAAAGCAAACTTGTCCCTACATCAGTTGCAACAGGTACAAAGTTAAGTAAGGATGATGAAGGATCAGATGTCAATCCAACTCTATTCAAAACATTGGTTGGAAGCCTCATGTATCTCACAGCTACAAGACCACATATCATGCAAGGAGTGAGTTTGATTTCCAGATTTATGGAGACTCAAAAAGACACACATTAGAGTGCGGGAAAACAAATTCTGAGATACATAGTAGGAAATAGAGATTGTGGCATGATGTATGCAAGCACATGAAAGAAAGATTTGATTGGATACACAGATAGTGATTTTCTATGCAATTTGGATGATAGGAAGAGCACTTCTGGTTTTGTGTTTCATCTTGGTTCAGGTGTGATTTCATGGGCATCTAAGGAGAAGCCCATTGTGACACTTTTGTCAGCCGAAGTAGAATATGTAGCAGTAACATCAACACCATGTCAAGCAGTATGGTTAAGAAGAGTATTTGATGGACTGAAGAAAAAACAACAAGGGTCAACAACAATAAATTGTGACAACACCTCATCGTTTGCACTATCTAAGAATAGTGTGTTTCATCAGAAGAGCAATCATATTGATACTAGACATCACTTTATTAGAGAACTTGTGAGCAATGGAGAAGTTCACTTGAAGCCTTGTAAATCTAGTGATAAATTGGCTGACATATTTACTAAGTTATTAGCAAAATGTGTGTTTGAGTTTCATAGAAGAAACTTGGGTGTTGTAAGCCTAGCTGAGACATAGACCAGCAAGCATGTTTGAGTTGTCATGAGTCATGTCTTAGATTAGCAATCGTAATTAAGGGGGAGTGTTAAAATAAGCTAATTACTCTCACATGAGGAGTTGGCTAAACTTAGAGAGTGAGTTAACTGAGTGTTAAGTGTTGAGTTAAGTTGAGTTAAGTGATAGACAAATTTTAGTGTGTGGTTGCATGTCAATATATTTTAGGTGAGTCATTAGTCGAAAAGGTTAAATACCCTTCACCGAGTTCATTGTAATTATCAAGTTTTGTATGATCAATAGAAGAGACACAAAAGCTCGTGTGTTTTGGGTGAATTTGTGTTATGGGAATTGAGCGCATGTGAATGATGCACAGATCGTTTGCGATTTTTTTTAGTTTCCTTGATTATTTGAGACATATTTTCTTGAAGAGCTTTGAAGTTATTGGAAATAGACATTGGTTGAAATTCCAAGCGACGGAATTTTGATTCATGTTGATTCTAACCTCTCCACGCCTTCTTACAGGGTGAATGTATAAATCATTTTGGCTTCCTATTGCATCCATGCTTATCCTAACTGAAATTTATGGTTTCCCATTTTTCAATTCCTTTTCAATGGAAAACATTGTTATTTGTAAAGTTCCATAGCCATTTTTTTTGGCCTAGAGTAGTCTTCGTTGGTGACTCTTTGTCTTACCTCTTTTGCTTATTTTTTTCTGTCAATGTAGTCAATATTTCTTATTAGTTTCTGACATGTAAGTAATGTGAACTATTTTCCCCTTTGGGTGTCATCAACATAATTGGAAAAATTCAGTGTTGGTGCTACAATTTGTTCACTACCATTGAATTATTCATTCAACAAAATGGCATCGAAAACTTAAAAATAAAAGAATGTCACCTAACAGGGATCGAAACTACAATCTCAATGTACATAAGCCTTACCAACTTAGTTTCCTGATGTTATTATAATGTTTCCACTCATTTTATTCTAATAGAATTACCTCCAATTCAATCATCCCCAGGGTATATCACGTCGATCCACATGGCTTTACTCTCAAACGATCCTTTGCATATAAAAAAAAAAATCCATCGTGGCTATCCAAACCTCTGTGGCTCAGTGCAAATGACGTGGCTATCATAAAAACATACCTCGAAGCCAAGTGACGTGGATATCTATTCATACGAATAGACCCCTGAGCTCGATGCAAACGACGTTAAGAAAAAAGATATACATACCTATATATAATGCTAAGACAATTATAGTTTTATTCTTTTCCTTTTCGGGCTGTGATCCGGTGGCGGGGATCTTGATATGTGGGCATGTAGGTGTGATGTGGCATGAGGATTTTATGCTAACACTGATAGCTGTGGTTTTTTTATTACCTAATCGCATGGACTGGGCAGATCTATGAGTTGTTGACCTACTAGTTTAATTAGAGCATTTAAGGGTGGATTGCACTCCCTGCCTACCAAGGGTTGGTATGCAGACCACTTATTATTACTTCCTTTAATCCCCTTTTTACTGTCATATTATGACTTTCTCTGACCCTCTTGCATCTGACACATCGGCGCATGAGGCTTATATTAGGGCCACGTTGGAGGCGGAATGGAATCACTTTGGTGGCCGCGTGGATGGCATGGGAAGTGGGCCCAATGGAATTGACACAAGTAATTTGTCACAAGTAATTTGACACAAGCGTGGGATTGTTGATAGCTTGAGGAAGGTTGTGAAGTGCCTTTGATCTTGTGTAAAACTTGTAAGTGAGAGAGACTTGTGTATTGGGAGATCCATCTTCAAGAGTGAATGCTTGAGGAACATGCTGGCTGGATCCCTCTGAGAAGGCTTGTGACATCAAGACTTTGGTTGTAACCTTACTCTTATTTCATTATTAATGCAATCAATGATGTTTTCCTATGTCTTGTATGTAATGTACTTGATAGCTCATGACTTCTTGACTTTGTGAGTAAATAGATCTTTTGTTGTTCTGGTTATGTGCTTTGTTGTATTTCCTTTGCATTGTTTCAGGATTGATTACTCATTGAGAGAAGGAAGCGGAAGCTGGAGCAACACAACGGAACTCCATCGACCACCAGTTGAGGTAGGCCTCCAACTATGACTGTTTAAGGAAAAGTATTGTTGATCTGTCCTTGTTTGTGACTAGACACACTTTAGGGCTAGAGGGGTTGCCTCTGTCCGCAGAGGGAACACTTTCCTGCATCACAACAAGGAATGTAACAGGGTTGTCTGGCGACCCTCTAGGTGGCGCGTATGCAATTCCCCGATCTCATGGGGATCATTGTGGAATTTATAGAGGCTCGTGGCACAGGTGGAATAAACGTGCAGTAGATATCACCACCCCGACGCTTATTCTGAGTTTCAATCATGATGTATTGATCGATCGCGTACACAGTCTACAGAAACAGGCACTCGTTGGTAGATGGCACTTCGCTGAGTTAAAGGAGGAGGAGATGCGTTGCTGGGTTGAAACTAAGTGGAAGACCCTACTGGGATATATGCCCACGGTGGTCAAACTGATGAATGGGTGGTATAGTTTTCACTTCCTGAGCCAAGAAGATTTGGAAAGGATAAAGGGTTTTCCATGGATTAGGGGTCAAGGTTTCTTGGCTTTACACCCATGGTATATTGGTTTCAACCCGCTGAAGGAAACACCCAAGAATAAACTGATCTGGGTCAAGCTACCTAGATTACCGATTGAATTCTGGATGCGACAGGTATTTATGGATATTGGTAATGCTATAAGCAAATTTGTCTATGTTGACCCTTATTGTCTGGGGGCAAGGGATAAGTGAATTGCTTGGATCCTGATTGAGAAGGAGTATATGGGTGGTTTCCCAGACCACATTGAGCTGCACTGGGAATTTACACATTTACTACAACACTTGGATTTCTGGGGAGTCCCTTTCAGATGCCTTATATGTCATCATACTGGCCACCTCATGGCATTGTGCCCACACAGATTGGGGGGATGTCGACTTCCCCATGAAAGGCCATTGCATGGGTCGACGGATTTGGTTGCAGGACAAGATATTCCTTCTGGTGGCGACCGGGTGGTTGGTTTGGATGCGGGACGGAAGCGATACCCCTCAGGTACTCCTTCTTGTCCTTTTTCTTACCTCTCCTCTGATAATAATCCTTTAAATCAGAATATTACCTCCCCGATTGAGATTCCTTCATCTCCTTGGACGACCAATGGAAACATGTCTCCCATTGCCGACGTCATGACCTTTATTCCATCGAATATAGGCAATCTGCCAACTTTCAGCGACCTACCTATTTCTGGGTTGACCCCTCCCCCATTGATGGCACAACATAACACCATTTCTCTAGGCCATATTACCTACTATCCTGCCCCTACCCCCCTCTTCGTTCCCATGCTTCCCCGATGACGGGACCTCACTCTCAATCGCCAACCTCTCCTGTATCCTCTCCAAGGAACTTTGTTGACAACAATATTGACTTCTTACTTAATAGAAAGACTTTGGACCTTCGCAGCCTCACAATCCACAAGCCTTGCCAACCTTCGTCCCCCCATATCCACCCTACCTCGCCCGGAAACATCACGGTCCGTTAGACTCACGGTAGGGATAGTCGAAATTTAAGGGGTCATCCTTGAACCCTCCCCTTCAGTCCATTCGACTCACACGTAGTCATTGATATTCTGATTGCATCACCTAACAACCCAAGGGCCCTTATAGAAAATGCGCCCTTCCTAGGGGTGACATGAATCTTGTCCTTTCTATGAATATTCGCGGATTGGGGGCTGCACATAAATTTCTTGCCCTCAAAGACCTGTTTCACATGTCCAAACCCTATATTATACTTCTCCAGGAATCTATGCACTTTTCCCAGCATGTGGTGACATATTTTAGGAAAATGCTTCCTGAATGGCACATTGCGGCTACAGACTCCTGTGGACTTTCCGGGGGTTTAGTTGCACTATGGAACCCAAGGTGGGTATTATTTAAGGCTTACTCTTGTTTTGCTGGTATTCTATTAGCAGGAAAGATCAGAGGTCTCCCGGGGCACATTCACATTCTCAATATTTATGCCCCCTATAGGGACAAGACCTATTTTTGGGATAAATTGGTGGATTCGGGGATCTTTGAACTGGACTCTCTCTTATTGGCAGGGGATCTTAATCTCACTATTGGACTGGATGATATATGGGGGATGTCATGTAGATTGGATCCTATTGCGGACCGGCTCAAAGACATCATTGGAGACTATAACTTGGTGGACATTTGCCCTCCTCGACTAGCTCCTACATGGGATAATGGCAGGATGGGTGACATGCATATTGCTAAGCGACTGGATAGATTTATTTTACATGAGCATCTGATTGAGAGGTTGGGCTTGATCCACTCTGGGATCATCAACTCCTTTATATTTGACCACAGGCCCATTATCTTGAAATGGAATAGGGATGATCTTAGAATGGGTGTGCCATTTAAATTTAATCGGGTGTGGTTGGAGGACCTGAATTTTGACACACTTGTAAAGGATTTCTAGTCACAATTTAGGGAAAAAGAGGAATCTCCCATGGTGGTGATTTTGGAGAAACTACATGCCCTTAAGGTGGTGGTTAAAATATGGGAACGAAATAAGAAAAACCAAATGAATAAGGACCTCAAGGACATCTCGGATGAATTAGATAGATTGGGCCTGCAACTACAATCGGGACACCCTTCCAGGGAGTTGTTGACATCCATCAGGTTGCTAGAAGAAAAAAGACAAACTCTCCTGCACATCTAGGAGGTTACGTGGTGATTAAAGAGCAGGGCACTATGGATACAGGAGGGGGATCAGAATACAAAATTCTTCCATAGATATGCGAGCCACAAAAGGAAGATTAACACCATCTGGGATATGAAGGACTCTGAAGGAAACCTAATTCACACACTACAGGACATTCAAAGGGAGGCGGTCAACCATTTTGAAAGGGCATACAGGAGCAGGGAGGCTGATTGTATTGAGGACCAGATCTGGGGAGTGGGTTTATATCCCACTATGTTTGACAGTGACTCAAATGACACACTATATAAATGTGTTACAAAGGAAGAAGTATTGGAGGTACTCAGATCATTTAAAAGGGACAAATGCCCGGGACCGGACGGATGGACCGTCGAGCTATTTATTCATTTCTTTGATATTATGCATGTGGACTTACTGGCGATGGTCGAAGAATCTCGCCTTTTGGGTTTCATACACCCGCATATCAATTCTACTTACATATCCCTCATCCCCAAGCAGTGGCTCACTGGGTCCTTCATGGATTACCAACCCATTTCTCTGTGCAATCTCATCTATAAATTAATCTCCAAGATTATTTCTCACAGGATCAAGCATATTTTGTCCAAATTCATATCTTCCGAGCAATTTGGCTTTTTGCAAGATAGACAAATACATGATGCAGTGGCTACTGCACAGGAGTGCTTACACACCATACATACAAAAAAGATGAATGCGACAATCATGAAGGTTGACTTGCAGAAGGCATATGACTGCCTAGACTGGGGTTATCTGCAGTTGGTCTTGCATAAAATTGGACTACACCCCAGGAACATTGAATGGATCATGGCATGTGTTTCAAATGTTAGATATGTTGTGATCATCAATGGTTATCCCACTCGGTATTTTGGGGTGGGCCGAGGATTGAGACAGGGGTGTTCTCTATCTCCGTTATTATTTATCTTGGCTATGGATGGACTTAGCTTGCATATCAAACAGGTTGTGGTGGCAGGAGAATTTTGGGCTCTCTGTTTGGGACGAAACATTCGGATCTCACACAGTTTTTTTGTTGATGATGTTCTCATTATGGGCATGATTACTAGATTTGCATGGCTGGCGCTACACCACATTTTCTTCAAGTTTGGGAATGCCACGGGTCTTTTTATGAATCATCAGAAATCCATTATTTTATACGGCTAGGGTGATGAGGAGGACATAGCATATATCAAGGCTTTATTTGGGGTGGATGCTAATAGCATTGAGGGGGGTATGAAATATCTGGGTTTTCATATCAAACCCAATAACTACAGGATTAATGATTGGATGTGGCTGGTGGATCATTTTTACAGTAAGATCTCAGGGTGGGAGCATAGATGCCTTTCTCTGGGTGGGCGACTCACCCTCACTCAGCTGGCGGTTTACTGGGCGCATCTCTATTGTCTTCCTGGTGCTATCATCTCGAAACTCAACAAAATTATGGCTAAGTTCATTTGGTCTGGCTCGGGCACCGGAAGAAAATACCATTTGACTACAATGGCCTCCATTGCTATACCAAAAAACATGGGAGGATGGGGTATACTGGACCTGAGGCGTTTCGGATGGGCTTTGCTGAATAAAACCCTGTGGCGTGGCATCTTTGGAAACGACATCTGGGTGGACATCATCATAAATAAATACCTCAAAGGTAAAGATTTTACATACTGGATGCGCAGGGAGCTTATTGGTGTTCATATGGGGTCGGCCATATGGCTCAACCTAAACAAAATTCGACACTGGTTCCTGAGGCGCATTTGCTGGAATTTTGGATTTGGGAACAAGATACTGATTGGCCTGGATCACATATTGGGTATGAGACCGAATATTCACTTCTCGGACAGGCTCCTACATTGCATTAATGGCTTGGGATATTTCTTTTGGAACCAAGCCATCAGAACCTGGAATGGGAATGTCCCAATCTGGAAGGAGGCGAGGGAGATGGGACTCAGGGGTCCGAAGGCTTTGGAATGGGAACATATCAGATGTGATATGTGATTGACTGGCATTTGTAGGGGGAGGAGGGAGACTAGATTGGATGGCTTGGGAAGATGAAGTGTGGCGATATATCGGTGGAGGACTGCTACAAATCCATATGCCAGTACGACCATAACATATATGAGGTATGCTGGTTTTTTAAGTTCTGGAAAACTAAGTTGCCTATCAAAATCATCTTATTTGTTTGGCTTGTCTGGAAAAACAAAAATTTGACATGGGATAATCTACAGAAGAGGAATTGGCAGGGGCCTAGTATATGTGTTTTTTGCAGGAAGGAGGCAGAAGATAATGTCCATTTATTTCTTAAATGCCCTATCTCATAGCAGATCTGGAAGGAGATATTTAGTCGTATCAATTTCCCATTAACTCCTTTTGATAATATCTTGGAATGCTTGTCTTGGTGGAGTCAAAAATCTCCCCAGTGGCGTTGTATTCCCCTCTCTTACTTTTGGGAAATCTGGGGATGGAGAAATCGTATTATTTTTGAAGGTGGGATGGGGGACATGACTCTGGTGGTTAACCACATTCTGGGTTGGTTTTCTTCTGCCTTGTCCACTCCTATTAGACCCATTCGGCCTTCTATCCCGAAGATTGGCCCTGGGATACTATATTTGACTGGTTTTTTTTATGGTGCCGCTCAGGGAGGCAGATGTGGATGTGGCTTCTGGATCGTCATCTCTTTGGAACATGAATACTGGGTACACTGGGGGGCTGGCAGTGGTACTAACATGAAAGCGGAGGCCATGGCTTTGTGGGGGCTCCTATGGTTCGTATCTTTCCTGTGCATTCCCTCCATACATATTTATGGGGATTCACAGTCCATCATCAATCATGTTCGGGGTATCACGAATATCAGACAACCACATCTCCAAGGCTGGCTCAAACAAATCATGACTCTCTGGAGGACTTTCAGGCACATATCTATTCAGCATATTGGCAGAGAATACAATCATAATGCTGACAAGATGTCCAAGATGGGTTTACTAGCTCCGCTGGATGGTATGCATATTGAGATTCAGATAGGAGGCACCACCCTAGATGCTGGTGTTTTTCCTTTTCCCAGATAGTTTTTTTTTTTTTATGTTGTACTTCTGTCTTTACCCCATGTTTACTATCTGCTATCATTTTGTCTTTCTGAGGACAATTTTTTAGTTGATCAAGATGTTCACATGATGGAACTTTGTTACATTTTAGTTTCACTCTTATCCTTGTATGTTTACTGGTTTTATTTTGGGACTATATGGGGTTACTAATCTGGACATTTACATATGGATGCTATATGCACAGATAACTGATGGTATATGTACTGATATTTGATATTAATACAAATCTCAGTGTTTTTCTTACTAAATTTTTTTTACATAATTTCATATTTAAACTTATTTAAAAATAACTATGCTACAAATAAAATAACCATCTTGGATGGTATGTGGTAATAATAAATCTATTCCTATAAAAACCATTAGCTTGCACCTAGAACCAACCAAGTTTTAACTATGGTAGCGATAATCTTCGAAATTAAGAATGGAGCCCCTTTGTTAACAATGTACCTTAACTCATGTCAAAATTATATATTATAGAAAATAATACAAAAATAAATTCAATTTGAAGTGTCCAAATTGAAACATATGATCATCTAATTAAAGAAACATATCATTGTGATTAGTCTCAATTTGAAGTGTCCAAATTGAAACATATCATTGTGATTAGTCGCAATTAAACATATGATCATCTAATTAAAGAAACATATGATCATCTAATTAAAGAAACATATCATTGTGATTAGTCACAACACAATGTTTTAGTCGACAATGTTAATTAAAAATAATTTTACATGGAAATTTTTTTATTATTTTTTAATATATTCATATATAAAAAAAAAATTATTTTTAAATATAAATAATTTAAATATTAATTAAATTTAAATAAATTATTAATAAAAAATAAAATAAAATTTTAATATATATTTGATATATATATATAGTGGTCACATTCGGGATAATGTGGAATATTGTACGTTGAAGTTGAATAATAGAGCCCGTGATACAAGCGGACAAAATATATACTCTTAGGCATGCATGGGTTTTTTTACACCAGACTTTCACGTGGGTATATTGTCATATGTATTCACAAATCCAAAAGTTTATTAATACACTCCCAAATATGTTTGATGATTTATTTTTTCATATCTTGTCTGCTGTAAGAGTAACTATGCGAATAAATCATAATACCTATCAAAATGATGAAATGACAAGAGAACAAAAGCACATATGGAATTACAAGCTTGGAAAATAAAAATTGTAACTTAAAATAACTAAAAGTTATTTATTTAGTTGTCTGGTTTAATTTGCGATTCTCATAATTATGTTAAGAGATTTTAGGTTTAAATTTCCAATTTATCCATATTTACCAAAGGAGTGTATATAAACACGTAAAATTTATAACAATAACTTTCAAAATAAACCAATAAAACTAATTCAATTATCCATTCTTCTAAATGAAAAGAAGAAAGAATAATTATAAAAAAATTATTTAAATTTAATATTTTTTATATAATATATTATAAACATAAATATTTAAATCCAATTATGTGCTTTTTCCTTATTGCCTAATTATATGGTATGCATCTTGAAAAGGAATGTTATAAACATAAGTGTTTAAATTCAATTATGTGTTTTTTCCTTATTGCCTAATTATATGGTATGCATCTTAGAAAGGAAGATTAATAATAAAGGATTTTTTTTTAATGTTGCTCTATTGATGTGAAATTTAAAAATAATTTTTTCATATTGTTGCGTTCTTAATTTTTTTATTATATGGTTTCCTTTATAAACATAGTTTTGAAAAGATATTGGAATCTCTTTAAAGTTAAATTTTGGATTGATGAGTATACTTACACATTAATGTTTCTCCAAAATTTGTTTATGATAATCATAATTTGGAATCGATAATTTTTTATATTGTTTCGTTCTTAAACATTATTTTTAAAACATATTGAGATGTTTTTAAAGTTGAGCTTTGTATGGATGATGCTACTTATGCATGAGTGTTTATCTAAAATTATTTAATTTAATCATAATTATATTATATTATTAAAATATTATTATTATATAAATGTATAATAAATAAATATTAGGGTTTATAAAGTAATGAATAAAGGTTAGGGTGTTTCATTAAATAATAATATACAATTAAAATTGGTTTATAATGAATAAAATTTAAGGTTGAATTATTATATATCTAGGTCTATATTTATTATTATATACCTAGGTTTATATGAGAATTAACCATGGTCAAACATGTTTATTTTAGGGTTTATAACATTTATCTTAGGGTATATATACCTTGGGTTTAATCTTATTCCCTTTGTTTAATATTATTCCTTTGGTTTATAATATTAATTTTTTGGTTTAAAATAAATACAATGGGTTTATAATTATGGTGAGCCATGGTCAACCATGGTCAACCATGTTTATTTTAGGGTTTATTATTCCCTTGTGTTTATTAATCTAAGGGTTCATATTCCTAATGTATAATATTATTCATAGGGTTTATAATATTAATCCTTAGGTTTAATATAAATCCCTTGGGTTTGTAATGATGGTCAATGATGGTACAACATCAGATTGTGACAAATAATTTCTTAATATAAAAATAAACCATGGCTCAGGCTCACATTGTGAAAAGATTGTCTCAATATGAAAATCAATCATGGTCAACCATAGCCCACCGTCGCATTGTGAAAAATCTTGTCTCAATATGAAAATCAACCTTGGTCAACCACGTTTATTTTAGGGTTTGCAATATTTATCTCAAGGTTTACAATATTAATCACTTGGGTTTAATATTATTCCCTTGGGTTTATAATATCAATCCCTTGGGTTATTAATCTAAAGGTTCATATTCCTAGGGTATAATATTATTCATAGGGATTATAATAGTACTCCTATGTTTTCATATAAATCCCTTGGGTTTATAATCATGGTTAACCATGGTCCAACGTCACAATGTAGCAAAGATTGTCTCAATATGAAAATCAACCATGGTCAACCATGTTTTCTTAGCGTTTATAATATTTATCTTAGAGTTTATATATATATCCATTGGGTTTAGTATTATTCCCTTGGGTTTAATAATCTAAGGGTTCGTATTCCTGGGGTATAATATTATTCATAATGTTTATAATATTAATCCTAGGGTTTAATATGAAAATCAACCATGGTAAACCATGATGGTTAACCCCTTGGGTTTATAATCATGGTTAACCATGGTCCAACGTCACAATGTAGCAAAGATTGTCTCAATATGAAAATCAACCATGGTCAATCATGTTTTCTTAGCATTTATAATATTTATCTTAGAGTATATATATATTGGGTTTAGTATTATTCCCTTGGGTTTATTAATCTAAGGGTTCATATTCCTGGGGTATAATATTATTCATAATGTTTATAATATTAATCCTAGGGTTTAATATGAAAATCAACCATGGTAAACCATGATCAACCATGTTTATTTTAGGGTTTATAGTATTCATTATAGGGTTTATATGGCTTTTGTTTATAACATTAATCTCTCTGGTTTAATATTATTCCCTTTGTTTAATACTATTCCTTTGGTTTATAATATTCAATTTTTGGTTTAATATATATAAATTAGGTTTATAATCACGGTGAGCTATGGTCAACCATGGTCCAACATCACATTGTGAGAAAGATTGTCTCAATATGAAAATCAACGATGGTTAACCATGTTTATTTTAGGGTTTATTATTCCCTTGGATTTATAATATAAATATTTTGGGTTTATTAATCTAAGGGTTCATATTCCTAGGGTATAATATTATTCTTAGGGTTTATAATATTAGTCCTTAGGTTTAATATAAATCCCTTGGGTTTTTACTGATGGTCAATGATGGCCCAATGTCAGATTGTGACAAATATTTTCTCAATATAAAAACTAACCATGGTCCAACCTCGCATTGTGAAAATGATTCTCTCGATATGAAAATCAATCGTGGTTAACCATGGTCCAACGTCGCATTTTGAAAAATATTGTCTCAATATGAAAACCAACCTTGGTCAACCATGTTTACTTTAGGGTTTTTAATATTTATCTTAGGGTTTATATACCTTGAGCTTATAATATTAATCACTTGGGTTTAATATTATTCCCTTGGGTTTATAATATCAATCCCTTGGTTTATTAATCTAAAGGTTCATATTCCTAGGGTATAATATTATTCATAGGGTTTATAATAGTAATCCTAGGTTTTAATATAAATCCCTTGGGTCTATAATCATGGTCAACCATGGTCCAATGTTACATTGTGACAAAGATTATCTCAATATCAAAATCAACCATGGTAAACCATGGTGACAAAGATTGTCTCATATGAAAATCAATCATGGTCAATCATGGTCAACCATGGTCCAACGTCGCATTGTGACAAAGATTGTCTCGATATGAAAATGAACCATGGTCAACCATGTTTATTTTAGGGTTTTTTAATAGTTCTAATCCTGATCAACCATGGTCCAATGTCACATTGTGACAAATATTTTCTCAATATTAAAATTAATCATGGTCCAACATTGCATTGTGACAAAGATTGTTTCGACATGAAATAAATCATGGTCCAACATCGCATTGTGACAAAGATTGTCTCAATATGAAAATCGACCATGGTTAACCGTCTTTTCTTAGGGTTTATAATATTTATTTTAGGGTTTATATATCTTGGGTTTATAATATTAATCCGTTGGGTTTAGTATTATTCCCTTTGGTTTATAATACCTTGGGGTTTTAAAATTAATCCCTTGGGTTTATTAATCTAAGGGTTCGTATTCCTGGGGTATAATATTATTCATAATGTTTATAATATTAATCCTAGCTTTTAATATGAAAATCAACCATGGTCAACCATTGTCCTATGTAACATTGTGACAAAGATTGTCTTGATATGAAAATAAATCATGGTCAACCATGGTCAACCATGGTCCAACGTTGCTTTATGACAAAGATTGTCTCAATATGAAAATGAACCATGCTCAACCATTTTTATTTTAGGGTTTATATACCATGGATTTATAGTATTAATCCCTTGAGTTTAATATTACTCCCTTGGGGTTTTAGTATTAATCCTTAGGTTTATAATATCAATCCCTTGGATTTATAAGATCAATCCCTTGGTTTTATTAATATAAGGGTTCATATTCCTAGGGAATAATATTATTCATAAGGTTTATAATATTAATTCTAGGGTTTACTGTAAATCCCTTGGGTTTATAATCATGGTCAACAATGACCAACCGTTGACAGCCATTGTCAACTATGGTGAATCATGGCTCAATGTCACATTGTGATAAATATTGTCTTAATATGAAAATAAACCATGGTCAACCATGGTCCAATGTCACATTGTGACAAAGATTGTCTCAATATAAAAATCAACCATGGTAAACCATGGTCAACCATGTTTGTTTTAGGGTTTATAATATTTATCATAGGGTTTATATACCTTCGGTTTATAACATTAATCCCTTGGGTTTAATATTATTCCATTTGTATAATACTATTCTCTTGGTTTATAATATTAATTCTTTGGTATATTATAAATACATTGGGTTTATAATCATGGTAAGCCATGGTCCAACGTCACATCGTGACAAAGATTGTCTCAACATGAAAATCAACCATGGCCAACCATGTTTATTTTAGGTTTTATAATATTTATCTTGGGGTTTATATATATTGGGTTTATAATATTATTCCCTTGAGTTTATAATATCAATCCCTTGGGTTTATTAGTTTAAAGGTTCATATTCCCAGGGTATAATATTATTCAGAGACTTTATAATATTGATCCAAAGGTTTAATATAAATCCCTTGGGTTTATAATCATGGTCAATGATGGCCAACCATGGTTCAACGCCACATTGTGGCAAAGATTGTCTCAATATGGAAATCAACCATGGTCCAATGTCGCATTGTGACAAAGATTTTCTCAATATGAAAATTAACCATGGTAAACCACAGTCAAACATGTTTATTTCATGGTTTATAATATTTATCTTAGAGTTTATATGCCTTGTGTTTATAATATTAATCCCTTGGGTTTAATATTATTCCCTTGGGTTTGTAGTATTAATCCTTTAGGTTTTTAATATAAATCCCTTGGGTTTATTAATCTAAGGGTTCGTATTCCTAAGGTATGATATTATTCATAGGGTTGATAATATTATTATAAACCCTATAAAACCCAATGTTTATAATAATAATAATATTATTATTATCAATCATTTAATATTATTTATTAATTGATTAAATAATCATAATAATAATAATAATAATAATAAGATTGTAATAGTTTTCTTTTTAATATTATTTCTATTATTATATCTTTATCAATGGTAGATACAAATAAAGTCTTCGATGTATATCAAGTACATTAATATTTTTTAAATAATTAATATTATTATTAAATATTAATTTATATTACATAATTTAAAATTAAATAATAATAAATAAAATTTTATATTAAATCATAATTAATATAATTATTAATTTATAATGATAATAATATTTTTTTGTATTATTATTTCTATTTTTATATATTTATTATTAATGGTAGATACAAATTAAGCCTTTGGCTATATCAACCATATTAATATTTTTAATGTGGTTGTACTAGTTTTAATTATTTAGTTGAAATTATTTTGAAAATCTATAATGTATAATTTTTTACAATTTATTATATTAAAAATTTTGGAAATACATGGCATATACAAATGTAAAATGAGTAGATATTTTATTTATCTATTATATAAGGTAAAGTTGAAATAAGATTAAGAAAAAATATTGAAGTAAAATTTTATAATTAACGTAAAATATCCAAAATAAATAATTAAATAAAATTTATGAAAACTAAGACCTTAACCTTAATTTTTTAAACAATTATATCTATTTTGTAAATTTGATTCAAGTTATAGTATAATAAAGGTTCTGATATCAATTCTATTTTTATGAAAACAATGTTATTTTTAAACATTTTTATCTTATTATCTAATCATCATGTGGCACTCTTCTCAGCATATCAAGATTTCTATCTTAAAGATGGACGAAGTATTCACTTAAAACATCAAACATCTCAATAAAAACACACAATTATCTAAAAATCTACATCACCATCAATTTAATTCACATCAAAACATTCTTACAAATTCAATGTATATCAATTCACAAAATTAATTATTTATTTTTCACTATTAATTTTACTCTATACCCATTTAAATTCAAGACCAGAACTTGCAATAAATATAAGCTTAAGTGTTATACATAAAATAGAATTCATTTTACTCACTCAATTTTCATTCGCTCATCTCCTAACTTCAGGAAAGAAAAAGCGTGATTTATATTATATAAGGAATATAATGTTCAGAATACATTGCCAGATAGAAACCATATGAGCTGGAAATGGACTGATAATCTGTTACAAGAAGAAAACCTGAGAAAGAGGATAGAAATCCCCAAAAAACATAGGTCTGAAGATCATCAAAAAAGACAGCCAATCTGTGAAGCAAGGAGCCTCAGGGATAATATTTTGCAGATACAAAAAATTTGGAGAACCAAGACCCCCCGTGGAGGATACAGCCCATTTCCAAAAAGGTGATTGACAAAAAACATAATGAGGACAGCCAAAGGCAGAATTGACAAAAAAACATACCTGATACCCGCCAGATGGTATTATGTATCAGGTAAAGAAAATTCTGTGATAGAGAACACTTGCATGTCTGAAATTACCTTCATGTGCCATATACCTGGAGTTGTAAACAGACCTTCCTTTGATAAACTATCTGCCTTCTTGTTCTGAACCCTGTAAATGTGCTGAATGGAGCATCCTTCCATCCTTTCCCATAGGAAAACAATCCTGTTCATCCAACCTGCAAGTTGAGGATTGCTAATATGGATTTTTCCCAGCACAAAATCAACCATTACCTTGGAATCCCCAAAAATTGAGACAGACTGAATATTAAAGAAGAAACAGAAAGAGAGAAGCCCCGCGAGAGCCATCGCCTCCGCCTTGCAGCCGGATCCATTTCCTCCATTCCATGAAATAAGAAATTGTGTATTTTCATCCATGATGATGTGGATACCACAGCCACAAGAGTTTTTTTGTGCCGCTCCATCAAAGAATGCTTTCGGGAACATGTTATGAGACTGATCATCCATGATGGGAATTAATCTTTTTTCCTTTGGAGGCTTTTCAGGTAAGGAATAAAAAAGAAAAGATATGCTATGGATGATTTCCATGAAAGGCTCCTTACTTTCCTTAAAGATTTTGTTGTTTCTCCATTTCCAAATGCACCATAAGGAAATGATAAAAATTGGCCTCCAGGATTCCTTTTGCCTGCTCCACCAAACAAAAGCCTCTTGTATGGATGAGTGAGAAACATGAGGAAAACCATATAAAGTTTCCAATGCTTGCCATAACTGCTGCGATTTCTGACAGAGAAGGAACATATGACAGCTTGTTTCATCCTCAGAATTGCAGATTGAGCAGAGACCCGGACCCTGCCAGCCCCTCTTTTTCAAGTTTTCCCAAGATAAGATCTTATTGTGGAAAACCAGCCACGAAAAAAATGGATTTGGATAGGCATCCTGATTTCCAGAAAGCAGATGGAAAAATAGAGCTGGGAGTGGCATTTCTTGAGGCTATCAGACTCAGGTAAATATCCTTTACTCGAACCTGGGATATCCCTTTCATATCTTTCCAAGTTAGGACATCGAAATCCAAGGAGCGATGTATACCGCAGTTTCTCAGACAAACTTTTAAATTCTTCCACTATCTAGCTACATTCTCAGTCATCCCCATATTGCCATCTTCTTTCCATATAGGGAAGGGTCCATGCCATTCTGCAATAAGTTTGTCCCAGGTAAAATAACCTTTTCTGTGGAAAAAATTAAGGAGTGTCTCAGGCAAGATGATTTCCTCCTGTCCGCTCAAGAAGGAATCATGTCCTATGAGAATCTTGCTACCAGTTTGGAAGCTCCAAATCAGATTCTTTAGAAAAAACCTTTCTATCTTACGAAAACTTAGCCATATTGCAGAACCATATATGGAGCCGATCCTTCCTATTCTGAACCAGTATGAGATATCCTTATTGCCCATGTACTTCTTTTTTATGGTATCGCTCCATGGACCATCTCTGAAAATCCCTCTCCATAGAGATTTGCATAGAAGGGCCTTTCCAAAGACCCGTAGGTCCAACAGCCCCCAACCCCCCAGATTTTTTGGTAGTGAGATGGCAGATAACTTAGACAGGTGATATTTTCTTTTCTCAGCCTGACCACCCCAAATAAAATTTGCTGTTATCTTGTTCATTTTCTGTATAATGCTTGCTGGAAGAAAAAAAAGATGCGCCCAGTAAACCACGAGTTGTGTAAGGACTGATTGAGCCAGAATGACTCTTCCTGCCAAAGAAAGGCATTTATATTCCCATACTGAAATATTTTTATAGTATCTTTCTATAATCCATTGCCAATCCATTTTAGAGTATCCTTTTGCCTTTAGCTGGAATCCTAAGTATTTCATTCCCTGATTGATGGACCGTGCCTCAATCCCAAAGAGAGAAGAAATCCACTCTATTAGTTCTGAATTACCATCATTATGTAAGAGAGTAGATTTAGATTCATTTATTTGTAGGCCAGTGGCCCTTTGGAACTTTTTGAGGATATCATATAAGCATAACCAAGTGAGCCTGCAAAGCATTGCAAAAATAAGTATATCATCAACAAATAGATTATGTGATATATAATTGTTCCTGCAGATCCTCAGAGGTTGACATCTGTTTTCAACAACTGCCTTGTTGATGTGCAAGCTTAACGAGTCCATTGCCAGGATAAACAATAAGGGAGATAGCGGGCATCCTTGGCGCAGACCCCTGGCAGCAAGAAAAAAAGGAGATGGAATCCCATTTATTATAACAACATAGTTCACCTTCTCAACACAGGCCATTACCCAATTTATCATGTTTGCTCTTAGACCAATCTTTGCAAGGAGGCATCTGATGAAGCCCCACTCCAGGCAGTCATATGCCTTACGGAGATCAATTTTGAAGATGGCAGCTTCACTATTTTTTTTGTGCATGGAAAATAAGACCTCCTGAGTATTAGCAACAACGTCCAGAATATTTCTTCCTTTCAGAAAAGCATGCTGATCCTTTGATAAATACTTTGACAAAGTTCCTTTTAACCTTTCTGCGATAATTTTTGAAATGATTTTGTATGAAATGTTGCAGAGAGATATTGGCCTGTAGTCTTGGAAAGATTTCGCTTCCTTTTTCTTGGGGATGAGGGCGATATGAGTGGATGAGGTAATCTGGTGGATGTTGCCTGACATTCTTGAGCCCTCAACCATCCTTAGCAGATCTTGTTTGATGAGATCAAAGAAATGTATGAAGAACTCGATCGTCCAGCCATCTGGTCCTGGGCACTTATCCTTTTTAAAGGATTTTATGGTTCCTAGAAGTTCCTCCTCCGTTATTGGCTGAAAGAGATAATCATTTTGAGAGTATAGGAAGACTCCCTTTCCATCCTTTATTTTCCATATAGAATTCTTTTCTCTTCTTGAGCTTGCAAATCTATGAAATTTTTTTGAATTTCTGTCTCCTTCCTTTAGCCAGATTGCCCTGCTCTTTAATCTCCATGATGCCTCTTCCTGTTCCAGTATTTTGCATTTCCTCCTTTGCAATTCCTTTATTCGACATCTCATGTTGAAAGGGATACCATGAGCAGCTAAATTTCCTGAGATGCTATCCAATTCCTTCTGAATTTCCTGAAGGGCTGATCTGTTTTGTTGTCTTTTCTTAAACTGCCAATCCTTTACAAAAATTCTAATGGAAGCCATCTTATCTCTAAAAGTTAAGAATGGAGGCATATTCTCTTTTGATGCTAATTCCTTCCATTGTCTAATTATGGCTTCATTGAAATCAGTGTCTTCCAAACATAGCCTGTTAAATTTAAAAGGGTACCCTTTCCTGAATTCCTTTTCTCTCCATCCTAAGAAAATCAGCCTATGGTCTGATATAAAATCATTTCCTATTGATGTATAGGGCATGCCTAGACTGTCAATAATACTTTCATGAAGAATGAAACGATCAAGTCTCTTTGCTATATATGCTCCTTCAGTTCTTCCATTGTCCCATGTTGGCATCATTTTAGGCGGATTTATGTCAACAAGATTCCTGTGCAGCAGTTCATATCTAATGCGGTCAGCAAGAGGATCTTTTTGCCGACTGTTCCCCCATATTTCCTCAGTGTTTAGCGTGACATTTAGATCTCCTGCAATCATCAAATACTCAATATCAACAATTTCTGATGCAAAAAATTTCTCCCAGTATGTTGTCCTATTTTTGTAAGGAGCATACATGTTTAAAATGTTTATGGGCCATTCTTTTCCCCTAATAGACGCCGATATGAGAATGCCAGCAAAGCATTTAAATGCTTTTTCTCTGATCCACTCAGGGTTCCATAAAACTGCTAGGCCCCCAGAAAGACCATTTGCCTCCAAAGCAACCATATGCCAAGTAGGAAACATTTTTCTGAAATAAGAAATAGATACAGGAGTGCTATGCATGGTTTCTTGGATTAGAATTATTTTGGGCTGTTTAGTAATAAAAAGATTCTTAAGGGCTAAATTTTTTTTATCAGCCCCCAGCCCCCTTATATTCATGGATAAGATGAAGGTCATTTAGAAGGCTTTGCGGCCACACTTGCTCTAAGAGGCCCTTCTTCCATCATATCAATGATCGGCACATCTACTAAGGAGAGATTTCGAATTCCTCTGCCAGCACCATCAGCCCTTCCTCTAAAATGCCTGCTGCCCCGATTATTTTTCCTTCTCACTGTGATATTTTGTGTTGAATTTGGACTTATTTGAGGGGATGATGGTTTTTGTGGTTTATGAATGGTCAGGGGTTTGAACTCAAGCGATTTCTTACTAAGAAGGTAGTCCAGATCACTACCTATCGAATTTGACGGGGATGAAACAGGGGAGTTTAGAGGGGTCGCCAAAACCAAAGGTTCCTTTCCTTTCTGAGAAAGAGATAGTCCCTTTTTTGAAGAAGGAGATGAAGATGAGATAAAAGTGATTTGAGGGTCCATTTTAAAAGTATTAATTGATTGGGGAACCGGAAGAGGGACTGGGCAATCTTTGCTAGCAATCGGATCCGGAGGGGGAGTGCAAAGCAAGATGGGATTCCTTTTCTCAGATGAGCCGAGGGGTCTACTTGAGCTTTCAGGAAGGTTGCATTTTTTTTTAGAGTATAATGGTGGAGAGGACTGGAACTGAGTTGTTGATTCCTTAACGGGGGAGGAGAAATTTTGACAGTCGTCTTCAGAATAAAAAACCCCCTTCAGTTTACCAGATTCTAAGGGAGATGAGCTTATAGAAGAGGATGCCTTTACCTTTTCAGAATAGGAAGACCTTTTCCCCTGTTTTTTTTTTTTTTCGAAAGATATTTTCCATGATATATTCGGTTTTTTAGCACAGGCCACTGAGTACAGTTTTTATGGAGATGTCCAATCTTGTGGCATACTGAGCACCTGAAGGGTACTTCCCAAAAGTCCAATCTTTCATTTATCTTTAAATCCCTCCATGATATCTCGATATGTTCGGGGAAACCGCCTCTATAGGCTTCCTCAATGAGAACCCATGCAACCCGTTTGTCTTTCACCCCCAGACATCTTGGATCGACATATACACATCTTCCTATGGCATTTCCTATCTCTGCTAATGTTTCCTTTGACCATAACTCCAGGGGAAGGCCTGGGAGTTTGACCCAGATTAAATTATTTATGGGCGTATTCTTCAATGGATTATAGCCAATGTACCATTTGTGTAGCACCAGGAAACTCCTTCCATGCACCCATGGACGAGTCTGAATTGCTTCCAGGTCACTGGCACTCAAAAAATGAAAGCAGTACCATTCCTTCATCAGTTTGGCTATGATGGGGATGTAGCCAATCACAGGTTTCCATTGAGACTCTAACCATTTTCTCATCCTGGCATCGTCCATCTCAGGGAAATGCCACCGGCCAACCAATGCGTTCTCCTGCAGGCTTTCTATACGGTCGGTTAGATAAATGCTATCTAACTTTATCGCCGCCGGAGGCAGGATTGTTTTAACAGGTTTTATGTTCTTCTTGATACAGTATGAGGGTTCATGTTCTACATGTTCTCTTCGGATTCCTTTGCGGGAGGATTGGGGATTATGATAACAGTTTCCATCCAAGTCATCTGATTGCATCAAAGGATTGATAGTCATGTCGGCCAGCGTGGACTGCCAGTCATTTGTCAACATGGTAGTGCCCTTACAAGACTCAGCCCGCATCGTTGCTTGGATCATGGCCTCCGTGGCCGATACATCTGACCCCCAATCCATAAAAAACCACGCCTTGTGTACTGAGCAATCCAAAAAAAAGGATTTTCCAGATCAGGCAATTTAAGATGATACCTCGTGCAGATATGAATTGGAGGGAAGAGAGGAATTCTTTCTGACGAAAGAGCTGACAGAAAATAAGTCTACCCCGCGCCGTTGATCTGTCGCATCTTTGATCTAACGGTTGCCGTTGATTTTCCCGCGCGTTAAAATTCACACACATTCCCCACCATCCAACCATTCATCGGATCATCTGACGGTGATCACTCCTCCTGTTGCTGAGACCTGCCGCGCGTTAACGCGCGATATCAGCGGTTTTCGCTGCATCCCGTCAGCCATGCGTCAACCGATAAGTGGGATCGCTGGCTGTTGTACGTATACCGCCTGCCTCCCATTAGCGGTGTGGGGAACCGCTTACCGCCGTCCCCGCCGATTAAATCCCGTGCAGCTCCTGCAATTGACCCCCGGACCAAAAAAATCCTCCCCCAGTGTACTATGCAATCCTAAAAAGGGATTTTGCGGATCTGGAAATAAAGCCTGCAATGAATTGATCTGACCACTACTGGATATAATACCCAGAACAAATATAAGTCGGAGGGTGGAATGAGAATAACCTGACAAAAGTACTGACAGTAGGTAGATTGGGAGTTAAGATAGTTACTTTCCAAAACAGGGATCAAATATCAAGGTAGCCGATTATCCTCCAAGATTTATGAGGAAAAGATGTTAACCTGAGTCAGCACTAGGATAGCAATTAAGACGCCATGTCATCGAGTACCTTTCCTTGTACTCCCTAAGCTAATGAATTTAAACCTCTTCTACAACCCAAATCCCAAGGAGAGGAAGAACCGAGAACCGGGAAAGAGAGTTCCGATTCTGGTGAACGGAAAAATTCACCCAGAAAAACCAGGAAACAGGAACATTCCAGGAAGAAACATTCAATCTCAGTCTTGAGAAAACCAAAACTTCCAAGATGCAGATCATAAGGAAAAAACATAGAAATGGTTTACACGACCGAGAAGACTTGTTCCTTCTTCTTTCTAGGTGGAAAACAAAGATTTGAGTGATATTTGGAGATGTTTCAGGATGAAACATCCGGGCATACGATACAACAGCAGCAAAACTCATACACACACCAACAAGAGCCTATTCTGAACCGGATATCTGCACAGGGTTTTGATATGACAAAAAAATTCTTCAAATTGAAGAGGGATACCCACGCCCTTACTGATTCTACAACTCCTGGCATATGAAGAAGTGAGGACGAGAAAGACCTAAAGCGATCCTTTCTTTTAAAACAGAAGATATCCTAAAAACTTCCTTATAGCGCAATCATTCCAGATTTACAGTCCCCATTGTGTGAATTTAATAATAATAATATCAGAGAAAGACAGACAAAGATTCTTATGACAAATTCAGTCTTTTTGAAACAGGAAGCAAAGAAACTAGATATTATACTTCAGACTGATGTCAAAAGTCAGAGCTCAATACCATTTGATAAGTGCTAAGAGCCTTTCTATACAGAGATTTCTTCATATAATTTCAGGAAAAAGTAAGATCACTGACTTGGAGCCACGAGCATGCCGAGAGAAGAGTGCAGAAAAGATTCGCCATCATACCAAAACCAGAATGCTGAGATCGGCACTAATGTAGGCTGAGAGAAAAAGTCCATGGTAAAAAATGAAAACAGGGTGGCGAGCGAATTGGACCAGAGGAGTAAAACCCGCCACTGTACCAAGGGGCGTGCAGGGAGGGAAGATGAGAGCCAAAAAATCTTCCCTCTTGAAGCAAGGCTGGTTTAAAAGTTTAAGTCAAGAGTCGACAGATAGAAGGATGGTGTGAATGTGTCACAACAACATTTCGCATGCAAAACACCTTCCTCAGTGCCAGCCAGATGTCAGTGGTTACAGTGTAAGAGAAACACTACGGGAGGGTCTTGCATGCATGGAGGTCGCTCGAGGCTTCGAAACGTGGCATGTAGATAGTGTAGGCGGCATGCATTGCATCTTCCGGATGAGGAATATGCACCTGTAGATTGGTTATAGGGTATCAAATCGTTGTAGATGCCTCTGGTTGGGCTGCACTCCTCCACTCGACAACCACCAAAAGCCCACTCATCTCCTAACTTCATTGCATCATGTTAAACTCACCTCAATTATTTAGTCGATTATTATGTTTTCCCGGGGTTTAGTCGATTATTAATTGAAGGTCATAAGTTCTACATCTTATTTCTCAGAATTAACTTCTTCCTTATCGATATAAATTTTTAATTTTAATAATTTGATTTTTAAAATTGAATTATTTTTACAATTAAGTTGATTGGGTTTGAATAGTAGTCAATCTTAAAGTTTATATCATTGGAATGCACAATTTTTAGAAATAGTTTATTTTTATGCATACACACGATCTTCCTTTGTGCCTTGACACTTTGAGTTTTCCAAGGTTGTCACATTCCAGGGTATTTTCTTAGACATTATCAGTACCAATATTGAACATATTTTAATTTCTAATGGTCTGTCATTTCCGCACATTTATTTTTTATTTTGAATTGAAATTCTGGAACAACAACAACGAATTCAATTGTTTAAAATCACTGTTTTTCCGTCAGAAATGAGAATAAGGATAGCCTGAGCAGCATATCAAATGTGGATGGCGTCCACATGTGACTCCAACTGTAATGACCCCATACTATGGTGAATTTAAGTCTCCTTGTGAGCGTTGTGGTTATTCTACTAGGGCTACGCCTACTATCAACACTTAGTTTTATTTGTAAGTGTTTCTCCAATTATATTTGCAACAGAATTACATTAACTTCAATCAACTTCAACGTGTGATAACCATAACATATATAAAACAATAATGTGATATCATACAAAGAATAGTTACAAAGGGGAGGGGGCAACTCCCAATAGTTCGCCCCAAATATTATATCAAAATTCTGCAATAATAATTTGCAAGTATGATATACAAAATCATAATTTATAAGTGCGTGGAATTTGCCTGGTTGCACCAGCAACTCGTTCACTTGGTTTTTCCAAGTCGTGTAGCGTGTAATTACCCCTACTAGATAGTGCGACTTCTACCCAGTAGTGCGACCAACCAGAAACCCTGAAATTCTTCCTAGACCCAAAAGACTTAGCTCGTTTGATTCTGCAGGTTCGTTGGGAGAGCCTCACCCTGCCTGTCGCCTTTGTTGCACCCTTTCCTGCCCTTGGTGCAAACTTTTTGTTTCAATGATATTGCAGGTTTTCTCTATGATATTCCTTGATTGACTTTGTTGAACCTCGTATATGCTTATTTTTCCATCACATAGTACCACTATTTCATAACCTAAATTCTGACATTTTTAACTCATTTCATATCGTAATTCCACAAAATGTCGCTAATACATATCCTATGCCTCGTGGTTGATTATCATTAGTTTTCTTGGCTTTTCTATGATTAGAGATGATTTAGTCATGATTTACTAATGACAGTTTTTTTGCTAAGTTCATTTTCCGCACGGTTCCATTGCCAAAATTCTTCACAAGTCAATTAAACTAGTTGCTATAGGTTGAGTATGAAATAAATTCATGTATGTCAAAATATCAAATTTGTGAGCAAATGGAGAAGAATATTAATATTCTGACAAGTGGGTTTTGTTTAGAGTATCCTCATTCATGTAACCCAGAAATGGTTTGGAAAATTCATTACCATGAAGGAGTTACGGTAAGGGGAATATTCCAACACAATCTTAAGTATAGAATTAGGGCCAAATTCGTGGTTTGTTTTTTTTCGGTCACATCCACGATTTGGATAAAACTCTTATGCTAAAAAATGGAACGGTTTGTTACACACAACAGGACCCAACTCAGTTAATCTGATATCCATTTGGAAATTATTCACGAAATATATCATGCAACTTATAGTAGTTTTGATGTTTGAATTGTTTACTTTGTATGGTTAATTAGTTAAGTTTAGCCTCTATTAGTTGACGTTTTAAGGCCCGATGTGATTGGTATTTTTAAAAAATGAAGGGAGATGAACAGGAGGCCAAAGGATGGACGTGATTAATTTTTTACCTTGAAAGAATGGAAGGAATGTATGTAAGTGAATTTATGTTCTGACCTTAATACAATTTGACTATGCCATGAATTCTCTATAAGTGCTACGGTTTTGCTCAATTTTTAGGCATTTATTTAACTTAAACTTGCTCGAGGAGTGGCAAGGGCCCACTATTGCCCGGAGACAAATTATACAACTAACATAGATCATAGGAATTACGTTTGATCATCATTCAGCAGTGTAAATATTGTTTAGGAAAGTTATTGCTTGGATTTCATAATTGTTATCTTTATTTTGTACTCAAAATCTCTACTCTATTTCGTAGATTTGAACAAAATGTGATAGATTTCATTTCTCAATTAGTGATACCAACAAGGATTTCACTGAGTGATGATTCCCAATATGTGCATGGTTCCTTTGATACGATTACATGGCGCAACTTGTTTAAAGAATATTGTTAATTTGGAAATACACTGGGACTAATTACTATATCCTAAGTCTTGAAATGAAATTGGTTCTATGCTACGTTCATTTTCCATTCAATGTTAAATTCTATAGTGTTACGTCAATGTGAGAAATTCTCAGGAACAACAAAACAAATATTGGTTATAATTAAATCTATTGGTTTCGAACATGACATGATTAGAGTAGGATTGAATTGGATTGAAGTTTCACGCTTATTGTAAAATGGTTTTCTGAGTTTGATTGGAATAGAGTGAGTTTAGAATAGTTAATGCTTTTTGTGAAATGATTTTCTGAGTTTTAGTTTAGAACAATTTTCGGTCCTTTGAATTTGAGTATGTTAATACAGTCAATATGGAATATTGATTTAAGGTTTGTGTTACTTAGTTTCTTTTGAGCATTTGCAGAATTAAATTCTTGTCTATTTGTTTCATCAACCAGGATTTATCTTAGCAATTAGATCTCTTTTCAATTAGAACCTTTCTTTCTTTTCATAGCATAATCATTTCTTTGTAAGAGAAATTTTGAGTGTGAATTCGATTGCACAAGTAGAGATATCAGTTTAATGCATATTGATTTGACTTTCATTTACTTTTGAGTTTCGATTATGAGTTTCCTGATTATGAAGAGTGAGCTTTCTTTCGAATGATTTATTTCATTTAGATTAGGAGTCTCGAATTAAAGGTTTTTCATAGATTAATTTGCAATGAGTTTCTTTTAATAGGATCTTTCAAGTTAGAATTGCTTTCATAGGTGTTCTTTTCGAGCAAGTGTATGGTGTGTTCTTTTAAGAATTTATTTTATAGCAAGTGAGTGATTTTCGCTTGTAAGTAGTGATTATAAGTTCTTTTATAGAAATGATTGGTGTTCTTTTATAGCAGTAAAACAATAAATTGATTTCATACTCTAATTTAGGTTAGATGCTCTGATCCTGCGTTACCTGCGCTTGTGCCTCGAAGCTTATGAGTCCCAGATTGATAATTTAATGTTGGAATTATAACACATATAGTTTCCCCAACATTTTTGGCACCGTTGCCGAGGAGGTGCAAAAAGGATTAGAGCATATTTTCTTTCACAAGTTTTCAGTGTGATCTTAGTTACAGGGCAACTAGAGGGTAGAGATGAAGGTAAGACGTGAATGAAGAGCCATGCATCCACTTTGGTTTGGGGTCTCTCCAAGGCATGGTTTTCCAAGTAATCGAGGAGTTCAATTTTGGTAAGTTTTATTGCAATTAGTAGTTTTTATTCATTTAGATTAAAATTTCAAAGCTCTTTAAAGATAAAACATTTTTGGGGTACTATAAGAACCCCTTTGTACTAATTCATGTTACGAGATGGAGATCATCAACCAGCAGGAGAAATTCAAAGAACGATTAAGAGCTTGAAGAATGTCCCTCGAAATACTTTCTCAAATCCTAGTAGTAGCTAGGATATATGCTTCTCAAGAAGAGTTCATCCTGACCGCATTCGGGAAATTATCTATCTCTCCACAACCAGAAAAAGATTTGGAAGTCTCCCTTGACTCCTCATGCCTATCTACCAAAGAGATTAAGAAATCATGTACCAAATCTGATTGGGAGCATCCAGCTGAACATAAGATCAAAGAACTTTCACCATGCCCATCAACAAGCCGTGTATGCATTCCGAAGACTAATTATCCAAGTTTTTCTGGCATGACTGAGGAGAACTTTCAGAGTGGTCCAAATGAATAAATGGGCCAATACCACCAGGATTACATCGAACATTGGTTCCAAATCACAATCTAGTCAAATTACCACTCTCATCTTTAAGTACTCTTTGTATCACACATTTCAAAGCTGCTAATTTTTCATGCTCATGTATATTCTAAAGTTTCTATGTTAAATCTGGTTATGAATATATTTGTGTACCTGATCCGAGTAGGAAATTTAGTATTGTAATAAATAAATAAATGAAAATAATAAAGAGAAAAATAAGTCCTTTTGTGAAAACCAGCTTGTCTGGCGCAACTAGGCAGGGATTTTGCTTGAAAACCGGGTAACTTGTGGGAAAAGTTCCCAATAAAGCTTGAAAGTTTGTATGAATTCTTCAAATCATGTATATTTCAAGTCATTATGTCGTGTAATCATGTTGGTTGATGTGGGATCCCTTAAGCCCCAGCTGCCAGCAAACCTTGTCCCATTGACATCAGCAAATTATCTGGGACCAAGGTTAGGGTTAGATAATGTACTTGGGAACCTACATGCCTTAATGGCATGTATCCTTGTCATATACTAAGGAAATACATCAATGTTTTTTTGTGGATAAATTCTGCAAACCATTCGACTTCAACAAATCTATTCATGGCTAGTAGAATGTACCTAGTGCCTTGATTCACACTGACATCAAAGGCGGGATATCTCACATTATTTAAAAATCTTCTCAATGGTCGGTAATCCAATGATTCTTGCTTATGTTTGACATCAACACCATTTATTCACATATGAAAGATTGCACATGGGTGTGTAGCAGTTGAAGACTATATGGTTTTGAGATCTCAACATAGGTTTGCAGTAGTTTGGATTTTTGTATTAGTATTCCCATTGTCATTTGCATTAGTAGTCACCTTTCCTCAGTTGTTTGGGGACATACAACTCCTCAGGCATGGGGGAGAAGGGGACCTTCAGTTCATCCTCTGCTTCATCTTGTAGCATCGAGCACATCAACAACAAAGGTAAAACTTGAGGTAAATTTGGCTTAAGATTCTCTAATTCATTAGAAGGTTCAGGAAACTTAATGATTCACCACTTCTCATTCCATGCATTTCATCTTTCATAAACCATTTGTTTTCCTTCCATTCATTACACATATACTCTGATTACAAGACCATGTTAAAAGAAAAATCCTTATGGTGTAAAGGAAGTCTCTATAGTGTCTTCTCCTTCCATGATGACAAGAATTCTATTCGGAGGATGAAGTCATTACTGCCATGAAATGATAAAGGAAACCACCTATAAGCATTAACCTTGTGATGACAGAGTATGCGAGCACCCATTCACCATCTCCATCACCACCTCATTTTCATCCATCATCTCTCCCTCATCCATCCCATTCTTGTCCTCAATTTGTATTTCTCTGAAATTAGTATGATATGTTAATATGAAGCAGTGCTGCTCCACAAGAACCAACACCTCAAAATATTCAAGCAATGTTGCTCCACAAGAACCAACATCTACAAAACAATGTCAAGAATCTATAAATGAGAAAGGGATTTGTTTTCATGAGGACATGCAAATACTTAGGCATGGGGGGATGTCACTACAACAAAACCAGCAATTTGCGCCAGATTTAGCGCCAGATTTTAGTGCATTTTTTTTGTAATTGTGATGAGCAACCTGGCGCTAAATCTGGCTCTATTGTACAATTTTTAAAGCGCCCTTTTTTGCACCTGATTTTACATCCTTTTTCACGCTAGATTTTGCATCATTTTTTACACCAAACTATGCATCAGCTTTTGTGTCAAATTTTGAACCAAGATTTGCATCTTATTTTATGACAGGTTTTGCTTCTAGTTTTGTGTCCATTTTTGTATCTATTTTTCATTCCCTTTTGCTTCCTATTTTGTGTCATTCTTTGCTTCCATTTTTGCACCATCATTTGCATCAAGTTTACACTGTATTTTGAATCCAATTTAACGTCTTTTTATGCATCCATTTTGTGTCAGTTTTTGCATCTAGTCTTACGCCAGGTTTTGTATCTAGTCTTACACTAGTTTTTGCTTCTATTTTTGCACCAGCTTTGGTGCCTATCTTTGCACCATGTGCTGAATTTGATTTAGCACCAAATTTTGCATCCATTTTTGTGCCCATTTTTGCACCAGCTTTGGTGCCTATCTTTGCACCATGTGCTGAATTTGATTTAGCACCAAATTTTGCATCCATTTTTGTGCCCATTTTTGCATTTTTTTTTGGACCATTTTTTACATCCACATTTATGTTTGATTTGTCTCCATTTTTCTCATCTCATTTTGCACCATATTTTGCGTCATTTGTTTCATCCAATTTTGCATCATTTTTAACACCATCTCTTGCATCTAATGTTACATCATTTTGAGCATCCAAATTTGCATTTATATTTGCATCTTATGTTGAGTCATGTGTTGTGTCCACCTTTGCATCTTATTTTGTGTCTAATGGTACATTCAATTTAGAACCATTTTTTACGTCTACTTTTGTATTTGTTTTTGCACCAAGTTTTGCATCCAATTTTAAGCTATTTTATGCTTCTTTTTGCACCATTTTTTTGTGTCTACTTGTGTCCAATGTTGCACCATTATTTACACCGACTTTTTCATCCAAATTTGCATCTTTTTTTGCCTCATTTTGTGTCCACATTTGCATATAATTTTGTGTCTGAGTTCGAGCCTAAATTTGCATGTGATTAGGAATCATTTTTTACATCCAATATGGCATCCTTGGTTTCACCTTTTTTCAGCCCCATTTTGCATCTTGTTTTATGTCTTTTCTTACATCTTTTTTTTTCATTTTTTGCACCCAAATTTGCATCCCAAATTTACACCATTATTTGCATCATCATTTGGCATATTAATTTGTAACGTTTTTTGCTTCTTTTTAACGTTCAACTTTGCATCTTATTTTACATCTAGTTGTTCTCTTTTTTTGCATCTAATTTGGTGCCCATTTATGTGTCCTTGTTTTTGCCCAATTTGATATCCTTTTGTATGCCATGTTTTGTTCCCTTCTTTGTGTCAACTATTGCACAATTTTTCACTTCTAATTTAAAACACTTTGTATGTCAATTGTTTTCATTTTGTATTAATTCCTAGTTTAACATCCAATTTTACTTTCAATTTTGCATCCATGGTTACATCCGCATTTGACTTCTTATATAGAGTATATTTTTCTTTACATATATGACCCCCTTTATAGATTCATAGTGAAATATATGATAGTTTCTAAATATCATTAAAGCAGATATCACAATTCAAAATCATTTGTAAATAAATTTAAGAGAAATTGACAACATCCATCCAAAAAAATAACAATGTGTCATTAACAACTTTCAAAACATGTATAAAATAGCAACATAATACTAATAAAATCAGTATTATTTTTAATCAAAACAAGTAAAATTCAAATATGCTTAACAAATCAAAATATTTCATGAATATCGTTATTCTACGATAAATTAACAACATACATAAATCAAACTCATCGTATGATTACAAAATCAAAATGTCTCATTGATATAGGGTAAATTCACAACACCCATCTAAACATAACAATGTCATTCTACACAATAATTTCTTCATAAAAAACAATGCATGTGCATGCCTAGCTACCACCACCAAGATCATCCTCATGATCATCTTGACCATCCTCATTACTCTGATCCACATCATCACCAACACCGCAACTATCATCATCATCTCCTCCTTCACCACCATCATCCTCATCATCTCCTGATATATGTTGAACATAATTTGGATCATCGTCTTGGCAATCATTACCTATAGCATTCTGACAAAAAAAATCAATATTACATGTTAGTATTAATTACATAACACAACGCATGTTTTTGTTATACAATGTTAACCATAAAATGAAATAAGATATAATATCTAATAGTACTAAAAAATAAAATGAAAATATGGTTTAAAAGTATATTGGAAATCCAACTAAGATTACATACCATGGAGTCCATCCAAACAACAAATTCAACCCATCTCTTTACAACAAATTCAACCCATCTCTTTTCCTGCAGCACCTCCTTTTCCAAATGATTTGGAGGTCTTCCATATTTTAGTTCCTATCAATCAGTAAATAGGGAGAAATTAGATAACAATGACTTTCTTCTAGTACAAAATTTATTAAAAAAATATCACATGTTTAATATACTTACAAAGGTTGTTATCAGTGCTTTTAAACCTTTCTGGCCACTACGATGAGTGACTTTTGTCTTGGTTAACCTCGCCTTGGATGCCTTGTCCTTAAACATAAACCAATTCAATTTATTTTCACACAAATACATGTTTAAGATACTTATAAGTATTAATACATTTTAAATAATGTTTAATGAAAAATTCAATACCTGAATGCTCTCATTGCCGACTTTTCTTTGTGTCTTCTAGAAGAGATTCATTCATACTTAAACAAGGGGATATATTTTAACTTTTTCTAAGTTCTGAATTTTTGGATCGAATACTAGAGTCCAGGCCAAATAAGGTGCTTAAACAGGTTGATATATTATATCCCGGCGTAACCTCATGGATCCTCAACGGAGTATCCAGTTGGGAAGGTTCCTACTTGCTCACCACAATCTGTATATTTTCTCCAACTTCGAAATTTTGGTTCTCTCCAGCTTCCTGGCCATTGTTTCCCTCAATTTTGGCAGGGTCAATGAATCCCTCATGTTTTCTGTCACTGTCCATATCAAACAATTTTTCTCTAATTGGACCTGCAGCAGTTATGCCATCAACAATAAAAATGCTTTCCTGGCATGCTCCCTTCATGGATTTGACTAAAGATCAGTAGCAGGAGTTACAGGTGGTCCAAGTTCAGGAGTAGATGGGTGGGGTTCATGAAAGCAGTAAAAGGAGCTAAAGAGGGATCTCCTAGTGTCCAAACAGGACTAACTGCTTAAAGACTGGGATCTGCTAATGACAGATTGCTCACCCGGGGTCTCAGGATCAGCATGAAAATATTGAAACCATATTCCACAGAAGTGAGATCTTGAAACCATCCAGCATTCTCTCCCAAGTTCCCAGCATCTGGGAGATGAAGGTTGGTATTTCAAGTCCTTCACTTTCATACCTCCGATGAGTGGATTATCCAGAACGAGGTTTCGAGAAAGGCAGGCAAAAAAGAAAATCAGAGTGTTTTTTGTATTCAGTAGCATCTGAAGTTCTGGTCTCCAACAAGCTAATCACTCCCACTAGAAAGCCATAATGAAATTTCCATATGTGAAATTTCTATAAAGACTGAGCCTTTTGTTTTGAAATCCTGTAATATGTATACCGACTGAACGTAAATGTTTGTTCACTAATAGGAAAACAAGGTTACTATCTATTAACATATTTCTTAATAGTGAAGAATTGCATTGAACTTCTTTGTGCTATACATATGAATTCTCAGATACTATAAAATATCCGCTGAAAACTAGAACACCTCTAGTTATACTTCAGTTTATAGATCAACTACAGCACAGGCAAACAACCTTATGTCAGACAACAACATCAAATAATTCTGTAGCCATTGACTACAAGATTTGACCACTTTTGACTACAAAACTAACCAGGGCCATCTGGTTGACAACAAATAAAAGAAAGCAGAGAAAATTTGTGTTATGTATATGTTATCTCTTATGCATACAATATTATTATGCGCCTATGGAAAGATGGAACCTCTACATTTCTTTGGATTTAGGCTATATCATTTTCCTTGAATTAACTAGGTGATTTTTTTTTTATTTTCTCATGTAGTAGGTGCTCCAAGGACATAAGGACTCAGTGTATTCTCTTGCATCTTATTGTCTCAATAGGATTCCGAGCTTGGCCACACTTGTGTATTTTTATTTTCAATAAATTGAAATTGGGATTCTCACTCTAAAAAGATATGAGGGAAAAATATAAACAATACTTGCAAATTGATAGATAAGATCGTTGTTTATCATATGGTAGTATTTAATGATAAAAGTCTGTGCTACAAAAAAACACTGCTTTGCATGAACGAAAACAATGGCTACATAAGATTTTCCTAGATGATATCCTTTATCCCATTTGTACAGTCAGGTTTCTGTCAAGGTCTGCACCTGACACTTTCTCTCAGAGCTTAGCAGCACCAATGAGGATACTCTTCATACAGTTAATTAAAGTTTTCATTTGTTTTCTGGAATGCAAAGATGCGGGATATACACATGCACAATCCAAAGCTCCATTTCTGACTGTATCAAAAACTGCAAGAGAAGGTCCTACTCCATGAACAGAAGAGCATCCCATATAATCCTCTAAACCTATTGCCCTTTTCAATTCATCCATTTCGTCCACCATGGGACCTTCAAATACAACAATAAGTGAAGTGCGAAGTGAAGATGATGGAGTTAAATAAGGATGTTGAATTGCTTGGCACATAAGGAAGTTGACATCACTCATGTCTGTGAAATGTTTTCGATTCCTCATAGATGTATCAAGTGCATTTGAGCATTGTCTGGGCAGCTCCCAAAAGTCCCCTGTTTCATTGATATGATGGGTATTCATAATAGCAGAATGGTAGAAACCTTCGTGCCCACAAGAAACCAAAATAAGGGTCAAGGGAAGCAATACAAATATTCACACAACTGATCAGAAGAAAATTAATAAAAAAATAAAGGGTATACAAATTGAGATATACTAATACTGTTTGTAGCTGATAGAACCACACACAATTGCTTTCTTACTGAATACAAGTGTATCTGTACAACATATATACCATGAACAACATGACTGCTCACACTAGAAAAACCCAATTCATAGAGTGCAAGAAATCATGCCATAAATAAATTAAACCTACAGAAACCGATAACTGTAAATAAATACAAAAACATACTGTGAAAACTAGACAAAACTTTGAAGCAACAGTGGTAATTCAAAATAAAATAAAGCAATGTGCAAATATGGAATTGGCAAAACCTTACCAACACTATGATCAGATAGGCTGCTGCCAACGAGGCTTCTGCAGTCAACCAGAGTTATGACAGAGTAATGCTCCCAGCGATTGCCAAGCTCCTTGAGAACGGAAGTGGCTTTAAGCCCAGCTGCTGTTAAAGCTCCACACATTGTTGTTCTTTCTGTCTTGCAAACCTGTGATGGCAATCCATCAACATCAAAATTGATACTCATGAAATCATAGAACTTATAGTTCATTAATTTATAATGATATAACGTAGAGAACAAAACCTAGTGTGCATTTACTGGCATTAACAATGCACAAATGTAAGACCTCATGGACTATAAACTCTTTGTGGACAATAAACTCTATTAACATGGAAGATAATAGACTTTATGGCCTAGCTATCACTAGGCTATAGACCTTATGGACTTCCTATCCACAGTTACAGAACAATTCCTATCCTCTTCATTGACCTAGATACTAGGAAATAAACCTTATGGACTTCATATCCGCATAACATAATTCCTATCCTCCCCATATGACTTCTCTGACACTACTAAATCAAACAGTACACAGTATTGGATATTGACTTGCAGCAATGCTACAAAACTATCTATAAATCTATCAGTACATATTATCAACTTACATTCTCAAGCTGAGCTGTCCTCTCTGAGCATAAGCACAGATGAACGATTTGCGAATGGCGAGGAGAATTAGGATCTTCAAATGGCAAATTGGCATGCCTCCTGGACCCCAAAGAATATCCTAATAAGTCAACCCCATGAGCCCAGAAGGGCTTGTTGGCCTGGCCTCTGGGAATTGCATCCTCTATAGCCATAAAATTTAGGTTTTCTTCATGATATCCATTCTTCTCTGTCTGAGAATTGGTTTCATATAAAGATCTATAAAGATCTTAGAAATTTCTATAAAGATCTTAGAGGCTAGATCAGTGTGAAAGAGGGAGAGAGCCAACAAGTACCATGGATAGTGAGTAGGTTTCATATCTATAGTCTCTTTATTACAGGATGGTATAACATTACTAATCAGTGAGGCACATAGACCAGTGTACATGTTTCCACCAAGAAAGCTCATAACACAAAGACTAATCGCCCGGTTGGATTCTTCCCTGCACCTGCTTTGGCTGGATCGAATCCCTATATCGGGAGTAGTGCCAGCGGGGAGGTGGGCCGGCATCTAGCTAGTCCAAATCATCCATCCAGGCACATCAATCTCAATTTTATGTTTGAAGTGACAGGCAGGCCCCTGACTTATAAAGGGTTCATTCATGCGCTCGTTCTCGCTTATTGATCGGATTACCTTATGGATGCTCGACACCTTGATGAGGTCTGACCTAGATCGGATGCCCAGCTGTATCGGATGGGCGGCGAGATGAGGGATGTTTCTGCTCAAGCATTGATTGACTAAGCCAGTTTTTTCCTACAGGATTCCAATCGGGGCCAACAGGATAGATAGATTGGGCTGATTCCATCCATAGGTTCAGATTAGTGCGTCGCCCTACTTACTATTATTAGGCGACCCCTATTCTTATTTGAGCTCTTCCAACCTTTTCACAATGGCAAGCAATTACCGAATCCACAATGGCTGGCAAGAGCGCCCCCAGCTTATTCCTATAGCTATGGCCAGATCTTCCAATCACCTGGGAAAGCCGAACAAAAGAAAGTGAGGGGCCCTACCGCTCCAGGAGCAATCAGCCAGCACACCGGTGCTCCACCTACTGGCCAAATTAGATATAAAAGGAGGACGTTAATACCAGTTCCCCATTCATCCCAGAATTCAGATCTTTTGACCGGGAATAAGAATCTCGCTTGACCATATAGAACATCTAGTTTTCAACAGAATGAAATGCCACAAGAATTAACGGTCTCACCTACTTCTTGTTGAACTACAGTTACCAATATCTGATTTTTGGACAAACAGTTATCAGGGGTACCTCCATAAAGGATTATATCTCTCCTAGCTTCATAGTTGATCCATTGGCTGGAGGTATTCCACAAAGGGAATTGCTCTTAGTTGAATTTGGGCGCTGGTGAAAGTTTTAGACAAGATTGGTGACGACTTACGCAAGCACTTCAAACTCACTACTTGTGCAAATAAAAATGGCTGATTTAGGGAGGGTTGTAACCACAATCTTGAACTGAAAGAGTTAATTAGAAGGGCACAAGGAAAGTCTTTTCCTCACCTCATCAAAATTCCAAAACTCGAAACTTTTTCAAATTTCCTAGTATATTATTATTTGAAAATAAAAAATCAAAAAACAAAAAAAAAATCACTAGCTTGAGCTTAAATTTTCATCATTTAGATAGTTTTGGCACTTGAGTTTTCCCTCAAAGATTTGTCTAATTGGCCCAAGATATGTATAATGACTTTTTGTGTATAGGGAAAGAAAATCTCAGTCTACTCACCCATCTTATTTTCTGAAGTTAATCAAACACTTGTTTGTTAAAGCCACACTTTATTTTAACATTGAGTTGTTATTTCCTAGGGTTTAGCAATCCTATCTTAGGGAAGCCCCCATTGAGTTGGAGAAGAGTCACCCTAAGGTTAAGAGGGTTGGTGAGGTGACATTGGCATCCCTCTTAGTTGCCAATAGGCTAGTATCATTTTTTTTAATTTAATCTAAGGGTGCTAGTTTGTGAAGTAACACCTCCAATCAGAGGCATTTTAGATGCAAATCAGCAGACCCATGCACCCAAAACATATCAGGTACAGGTGTGGCAAATGTAGGAGTTAATTCCAGTTAGCCTGCTTATTTCATATATAATTTACACAACCCAAGCTATTTCTACGAACCACTTCAACACTAATTTGAAACGAAACAGTTAATATAGGCAGCCACTAGAGAAAATATGCTTTCTCAACCCAAATTCCTAAATCATGCAGGCTATTAATTCCAAGCACTAGGGTATCCATCATTGAATATAATGCTGTGCAGCACTTGTGTTAGCTGATACAAAGTTACCATGCTCATTGCATATGTAATTCACAGAACCTGAGCTATTTGTAACCACTACTTGACACTTTGAATTCAATTGAAATAAAATATAGGCAGGCATTGGGAGAAATGCAGTATTTCTCAATCTCACTTCCAAAATCATGCAGACTATTGATTCCCACCAGCAGTGCTTCCACCATGTAACAGAACAGTTTCCTTGTAACCAACATCAGAAATGCTGGATAGAAATCTTCACTCGCATAAGATTAGAAATGAAAGGAAAGAAAAAAAAATTAATGTTCTCTACTGACCAAACAAAGTCAGTGGAAGAGAATACAACAGTTAAGAAGGATTAAATTTGTGGATGAGAATATAGAGTCTTACCTTTTTCTCTTCTTCAAGAAGTTCTTGAATTGGCCTGTAGGCTGCTGCGATGCATAGGTTCTACAAGATTAAAATTTTCTATAAGATGAATAAACTATGTGGAAGAAATAGACAGTGAAAATTTTGCAAATTGAAAACAGAAACTATTGCATGCATACTTTCAAGTCACTCCCAGAATAACCTTCCGTTGCACAAGCTAATTCATTGAAATTGAAACCATCCACCACTTTCTCCTGAGCAAGAATAACCCGCAGAATTTTCGCTCGGTTCTCAGCATCTGGTAAATCTACATATATCCTAAAAGAAAAACAGCAATTTATGATGACTTACAAATAAAGGTCTGACAAATTCCTTCATCTAATAATAGATATTCCACAAATAGTGAATCAGAAAACAAGCAATCATACTCCTAGCGTTCTCTGTCCAACAGACCTTCTAGGTAAGCGACGGATAACTGCATCATCAAGATCGAATGGTCTGTTGGTAGCACCCAGCACAAGTATTCTTTGACTTTCTTTAGACCGGAGGCCATCCCAAGCTGCCATAAATTCATTTCGCATTCTTCTTGTTGCTTCATGTTCAGAAGCACCACCACGAGCCCCAAGAATGCTGTCTACCTACAAAATAGATAGAATGTAACTGCAATAACCCATAGAAATCAATGACCACTAAGTAATTTAAGCACCAAATGCAGTGCATCAAATAAAGAATTATATGGAGAAGACCTAGAAATCTCTGATGAACAGCAATCCCAGATAAACACATAAAATTATATTAAAGAAGCCCTTTTTGCAACATATACCATAAGGTAAATCTAAAAAAAGTGCAACTCTAAATGCTTCATAATTTAAAACGATAACTAGAGATAGGATAACTAAACATAGCAAGCCTGAGACAACTATATCGAAATATACCATAAAATAAATGTAAATATGTTGCAACTCACTTTAAATGCTGCATAATTTAAAAGATGACTAGAGGTAGGCTAACTAAACATAGCAAGCCTAAGACATCTGCGAGTGCAGAAAACAGAATACAAGCAACTAAGCTCACCTCATCAATGAATATGATAACTGGAGCTAGCCTGCTTGCAAATGAGAAAAGGGCCTTTGTCAGCTTTTCAGCATCACCAAACCACTGCATCAAAAGAAAGACCCCTCCAGATCAATAACCACCTCAATCACAAACACAATGCAATTTTAACATAAGAAAACAGAACATTGAATTGGAGAAAGGAAAATGCACGGAAAAAATCCATACTGCCATAAAAACCAATGTGAGTTCAAAAGCCTGGAAGCTGCATTAAGAGAGAGGCTGTCTTTCTCTATAGGCAATCATCAACTGAAAACTCACTGCTTCATAGATGTCAATCATTTCCCATAAAACCCCCAATTTTTACAGACTCTTTAAAAATATGTAGTATTTACTGCCCTTGCTATTGAGTTGCTATTATCACTCTTTAAAACCTGCATTATATTTTGAACCTTGCTCTTTTCATACTTAGATTCCAGGGACTGTTCTCTCAACCCTGTTCAGGAAAATCCCAATTTAATTGACGATTCCTTGTTTTAAATTTCTAATACCATATCTCAATAAAATTCCTAGCAATTTAATTATTCCCAAAAAAATATATTCACCCCAGTAAATTATTTTCTGAATAACTGCTGAAAAGAAAATAATGGTATTTTAATTTTTAACTTATAAAAACATTTGCAACAGAAACATGAATGAAAACCAACCACAAACACCAAAGAACTTGTTTTTCGGCCCTCCAATTTATCCTTCATTAAAATGCTCAGGAAAAATAAGGGCTCGCTCAAGGAAAACGGCACTCAGAGAAATACAGAAATTACACAACAAAATGGAACCTGGGGATCTCAGCCCCATGGAAGTTTTGTCCCTCTGAAAACTCAGCCTCCTGGAATTTCCATTTCTTTATGAACCTTCTGCTGTCGAGCAATTGGTGTTATTTTGAGCAAAATAATTTGTAAACGAAGTTTCTTGGTTGGTGAAAAGCCCGCCAAAAGTACCTCTACGCCAAGTAGATCCCTGGAAAGTGTCTATCTCTCAATGTTAGTGACATCTCAACGCATTCACCCATTCGGGAGCTTTCGTAGGCAGTCAGCGTCGTATGTAGAGCATCTAGCTCGGCGGGCCTCACAGTTTGTGAGGAAGAGTAAGCAGATCGCAGAGTATTTGCTTATTTCACTCCTTTCGGAAAACCTATAAATTTTTTAAAGTAACTGCTACTTACGAATCATAAGTTTTTTAAAATAAATTCTACTTAGTTTCAGATTTTTAGATTTTTATGGGGTTTTACCGACCCAGAAATAGAGATTCAATAAATGGAAGAGAAGCTTACTGATGGTGACATCGCCGTCGGGGCTCTGGAGCATCTTGTCCATTCCCTTGGGGCCGAGTGAGGTGCGGAGGATTCTCGCAACGGACCTGGCGGCCGCAATGTTGGCCTTCTGAGCATCTAAGCCTCTGATTCGGGTCTTCTGCTCCTGCTCCTTTATTATGATAAATGGCCTCCCGTACTCATCAAATGCCAGCGCCATCCCTGCAAACAGTAACAGATTGCAGCACAGAGATTAAAACCTAAACATACAAGAATGGCTGCTAAAAACACACTGGATTTTGAACCAGAAACCTGAAATGCGTGTACTCCTCTCTGTGTGGAAGACTGAATGTGCGGGTGGAAATCCATTGAAGTTAAAAATGGAACATACCTTGGCGCCGTCAATGGACTGAAGAACCGATCGTGGGGTTCGAGTGTCTGCTACTGGTGAACCCTAATTCGCAAATCTCTGCAATCTCGTTTTCGCTCCCGCCCTGCGAAAAGCGAACAGATCCTCCTTCTTGTTCTAGAATGTAAACGAAGTTTGGGTTGGGAGGGGTTTTGTAAAGAAAAGTAAAGCTTTACCTTTTTCAAAAATGTTAATTTCATAGTGAAAAACAATACATTTTTTTATTTTCACATCACTAGTTAAGTAGCTATATAATGTTTTTGGTTCTTGGTTACGCTGGAAAATATTTATAATAATATAATTTTATGGTTGTTGTTTAAGTTTATTAGGTGTTATTAAAACAATAAATATATATTTTTTATTTTCACATTACTAAAGAAGTAACTATATAATGTTTTTGGTTATCGGTTAGGTTAGAAAATATTTATAATAATAATAATATAATTTTATGGTTGTTGTTTAAGTTTATTAGGTGTAATTTTTATTAATTTTAATTTAATAATTTTTAAATGGAAAAATATGATTTTAATTTGGTTGTATTGAAAATATTTATATGTTTTTACATATAAGGTGGGTGCAAACAAAGGAGAATATATAGTAAGTCTATTTAATAGTTAATAACAAGTGTTAATTTCTTAAACTTATATGATAAATTTGAAAGGAGTAGGGTATGTATCTTTTTTCGGGTGAAATATATTAAAATTATTGTGTGAATGGGGTTGTAAGACCCTATATTTTCATCCTGGGAAAATATAGTCCTCTCTTAGCCACTTGCATAGTTTAGATTGTCATAAGCAAAGTAGGTACATTGTCTTAAGATGTAAACATTTCATTTTAAGCAGTGCCATAATGTGGTTTCAGCGAAGCATTAAAAGATGGAATGAGCATGCACATTTGGGATGCTAGTGTTATATTCAGCTTGAGGCATGATTGCACGTCTAAGAAGACTCTAACAAGGGTTGCAGAGGAGAGGTTGGGGGATTGTAGTCTCACTTAGAAGTGTATACAAGCAAGTTAAGCCCTATGAGAAGTTGTGAAACAAAATTAAGGGATTTGACAAGTTGCACGAAGGCAACTTAGTAGTGGTACTAAGTGAGCAATCCTTGATTCAACTTGATACTCTCTCCTTGGCACTACCACTTTGTAAGATGGAGAAGAAATGTGAAATAGATGTGCAACCCACTAAAGAAGTTGAAGGTTGTTGTAATGTATATCGGTGGTTATGTCATGATGTGAAAGGAAGTGTTGGAACTTGGAAGGTGACCATTAGAGTAGATTTACCATGGAGTGCAAGGAGGTGCAAGGATCTGATAAGGAGGGAACTACACAAATCTAACAAGTAGGCCATATTGGGTTAGGATATTACTATTTTGGGACATCCAAAGTTGAAGGTGCATTTTATGGAGGTGCAGTCGAAGTGCTTGGGTGCGTGCCACAGCGTAAGGGTATCTAGGACTTTTAGTGTGTGTTAGTGGTGTTAGTGCATTGTGTTTGATCAACACTAGCTAGAATGTGTTCCATGAAGGAAAAAATCCCACAAATTTGGGATGACTTAACCATTTGGCATTTAAGGTGTGTTATGTCCTAGTTTTGAGGAGACAATTAGAACCATCTTAGAGTGTGATGGGTTGTGCAATGGACTTAGGTCCACTTATATGGGTTGAGGTGTAAAGGTACCGTGTGAGTTGAGGAAAATGATTACAATGCTTACCTATATAAAGTGTTTATGATATAAGATTAATAAGTTTTTGTTGGAGAATGGAAGAGGAGGATAAGAAAAGAGAGGCATTAAGGTTTGTTGTAAATCAATCAAAAGGAACGAACTTGTTAATCTTATTAGCAAGATTGTTCAAGTTGTCTCTTCAATAGGAATGAATTTTGGCTAGGACTAGGGAGTTAAGCATTGATTGGGTACTCTGGAAATCCAAGACCTAACATATCCAAGCTAGTCCATTAAATAGATTCATCTTGGGCAAGGGTTGTTAAGGCTAAGGTGCAAATATCCCCTCTGCTCAAACTATTTAACATGCAAAGTTGGATCTGATTCTTCAACTTGTCCTGACGATGAACCACACTCGTTGATTCGAAACGCCTAAACAAATGATATATCTTGTGATTTACGCTGGAAAAATTTCTCGTAAACTACACATTAAGAAAGTTTGTGCACTCCTATATGGATAAACATGCTTATTATCTTTCATGAGTTTCATCAAATATTTAACATATTATTCATCAACTTTATTTAGATATTCATCATCTCCAATTAACAAATATACATTAAGCAAGTTCATGCACTCTTATATCGATAACATGCTTATTATTTTTCATGAGTTTCATTAAAGATTTAACATATTATTCATCAACTTTGGATTTGGCGAGGATGAATTCTAGTATATTACCAAGTGTGTTTTTTTCAATTGTAGTTCTTACTTTCATGATTAATTTGGTTGTAATTTTTACTTCCACGATTAATTTAGTCTAAGTTCTCTAGGTAGTCATTAATGATCTATTCAGTGCTATGTGGGGGTTTTACTTTTCAACAAATATGAAGTATCTATGTTACATTGGGACCTAGTGACCTTGTTGAAAAACCCTAGCAAACATCTTTGAAACCATTTACTAGCACTAGTTGAACTTGAGATATCTCAAAAACTAAAAGGAACAAATAAGGGTTGCTTTGCCAATCCACTCATAACCTAATCCACTTTGGTGTACTTATATTCTCAAAGTGAATCAAATACCAAGAATGATCTATGTCTGCTAAAACCTATAATCACATTGTTTCCCTAATAGCAACTAAAAACTTCTATACCCAGTTGTTGAACTTTTGCAACCAATTATAAACCTTCAACAAGAAGTAGTTTTCTAACTAGAATTATTGCCATATCTTCCTTGGTTTTACGAGGAAAAAGAAATAAAATTTCATTTGTTATCAAAGGTAAACCAAATTCATTATTTGCATACTTCCAAACCTAGGGTTTCGTATCCAAAGTAGATCATAACCACATCAATGAAACAAACTTTGTTTTTATGTATCATCCAAACATTATGTACAATTACAGACTCACCTCTAATCCATTGTTTATAAAAATGTTGAATATTTTCATACATGATATACTGAACAGTTGGACAATGAAAATAGTTGTCATCGCTATTCTTCCATTTATATGCTTTTTGCAACTTATTTGAAAGAGCAATTTTGTCCCAACAATTAGACTTGTAGTATAAAGAACATGGTTAATACATATGATTAGACCAAAAACTAGTTACTACCAAAATTCAACCAAAAAAAATATTACTGCATAAAAATAGAATTAAAAACAAAAAATATATAAACAAAAATTTCCCAAATTAAAAATAAATAAATGATAAACTTTTTTTTACCAAAATTTAGTGATTTTTTTGGTGCTAATACTAACATCACCATTACAACAAGATATTTTTCTAGTGCTAATACTGCCATTACAACAAGATATAAGAGGGATATAATGCAAAAAGTTTAATAATAATATGTATGTAGAAGATGGTCTTCAGACTGGTGAATTCATGATAATCAATGGGACTACAGTCAAAATAATTGGATGTTATTTACTTTTTTACATAGATTGTCAAAATAATTGCATAAATCGGTTTTTTTTAACCAAAATTTAACAAAAACTTTGCTAGTGCTAACATTAGAACCACCATTACAACAAGATATCTTTCTAGTGTTGACAACACCATTATAGTAAGATACCTCAAGAGAGACAGAAAATCTAAAAAGTATGATAGTAATACGTATCTAGAAGATGGTATTGAAACTAGTAATTGTTCACGAATCCATAAGATTGTAAGGTCATTCTCATTATCATAATCATTGTCATCATCATCACATCCTTGTCATTGTTATTGCCATCATTACATTATCATCATAATCACCATTCATGCCATCATCATCATCATTATGGACATTGTTTGCAATTGTTCATAATTGTAGATGTTGTAAGAAATATCATCAACCCAAAAAATGTGATCAGTGCTAGAAAAGGGTTGTTTAGGACACATTGATATACGTAAGAGAAATAACAACTCTATTTTTGAGAGATGATCGATGATCATCATCATCACCACCATTATCATCGTCATTGTCATTTTTATCATCCCCATCATCATCATTAATGTAATTTCTATCGACATTGTTGTAATCATCATCATCATTCATGCCATTATAGTTTTTGATGATGACCTAGATGAAAATGATGATGATGACACCAAAGATAATGCTTATGATTATGACAATGACAACATCTAAAATTGGGAAGATTCGCCAACGTCATTAGCATCGTCATCATCATAATCATTGCCATCATCATCATTGTCATTGTAACCACTATCGTCTTTATCATCATAATCACAATTCATGTCATCGCCATCATCTTCATTTTCATCATTGTCAATATTATTGACATTGTCATCAATTGTTCATAATTGTCAATGCCATAAGGAATATCATCAATGCAGAAAATATGATGAGTGTTGGAAAAGGGATGCAAAAGCGAACATAGAAATGAGGGCAACAATAGAAGTAAAATTGGATGAAAAGGGGATACAACATAAGTAGATGCACAACAACATGAAAAACCTGACACAAAAGTGGATGCAAAAGTAGATGCAGTTGTCAATGCAAACTTGGATGCAAACATGAAGGCAAAAGTGGAAGCAAACATGGGTCCAATGGTAGGTGTAAAACTTGGCACAAATTGTGGTGAAACAAATGTGGATGCAACAACGGACACAAAAGCAGATGCAAAAATGGATGAAACAAAAGTGGATGCAATAGGGGATGCAAACGTGGAAGCAAATGTGGTTTTCAATGGTAGGCGCAAGATATGGTGCAACAAAAGTGGATGTAACAATAGACAAAAAATATGCAAAATAAGATGCAAAAATGGATGTAAAAGTGGAAGCAAACATTGATGCAACAGGCAAAACAAAATTGGATGCAAAAAATGGATACAATGTAAGTAGATGCAAAAGTAGATACAAAACGAGATGCAAAACCCAATGCATAAACCTGACACAAAAGTGGATGCAAAAATGGATGCAATATTTGATGCAAAAGAGGATGTGAACATGGATGCAAAATTGGAAGCAAACGTGGATACAACAGTGAGTGCAAAACATGGTGCAAATTGTGGCATAACAAAAGTGGATGTAATGATAGATGCAAAAAAAGAATCAAAGTATGATGCAAATGAAGATGTAAAAAGGGATGCAAAAAGTGAAATTTAAAATGGGTGCAACAGTGGATGCAAAATTGTGTGCAAAAGTGGATGCAATAGAAGTCGATGCAAAAGTAGATGCAAAACGAGACACAAAACCCGATGCAAATCCTGGTCCAAAATTGGATACAAAAAGGGATGCAAAAATAGATGTAGTAGTTGATGAAAACCTAGACGCAAATGAGGATGCAAACATGGATGCAAAATTATAATCAAAAGTGGGTGCAAAAGGAGGTGCCAAACTAGGCGCTAATTGTGGCACAAAAATATTAGATGCAATAGTGGGTACAATAATAGATGCAAAAGAGGATGTAAATATGGATGCCAAACAAGATGGAAAAGTGGATGCAACAAAAGTAGATGCAAAATTATATGCAAAACTAGACACAAAACTCGATGTAAAACTTGGCGCAAAAGGGATGCACAAATGGATGAAAAAATGGATGCAAAAAATGATTTAAAAAAGGATGCAAAAGTCGATGCAAAAGTTGATGCAAGTGTAGGTGCAAAAAGTGGATGCAAATGAGGATGCAAAAGTATGTCAAACAAAATTAGGTGCCAAACTTGATGCAAAACCTGGAACAAAACCTGGTGTAAAGGATGACACAAAACTTGGCATAAAATTTGGTGCAAAACGTGGTGCAAAACCTATTGCAATACCTGGTGCTAAACTTGGTGTAAGATTTGGTGCAAAACTTGGTGTAAGATTTGGTGCAAAACTTGATGCAAATTTTGCGTCAAGTTTTGCACCATATTTGATAAATGGATGCAAATAGCACCAAAAATGGGCTCTAGATGCAAAAAAAGAAGTAAAAAGGGACGCTAATCGCTGGTTTTGTTGTAGTGTGTTGAGCCTCATATAGGCCTATTTTTCCATCACATAGTACCACTATTTCATAACCTAAATTCCAACATTTTTAACTCATTTCATACCGTAATTCCACAACTTGCCGCCAATACATATCCCACGCCTCGTGGTTGATTATCATTAGTTTTCTTAGTTTTTCTATGATTAGATATGATTTGGTCATGATTTACTAATGACATTTTTTTGCTAAGTTCATTTGCACGAGGGTTCCATTGCCAAAATTCTTCATAAGACAATTAAATTAGTTGCTACAGGTTGAGTAAAGAATAAATTCTTGTAGGTAAAAATATCAAATTTGTGAGAAAATGGAGAATAATATTAATATTCCAACATGTGGGTTTTGTTCAGAGTACCCTCATTCATGTAACCTAGAAACGGTTTGGCAAAATTCATTACCATGAAGGAGTTATGGTCAGGGGAATATTCCAGCACAATCTTAAGTATGGAATCAGGGCCAAATTCGTGGTTTGTCTATTTTTGGCCACAACCACGATTTGGATAAACCTCTTGTGCTAAAAAAGGGAATGGTTTGTTACACACAACAGGACCCAGCTCAGTTAATCCGAGATCCATCTGGAAATTATTCACGAAAGATATCATGCAGCTTATAATAGTTTTGATGTTTGAACTGTTTACTTTGTATGGTTAATTAGTTAAGTTTAGCTTCTATCAGTTGACCTTTTAAGGCCCAATGCATTTGGTATATTGAAAAAAAGAAGGGAGATGAATGAGAGACCAAAGGATTGATGTGATTAAGTTTTTACCTTGAAAGAACTGAAGGAATGTATGTAAGTGAATTTATGTTCTGAACCTTAATACAATTTGACTATGCCATGAATTCTCTGTAAGTGCTATGGTTTTGCTCAATTTTTAGGCATTGATTTAACTTAAACTTGCTCCAGGAGTGGCAAGGGCCCACCACCGCCTGGAGACAAGTTCTACAACTAATATAGATCATAGGAATTATGTTTGATCATCATTCAACAATGTAAATATCATTTAGGAAAGTTATTGCTTGGATTTCAAAATTGCTATCTTTATTTCGTACTCAAAATCTCTACTCTGTTTCGTAGATCTGAACTAAATGTGATAGATTTCATTTCTCAATTAGTGAGACCAACAAGGATTTCACTGAGTGATGATTCTCAATATGTGCATGGTTCCTTTGATACGATTGCATGGCACAAAATGTTTAAAGAATACTGTTAATTTGGAAATATACAGGGACTAATTACTATATCCTAAGTCTTGAAATGAAATTGATTCCATGCTATGTTCATTTTCCATTCAATGTTAAATTCTGTAGCGTTATGTCAATGTGAGAAATGCTCAGGAACAACAAAACACATATTGGTTATAATTGAATCTATTGGTTCCGAACTTAACATGATTAGAGTAGGATTGAATTGGATTGAAGTTTCACACTTATTGTAAAATGGTTTTCTGAGTTTGATTGGAATAGAGTGAGTTTATAATAGTTGATATTTTTGTGAAATGATTTTCTGAGTTTTAGTTTAGAACAATTTTCGGTCTTTTGAATTTCAGTATGTTAATACAGCTAGTATGGAATATCGATTTAAGGTTTGTGTTACTTAGTTTCTTCTGAGCATTTGCAGAATTAAATACTTGTCGATTTGTTTCATCACCCAAGATTTAGCTTAGCAACTAGATCTCTTTCCAATTAGAATCTTTCTTGCTTTTTATAGCATAATCATTTATTTGTAAGAGCAAGCCCGAGTGTGAATTCGATTGCGCAAGTAGAGATATTAGTTTAATGTGGACTAATTTGACTTTAATTTACTTTTGAGTTTCAATTATGAGTTTCCTGATTATGAAGAGTGAGATTTCATTCGAATTATTTATTTCATTTAGATTAGGAGTCTTGAATTGAAGGATTTTCACAGATTAAGTTGCAATGAGTTTCTTTTAATAGGATTTTTCAAGTTAGAATTGCTATCATAGGTGTTCTTTTTGAGAAAGTGTATGGTGTGTTCTTTTAAGAATTTCTTTTACAACAAGTGAGTGGTGTTCGTTTGTAAGTAGTGCTCAAAAGTTTTTTTATAGCAGTGATTGGTGTTCTTTTATAGCAATAAAACAATAAATTGATTTCGTACTCTAATTTAGTTTAGATGTGTTGATCCTGCGTTACCTACGCTTGTGCCTCGAAGCTTATGAGTCCCCGATTGATAATTTAATGTTGGAATTATAACACATATAATTCCCCAACATTTTTGGCATCGTTGCCGGGGAGGTGCAAAAAGGATTAAAGCATAGTATCTTTCACAAGTTTTCAGTGCGATCTTAGTTACAGGGCAACTAGAGGGCGGAGATGATGGTAAGACGTGAGTGAAGAGCCATGCATCTGCTTTGGTTTGGGGTCTCTCCAACGTCTAGTTGTACAAGTAAGCGAGGAGTTAAAGTTTGGTAAGTTTTATTGCAATTAGTAGTTTTTATTCATTTAGATTAAAATTTCAAAGCTCTTTAAAGATAAAACATTTTTGGGGTGTTGTAAGTACCTCTTTCTACTGATTCATGTTACGAGACAGGGATCATCAACTAGCAGGATAAATTCAAAGAATGATTGATAGATTGAAGAATGTCCCTTGAAGTACTTTCTAAAATTCTAGCAGTAGTTGGGATATCTGCTTCTTAGGAAGAGTTCATCCTGACCACATTCAGGAAATTATCTATCTTTCCACAACCAGAAAAGATTTGGAAGTCTCCCTTGATTCCTCCTACCTATCTACCAAGGAGGTCGAGAAATCATGTACCAAATCTGACTAGGAGCATCCAGATGAACTTGAGATTGAAGAAATTTCACCATGCCCATCAACAAGCCTTGTATGCATTATGGAGACCAAATATCCATGTTTTCCTAGCATGACCAAGGAGGAATTTCAGAGTGTTCCAAATGAATAAATGGGCCAATGCCACTAGGATTACATCGAGCATTGGTTCTAGATCACAATCCAGTCAAAGTACCACTATCATCTTCAAGTACTCTTTGTATCACATCTTTCAAAGCTGCTGATTTAGCCCTTCCAGTTTCAGAATCTATCCCTTCCAGTTTCAGAGAGGGATCTCTCTGTATGATTTAACTTGGTTTTACTGATGATATTAGGCTTGTTATCATGTTCAAGTTTTTTTTTTTTTTAATTGTTGTGTTGAGATAGTGGAATTATGCCATTGGGAAATGGAGTCATAGGTTTAGGTTGATCAAACACAGATTTTACAGGCTTAACTTACAGGGCAAGGTAGGCAATTTCATTGGATCCTTTAAAATCTATGGCGTGGAGGAGAAGAAAAAGATTCAACAATCCAATTAAAAGTAGAGCAATTAAGAATTATGTTTTTAATTTTCAGTAGAAAACATATAAATTATTCATAAGTCAGATACAGAGTGTACTTTTAAACAAATTTTGTTCGTACTCTTCTTAGAATAATTTAGATTTTAGAAACAAATGTGAAAAACAATGAAACATTCAACAGAGAAAGATGCACTTCACCAATGAAATTGACAAAAGAATCCTGTAATGCTTGCGTTGTATTACTGAAATATGATCAGTGATAGCTTTGTGAGCTTCTTTACAACATACGTCCTTTCTTCAAAACTAATCCAAACACTAATACTTTGATTTTTGAAGTATTTATACAAAAATATTTACAAAATATCTTGATTTAAAAGATCAAGATGGAATCGTAAAAATATCTAACAACTAATTTCAAAAGTAGTACAAAAATTTAGGAATCTTCTAATTTCTTGAACTGTTGGTACTACATTCGAGGAGAATTGTTGATGATTTGGCCTCAAAATGTGTTGCCTTATTGTTTGTCTATTGGAGATGCAAATATTTCACTCAATGGTGTCACACAATTGATCCCATATTTCATCACCGGGGATAGAAAGATTGAGCAACTTTCTATACACTTCATCAACTTCAGTATACTTCTCAAAGGTTGGCTTGTTGGTGAGGATGTGTTTGATTTCATGTTTGATAGTTAAATCAAACTCCAAATCTTCTAAGAAATCTTTCCCTGTGATGTGTCCCTTGATACCTGCAAATTTGGATTTATTTGTAGCAATAGTATAGAGTTTCTGATAGTAATTCTCCAAGCTGATCAATTTATCATTTGGTGCTACTAATCTTGGTAATCCTCTTTGGTTCAATAAATTGAACTTGGTGTGAAATCTTTGGACAACATTTTCCAGAGTCTGAGTTTTGGTCTCCAATTGGGTCATCAAGTTTCTTTTCTGCAATACTTTCTTGATCTCCAAGATAGTCTTTGTCCATTCTATGATCTGCATCTATTCTAATTTTGATCTGGTCTTTGAATTCAACACTTTAATCATGGTTGTGGCCTCACCTGGTTTGTGTCCCAGGGAAATTTTAACCTATTCAATTGTTGTGTTAGATCTTTCTATCAGCGCTTTTTCTCAAAAATGATCTGAATGGATGGTCAAATATCAGTTATGTCTTGACTAATTTCCAGCCAAACATTTTCCATGGCCTGTGACAAAGTCTGAGCATTAATGACTCATTTTCCAATATTTCAATCTTCTGGGAAAGATGGTGAGATTTCTGCAACTCAGCTACATAGAAGTTATCTTCCAGATTCTTCAATTTCTCCTTTAGCTTGTCATTATCTTGTCTTTGAAGAGACAGGTCCTACATGAGTTTGTTCAGGTTACTTAATCTTGATGTAGAATCCTCGGTTTTCCCTGCAACATAAATTGGTATAATTGTGACTGTAATCATAGCTAATTGCGCAACATCTTATTTTTCTTTCAGTAAATTTTCTATTTGCCCTTCCATCTCCTTAATCTATACATTTTGCTCAATGATGAGTTTGAGTATGTCTTCTTCATCTTACTCATTTTCTTCTATCTCTCTTGCTTGTGGATCCTCTGTAGATGGTAATTTAAGCTTCTTTCTAAGTGTTGTTATATCTGTATTATTTTTCTTCAGAATTTCTTCCACTGCTTTGACATCACTGGGATCATAACCCAGTTTGATCACCAGGTCCTCCAATGATTTGATTTTGTTGTCTTTTGCTAATGAGGAGATTTCCTCCAACTTTAACTATGATTGGAAATTGCTGAGTGATGTCCTTAAATTTGAAGTTTTCATAGCAGTGTTGGTCATGGTGGAGAAAATCATTTCTCTAAACTGTCTATGCATATCCATTTGATCTATAGGATGTATTTGCTTTGCATCAAATGAAAAAATAGTCTTCTTGTAATCTGAAGGGGACTTTGGGAATGACACTTGAGCTTGTAAAAATGCCATCTGCATTCTTCCTTCCTCACTATCAAATGTTGTTAATAGTCTATGCTGGGAAGTAGAGGTCTATTTCCAAAACTGAGCATATGTGTTGGCCTTGAGTGTTTCATTCTTATGTTTGATTTTCATAATTTTTTTTAAGATGTTTGTCTCATCTTGATTATCTCCCAATTCTGTTGACTGCACTAATTTTGAAGGATCCTGTTAGCCTTGTTGGCATTTTGCCTAAAAAACGGACCCAAAACACTCCTGAAGTCTTCAAGAGTGGATTAAGATCCTCCCAAGACCAAAACAATCGTATGCCAAAAGCCCTTAGAAGGGTGGAAATATGCTATCGGGAGGCTAAAATACTCCAAAACAGTGAAAAAACAGAGTATTACAGGCGCGAACAGAGCAACGCACAACCACCGTTAGATCCGGCTGATCAACGGCCCAGATCTAACCGGCTAAATCGCAATCGGCCAAGCTGAAGGGACAGTTAATCGGTGAGTCACATTGGCAGTCACAGCGGTGGAAAGCATAATCTATAAAGCCCTGGTGTTGAGCGATCAGCGAGTGTGATCGGATCGCATCGTTACATCGCAGCGGAACATTACCAAGGGACGGGGGGCCCACGTTGCATCGCAAGTTCGCAATCGGCAGGAACATACGCTGTGTTATATGAAGACCGTTGGTTGGAGCGATATGTGATTGCGATCAGATCGCATCGGAATATTGCGAAGGAGCAGGGCCTCTATACAGGTGGTAACGCCGATCGCGATGAGTCCCGGACCCGAAAGGGTTCGGGAATGAAATCCATAAGATTTGAAGTCCGGAGGGAGGCCAATTTTCATGTATTTCCTGTGTTTTTAAGTATTTCAAAATACAAGGGGTACAAAGGGACTAGGCCGGCTGCGATAGACGACAGTGACCCAAGGGCGGAACCAATGAAGAGAATAGGCCATGTTTAAGGAATTTTGAGGTCCGAAAAGAACAGAGAAGGGTGGGATTTACACAGTTGTAGCGTTTTATGTATGAAATAGAAAACATTCATGGTTATCATTTGAAAGGGACTGTTGCAGGGATTTCATAGGCCCGTTAGCCACTCCATTTGCAAGATCAGGGGGCCAACCATCCTTAGAAGCATTGTGCATAAATTTTTACATGCCAGAAGAGGGATTCGGCCGGGATATAACGGCCAGTGGACAGATCCCGGAAAGGGAAAGAGAGGGGCTATAGCACGCTGCAACCCGAATCAAACGATATCATGGAGCAACGACGGTCCTGCCAGCGCAACGGCCATCTTAACAAACATTATGGGCATCTTTGGCACGAGAGAGCTCCCAGGCATTACAACAAGCTGCCCAGAATATCTAAATATGATTATTGCTCTGTCAGAAGAGGAAAACCACCGAGTCATGCGGCCTATTGAGGGAATCAAACGGTTAAACAAGACAGAGGGATAGATTAAGACACCTGAAGCCTCAAAAGGCTCAAGACCATTGTAAATGGCCTATAAAAGGTAGAAAACTAGATGTAACAAGGGTTCAACTTTTGGAGATTATTCCTCCTCTGTTTCTTCAAGCTTCTCATCTCCATTCTTTAGTAATACAAGTTTCTTTTTCCCTTATATGTTCAATGTCCATTTCTCTTCTGTTCCATGCTTGAACCTGAACAATTTGTTAAGGTTTTCTCTGTGTTTAAAGGCCAGATAACTACCATCTTATCTCTGCTTTGATATATTAGATTTGCAAGCTTCTTTGCTGCCTGTAGCTAAGCATTTATATGTGTTATTATATATGCATCTGCTCGTATAGTCAGTAAGTTCATTTGTTGCCTATAGCTAGCCATTCATATATGTTCATGTATGCAACCTTCTGGTATTATTAGTATTCTCCATCTATCCATTAAATCTACAAACTATTGAGCATTTGCGGTCTAAATCCTTGTGTTATTGGTGGTGTTCATGCATGTCTTGAGTGAGAATAGAGCTGAAATGGTTATCCAACTTGATCCGAACCATCATTTATTCCAATAGTTCAGAGAACAATATTGAAGATTACATGTTACTAGGCATCTCCGATTTACAACCTAGGAGAGTTTCCTGGAGTGCTAACATAATTGGTGTCATTGCCGGGGAGAGGAAAATGAAGCTCAGCTTCCCTGGGAAATGACACAGACCCAACTTTGATGATAGACAAAGTTTGGGCACATTTTTGGTTGTAATCATCTATCTGGCGACTCTACTGGAGGCCGAACCTCTTGGCGACTCCACTTCATAATTCTGGCTCAGTTTGTGAGGCACACTCGGAGAAATCCTCAGAAATCACAAGCTGATCCAATTCCTGACCCTGGAAGGACCTTCAAAGTAAGAAAGACATTGCAGAAAGGAGCATCAGGTTCAGGTAAACCTAAACAATGTTCTATATCTCTTCAAGAAAATCCTGCAATAGAACAAATACATGTTGAGAGTACAGATTCAAATACTAGCAGTGAAGAAAAACTCTTAGAAATTCATAAAGCTCCTTATTCTTTAGTTTCTCCTGTTGTTGTTAGCCCAAAGGGAACCTCACCTCCTATCCCTCATACTCCTTTGGTCTGATCAGTCACTCCTCAGCCTTCTGTCATTCAGACTTCTAGTACTTTTTTAGTCACCACAGTTATGGCAGGTCCAAAAGTACCCACCAAAATGGAAAGAATCATAGCTGTTAGGTATGGACCTCTAATACTGCCCACTCCTTTGAATGCTATGCCCACTAGAGAATATCAGAAGTATATGCCTAAGTTCACTGGGACTGAAGGTGTTAAGGCTGCTGAAGAACACCTTCAATGATTTTATAGCTATGCTGATAATCTAGACATTAGTGAAGATGATGTGTGGATGAGAGTCTTTGTCCAAAGCCTAGATGGGGAGGCTAGAAAATGGTTCAGAGAACAAGCCCCAAGATCTATAGCAGATATCGAAGCTTTAGATGATGCATTCCTAAAACATTGGGGGGATAAAAAGGACCTCCTCTACTACCACACTGAGTTTGGCAACTTAAAGAGAGAAAATGGTGAGTTGCTGTCTGATTTCAATAAAAGGTTTAACTGTATGTACAACAAGATTCCAGCTGAAGTAAAACCCACTACTACCTCTGCTAAACTCACCTATGCTAATGCTTTTGATTTTGACTTCTGCCTACTATTGAGAGAGAGGCAATGCACTACTTTGGCTGACATGCAGGATGCAGCCTTGGAAGTGAAATCCAACATCATGGCTGCAGAGAAACTCAAGGGAAATGTTGATACAAGAAGACAAAGGGGCAAGTATTCATCATCCTCTGATCCTAAGATAGATAAAATGACCAAAATGATCAAGTCATTAGCCTTTGAAATTTCCAAATTAAAGGTTGAACAACACCCTGGGAAAGGGAGAGTTCCCAATACCTTTGCTCCTAGAAATCTAAATCCATATAGAAGAGCTAATGAACAGTTGCAGATATTGCAAAGAAGCAAAGATGTTAATGAAGACCAAAGGGTGAAGACCCCTTTCTAGAATGTAGTCATGGAGGAAGAGTAGCTTGAAGAAGATGATGAGATCCATTGCCTTGAAGACAAAGGTAATGCTTCCTTTTTGACCGCAGCTGCCTATAAAAAGCCATTATGCAATGACTAGACTAACCAAGAATGGGGTGGTGAAGCTGTTCTGCAAGCTGAAGATCAGCGTAGATATAATCTGTGGTCGAAGATGAATAATGCCAAGGAAACTCCTATTCAAAGAGCTGCTGACCTTGCAGCGCAACAAGCTAATAAGCATAAACAACTGGCAGTTGATTCTATCATCGTCAAAGCTCCAGCTCATGAGGTAAGAGGCCTTGACAAGTCCCCTTCTCCTTTCAGTTTTCAATCATAAATTCAAAAGCTAAGAATACCTATGCCTCTGGTTGAACTAGTGAAAAGTGAGTCCTTCAAAAGATCCATCCTCGAAGCCCTTGAGCCTAAAGCCATCCAAGCCTCCAATGATTTTGTAAATCTGCAAGATGACAAGCCAGCTATTATCCTCAGCCCAATGATTGAAAACTGTGAAGACAACTCCCCATCATTCTATGTCTCTCTGACTATTCATGATAAAATCCTTCACAACTGCCTTTTGGACACTGGAGCCAGCCATAACCTAATGCCCAAGGCTGTTATGGATGAGTTGCGTCTAGACATTACCAAGCCTTATCATGACCTGTTCTCTTTTGACTCTAGAAAAGTGAAATGTCTAGGATTAATCAAGGACCTAGCCATCACTTTGTCTCAGCTGCCCATGAAAAGCATGATGATGGATATTGTGGTAGCAGATGTACCACCCAAGTTTGGCATGTTACTTTCCAGAGGGTGGATCAAGAGACTAGGTGGATCATTACAAAATGATCTGTCCTATGCTACTGTCCCAGTTTTTGGAGGTGAAAGCAAGAGATTATACAGAGAGGCGCAATTGGCTTATATCATCAGTGATGAGAAGAACCCTAAGAATCATCCCATCTATGCTGTGGATACTGATTTTGGAGCATGTATTCTTCACATCGAAGAATCTCAGTTGGCCTCCACACAGCTCAAGAAACCAATTTTCCAGATCGCAGAGGATGGAAGCCCACATATTTGGGATATGTTCTTTGATGGGGCTTGTTCCAAAGAAGCTGCAGGGGTAGGTGTAGTCCTTGTGTCCCCAACACAGGAATACGTTCATCTGTCTTTCAAATTAACATTTTAGGTCACAAACAACATAGCAGAGTATGAAGATTTGATTCTGGGCTTAAGCCCTGCTAAATAAATGGGTATCAAAGGGCTGCAAGTGTTTGGAGATGCAGACCTCATCATTCAGCAGGTAAATAGAACGTTCCAAGCAAAGCATCCAAGGCTGAAAGCATACAGGGATGAGGTATGGAGGCTCAAAGATTCTTTCAAAGATTTTAGCATTTCTTATATTCCAAGAATGAAGAACCAGCTTGCCGACTCCCTTGTTGTCTCTGCTAGCACGTTTGTTCCTCCTTTGCCTCCTAAATTGACATATGAAGTTCAAGTAAAATATAGACCGTCCCTGCTAGACAATGTCAAATATTGGAGAGTTTTTGAAGATGATGAGGAAATTAACAGGTTCTTACAAGTCGTTGAGGAATTTGCTGAAACGCACATCGACCAAGAAAATCAAAACATGGAAGAATTCGGCCAGTCCAAGCTAAAAAGTGAAATCGGCCGAGAAAGCATCGTCCAGCTGCCTAGTAATCACATACCAAAGGGATTGGTGCCTCTAGAGAAGCTTTTCGATCATAATGATGTGCCCTACAAGCCGACCAAAACAGAGAATGAATCTACTGTCTGTAAACATAATATAGGGAGCCCAACCCATCTGAAATTCATCAATCTGTCCACTCATTTGTCTTCTGCCCAAAATTCTGAGTATTGCACCCTCATGAAGAAATTCAATGATATTTTTGCCTGGGAATACAACGATCTTAAAACCTATGACCTAGACATTATCCAGCATAGGATCCCACTGGAAAAGAACATGACCCCTTTTAAGCAGAAATTAAGACCTGTCAGCCCTCTCTTATTGCCTTTGATTGATCCAGGTGGATATTGGTGGCCACCTGCCAAGTCCACCTAGACCCCCACCATTGTCTTTCTCAGCATTTTCAGTTTCCTTAATTGTAGCACAACTTACTATTTTTAGCAGTTTTTCGGGTCCTGAACTTCCGGAGCCGTTTTGAGGCCCTAAACGACGTTTTTTGGGAAATCTGGGGGCAACATGGGTCCATGTCCCAAAGTGGTAGTGCTCGGATAGATCTTTCTAACGAGCTATTGTACGCGTCAAACGGAGATCGTATGCCAAAGTTACGACCCCGGGAAGTTGATGTACCAATTTACCCAAACGGGGCCCACAGTTTGGCGTTTCATCTCCTAGGGTTAGATTTTGGAATGTTAAGGGTTGTCCATTGTTTCTCAACAATAAATAGGCCTTCGAGCCTCATTGTAACACAGTTCAGAGGCATGTAGCCATCACATCTCTTCTCAGAGATATGCTACCATCGCCCTAGCTAGTTTATTGCCATTTCTGTTTGTAAGCATATTTCAGTATTTTCCATTAATGAAATGAAGTATTATTTCCGCTGCATCTTTGTGTACATGGTTATCTCTGTAATTTGTTGCGTTCCTGTTTAAATCCGGATCAGTGGTATCGGAGCGGTCTGCTTTTTCTCTGTTTTTCTTTGCATGTCCCCAACAAGGTCGGGATATAAGGAGTTAGGGCTTGAACTGGTTGAACCTTTGCAAGACCAGCCTCGCAAATCCCGACGGCCTCCCATGGCGGACGAGAAGAAAGACGAGGGGGCAGGAGATCCCATCAAAATCTTGCTCGAAGAAGCGCTCGAGCGACAACGGAACGCGATGATGGACAACTTTGCGCAGATCCTTCAGCGGCTACCCAGAAGCGGCGCATCGGCTTCCAGTAGCTCCTTTGGAAACGCCACACCCTTTAAGGTACAAGTTAATTTTGAAATCCCCATATTTGAGGGTCAGATAGACGCCGATGCCGTAGATAAATGGTTAAATCTGCTAGAGGGTTATTTTTCTGTTCATGAATTTTCGAGTCGGGAAAAGATTGTTTTTTCTCTTCTCAAAGCAGCCCCCCACATCAAGGACTGGTGGGAAACCTACTGCGAGCAGAAGGATGAAAGTACTGGCTCACTATTTTCAGCCGCACCCACCTGGGATTCGTTCCGGGATGCCATCAAGGAGCAGTACTACCCTGTCGGAAGCTATGAGGATGAATACATAAAGTGGACCACGCTGCGGCAGGGAAGGGACCAAGACGTGCCGGAGTTCACCAATCTTTTCCATACCCTTCGCACAAAGTTGGGTATCAAGGATTCGGAGCAACATTTGATACTCAAATACCGTGGCTGCCTGCACAAGTACATCCAGGAAGAAATACAGTTCTTAAACATCCCCTCGCTCGGCGCAGCATACCGGTATGCTGTCAAGGTCGAGCAGAAGTTTAAACAAAAGAAGCGAGACTTTGGATCTGCGAATCCAAAGCAGGGGAAAGGTGCCCCTAAACCACAGAACAAAGGACAAAGCCAAGGCGGGACAGCCCAAGACAACCAGCCGAAGCTGCAAGCAAAGAGCAACGCCGCGAAGCCGAGAAAGGACACTGGAAAATGGTGCGAGTTCCATAAGAGCTCCACTCACAACACAAGTGAGTGTCGGGCCAAGCAGTCACTGGTGGCTGAGCTAAAGGTTTCAGAATCAGATGCATGTTCCGACTCTGAGTCAGAACCCGATAAGGGGTATGAAAAAGGGAAACAGATCATTGATGCGGATCCCAGCGCCACTGTTGCTACCGCAAAGATCCAGAAAAATGAACCCGAAGATCCAGAGGAGGAGGAGCGTCTCTTCCACTCCCAGATGTGGGTAAAGGGCTCCCCGATACAGTTCATTGTTGATAGCGGGAGTCAAAAGAACCTCATTTCGGCAGAGGTCGTGAAGCGGTTGGGCTTACCGACCACAGCACATCCACAACCATACACCATTGGGTGGCTTCACCAAGGGCGAGATCTTCGCGTGAGCCAGCAGTGTCGCCTTCCATACAACATCAAGCCCTTCACGGATGAGGTATTGTGTGACATTGCTCCCCTTGAAGTTTGTGATGTATTACTAGGACAACCATACTTGTGGAAGCGACATGCTGTGTATGAATCAAGGCCCCGTGCTGTTATTATTACATTGGGAAATAAGTTGTTCAGGATACCAGAGGTAGCACCACCTGCCGCCATCTCTTTGATTACTGCAAAACAATGCAGTAAGATCATTTCCAAAACCAGAAAATTTGTTTTCCTGATGATACGCCCTCAAGGGAAGAAGAAGACAGTGGCCGCGGCCTCCAAACGGGGTTCCTCTGCACGGCAGCTGCAGATGGACAAGATTGTGGAGGAGTACGAAGACATCTTCACCTCCCTGGCAGGGGTTCCTCTGCACTGTCAAGTCAAGCACTCCATCGATCTGACCCCAGGTGCGCCGCTACCCAATGGACCAATTTATCGGTGCTCCGTTCTGGAGAACAATGAAATCAAGAGACAGATTCAGGAGCTCCTGCAGAAAGGTCACATCCGTCCGAGTTCTTCGCCCTGTGGGAGCCCGATAGTGTTGGTACAGAAGAAGGATGGGACGTGGAGACTCTGTATTGACTATCGAGAGCTGAACAAGATCATTGTCCGTAATAGGTACCCGATCCCACGGATTGATGACCTCCTAGACCAACTAAAGGGGGCGAAATATTTCAGCAAGATCGATCTGAAGTCAGGATATCACCAGGTACCAATTGAACCCTCAGATGTGTGGAAGACTGCCTTCAAATCCAAGGAGGGCCTCTTCGAATGGTTGGTCATGCCTTTCGGATTGACGAATGCTCCTGCAACCTTTATGAGGCTAATGGATGACATCTTGCGGCCATTCACCAACTCCTTTGTAGTAGTATACTTGGATGACATTCTGATCTTCAGCCAGAGTTGGGAAGAGCACCTCCACCACATCCGACAGGTTCTCCAAACACTGCGGCAACACAAGCTATGTGCCAATTTGGAGAAATGCACTTTTGGCATGACCGAGGTTCAGTATCTGGGATACATCATTGATGAACAAGGGGTGCATGTTGATCCAGCCAAGGTCCAAGTCATTCGGGATTGGCCCTCTCCAACCACTCTAACAGAGCTCTGCAGCTTTCTAGGTCTTGCCAACTTCTACTGCAGGTTTGTGTTGGGATTTTCTCATATTTCTTGGCCCTTGAGTCAAGTCACCAAGGGCGGGGCGAAAGCAAAATTCTTTTGGTCTGAATCTCAACAGAAGTCATTCAGGGAGTTGAAGGATCGCCTCTGCACGGCACCAGTGCTCGCGTTACCAGATTTACAACAACCATTTGACGTCGAGACAGATGCCTCTGACTATGCTATTGGGGCAGTCCTTACTCAACATGGACATCCAGTGGCATATCACAGTGAAACACTTTCAGACACAGTCCGGAAGTACCCCACTTATGATAAAGAGATGTATTCCATTGTACAGGCCTGCCGACAATGGAAGCATTACATTTTGGGGAAGGAAACGGTCATCCACACAGACCACCGACCTCTGCAGTTCATACAGACCCAAGGGAAATTGCAGAATGATCGCCATCAGAAGTGGTCTACATACCTGCAACAGTTTCACTTGAATATCAAGTATAAAAAGGGCAGCACGAATAATGTTGCAGATTGCCTCAGTCGACCACCGATCATGGCGCTAACCACCGTGCTCAACTCTTGCGGGCACGAGACTTCTGATTGGCCACTTCTCTACAAAAGCGACCCAGAATTCGGCCACACATACCAGACACTCTTGGAGGGTCGGCAGGTTGCAGATTTTCACCTCCAGGATGCCCTATTATGCCACCTCGGTCACCTCTGTGTTCCTTCAAGCGAGCGTGCCAAGATGATTTGGGAAGCACACTACAGTCGGGCTGCTGGGCATTTCGGGGTCGAGAAAACAGTGGCAGTACTGCAAAACTATTTATATTGGCCGAATCTTCGACAGGATGTTGGGAAGTACATCCGATCATGTACTGCCTGTGCCATTGCCAAACCGACCATTAAGAAGCAAGGCCTCTATACCCCGTTGCCTACCCCTAGTCGACCTTGGGAATCCATCTCCATGGATTACATGTCAGGCCTCCCTTCCACTAAGCATGGAAATGACTGTGTTTTTGTGGTCGTTGACAGGTTCTCAAAGATGGCCATTATGATGGCTTGCAAGAAGAATATCACAGTAGAAGCCACTGCTAAACTCTTCTTTGAATGAGTGTGGGTGCACTTTGGGATCCCACAGTCTATCATCTCAGATCGGGACAGTCGGTTTCTCAGCACCTTTTGGTCCAGTCTCTGGTCAATGCTGGACACCAAACTCACGAAGTCCACAGCCTTCCATCCTCAAACTGATGGCCAGACGGAGGTTGTCAATAGGATGATTGTGCACATTCTGTGCATGTATAACTCAAAGCATCCACGCACATGGGACGAGAGCCTCCCCTACGTTCAGCACAGCTACAACCGAGCTCTTCACAGCTCCACTGGCCATAGCCCTTTTCAGGTGGGTTTGGGATTCCAGCCACTATGCCCCATTGATGTGGCCATGCCACTTGCAGCTACTCACATGAATTCAGCTCATGTCCAGTCCGAAACAGATAAGGCCACCAGCTTCATTGAGCGAATCCAACATATTCGCCAGCAGGTCCATGACATTCTTGAGAAATCAAATGCCAAGTACAAGCAGCGACATGATCAACATCGGGTGCCACACAAGTTTCAGGTGGGCGACAAAGTCTGGTTGCATTTGCAAAAGGAACGCCTTACTGGAGCCTATCGGAAATTGAGACCACTCCGATATGGTCCTTACACCATTACTAAGGCGATGGGAGACAATGCATTTGAGCTCAGCATTCCCCCATTCCTTGGCCTGCACCCAGTATTTAATGTGGACCGCCTTCGGCCATACTTTCCACCATTGCTAGACACATCCGACATTGCAGAACAGCTCAAACCCACAGAATTAAATCCAGATTGCATGGAACAAGCTGCAACTGATCGGATCATGGACACACAGATCAAGAACACTCGCCAACAGAATATCCAACTGTATCGAGTTGTCAAAGCGGGCCAACTCCTTCAGCAGGGCAAGTGGCTCACCAGGGAACAAGTTCAGCAGAAGTTTCCTCATCTCATGGAGGAGCTCAACGCAATGGGGACCATTGCTTCCTAAGGGGGGAGGAATGATCCAGGTGGATATTGGTGGCCACCTGCCAAGTCCACCTGGACCCCCACCATTGTCTTTCTCAGCATTTTCAGTTTCCTTAATTGTAGCACAACTTACTATTTTTAGCAGTTTTTCGGTTCCTGAACTTCCGGAGCCGTTTTGAGGCCCTAAACGACGTTTTTTGGGAAATCTGGGGGCAACCCCAAAGTGGTAGTGCTCGGATAGATCTTTCTAACGAGCTATTGTATGCGTCAAACGGAGATCGTATGCCAAAGTTACGACCCCGGGAAGTTGATGTACCAATTTACCCAAACGGGGCCCACAGTTTGGCGTTTCATCTCCTAGGGTTAGGTTTTGGAATGTTAAGGGTTGTCCATTGTTTCTCAACAATAAATAGGCCTTCGAGCCTCATTGTAACACAGTTCAGAGGCATGTAGCCATCACATCTCTTCTCAGAGATATGCTACCATCGCCCTAGCTAGTTTATTGCCATTTCTGTTTGTAAGCATATTTCAGTATTTTCCATTAATGAAATGAAGTATTATTTCCGCTGCATCTTTGTGTATATGGTTATCTCTGTAATTTGTTGCGTTCCTGTTTAAATCCGGATCATTGATCGAGAAAGAAATCAAGAAATTGTTGGATGCCAAAATCATAATTCCCCTAAGGTATTTGAAGTGGATAGCCAACCTCGTGGTGGTAAGGAAGAAAAATGGAGAAATCAGGCTTTGCGTCGACTTCAGAAATCTGAACAAGTGCTCTAAAAAAGGTAACTATCCCCTGCCCAAGATGGAACACTTGCTGCAAAAGGTTTCAAGGGATAGAGTCATGTCTTTCTTAGATGGATTTTCAGGTTACAATCAGATTGCTGTACATCCTGAAGATTAGGAAAAGACCACCTTCACTACTCCTTGGGGCACTTTCATGTACTCCAAGATGCCTTTCGGACTGATGAATGCTGGGGCCACGTTTCAGAGGGCCATGGACATAGCCTTCGTGGGAGAGAAGGACAAGTTTGTCCTTATTTATCTTGATGACATAACAGTATTCTCCAACAGCCACAAAGACCATTTACAACATTTGAAGAAGGTCTTCCTAAAGTGCAGACAGTTCAGAATCTCAGTAAAACCAAAGAAGTCACAGTTTGCTCTAGAAGAAGGAAAACGTCCGGGACATATTGTTTTCGTTGAAGGTGTGAAGATTGATCCAGCAAGGGTTCAAGCCATTCAGACATTGTCCATCCCAAGGTCAAAAAGGGGCATCCAATCCTTCCTGGGTAAGATCAAATTTGTAAGGAGGTTCATTCCAAACTTTGCAGAGTTAGTAAAGCACATCACTTCCATGTTGAAGAAAGGATCAGAGATAAAATGGACAGCCGCTTCAAGAAGCTCTTTTGAAGCCATCAAGTAAGCTATCATGGAAGCTCCCACTCTAATCAGCCCAGATTACACTAAGGAGTTTTGTATCTTCTATTTTGCCTCTTATGATACACTGGCAACAGTTTTGTTGGAGAAAAATGATGAAGGCATAGAGCACCTTGTGGCCTTTTTCAACAAAACTCTAAGGGATGCTGAACTAAGGTATGACCTTATCGAGAAGCAAGCTTATGCTCTCATAAAATCTTTGAAAGCATTTGGGATTTATATTCTGCTTTCCAAAGTAATTGTATATGTGCCCTCAGCCTCAGTGAAAGATGTCTTAACACAACCAGATATTGATGGAAAGAGGGTGAAATGGATAGCAAAATTCATAGAATTCGACATAGAGGTGAAGCCCACTAAGCTTGTCAAAGGCTAGGGCTTGGCTAAGCTCATGGCCAAAGAAAATTGCAGCTTGTTAGACATAAATTGCATGGGTCTAAATTCAGATGATGAGCAAGCAAAAGGAGCATCAGAAGAGCAAAAGCAGAATCAGCCCTTGGCTGAAAATCTAGCCACATGCGAATGGTATTCCAGCATAGTTCATTTCTTGCAGAAGCTGGAAGTTCCTCCAGGGCTTAGTCCAAGTCAAACTCGTACCACTAGACTCAGATCAGCCAAATTCTACATTGAAAAAAATCTGCTCTACTGGAAAGACCCATCAGGAATTCTCTTGAGGTGTTTAGATAAAGAACAATCTTGTAGAGGTCATACACCAGTTCCATTCTAGCATCTGTGGTGGGCATCATTATTGGAAAACCACAGCTCACAAAATCTTGAGGGCTGGGTATTATTGGCCTACATTGTTCTCTGATGTGTTTTCCTTTGTAAAAGCTTGTGACAAGTGCCAGAGGTTTGCAGGAAGACAACAGCTAAAATCTCTACCTTTGAAGCCAATACATGTCAATGGTCCCTTCCAACAGTGGGGCTTGGACTTTATAGGTGAGATTAACCCACATTCCAGTGGCCAACACAAATGGATCTTAGTAGCCACTGATTATTTCACCAAGTGGATTGAGGCTATACCTACTAAGAATTCCAATCATCAAGTTGTCATAAAGTTTTTGAATGAGAATATTTTCACTAGATTTGGTTGCCCAACCAAACTAGTCACTGATAATACAGCAGCTTTTAAGGCAAAAGAATTGATGGATGTGGCTAAATCCATGGGCATTCAAGTGGCGCATTTTACCTCATATTATCCTCAAGGAAACGACCTGGCAAAATCATCTGACAAGAGTTTGGTAAGGATAATAAAAAAACTATTAGAAGACAACAAAAAGAGTTGGGAATCCAAGTTGAAGTTTGCACTATGGGCTGACAGAGTTTCCATCAAAAAGTCCATAGGGAACTCTCCATTTAAATTGATCTATGGCGTTGATGTTGTTTTCCCTATCCATTTGATCCTCCCTGTGGCTAAGTTTTTGCAAGAAGAACAAGATGAAGAAAATGACATGGTAAGAAGAATGAATAACCTAGTTGAATTACAGCAGATCAGAGAGCAACTGGTTGAGAAGTCACAATTCCATCAGAAGAAAATCAAAGAAACCTTTGACAGGAAGGAAAAAGCGAACAATTTCCAAGTTGGTGATTGGGTGCTCAAATGGGATGCATTGAAGGAAAAGAAAGGTAACCATGGCAAGTTCGACTCCTTATGGATAGGTCCTTTTGTCATCGCTCAAGTTCAGCACAACAATACATTCATCCTGCACAATCTAGAAGGAGGAGACACTTTTGGTAGCCCGGTAAACGGGTGGTTCCTGAAACTCTATTTCATTTAAGGCCTTAAAACCTTATTATTGTACATATGTTTTTCTTTCAGTTTTTATGTTTATGCTAAAAAGACTCCATGCCCAATGGAACACTAGGGGGAAGATTTAATTTTGTTTTACAGGAAAGGCATTGCTCTGAGATTCTTGAAACCTCACAGGGAGGATTTCATCCCCAGAAGGAGCCAGTGTTAGCCTTGTTGGCATTTGGCCCAAAAAACAGACCCAAAACACTCCTGAAGTCTTCAAGAGTGGATTAAGATCCTCCCAAGACCGAAACAATCATACGCCAAAAGCCCTTAGAAGGGTGGAAATACACTATCGGGAGGCTAAAATACTCCAAAATAGTGAAAAAACAGAGTATTACAGACACGAACAGAGCAATGCACAGTCGTCATTAGATCCAGCTGATCAACGGCCCAGATCTAACCAGTTAAATCACAATCGGCCAAGCTGAAGGGACAGTTAATCGGCAAGTCACATTGATAGTCACGGCGATGGAAAGCATAATTTATAAAGCCCCAGCGTTGATCGATCATCGAGTGTGATTGGATCGCATCGTTACATTGCAGCAGAACATTACCAAGGGACGAGGGGCCCACGTCGCATCGCAAGTTCGCAATCGGCAGGAACATACGCTGTGTTATATGAAGACCGTTGGCTAGAGCGATATGTGATTGCGATCAGATCGCATCGGAATATTGCGAAGGAGCAGGGCCTCTATATAGGTGGTAACACTGTTCGCGATGAGTCCTAGACCCGAAAGGGTTCGGGAATGAAATCCATAAGATTTGAAGTCCGGAGGGAGGCCAATTTTCATGTATTTCCCGTGTTTTTAAGTATTTCAAAATACAAGGGGTACAAAGGGACTAGGCTGGCTGCAATAGACGACAGCGACCCAAGGGCGGAACCAATGAAGAGAATAGGCCATGTTTAAGGAATTTTGAGGTCCGAAAAGAACAGAGAAGGGCGGGATTTACACAGTTGCAGCATTTTATGTATGAAATAGAAAACATTCATGGTTATCATTTGAAAGGGACTGTTGCAGGGATTTCATAGGCCCGGTAGCCACTCCATTTGCAAGATCAGGGGGCCAACCATCCTTAGAAGCATTGTGCAGAAATTTTTACATGCCAGAAGAGGGATTCGGCCGGGATACAGCGGTCGGCGGACAGATCCCGGAAAGGGAAAGAGAGGGGCTACAGCACGCTGCAACCTAAATCAAACGAGATCATGGAGCATCGACGGTCCTGCCAGCGCAACAGCCATCTTAACAAACATTATGGGCATCTCTGGCATGAGAGAGCTCCCAGGCATTACAGCAGGCTACCCAAAATATCTAAATATGGTTATTCCTTTGCCAGAAGAGGAAAACCACCGAGTCATGCGACTTATTGAGGGAATCAAATGGTTAAACAAGACAGAGGGATATATTAAGACACTTGAAGCCCTAAAAGGCTCAAGACCATTGTAAACGGCCTATAAAAGGCAGAAAACTAGATGTAACAAGGGTTCAACTTTTGGAGATTATTCCTCCTCTGTTTCTTCAAGCTTCTCATCTGCATTCTTTAGTAATACAAGCTTCTTTTGCCGTTATATGTTCAATGTCCATTTCTCTTCTGTTCCATGCTTGCACCTGAACAATTTGTTAAGGTTTTCTCTGTGTTTAAAGGCTAGATAACTGCCATCTTATCTCTGCTTTGATATATTAGATTTGCAAGCTTCTTTACTGCCTGTAGCTAGCCATTTATATGTGTTATTATATATGCATTTGCCAGTATAGTCAGTAAGTTCATTTGTTGCCTATAGCTAGCCATTCATATATGTTCATGTATGCAACCTGCTGGTATTATCAGTATTCTCCATCTATCCATTAAATCTACAAACTATTGAGCATTTGCAGTCTAAAGCCTTGTGTTATTGGGGGTGTTCATGCATGTCTTGAGTGAGAATAGAGCTGAAATGGTTACCTAACTTGATTCGAACCATCATTTATTCCAATAGTTCAGAGAACAATATTGAAGATTACATGTTACTAGGCATCTCCGATTTACAACCTAGGAAAGTTTCCTGGAGTGCTAACAGATCCTATGAGGTCAAGGAGGATGGAGATGCAAAGAAAGATCCTTTGACCCTGTTGAGACCTGTGAACCAATCATGAAAATGGTTTCCTACCCTTCATCATGTTGAATGGTCACTATTTTGGGGTCAGTCTTCTGCCTTTTCTAATAAATAATGAATTCCTTGGCACTGATTTCTGTAACTAGTGAAGATCTTTCTTCCCTTTGTATTTTGTTCTGCTTCTCTTGAGGCACTAGAGTTTGGGAGGTGTTTTTTGACAGTTTCTGCTCCTCTACTTCTTGTAGTGTGTTTTCCTTCCACTGGTCTTGATTCATGAATTTCTCAATCTCTGGTCTAGGGGTATGACTATAAGGTGTGGTTTTGTTCTCCACCCTTAAATTAGAAATTATACTGAAGGGGTCATATGACTAGGAAAAACTCGGGTGGAATTCATTTGTTTGAGGATTGAATCTGGCTCATTCCCTGCTATTACATATAAAAGGTCCCACTTGTGACTTAATTTTAAACTCTGATTTTATTTTACTTGAAACAAAGTGGAGTTCCTCCATGTTAATCATTTGCCTAATATATTCCGAAGAAAATATCCTCATTGTAACATATTTGGGCAGCATATATGGGGGTAGTTCACACCCATATACTCTTATTTTTGTATAATTCCGGTACGGATACTAGTCTCCAGTTTGGTCTGCTCACTTAGGTGCAAAATCCCTTTAGTTTTTGAATTGGTCCTTGGATCAATTTGACTGTTGAGAAGCCTTGCAGCTCTATGAATAAACCTGTCTATGAAATCTATAAAATAGAACTCTATTGAATTTCTTCTCACCAATGAGGTCCACTCTATTACTAATTGATTGATTCCTTGATCATTTTTCTTTTGCAATGTTATTGGAAATTTGCCACCTTGCTGAAAAAGGAACATGTAAACTAATATAGATGGATACTTGAACATGACTTCGATAGTCATATTCATCAATTGTTCATGCATATTATCATCCAAATGTGACTGAAATTAAACATGAATGCTGGATTATGTTCCTTAGAAAAAATGGAAAGAAAGCCTAGAATAGGCTTAACCACCCATTGGTCTGACTAGTACCCTAAAAGGGAAGACACTAAAGAGATAATTTGTTTATTTTATTTTTCTGGGAACATGGAAGCCAGATAGGGGGAATTTTATTGGGAAGTTGAGCATCCTCTAGGAGGAAAATCTCAAAGATTTTTGCTCACTGAGGGAAAGTGAGTTTATGATACAGGTCCACTAGGGCAGCTGTAGAAAATTTACTGAGAGAACCATTTTCAAGAATTAATAACATTTGATTTATGGTTTCTGGCGAAATAGTGACCAGAATGTCTCCATTATGGGCCACGATGGTTCTCTGAACTAGATTATATTTAGCTTGACACCATATGATGAAATCAAGAAAATGGTGGACATGTGGAAACATAAACATGGGCAATAGGGATTCCCAAAGATTGATGTCATCCCCTTGGTCCAGATAAGTTTTCTTCAACCAGTGGTGCAATTCAAATAAGTCAAATTCACACTTAGTATCAACAATTTTGTAATACTGGTCCGCTAGGGGTAAATGGTCGAGGTTCGGGGTGGCAGAGGACATAGGGTTTTCATCGTTTGGTTTGGGATTGGCAGATTTCCCCTTTCCCTTGGGTGCCATGTCTGTAAATTGTGGAAAGACAAAGGAGAGGACAAAGACTCGATCTGAATGCTACCTAGCTGGGTAATTTTAGCCCTGAATTGCAGGAAATGACAGGCACTGGTGGTGGATGTGAAATGCAATATCAGAGATTAGTACCTGTAAATCAAACAACCAATAGTGTAAAGGAGGACCATGCGAGTTTACCAAGGTTTATTTATAGCGATTGGATTGGTGGTCGTTGCGTGCATATCTTTTATAGAACAGGTGGATTATGGAATAAATGATTAAACAGTTAATCGCAACGGGAAAATGCAACAAGTTTATTGTGTAACGGGTAGGTTGATAGGAGAATGAGGGAGAGATAGGTGGTGTAATGACAAGAGCGTAGAGTAGGATATGGGAGTTGATGTGGTGGATCGTTGGTGAGAGTGGAGGAGAGAAAGGTGGTTTTCGGAGGTGGGGTGGTGGTATGTGGTTTTAGGTGGGGAGGGGGGGTCCGAAGTCATGAGCAGCTACCAAGTAGAGTGGGGCCTGGGGATTTGATTACCGCTTTTCAGACCCCCCCCCCGCCCAACCGATAATGATAGGATGGACTAGGGGGGTTGAAAAGGTTCCCTCGCCGTTGATCCGGGCGGGGTAGATCGCAGTCGTTGAATCATGCGCCCACTATATCACATAACAACAAATCATTTTTGTCATTTTTGACTTTATAATAAACTCGAATCTTTAATGTCGAACACTTTATTACAAATTATTAATCGTGTTTAAATAACATGATTAATTATCATAAGCAGGATTATTATCCTAAAACACATCTAATTAACCCTAAGGGTGAATTTTGTCTAGCAAGCCCCTTATTTTATTTTTCCTATTTAAAATAATATGAAATTTTATTGAAATACTTAATCCAACTTTAGCCAAGTTTAGATAGTTTGGCTAACTTTTCTCTAATCTAACTAACCATTTCAACCAAGATTAAGCTAGATGGTTGATTTATTTCCCTAACCTAACCTATTGGATCAAGTTTAATCATGATTAGCCAGTATGATTAAATGAACAATTTATTTCTAAGTGGCATTTAAACAAGCTGCACACTTATATACAAACATTTCTAAATGAAGGTCTTCATGTATTTTCTGCTTTTTCTGGTGGCATTTGGACTTGCTCACCTAGGGGGACATTTTTCATATATTTTTTCTTTTGTCTTGTCTTTTCTTTGTTTTTTCTTTTTTTCTTTCATTTCATTTTCTTTATTCTATCTTTTTTACTATCCCCTACAATTTTTTTTTTTTTTCTTTGGAAATAAATTTGAAATATGATACATCTTTACATTTGAAAACATAAAATCACCAGGTATAAATATACAACTCATCCTATGAAATATAGGATCCTAACATGTTCCAAGTTGTCGTGAGTTGTAATTTTGAGTTCCTAAGTTATTAATTGTATTAGCTATTTTAGTAATCTAGATCCACTATTCTCTGATCTAGAATTTTCATATACTCCTATATATGTAATCTTTGGGAGATCAATAAAAAAAATCAGTGTGTGTTTTATGTTGTGTGTGAAATCTCTCTCAACTCTCTCTCTCTTTCTAATATGGTATTAGATCCCATTCTGGCTTGATTCCCTTACAGGAAGGCCAAGAAGATGTGAGAGAGCATTGAGTTTATTTCTATGTAAATAGATTAGGGTAGGAGATTGTGTTGTGTGGAGTGTTTGTGTGAGTTAATTTTATTATGTAGAGTTATTCACTATGTTTGAGCTAGATTGGATTTCAAGCTTGACGAAGTAGAGGCAAATTATGTTGGGTTTTATAGATGTGTGCTTTTTTTTTGGATATTTATGCAACAAACGATGAGCCACTAATCGGATCCTGAGCCATTGTCCAATTTTTTTTATGAGAGGTGGTGACACAGGTTAATTTTGTGGAGCTATACGTAGAACTACAAGTACACATATACTTCCAAGAATCGAGAGAAATGATGATGCAGTCACTGCTTGCGAAGGAGGAAAGGGTTATTTGTTCACATTGTCCAATAATTTGAGAAGCCCATGAGAATAATATTAATAGCGGCCTATGTCCTGAAAAGCATGGGTGTTGTCAATCTCTACAACAACGCAATTTCACTAAGCATGGGAATACATCGAGATCTTGTAGTACAAGTTTCTAAGACAAAATCAATGGTGACAACCACTCTTGCATTAATCAGTGGTGCTTCTACTAGTAATTATTTGAATATGGTGTGGACAAGATCTGAATGATTTGATCCAGATCTGAGAATATGGGATCAAATATGAGAATCACGAGATTGAGGGGCATGATTCTAGGTTATGCATGGTGACGAATTTTGGTTCAAGTTAATATCCTATTATTATGTTTTCCTATATGGTTCTCCACCATTTTGAATCAATTTGTCATCATAGGATGAGTTGCAGATGAAGTTCAAAGGGTTGTATATCTGGAATAAGCATTGACCTGAATTCATGGCTATCTACAACATTTATCAAGAGATATGCAGTTGGAATGGATCAATGTCCATTACAACAAGTTAAACAACGACTGCTATGTTCCTCAGAAAGTATTGGATACGAGCGTAAATATGCACATAATTTGTGTGTTTTATGTTGTGTGTGCAATCTCTCTCGTCTCTCTCTCTTTTTCTAACCAATTTTTGACAGTGTTGGACCTGCCAACAAGCTAGGGGATCTCCCCGGTAAGAAGTCCCAACTAGACCACAGACTATTTGGAATAGGAGTCCCAGCAGTGGGTAGTAAATCTATGCCTTGACTGCGATAGAGCGCAGAGGTAAGCAAGATATCCTTATCAGAAGCAAGTGTGTGACCTTGCATCAAGTCAAGCGAGATGCATGGGGAGGTTCTAACACACGAAGGGGGGAAATAAGTGTATCCCTTAGAAGCCTATAATAGCATGCAGTGTGAAAGGATCACACGAGTTGAATGACATCACAAGCTTGAAAGCAGAATAGTCGACAATCCAAAGTGATGGATTAAACCAACAACACGCTTCAATAAGATTCATACAAACACATACGGAATATTCCATACATAAATGCTTAAGTTAAAACTACATACATTGCTAAAGTAACCTGAATAGTCGAACTACAATAACAACATATGCATAAACTTTTTGGCTCTGTTATATTATATAAAGTGAAAGTTCCATCCATACATACAACCATGATAGCCACTAGCCCTAATAGTGGAACGTTACAATCAACACCGCCTGCTCCTCCAAAGAGATGTACTCGCTCTGCACTGTGGAGAAGCCAAGGCTCGTCACAATACTCTCCAAGCCCTCTCTAAGAAATGCCTAGAAAAAGCTTGGCTCCCAAAATCCTGTTCTATGAGTTATGAGGTTCTATTTATAACAAAGGGTGGGGTGACCCTTGACATTCCCCTTTGTGACTCTTGGACTACCCTCATGACTCTTCAACTTCATTACATAACTCTTTACATTACATATGATTGTTTTTATTCCACTAATGACACTTGGAATTTCACTTTACATCAAAATGATACATTTTCCACATATACCCATGTGGGAAAAAATTGGCTTGAGTCATCTAGACAAGACAACAATAAGACGCAGATGATTGTGGAAAGACTAGCTCATGAACCTCCTCTCTATGATCCTCAGTGACGAACTGATGCCATGCTTGGTAGTGCACAATGGTGTCTGTGTACTCTTTGATGATGTCTTTCTAGAAACAAACTCTTGCCTCCATTGCTTCCGAGTATACTGATTTGGAACCTCTATCCAACTCATCATATAACATGCACAACTTAGTCCTGAGAAAGGCCGGACTGGCGATGTACATCCACATGTTATCTACGTTGACTTGAAAATCTGCACTGGTGGCCGTGAGCATCAACTGATCAAAGTACGCATCGAGATCCAGTATGACTTGGTTCTTCTCTTTGGCCTCGGTGAGCATACCAATCAACAAGGTGCCATACTTTCTCACCACGACATCCAAACTCCTGTACAACCATGCATACGAAGCCTCAACACTAGTGATGAGCGGCAAGAGTTCCTCATAGTTCCGGATTAGACTCTGGATGCATGCTTTGTCCAACTCTACCTATGGCTTCATCATCTTGTGCAAGTGAAGCAGGGCTCCCTTGTACCTCATTTTCCATGTTTGTACATGATCAACTGCGACATGTATATCTATGAGTGTTCGCGCTATCTTGGTGCAACGCTACTGATGACCATGTAGATGGACAACTTCCTTGTGCATGGTGACGAACCTGTCATATAGTCTCCGCGTGACTGTCTCAAGAGATGATACTTCAGCAAGTATGGCTTTCTTCGTCTCTGCTCTCATGGATCTTGTTTATTGTTCCTCTCTCTACCTGGTTTCTTGCAACTCCTTAGCCATGTGCTCATTTTCTGCTAACAAGAACTTAACACTCGAGCTTGTTTCTTCGACATAAGCCTTTCTAGCATTGGCCAAGGCGGATTGATGTCTTTGTACATCTGACACAATCACCTGTTCTTCAAAGTGTACACGTGATGCATGCTCATCCAAGGTCTGCACTCTACGTGCTTGTACAAATCTGTGTTGTGGCTCTTCAAAGGCTATCTTGTACAACTCTATTCTTGGATGGTCCTCAAGGAGAATGGTATCCCCTTGTTCACTCGGGACTTTCTCTGCTGTTGGAGCTGGTGAAGCCTTTGGAGTGACCCTGGTTGCTTTTGGCATGAGGTTGGTATCTTGATCCTGTTTTGGCTGCTCCATCCCCATGTCCATTTGTTCTATTAGCGGTTCATCCTGTGGAGCAAGTTCCTAGTCTTGCGGCTACTCACCCTACTCCTCATCTGCTGCTTGTTCGGAGTCTTCAAACTGTATCAACATAGTTTATGTTGTTTGTGTGCCTTGCACTTCCTCATGTTCCTATTCATGCTCATTCTATGCTTCCTTCTCTCTTCTGCGTAGCTCTTGTTCTTCTTTGAGCTTTTGTTGGACTTCCTGCAACTTCCTCTCTGTATCTTCCAGTCTTTGATTCTCTCTCTTTCTTTGCGCTATCCTCTGGTCACGTTGTTTCTTCTTTGCATCTATCTCCAAAGCTGCTTTATCCACAAGTGGGTCTCCCTTAAACTTGTAGCTTTGCTCGGTCTATATGCTTTCGACAATCTTCCTCTTGCCTTTGTCTTGCCCAGGTTTATTTCTTGCTACTGATGTTGTTGCTTTTCCTTGTGGTGTTTCTACCTTGAGTACTACTAGCCACTCTCCTGCCATGTTGACCACTTCATTGAGCCTAGGGGAGTTATAACAATATCTCCATGGGTCTTCCTCTGGCCAATGACATGCCCCATGGATCCAAGGATAGTACACTCTCGCACAGTGGTCCCTGCATAAACCATGTGGATTGTATAGATTGAAACTCTTGGTGTCGAACTTAAAATTCTTGAAGTCTTCAACCTCAACATCCACTTATTTCAAACTCTCGATCGCGTACAACCCAATTCGCATAGGAAGCGTAGGCCATGGTGCCTTCTTCTTCTTGTGTAATCCAGCTGATAACCCTGTCAAGATGTGGTATGAAACCTTCTACATGATCAACTTCTTTGTTGCAAACCTCAACAACACATCCAGATCTTTCTCTGTATTGTACATCCTAATGAAGGTTCCCTTAGGTGAGGCGTACCAATCTACAATGTTCAACAATGCCTCCATTGTTGTCTGGGACATGTAGGGTGGATCTTGTTCAAATATCATCGTGTACAGAGGGGTGATGAAATGGTCAGATATTCTAGCCATTACTCCACGATAGTTGCAATCTAAGAGAAACTTTCAATATATGTTCACATCACTCTCTGAAGATTTCCATGCCCAACCCATGCCAAGAAAATGTTGATGGGCACAAATTGCATCGAGCAGGTAGGAAAACATGAATACTCTTGCTTGTTGATCATTGGGCGAATTTCGGGCATTGGATACATGCACTTTCAGCTAGAGAGCCAACATGTCAGACCAGTTGAAAGGTTTTCCTTCACTTGCCAGTTGATCCAACATAGCAACCCAACTCTACAGGAAGGTCTCTGTACTCCCTTGGCCATACAAGTGGCATGCGAAGATGACCAAGAATTGGTATGCCTTCCTGAGTGTCTTCATCTTGTATATCTGGTTGGGTGTCGTCCTGAACTTTGTTGGCTCCCTTACCTAATGCTTCAAGATGTCTCTTGTGTTTGTGCTATTGTTGGGAATGTAAAACAGTGCATCCATCCTGCTCACTGGTAGTGGAAAATGATACATTTGCTGATAATATTTTGTCCCGAAGGAAGAAAGATTTGCTCCATTGACACTGCTCAGTATCATTGTCTCAGGATCAGTTTGTAAGACAATCTAGTGGATCACATATATGCATGGGAACACAGAAAACCTGCATGCAACCTTGTATAATCCTGACTTATGGATGTTCACATAGACCTATCGGTCCTCTAGATTCTCCTCAAAGTTGCTTGAGAAAATATTATTGATGTCTTGCCATGTGATCTTGATGTCATTCTCAATGAACAAGTGTGTGTCTGTGTACACGGGAAAGCTCATAGACCCCTGTTCAACCACATCCCCAGTACTACTTTCAACTGTGTCTTTTGATCCAACTCACTTGGAAGAAATGATACATGTATTGCTGAGAAGCTTCTCAAAAAACATATGGTACTTAGAGATAGAGAAGACACTCATGGCGAGACAATGTCAGGTAAAAACATCAAACAACTCGAGAAACATTCGGGCAACAAACTGGTGACTGTTGGGCAAGATTGCACAGCATTGACTCTGGGAAGCTGGGAGATTGTCAGCTGGAACTGTGCATTGCGCAGTCCCAGCTGCAAGTGAGGCTCACTGCTGACTGGATCTGTGCAATGCACAGTCTAGTGAGGTTGACTGTTGACTGAACTACATAATGCGTAGAACAGTCAGGCTGGGTTGCTTGTTGGAACTGCACATTGCACAGTTCCAGCAGGAAGAACTAGGCACTGCCTCCCAGGATTGCACAGAGCACAACTAGGAGACAATGTGGGAAGCCTCTGCATAATTCCTGGAGGTAAGGCAGAGCCTTGACTGCCAGGAATGTGTAGGGCATGCTGGGAGAGACAAGATCTGGGCCAAGCTAGCCTAGATTTTCCCAATGGAAACCTAAAAACACGAAGGACTGAATGTGTGTGCAAAGTTGGTGTAGATATGAGTGAAATAGATATGCATGCAATTCAAGCAAGTATAGAAAAACAAAGAAGCTCACGAAGCGAGTCGCCGTAACAACGACTATGAGTGCAGAAACAACGTTATGCATGCGACACTAAGGAAAGGTAATTCAAAACTTGAAACAACACTTATACAAGCTAAAAAAAATTGAAACTCTAGCAGTTGTTCAATAAAACCAAGGAAACAACACTCATACAAGCCAAAAACTAAAAAGTGACAGAAAAAGTGGCAAAAGGCATGAAAATCAAAACTTACCTAGAAAAGTTGCGTTGATTGTGTTGAAGGTTCCTAGATACCTCAAGAATGCCAGAGCTCTAAGATTGAATGTGAAGAATGAGCTATGAGGTTTCATTTAAATAGATTTGGCGAAATTAGGGTTTATGACGCGCATGCCACAAATCTAGGAAAAAAACGACACTTGGCGGGGAGTTTCTAAAACAACTTTGCATGTAACTCCTGCTGCTAAAAATAGATCCCTAAAATCTAGGGATGCTTATTCATTTTTTTTTTCCTTTTCCTTTTTTGTAAAAATTGCCCGACATGCAAATAAGCATTGCGCAATTCTGGAGGGAATTGGGCAACCTACCGGTACATGCGACAGACAACCACTGAGGGAAAACTTCTGCACTGTTTCTGGGTTGAGTGGCCCTGGCTGAGTGGCCAGCTTTGCGCAATTTTCCATAGCAGTGATGTTGGGCTACTTTCTGCATTTCTGGAGTGTAGTTTAGCTGGTCATTTCTGCGCAATTCCAGAGAACAATGCAGTTGGCCTGGGTTGCTCTGCGCATTTCTTGAGAGCAGTGCAGCTTGGCCAGTTTTGCCATTTCTAGAGGGAAGTGTAGCTAGCTTGGGTTGCTCTGCGCAATTCTAGAGAGGAGTTTCAGCTGGCTGAAACTGCACATTTCTAGAGAGCAGTATCGAATGGCCTGCTCTGCGAAATTTCCATAGCAAGGTTGGCTGGCCTACTATGCGCAATTTCTAAGTGTAGGGCAGCTATTGGTTTGCTCTACGCAATTCCAGAGTGGAAGATAAGTTGTCCTATAGGTTTGCACATTTTTTCTCGACATCATATTACCCAGATTTGAACCAAGTGTTGGGCGTGCTTGTGGTTGACCAACGGGAAAAGTGAGTGAACACAAGCTGTTGAACGACAAATGAAATCAAATAAACAGAAGTGCCTGATTAGTGCAGGATAGTTGGGATGATTTCGAGGAGGGAGGCTCCAAAACGAAGCGAAGGAAAAATTTTGGAGGGTGGTTATATCCGCTACAACACTAGTATAGATCTATTTTAATCACAGATCTAGCAAGAGAGGGATCAAATCCCTTGAGGTGCAAACCTCCTTTAGAGTGGAAAATTTGAATAAAAAGTTTACACATGAAAATTTTGATATATATATATATACCATGTGTTTAAAATGGATTCAATGTCTTCAAAATTTATTTGGAAACTTGGATTGTGTACACTACACAACATAAACTTGCCACTCAAATCCATCTTTTCTCTATTTCAAACAAAACTGAGCAAAAGAATACAAAAAAACAAAAAGAGACATAATGTAAAATAATGAGATTACTTCAAATATTTTAAGTATACTTTTTTTTTCAATCACATTATATGGTGCATATATAGTTTTCTTTAATCATATATAATATATATCATATATTTTTTGGAAAAAAAAATACATAATGTAAAATAGTGAAATTACATAAAATGTTTTAACCATAATTTTTTTTTTTTCCAATTACTTTATATAGTGTATATATAGTTTCCTTTAATCATATATAATATATCATATATTTTTTGAATGTTACATATTAATTTGATACTAAGAGTTAAATGAATTACATATCTCTTTCTAGTTGATATTTTTTAATTTTAATTACTCTTCTCACATTGAAATATTTTATTATCATCAACACTAAAATATTTTTTCATTTACATTCTCTTCATATACATATGCATGAATTTGAGATTGAAATAAATTAGTCAACATACATATTTAAAAACTTTAATCAAGTCATGTACTAAAATATTTTTAAAAAGTTTATTTAAGTCATGTACTAGAATATTTTTTATACAACTTTCTCATACTTAAATGTGAAATATGAGGTTTTTTTTTTTTATATACTTTATTTCTCTATAAAGTTGATATAAGATTATGATATTTCATATGAACATCTAAATATTTAATTTATGGTTGAGAGTCAGAATAAAACATGTGTCTTCATTTTTTTTATTGTAACAGATATTTTTTATTCAAGTATTTTTTTTAAAGGGATACTTGTCAACTCAGGTTCAACAATGACATACTTACACATCTCCCTCATACTAGGTTGGAGAATGAGCCTCTAGGCTCAATATTTATTTTATATATAGTTTTATTTAATCATATATAATATATCATATATTTTTTGAATGCTACATATTAATTTGATACTAAGAATTAAATGAATTACATATCTTCTTCTAGTTGCCTTTTTTTTCAATTACTCTTCTCACATTTAAATATGTTATTATCATCATCATTAAAATATGTTTTCATTTACATTCGCTTCATATACATACACCTGAATTTGAGATTGAAATAAATTAGTCAACATAAGTATTTTAGAACTTTAATCAAGTCATGTACTAACATATTTTTAAAAACATTATTTAAGTCATGTACTGGAATATTTTTTATACAACTTTCTCATGCTCAAATGTGAAAATATGAGTTCTTTTTACTTTTGATTACAAATTTGATATAAGATTATGATATTTCATGTGGACACCTAAATATTTCACTGATGGTTGAGAGTGAGAGTAAAACATGTATCTTCATTTATTTATTTTAATTGTAGCTGATATTTTTTTATTTAAATGTTTTTCAAAGGGACACTTGTCAACTCGATGTTGAGCACAAACATACTTACACATCTCCCTCATACTAGGCTGGAGAATGAGCCTCTCAGCTCAATAATGAAAAGTATTTGAAAAAATTCTCAATTTCAAATGAATGAATTAGATATTTAATTTAAAAATCATTTATTTACCCACATTTAAATTGATCTCCAAGCATCATCGTGTAGTAGTAAATGCTAAGCTGATTTGCTAGACCATTATCGATGACATTGTTTGTGACAACCACTGAAGCTATGCCGTGAAGCTTCATATTGTGCTTTATATCAGTTCTCTCTTTAATTGTATTTTTAAATGTTATTTTAAATTAACATATAAATATCAATTCTCTCTTTAAGATTAAGATATATTATGTCAGTCCTCCCTTCCATATCTAAACCATTCCATTCTTTAGCACGGTTTTTAATTTAAGCAAAATTACGATGTGAAGATATAACCATGAAAATTGTAAGCATCCTCAAGAACGTGGATAGAATTTTTGAAGCCTTGGAAAGATGGTAGTGCTCGTAAATTAAGCAAAAAAGTTTCATATATTTTAATGAAAAAATTTCAAGTTACAGAATTTGAATAAATAGCCCAAAAAATTCAATAATAAATTTGTTAAATTCATTTAGGTTTTGAATAATATGCTTAAACCGACTTTGAAATTCGAATGGTTGTCTCATAAATTATTAAAAAATAAAGAACAATGGTGGGTATCCTCTAGGTTTACATTTCCTACCTTCCCATACAATGTTCCATAAATTATTAAAAATAAAGAAAGAAAGATATATTTGGATAAATCGCTATATTACTGTTTGCAGATTTCTGGGGTAGATTTTGAGAATAAGTTGTCAAAGTTTGTTCCATTTTAAACATGTTTGAATGTCGATGTTTCGAGTTTACAACAAGACTCATCGTAAAAAAAAAGGTCGAGAAAAACAGGTGAGAAGGAGAGCTATAAATAGAAGGACATTAGAGAAGAGAAAGAAATGACCGACAAAAAAAATATGATGAAAAGAAATTTAATCTTAAATTAGTACTTATTTCTAATATATAAATATACAATTTAAAAATATTAATAAATTTAAATTTATTCTAATTTAATATATTAATAAATTTAAAATGTTGATAATTTTAAAAATATATCAATATTAAATGTAATATATTGATAACTCAAATATAGCGAGTTATATTAACATGATTAAATTAATGTATTAATATATGTTTGAGTTATATTAATATGATTAAATTAATATATTAATATATTTTTGAAGGTTGATAATTATATATATATTAAATTTAAATTAATAAATTTAATATAATTAGTTATAATAATATGTTTTAATTGGTTTTAATTTAATATATTAATATATTTAAAATGTTAATAATTTTAAAAATATTAATATATTAAATTAAATTTAAATATATTATTATTATTATTATTATTTCTTAGTTGTAATTAATTATATTAATGCTTAAAGTATGTATATGCTATGTTATACAATTAATAGCTTAATTAATTTATTTATTTAATTAAATTTGATAAATTAACTCTCCCTTGGTTAGATAGTTTATTTTAATAACCATTCCTAGATTACTATCATTAAGGGATAATGATACTAATGGAGGAATGAGAGGGTTAGGGGAAGGAGAAAAGCCGTCAAAAGTAGTTATTTAGGGTTGTATTTTTGTGTAAGAAGAGGTATCCAGCTTCTACTAACCTCAATCCCATCGTGTCTGTTGAGATTGTAGGGATGCTTTATGATCTCCAATGCTTCACACATCTTCCTCTTATAGTAATGGTTCTCTTTAGAGATTAATTCCACTTCCTCAAGGCATATATGATGACTAGTCTTTTTTGAATGCTCTGCAAGATTTGAGGATTTTCTTCTTCCATTCCTTATATCAGCACTGTGCACTTTGAGTCTGGTTTTGAAGGCTCTTCTAGTTTCCCCAATGTAACATTTACCACATGAGCATTTGATCTTGTAAAATCCTTTCTGCTGGAGGTGATCCAAATCATCTTTTACGGATATCATCTTTTTCTTGATAGTGTCCAAGGGTTTGAACAAGGTTCATATGTCCTTCTTTGTAAGAATTCTGGCTATTTTTCAGTGACACCCTTGATGTATGGAAGATGTGTCTTTCCAATAGTGGGCGTTTGAGAGAAGAATGAGGCGGGGTTAATGGTAGATTTTGATTGGGATTTTTTTTATTGCTTTATTGATGTCTCAAGCATGTAGCTAGTGTTCAAGAAAACCTTCTTTAGATACTATATTTATTCATTTATATGTTCCTTGTCATAAATTTTTAATGGTCTTATGAAGAGTGTGTTAATAACCCCCATCTTTTGGGCCGGATAGTGATGTGAATCAGCATGGAGCTAGTTATATGTATGTGCCTTATTTCTGTATACTTTGTGACCCAATGATCCATCACTTTTTCTTAGAAGAAGGATGTCAAGGAATGGAATCCAATTGTTCTCTTTAGTCTCCATTGTGAATTTAATGTCATCAGACATGTTATTAAGGTGTTTGAGAAAGTTGTTAAGCTCAGCATCTCCATGTGGCTAGTCCACACTGGCGTCATCAACAAACTTTAACCAATATTTGGGCTTGAGAGGGTAGGTTTGCAGTTTTCATCCCTTCTCAAAGCACATTGTGACCTGCAAGCAACATTGATAGACCCAAAACAAGGGTAGGCAACCCGATTGAGAGTCAAATGATCCATAAAACCTGCCTATATCAATTGGGAAATGGCCTCGTATGTCTTCATCGTTTTGTCACTGACAAACTAATGGTAAGGGATCTATGCTCTATCATCATAATATAAGACCTTTGGAAAATAATTCTACCTATAGGCACTCTTAATGAAATAGGGACGGAAAAAAGTAGGCTTTCACTAAGAAGGAAAAGGTATTTTGTGAGCCTTAACCTCATCTACCTCTTACTGCTATTGTGTTGAGAGATAGGGGCCTTACAAGAGGTAGGTATGGAGATTCCTAGCATATGTGAAAACTCTTTTTGGGGGAAACTCCTAACTCTATCACCTGCCTAACAAAATTTATTACTCCATAATCTAGGAAAGAGATAAGAACAAATCCAAGGAATAGGTGAATTAAATGGTCTCACAATCACTCACTATTTTAGACTTCATCTTTCTTTTCCAATTTTATCTTCCCCCCAACTTCATAAATGAATTCCAATCAATAGTGCTTCCTTGATCGAATCCTCTCAGACACAATAAGGCAAGAACCTACTCCTCTGTGTACAAAATCAAGATGATGAATCATTCTATAGCATGTGAAAACACCCCAAGGATCTACCCCTTTCAAGTGGTATCTATGTCATCTCCATTATTTAAAGGCACATTCATAGAAGGGATATTTCTCTGCGTAGAGAGAGGGTTTGGATGGAACTTTGTAAGAAATCTATTTTCTCTCCCTCATAATTTAAAATGTATGGTATCCTTTTGACCTTAAAAATTACTTATCAATTTACTGGGAATCCATGGATTTATTAATAATCTAGTTGTGTAAGATAATGAATATTGTTGGATCAATGTATGATAATGCTTCCATAGCCAATGTCGAAGGCTCCTTCTTTTTTTAGGCATAGGTATCCCTTAACATGGTTTACCATGCATGTCTTTAAAAAACTATGCATTGTCTATAATAAACTATGTCTTTTTCCCCTTGGAAAAATCGTAATTTTATTCATAAGACAAAATTACATGTTGTAGATGCTAAAAAGCATATGCATATAAGTTGTTCCTATTTTCACAAGACACAAAAAAAAAATATAAAAAAATTACAGCTAGCCTATTCTTTTCTACCTTTCTTCTTTTCCACTTTTCGCCAACCTTCAGTGTTGGGAGTGGATGTTACAATGGCCAACTGACTTTCATTAGTATTTATGGGGTATTCTTTGTCGGAGTCAGATCCTTCTGATCCATGAGCTCGTTTGCTGCCACTTACTTCCATTTGGGTCTCTTGTTGCTGCGGGGGGTTGTAGGGCCCCAAGTTGCAGGGATTGGTGGGGTTTTTCTCTTCCTTTTGTGTGTTGTTCTAGCCCTTTTGAGCATCCGATTCTGCTTTATTTCTTGTTGTTTCTGCTCTTTCTGCTTCTTCTTCCAGGGGGTCTGTATACTGCCAACCTTTTGGCTTTTTCTGTTGCTTCCTATTCCATTTGGGGTCTTTTTTGGCCTGTGGACAAGCACTATGGAGGTGGCCTATTTGTAAACATCCACAACATCGAAAAGTTGTATTTTCGTAGTCTAATGGTTGAGTCCACTGTGTATTATTGAAATTCAATGTAATATTGTCTGGTAGTCCCTGGCTGAGATCTACTTCAACGCATATTCTGGAAAAAGTAAATATTCCCCTTGTAAGTCTGTCCCCATCAATCTTTAGGAACTTTCCTAGGGAGTTCCCAATGGAAATTAAAACATTATGATGCCAGAAGTGTAATGGAAGGTTATGCAGCCTGACCCAAACTGGCATTTTTTATACCACCATAGTGTTGGCATCGAACTCTGGGAACCAAGGGGTCATGAAGAGTCCAACATTTCCCTAGAACCATGGTCCCTTATTAAGGATATGTTCCCATTCTTGTGCTGTGTGGAATCTGACTATGAAAAACCCCTTTGGGCATAGGTATATTTCACAATTTGGTGACCATGCAGCAAAAATCCATTGGTGTAACACATCATATTTTGGCCAAAAGCCATTAAATCTACATATAACTGCTTTGTTATAGAGATCTGAATATAAATCATTTACCTCAGGCATTGAGACTATGAGAACAGGAGTCTCAGATTTTTGTTCCATGATGTAGGGCCCTGGTAGATCGGGCAATGTTGTTGGTTTGGTTTGTGCTCTTTCCTTCCCTTTGACTGCATATTTAAAAGAGCCTGTGCTCTTTGAGCTGGTTCCAGAGCATCCGCCCTGCAGATGAAGATTGATTGTGATAGTTGAATCTTTGGTGATGCCGTAATCCTGTAGTGTGTGATTATCCTATAGGATGTGTCCTGAATAAATAAGATTTTGACTACTTTCTAGTATAATAAACTATGTTTTAGGCACTTCTTATAGACAATAGGAAATTCATCAAATTGGATATCAACTACTAATGAAGCATCTTATCTACCATGCATGTACCATTTATTTCTCATGCCTTAACTGCAATGATAGATGCCCCACGTGAGGTGCTTCACCACATTAAAAAAAAATGATGAAATTGATCAACAACAAAATGGGTCTTGAAAAATACCATCTGAGATCAACAGAACAACACAAGGGAACAAGAAAATTGATCAAGTTGATTGGAAAATACATGTGGCTATTACTTCACAGTTTTCTGATTGAAAATCACTTTCCCATCCTAATACAAGGGAGGTACTTGTGTGATTTAGCATCAATCCATAAAGCAAAAAAAAAAAAAAAGATTCATACCCTTTTCTTGTCTTGGTGTGGAAGCATGACAAGGAGCATCGTAGAAACATTAATAATGATGATGAAAGGATGAAGAAGGAAAACTTTTCATGAATGAAATAAAACCATTAGCTAGTTGAGGATGAAATTACATTAAATTCCATAACCATAACTACATTATAATGGCACGGGAATGAAAGCGATAGTGTTCTCGACCACCAAATAAACGTGACTAGTCTATGCTTTTGTAACTTACGATTTTTAAATTACTTATTATTTACCTAAAGAAGTGGATTTGAATCTAGCGTTGCTTCATTTTCATCTCGACCTCAATGTTTGTCATCTCAATCTGCTAGTCATGAGGGATCATTTAATGAATGGAAATGAAAAAAATACATTATAAATGCTTAAGACTAACAAATGAGGCAAATGAAAAATAAAGATTAGAATCCAAAATAGTTCATCATCTAGAGGTGGTCATTGGATAAATTCCTTGTTGCAATTGATGGAGGAACCATTGGAACTAGAAACAAATGACTTTCAACAATATTGAATTTGCTACTCTTGACATCTTGTATCACAGGAAGTCCCACCATTTATTTGTCATGTTGGAGAAAGGTAGGTGGTCATCATTATCTCATCTCTAGAGATGCTAAGTCATAAAGCGAGATGTCCCATTTATCTTATCTTCTCACACAATTCTTTGATTTGATGGTTCAATTGAGAGCTATCATTCAAATGGCCTACATGCAAGCAAAATTAACAAAATTGAATTGGAGTGAATAACATGCACACCATATTTGTTGAGAATGTGTCATGTCTAACCCCATATTGCATGTTCTTATGATCACTATGAGTACATGATCATCCAAACCAAGTGAATGGATCTAAGCTACCTTGCATGGCTAACATGTTCCTCACGTAGATACTACCAACTAGGATTTTCCACCTAGTGCCTATAGAAGAAAGTGTTTCATATTTTCCACCTCTTGTAATGCTTCATTCAATTGATCTCTTCAATATTATTATTATTCTTGGAATGATAAATATTATTTTATTACATTCATAATAATAATTTATAATTCTAATGGCATTGGGCATGTGATGTACATGTTAGGTTAACATTAAACTTTATGATGAATGGAATGATATCATGTCCATTTTCTCATGAGAAAATAATTAATCATAACTTTCAAGCCTAACACAAATATAACATATCCACTTTGAAGCAATCAACGCTATCTAAACAATAACAAGGGAGATTTGTGTAGTAGTTAGTCCCTCCCTTGGTGGGATTTAATGAATGAGACAAACAAAAGTAAAGCAAAGGGTGATCCTATATAGGCTAGTTCTCATGATCAACTATTCTTTGTTTCTTGTAGGTAACAAGGTGAACCCTAATAATAAAAATTTGATACTTGAGTAATGTCTGATATGGAGGAATCGAACCTAACCTCCTTGCTTGAAGGTAAGAAGGTGAAGCCTAATAATCAAAATCTTATACTTCAGTGATGAGTGATATTGAGGAATCGAACCTAGCATCATAACTATCCTTGCATTGCTAAATTAATCTTCTCTTCATATAATTGAACATATAAAAGATGAAGATAATTTACCTTGTGCTTGTGTAAATTCATTCTTAAGTAATATTAGAATTGTGTAAAATCATTCTCATTATCTTCTGATATTGATATGCATATGCCATTTTGTCCATGATTAAAAAAATAGGGGTAAATCTTATTTATCACTCAAAATGGTTGTAACCACCCCCTCCCACATTTACCCAATTTCACTGGACTTCCAGGGTAAAAATGAGACAAAGAGTTACTATGACATGACCCGAACTCCTAGCCCTAGTTAAGGAAGTGAGGCCAACAACTAAGAATTACAACCTATAGGGACTATAGATCACCCACGAGCTGAAGAAACACCTCGGGTGGTCAATCCCTGAGCTGGAATTTTGTTTCAATGACCTAGACTCCTAACCACACCCTTGACATTACATGCATGTGGTTGAAGCCCTCCAACTGCACTCACAAGCCTTGCTCCATGCGGTTGTGACTTAAATTTCTCAGTTTAGTTCCTGCGGTCCTACGATCTGAGCCACAATTCTAGTTTAGCCTCTAGACCCCTGCCCAAAACTGCCCGAGACTTCTTAGAATGATAAATGACATAATGACAATGATATTCATACAAAACTTGAACAAGAACTTGACCTAACCAGGCCTAACCATGATATTCATTTCATCAAACACATGGTAAACATGTAAGCTATAGGTCATGAATGCATATCTGATAAAAGGAGTCCAAAACTTATCTAAGAATCACCGAGAAGGTCTAATGCACTCTCATAATAGCTGTAATAACACTTGTTAGACAATACATTCTTTAACCATCATATACTTACCAAATCCTGAACAAACCCATATCTAGAGCACATCACAATTCCATACCTATAACTGACATACAACCAAATTATTAACCATGACATAGCAACCATCAAATCATTACAATATCAAGTATAAGTGCTCATAAACTAAAATAGGAAAATAGCTCTTATTAACTGATGAAAAAGCCAACCAAGTCAAGGACTTCAACATAACACCCGACCAGAGATTTAATTGAACCAAATATGTCTTTCAACAAATCACCCCCGTGCCATATTCTAAGCATAAATGAGGGATCTCAAGACATAAACAACTAGGGATTCTCGGAGATTAAACCACCTCGACCCTTAGGCTACCACAATCTCGCCAGGACTGGTCAAGAGATCACGAACCCCATATAATATTAGATGCCTCAAAGTTTCTTCACCATTACCATGAGGAATTTTCTTGTCTCCACCCAACTCTCGAGGGCTTCCCGGAGATTAAACCACCTCCACCCACAACCCTTGGGAATGTTCCTGAGACTACCTCACCTGATTCCAAAACCTTCTGACAATCCAAAGCTCAACCAAAAAAGAATCCCTTCACGGCATGGTTATCTAGGAAATGGAAAGGCAAGGCTGAAACCACTATCAAACCAAGAAAACCCCATGCTAGTGACAACAAATGAAGCAAGCAACCAAATTCATGTACCATGCATTCACACTTCAGTTAGGGAATCACACATGCAACTTGTTACCTTCCATATCTTCCTACTGAAGTTGTTGATCGAACCTTTTCCTTGCTTTCTGTTTCTTGTCCTTTTGATTCCTTTACTTCCTTGTCTAAGTGCTTTTTCTATTTCCTTTTCTACACCTTCTCCAAAGTTGGGAAAAAGCTGTGAATTGTTTCTCAAGATCCTTTTTATCATTGATGTCTCTTTTTTTCATTTTCCTTCATTTCTCCTTCTAATTCCTCTTGCACACAAATATGTGACCCTCCATCTCCCTTTTCCCCTATTTTCCTTTAATTATCATAAATAAATGCCAATTAATGCCTCTTTTCCCTTGCCAATTTCTTTAGCCATAAATAAACTGAAAGTGACACCCACTAGGATGTTTTTCACAACATTTAGCTTGGAATATGTGTCCCATGACCTTGGTCTTATATTTTTTACATGGAAATTGAACCCAGGACTATTACAAACCCCTACCCCTTGGGGGAACACCATCCCCAGTGTTCTATAACACCTATGACCAGCAAACTGTTGAAAACAAAACATACTTCCCGTGGAGCTTTATAACCCAACAAGTTGCAATATTTATAATGACATTCTGTTGAAAACATGATAATCATACCATTTACTAGAGCTTTATAACACAACTCATTACAATATTTACAATAACAGCCACATATACTTACGCACATTCCCTTCAACCAAAAGGTAATCAAATTGTTCATGGATCTTTAAATCCAGCTCGATACAATATTCATAATAAAATACACCTATATACATATACACATTTTCTCTAACCAACAAATAAAAGGATACAATGGTTGTATCCACAATAAGGGAATTGAGAGGCTCACACCTCCACCCTCAAAGTAATACCAGGATTCACCTCCTTCCCAAAAATTCTAGAATCCACTGCCAAAGTCAAACTTGCATCCAATTCCCTACACTACAATCCTCGCGCTACCTATTCTCTCGATGAAGAATTCCCTACTCATTGTTCCAGTGCACATTCCCAATGTGATTTTGATTCCATCTAGTAATGCTAATGACCAAAACAAATTCATTCCCTGACCTTCCCTTCTTTGTGACACAGTCCCTTGGGAAATCTAGTCACCCACTTCTGTGCAGCCACTCACCTTCCAATTTCCCCATCATCCCATTTTCAAGTGATCCATTCCTTGGAAAAGTTTCCTTGCATCGGAAGATCCAAAAAATAAGGCACATCCCTACCTCAAAACCATCATACCGGTCATAATATGCTCATGGAAATTAATGGACACTATTGGGTACTAGTGTGTTGTAGCGGCTACAACCACCCTCCAGCCTCCCTCCTTGGCATCTTAGCACCATGTCTTGCACTGCTTAGGTACTTGTGTTTTATTTGAAGTTATCTTTCACTTTGCAGCTTGTGTTCACTAACTTGTCTTGCTGACCAACCACGAGCTGACTCCATGTCTTGGTTCACATCTAATTCTTGCGCTGTCTTGGAAAATTGTGCAATCCTAGAGGAAAACCATCCTTTCTCTCAGGAATTGTACAGAGTAGCCTGGAAGTCAACCCTGCTCTCCAGAAATACGCAAAGAAGTCCAACAGATAGCCTTGCTTAGATAAATTGCGTAGAACATCCAAACACTCGGCTTTGGCTTAGGAATTGCGCAGACCCAGCTGACAGTTTGTCTTTAGCTGGGAAATTGCGCAAAGCATGAGAGGCATCCAGATCCACTCAACCCAGGAATTGCGCAAAAGGATTCCTCATGTTGTTGTCTGATGCATATGCTGGAAAGTTTCCAAGTTCCCTCGAGAACTACGCAATCTTCCCATGCATTCATGGCAGCCCTTTCTCGAAAAAGTGAATTAAAGCAAAAAAAAAAAACACCGCTAAAAATTAGGGATCTATTTTTAGCACCGGGAGTTACATGCAAGATGATTTTAGAAACTTCCCACCACATGTCGCTTTTTCCTAGATTTGTGGCATGTGCGTCATAAACCCTAAATCTACCAAATCTATTTAAATGATGCCCTAGAGCTCATTATACGCATTCGACCTTGGAGCTTTGGCATTCCCAAGGCATCTAGGAACCTTAAGCACAAATTTTCCGGGTAAGTTTTTCTTTTCAAGTCTTTTGTTGCTTTTTCTGTCGCTTTTATTTCATTGGCTTGTGTGAGTGTTGTTTTTGATGTTTTATTAAATGTCCGTTGGCTTTTTATTTTGTTTTAACTTGTAGAAGTGTTGTTTCAAGTTTTGCATTGTCTTTTTTAAGCGTCGCATGCATAACATTGTTTTTTGCACTAACGGTCGCCGTTGCAGCGACCTTTTCCACCAACTTCGTTGTTCATCTATTTGATTGATTCTTGCATTGGTTTTGATTGCATGAATGATAATTCACTCCTATTTGCACCATCCTTGCTTTTGCTTTCAAGTCTACTCATTTTAAGTCGCCCTTGGGAAGATCTGGGTTGCCTTAGCTCGGATCTTGCTTTCCCCGGCATGCTCTGTGCATTCTTGAGCTCGAGGCTCTCCCTTGGCTCTAAGAATTACATAGAGGTTTCTTGTCACGAGCCTCCAGCTATGCTTTACGCAGTTCTAGGAGTCAAAGCATAGTATTTCCCACTGGGATTGCGCAATATGCAATCCCATCCAGCAGCCAAGCCGGATTGAACTGCACATTGTGCAGTTCCAGTCCATAGTCAACCCAGCTAGACTGCACTCTGCACAGTTTCATTTAGCAAAAAGTCTCATTGGCAGCTGGGACTATTCTAGCTGACAATATCGCATCCTAATTGAGAGTCGCTACTCCGTAATCTTGCCCAACAGTCACCCAACTTGTTGCATGATAGATCCTTGAAGTTCATTGTGTTTTTCTAAAATGACATTTTCTTGTTGTGAGTGTCCGCTCTGTATCCAGGTACATCAGTTGTTGAGAAGTCTCTCAACAATACAAGCGCCATGGTTTCCAAGAGAGATGGATCAAAGGACATTGTAGAGAGCAGCATCGGAGACGTGGTTGAACAAATGCCAATAAACTTGGCCATCTATGCAGACACGCAGTTGTTCTTAGAGAAGGACATGAAGATCACATGTCAAGAGATAAAACACATATTTGAAATCACTTTCAAGGAAGATATGAAAGATCGTCAAGTCTATGTCAACATTGATAAGTCAGGCTTGTATAGGGTTGCATGCAGGTACCTCGCCTTCCCATGCACAGATATCATTCACTGGGTTGTCTCACATATCGATCCCGAGACGATGACACTAAGCAGCACCAGTGGAAAACCACTTGCCACCTTGAGGATGGAAAACTACCATCTAATGTATCACTTGCCACAGTTGGTGAACTACATGGATGCACTGTTCTTCACTCCCAACAATAGTGTGAACTTAAAAGATATCTTGAAGCGTTGGGTAAAAGAGCCATCGAAGTTTAGGAAAACGCCCAACCAGGTTTACAAGACGAAGTCACTCAAGAAGGCCTACCAACTCTTGGTCATCTTTACATGTTGCTTGTATGGCCAAGAGAGCACAAAGACATTACCACAGAGTTGGGTTGTTATGTTAGATCAATTGGAAAATGAAGGAAGGCCTTTCAACTGGTCGGACATGTTGGCTTTTCAACTGAATGTGAATGTGTCAAATGCCCGTAATCCACCTAAGGATGGAAAAGAAAGATTATATATGTTTGCGTACCTACTTGACGCAATATATGCTCAACAGGAGTTCCCTGGCATGAGTTGGACATGGACACCATTAGAAGAAGTTGTGAATGTTTATTACAAGTTTCTCTCTAAGTGCAACTACTGAGGAGTCATGACGAGGTTTTCTGGCCACTTCATCACTTCATTGTACAAGATGACATTTGAACAAGACCCACCTTAGATGTCCTAGGAAGCGATGCAGACATTGCTCAATATTTCAGATTGTTTCACTCGGTCGCACCTTCATTAGAATGTTTGGCGCGGAGAAGCCTCCACATGAGCTACCGAGGTTTCCCACGGACAAGTTGGTCATGCAAGAGGTTGAATACCACATTTCCACAAGGTTTTTAGTAGCACTGCATAGGAGGAAGAAGGCATCATGGCCTACTCTTCCTTTGCGAATTGGGTTGTACGAGATCCGTACCTTGAAGATGCATATGTCAACACTAAAGACTTTAAGAAGTTTGTGTTCAACACCAAGAGCTTCAATTCGTATGATCCTCTCTGCATATGCAAGAACCATTTTATGAAGGTTTACTTCCCATGGGTCCACGCGGCATGTCATTTTCCAGAGGAAGATCCTTGGAGGTATTGCTATAACTTCTCTAGGCTTAATGAACCGGTCAACATGGTTGTAGAGCGGAAAGCGGCACTGCAAGCAGAAACACCACAGGAAGCAACAACAATAGCGGTAGTGAGTAGCGAACCGGTGCAAGAAGAAGGCAAGAGGAATATTGCCGAGAGCGCAGAGGCTAAGAAAAGCTACAAGTTCAAAGAAGATCCACTTGTTGAAAAAGTAGCTTTGGAGATAAAAGCAAAGAGGTGACAATGTGACAGGAGAGTAGCGTAGAGAAAGAGGGAGAAGCAAAGATTGGAAGAGACGGAAAGGATATTGCAAGAGACGGAGAAAAATTTGAAAGCAGAATAAGAGCTCAGGGGGAGAGAGAATGAAGAAAGGAAGAAATGGGAACAGGAAGAAGCAAAAGGCGCAATGATAGAAAAAAATACACAGATATAGGTTGAGATAGCAAAGTAGTCAGCAGATGATAAGCAGGGTGAGCAGGTGTAGTTTTATGAACTTGCTCATCAGGTTGAGTAGTTGGTTGAGGCAACATACACGGATATGGAACAAGATCTAGAGGACCAAGACATCAATCTCATGCTGAGGACATCTTAGGTCGTACCATAGTCTACACCACCTCCAAAACCAAAACCAATCCCCGAGTGAGCAAGGAGAAGTTGTTCTCCTTGATGATGATCTGGAGACAGATGTGTACAATTTGTCACTTGACGATACACAACAGAGGATTATACAGGAACGAAAAAAGCAAATCCCGGATGATCATACATCACCTATGCACACAGAGGAAAGGGTGATTGTAACATGTTAGAAGACATCCAATTTTCATGGCTAAGGATTTTAAGGCTTATGAAGAAGCCACGAGTTCCACGGTCAAGTTCTTGATAAAAGAGAATGATCGAATGGTGAAGGAATTATAAGAGGATAGGCAGAGAACAGAGTAGTCCACAGGATCCACCATGACAGAGATGAAGAAAGCATCAGTGGTGGAGATATCAACTTTAGAGGCCACCATGCGGACAATCTATAGCAGATTTGTCACCGTGCACAAAGACGTTGTTCATCTATACAGTTTTTAGGAACAGTGCGCGCAGATGGCCCAAACACTCAAAGACATTCACACTGGTATTGCGCACATGCAAGAATGGAAAATGAGGTACAAGGGAGCCCCACTTTACTTGCACAAGAAGATGAAGCCACAGGTTGAGTTAGGCAAAGAATAAATTTAGATGCAGATTCAGAATTATGAGTAGCTCCCTCTGCTCATCACTAGCATTGAGGCTTCCTATGCACGGTTTTTCAAGAGTTTGGATGTCATAGTGTGAACGCACAAGATCCCTTCCATTGGAACCCTCACCCAGACCATGAGGAAGATCCAAGTCATGCTAGATGTCACAAGTACATAGAGAAGTTGATGTGTATAGCCACTAGTGATGAGTTGCATCTCAACGCAAAGAACATGCAAAGGTACATCAGTGGTCCAGCCACACTCAGGGAAATGCTGCGCATGCTTCAAGATGAGCTGGATAAAGGTTTCAGAACCATATACATGGAAGCCATGGAGGCAAGGGTTCACTTCGACAAATATGCCATCAAACAATACGGGGACACAACAGAGCAGTACCAAGCTTGGTTTCAGTTTGTCACCAAAGATCACCGCAAGGAGGTTACCGAGTTGGTATTTCGCCAAGACCCCGAGTGATGTTGTTTGTGTTGTCAAGTTGACTCAAGCCTACTTTTGTCCCACATGGGTATATGTTAAAATTGTATTTTTGTAAACATGTTGTAAGTGGAATTCCAAGTGTCATTAGTGGAATGTTAATAGTCATTGTTGTAATGTGAAGAGTCATGAGGGCAGTCCAAGATTCAAAGGGGAATGTCAAGGGTCACCCCACCCTTTGCTATATATAGAACATGATAACTCATAGTACAGGCTTTTGGGAGCCAAGCTTTTGGCTAGGAATTGCTTCAAGAAGGCTTGGATAGAATTTTGATGAGCCTTGGCTTCTCCATAGTGCAGAGCGAGTACATCTCTTTGGAGGAGTAGACAGTGTTGACTGTAATGTTCCACTATTGGGGCTAGTGGCTGTCAATGGTGTATGTATGGATGGAAATTTCAATTAATAATATATAACAGAGGCAACACGTTTTCATGCATATGTTGTTATTGTATTTAGACTATTCTGGTTGCTTTAGCAATGTATGTTAATTAACTTACTAATTTGTGTATGGTTTGTTTATAACCTCTACACATTTTTATGACTTACATTATAGTTAATCCTCCAACATGTCTATCTCATGGACATGATTTTGAAGTGTCGAAGGATCTCCTTGATGACTTGTCACGTAACACATATGACGGTGAAGGTGGAGAAACTTTTGTTAGTCACGGTGTTTCCTTCATGGGTTTCTATGAAAGAAATGAAATCCATGAGGATCACATTGACTAATCATTGTTCGCATTTACATTCTGAGGGTATGCACTGCAATGGTATGCCACATTGCCCACAACCTCCATCCACTCTTACGATAAGATGATCGGAGATTTGGCCCATATTTTCTATCATTATGGTCGAGAAGCACTTAATAAAAAAATTCTGGAATTACGGAAAGCACCTGATGAATCCCCTTTACAATTTTGAAAATGCTTCTAAAATCTCGCTTTTCAAATCCCAAAAGATGAAATTAATTGGAAATTTCTCAATGAAATATTTTAGTATCTTCTTCACATATATTAAAATCCACATGTGTTAGAATCATTCGAACCCGTCCCAGCATATCTCGGTGTTAGGGCTGTTAAATATAAGATGGACAAGGTTGTTGTCACAAGTGACCCTCCATCTGCTTCTCATCAAACAACTCTAGCTTTGCAGTGTGAGGTGGGAGAAGCTGCGAACCTATCTGTTGAACTGTCACATCCTCCCACCCCACCTGCTCTGGATATCTACATAGATTTGTTTTGCAAGCTTGTTGGTTGTCACGTGAACTTCTTGTCTCAACCTCCGTCCTCTCGTTTTATTGATCCTTTGGATTTTACTGCATTGTGTTCTCCTGTTCTGGACTCCAGACTTGTTTTTCACGAGGATCAAGTTATGGATAGAGTTGGTGTTGAGCAGCCAACTTACGTTTTCATTTATGATGAGTATGTGTGGGAATTTGAGGAAGAACCTGCGGTGAAGGATGACCTCCTTCCGTCCACACCTCATCCGTTGTTTTGCTGACATTTTTTGTGATTCTTCCATTTTTTATTTGTCTTGTGAAAATCCATCCCCGAATTTTTTTACTTCCGATCATTCACAGAACACACTGAATGTCAGTCCGTCATTACATTGCAGAGAGGACACATCTTTCTTTCTGAATCCTCCCAATCTATCATCTTTTCTTTCTGGAAACTTAGAGGGTGAACATTCTTGTTTTTCATTAACCCCACTGTATCATTTGTCAGATCATGAGGATGCCAATGAACATATCGAATTTTCTAATCGTGGTTGGTGTGGTCTCTTTATTCATTCATTCAATCATGATGTTGATTCACTTGCTGCTGATCTTTCTAAGCCACTGATCTTTGATGATCTACCTGATGATGAAGTGTAAACCCATTAAGTTGTCGAGGCACTTCAACCCGAGCTGATGGTTATGTGAGGTCCTCGTTGTCTTGAGGTCAGTCCCGCTTCAGATTAGAAATTTGTTGAAACACCCCAGGCTCTTTATCACTCTCATGTTTGCATTGAAGATCAATCTAGTTTACATATTTCACATCCTCCACCACAATCACATGATCCCATATCTCATGCATTGGAGGAATCATACACAACAAGCACTCTTGCTAAACATAAGTTTTATTCCTTTTTCATGTTTGCTCGTTTGTCACGGTCAAAAGAGTGTACATCCTCATTATCTGCCCACAGTGTGTTGCAACACCATGGTATGTCCATAGAGTGTTTATCTTGCACTTTTACTCTTTTCTTTTCTCTAGACTCATTCAAACTTCGAGCATGTTGGTTTTCACTATCTTATCTTTCTTGTGTGCTGGTTTACTTGTGTATATTTCTTGGCAACCATGCCTTCATCAACATGGGTCAACCAATGCGGTGGTGTTTGCATTGAAAATATCACTTTACATTAGTAGGCCCATGCACTGTTTAGCTTAGGAGTAGGAGTAGAGTTTTCTCTCTTGTTTGCTTCGCTTTGCTTGCATGTTTTGATTTTCTTACTCGTTTTGATTTCGTATACTTTTGTCCTTTGCCTGTCTGATTTGTTTGTTTGTTATGCACCCCTAGGTTTAGCTTCACATGAAACTATGTTTGGATCTTGAGAAAAGCAAGGTGAAGTATAAGAGGACTTGTACAGCTACCAACAATTGGTTATCTATTGTCCTCTCTCTTTATGAAGAGCTTGTTGTCTTGATTCGATGATACCTTGATGGAAAATATGTTTTGTTCAGAGCGAGTCTTGGTGAAAACACAACGCTTGCAATTTTAACTAGTACCACCTATTCTAATCGGTTTTTCTATATTCGGTTAACCCTTGTATGCTCATTCAAGTAGAGTAAGGTGAGGAGGAAAACCTTAAAAATTATGTCAGAGGTATATATAACATACTTCTCTGAAGGGACAACCTATTTTTCTCTCAATAAGTCGGGATGCCTCTTCTGCCTCATAAAATAAATAAGTGCTTATGCACAGTTATTTGAAAAATGAAAAAATGAAATAAAATAAAATAAAGGTGAAAGAATGGAAAGGCTTCCTACACAGAGAGGTGATGCAAGTAACTCCGTCGAGTTACTGACCAGGCTCACTGGCAGCGGAGCGATGCTTGTGTTCTTGTGTGACTCCGCCAAGGAACTGTCCGGCCTACTGGCAGTGGAGGAACACCAGAGATGAAACTAAAAATCTGACAATTATATTACTTATGCATCAATATACCCCTCATCCCCAAAACAACTTAGTTGACTTGGCTTGGTATGTGTGCTGACCAATCAAGAGAATGGCAGGGACTATATCTTTAACTCAAGTTCGTGAGGAATCCTTGACAATCAAAGTATCAAACAATACTTCCGGAGGAGTTAGACTCGATTTTCACGAAACAAGGTCCATATAGAGAGTTGTAGTTCTACTAGTGTGTCACCAATGTTTTAGCAACTACAACCACCCTCTAAAATTTTTCCTTCGCTTTTTTTTGGAGCCTCCCTCCTCAACATCTTAGCAGCATGTCTTACACTGCTCAGGTACTTGTGTTTTATTTTAAGTTATCTTTCACTTTGCATCTTGTGTTTTCTAACTTGTCTTTCTGACCAACCATGAGCTAACCTCATTATTTGGTTCACATCTAGTTCTTATAATGTCTTGGCAAATTGCCCAATCCTAGAGGGAAACCATCCTTGCTCTCAGGAATTACGCAGAGCAACCCAACAATCATCACTGCTCTCCAGAAATGTGTAGAGCAATCTGAAAGACAACCTTGCTCAGAGAAATTATGCAAAACATCTAGACATTGGGCTTCAACTTAGGAATTGCGCAGACCCAGCTGACAACTTGTCTTCAACTGGGCAATTGCGTAAAGCATGAGAGGCATCCAAAGCCACTCAACCCAAGAATTACGCAGAATCATTCCTCATGTTGTATCTGATGCATATGCCGTCAAGTTGCCTGGTTCCCTCCAAAACTGTAGAATCTCCCCATGCATGCATGGCAACCCTTTCCCGCAAAAGAAAAAAAAAAGAAAAAAAGAAAAAAGGAATCTCTAAAAAATGGGGATCTATTTTTAGCATTAGGAGTTACATGCAAGATGATTTTAGAAACTCCCCGCTAAGTGTCGCTTTTTCCTATATTTGTGGCATGCGTGTCATAAAAACTAAATCTACCAAATATATTTAAACGATGCCCCAAGTCTCATTCTACACATTTGATCTTGGAGCTCTAGCATTCCCAAGGCATCTAGGAACCTTCAGCACAATCAGCACAACTTGTCCGGGTAACTTTTGCTTTTCAAGTCTTTCGCTGCTTTTTCTGTCGCTTTTATTTCCTTGGCTTGTGTGAGTGTTGCTTTTCATGTTTTATTGAATGACCATTGGAATTTTACTTTGTTTTAACTTGTAGAAGTGTTGTTTCAAGTTTTGCATTGTCTTTCTGAAGCATTGCATGCATAACACTATTTTTTCACAAATGGTCATCATTGTAGCGACCCTCTCCACCATCTTTGTTGTTCGACTGTTTGATTGATTCTTGCATTGGTTTTGATTGCATACATGATCATTCACTCCTATATGTACTATCATTTGCTTTCCCTTTCGAATCTACTCATTTTCAAGTCGCCCTTGGGTAGATCCGGGTTGCCTTAGCTCGAATCTTGTTTTCCCCGATGTGTCCTACACATTCCTAAGCTCAAGGCTCTGCCTTGGCTCCAGGAATTGTGCAGAGGCTACCTGTCACGGGCCTCTAGCTGTGCTTTGCGCAGTTCTAGGAGTCAGTGCCCAGTCTTGCCCACTAGGATTTCGTAATGCACAATCCCACCAGCAGTGAAGCCAGATTGAACTACACATTGCGCATTTCTAGTCCACAGTCAACCCAGCTGAACTGCGCTTTGCACAGTTCTAGTCAACAACAAGTTTCACTTGTAGCTAGGACTACACAATGCACAGTTCTAGCTAACAGTCTCCCGGCCTTGAGAGTCACTACTGCGCAATGTTGCCTAGCAATCACCCAACTTGTTGCATGATCGATCCTTGAAGTGCATTATGTTTTTTTTAACTGACATTTTATTTCCATGAGTGTCCGCTCTGTCTCCAAGTACATCAATTTTTGAGTAGTCTCTCAGTACTGTAACCATCATGACTTCCAAGAGAGCTAATTCAAAGGAAACTATAGAGAGCAGCACTGGAGACATGATTAAACAGGTGCCAATAAACTTTCCCATCTATGCAGAAACACATTTGTTTGTAGAGAATTACATGAAGATCACATGGCAAGAGATAAATGGCATATATGCAGGCACTTTCAAGGAAGATCTGGAAGATCGTCAAGTCTATGTAACAATTCATAAGTCAGGCTTGTATAGGGTTGCATGCAGGTACCCTGCCTTCCCATCCATGGATATCATTCACTGGGTTGTCTCACATACTAATCCCAAGACGATGACATTGAGCAACAATAATAGAAAACAAATTGCCACCTTCAGGACGGAAAACTGCCATCTGATGTATCACTTGCCGCAGCCGATGAACTACATGGATGCACTATTCTTCACTCCCAACAACAGTGTGAACTCAAGAGATACCTTGAAGTGTTGGGTAAAAGATTCATCGAAGTTTAGGAAAACACCCAACCAGGTCTACAAGATGAAGTCACTTAGGAAGGCCTACCAACTCCTGGTTGTCATTGCATGTCACTTATATGGCGAAGTGAGTACGGTGACCTTCTCGGAGAGTTGGGTTGTTATGTTAGATCAGTTGCAAAATGAAGGAAGGCCTTTCAACTAGTCGGACATGTTGGATCTTCGGTTGAAAGTGCATGTGTCAAATGCCCGTAATCTGCCTAAGGGTGGACAAGAAAGATTCTATATGTCTACATACCTGCTTGATGCAATCTATGCTCAATAGAAGTTCCCTGGCATGGGTTGGACATGGACACCATTAGAAGAAGCTGCAAATGTTTATTGGAAGTTTCTATCTAAGTGCAACTACCAAGGAGTCATGATGAGGCTATCTAACCACTTCATCGCCATGATGTACAAGATGATATTTGAATAGGACGCACCTTGCATGTCCCATGAAGTGATGCAGGCATTGCTCAATATTGAAGATTAGTATGCCTCACCAGTGGCACCTTCATCAGAATGATTGGCACGGAGGAGCCTCCGCATGAGCTACCGAGGTTTTCCATGGACAAGTTGGTTATGCAAGAGGTTGCATACCACATCTCTAGAGGGTCGTTAGCATCATTGCACAGGAGGAAGAAGGAACCATGGCCTACTCTTCCTTTGTGGATTGGGTTGTAGGATATCCGTACCTTGAAATATGCAGATGTCGATACCGAAGACTTGAATAAGTTTGGGTTCAGCACCAAGAGAATTAATCCATATGATCCTCACTGCATATACAAGAACCACTGTGTGAAGGTGTACTTCCCATGGGTCCACGAGGCATGTCATTGGCTAGAGGAATATCCTTGGAGGTATTTCTATAACTTCTCTAGGCTCAATGAACTAGTCTGAATGGTTGTAGAATGGAAAGTGGCACTGCATGCAACAACACCACAAGAAGAAACAATATTAGCAGTAGTGAGCAACAAACTGGTGCAAGATAAAGGCAAAGGGAAGATTACTAAGAGCACATAGGCTAAGCAAAGCTACAAGTTCAAAGAAGATCCACTTGATGAAAGAGTAGCTTTGGAGATAGAAGAAAAGAGGTGACAAGAGAGTAGCGCAGAGAAAGAGGGAGAAGGAAAGATTGGAAGAGATAGAAAGGAGATTGCAAGATACGGAGAAGAAGTAGAAAGTAGAACAAGAGGTCAGGAGGAGAGAGAATGAAGAAAGGAAGAAATAGGAATAGGAAGAAGGAAAAGGTGCACTAACAGAGAAAACTACACAGATACAGGTTGAGACAATAGAGCAACCAGTAGATGATGAACAGGGTGAGCAGGTGTAGGTTCAGGAATTTTCTCAGTAGGTTGAGCAGTTGGTTGAGGCAATAGACATGGAGACAAAACATGAGCTAGAGGACCAAGACATTGATCTCATGCTTAGGACATACGAGATTGTACTATAGTCTCTGCCACCTCCAGAACCACAACCAGTCCCGAGTGAGCAAGGAGAATTTGTTCTCCTTGATGATGATTCGAAGACAGATGTGTATAATCTAGCATTTGACGAGACACAACAGAGGATTGTACAGGCATGAAGAAAACAACTCCCGAATGATCATATATCACCTCCGCACACACAGGAAAGAGTGATTGTACCAGATGTTAGAAGACATCCGATTGCCATAGCCGAGGCTTCTAAGGTTTATGCAGAAGCCAAGAGTTCTACGGTCAAGTTCTTGATAGAAGAGAATGATCGAATGGCGAAGTACTTGCAAGAGGTTAGGCAGAGAACAAAGGAATCTACGGGATCCACCATGACAGAGATGAAGAAAGAAATAATGGAAAAGATACCAACTTTAGAGGTCACCATGCGGACAGTTTATAACAAAATTTTCACTGTGCACAAAGTGGTTGTCCATCTATACTGTTTTCAACAGCAGTGCACACAAATGGCCCAAACACTCAAAGACATTCAAACTGTTATTGTGCACATGCAAGAATGGACAATGAGGTACAAGGGAGCCCTGCTTTACTTGCGCAAAAAGAGGAAGCCACAAGCTAAGCTAGACAAAGCACAGATCAGATGAAGATCCGGAATTATGAGCAACTTCGTCCGCTCATCACTAGAATTGAGGCTTCCTATGCACGGTTGTTCAGGAGTTTGGATTTTATAGTGTGAATGCACAAGTTCCCTTCCATCATAACCTTCACCCAGGCCATGAGGAAGAACCAGGTAATGTTGGATGTCGAAAAGTACATAGAGCAGTTGATGCTGATAGCCACCAACGATGACTTGCAAATCAACGTAGAGAACATGCAAAGGTACTTCAGTGGTACAGCCACAATCAGGACAATGTTTCACATGCTTCAGGTTTCAAATCCATATACCCAGAAGCCATGGAGGAAAGGGTCTGCTTCGACAAAGATGCCATCAAATAATATGGGGCCACAATAGAGCAGTACTAAGCTTGGTATTAGTTCTTCACCAAAGACACTGCGAGGAGGTTACCGAGTTGGTCTTTCCCTAAGACTCCGAGTGATGTTGTTTGTCTTGTCAGGTTGACTCAAGCCTATTTTTGTCCCACATGGGTATATGTGGAAATTTTATTTTTGTGAACATGTTGTAAATGAAATTCAAAGTGTCATTAGTGGAATTTGAACAATCACTGTTGTAATGTGAAGAGTCATTAGGGTAGTCCAAGAGTCAAAGGGGAATGTCAAGGGTCACCCCACCCTTTGCTATATATAGAATCTCATAACTCATAGTACAACCTTTTGGGAGCCAAGATTTTGGCTAGGCATTGCTTAGAGAAGGCTTGGAGAGTATTGTGATGAGCCTTGGCTTCTTCACAGTGAAAAGCGAGTACGTCTCTTTGGAGGAGTAGGCGGTGTTGACTGTATGTTCCACTATTGGGGCTAGTGGTTGTCAATGGTGTATGTATGGATGGAACTTTCACTTAATAATATATAACATAGCCAACACTTTTTCATGCATATGTTGTTATAATAGTTGGACTATTCTGGTTGCTTGAGAAATGTATGTTAGTTAACTCACACATTTGTGTATGAACTATTTTGTATGCAATTGTATGAATCTTGTTGCATACATGTTTTTGGTTTAACTTGTCACTTTGGTTTGTGGACTATTCCACTTTCCATCTTGTAATGTCATTCAAATTGTGTGTTCCTTTTAGGCTGTGTACTATTACAAGCTTCTAAGGGACACACTTCCTTTTCCCCTTCGTGTGTTAGAACCCCCATGCATCTCACTTGACTCGCTGCAAGGTCACACACTTTCTTTCGACAAAGATATCACACTTACCTCTGCGCGCTATCGCAGTCAAGGAATTACTTTACTACCCACTGTTTGGATTCCTACTCCAAACAGTCTGAGGTCTAGTTGGGACTTCTTACCAGGGAGATCCCCTGACATGTTGGTGAGTCCAGCACCATCAACATTTATGGCGCTAGAAGGAGGGCCAGATGACAAGTTGAGTCCTCAAAGTCTATTTTGAATCTCTGCACATTTTTCATGACTTACATTACAGTTAATCCTCCGACATGTCTATCTCTTGGACGTGATTTTGAAGTGTTGGAGGGTCTCCTTGATGACTTATCACATAACACATATGATGGTGAAGGCGTAGTAGCTTTTCTTAGCAATGGTGTTTCCTTCATGGGTTTCTGTGAAAGAAATGAAATCCATGAGGATCACATTGCTTTCTCGTTGTTCGCATTCATGTTTCGAGGACACACACTATAATGGTGTGTCACATTGCCTGCTCGTTGTTCACATTCATGTTCTGAGGACACACATTGCAATGGCGTGTCACATTGCCTATAACCTCCATCCACTCTTATGATCAGATGATCAGAGAGTTGTCCCGTACTTTCTATCATTATGATTGAGAAACGCTCAATAAAAAAATTCTGGAATCACAGAAAGCACCTAATGAATCCCTTTTACAATTTTGGAAATGCTTCCAAAATATCGCTTTTCAAATCCCGGAAGATGAAATTGATTGGAAATTTCTCAATGAAATATTTAAGTATCTTCTTCACATATTTGCAAATCCACATGTATTAGAATCATTCTAACCCCTCCTAGCATACCTTGGTGTTATAGATGCTAAATCTAAGACGAACAAGGTTGCTTTCACAGGTGACCCTCCATTTGCTTCTCATCAAACATATCTATCTCCACAGTGTGAGGTGGGAGAAGTTGTGAACCCATCTGTTGAATAGTCACATCCTCACACCCCACCTGCTTTGGATATCTGAGGAGATTTTCTTGCAAGCCTGTTAGTTGTCACGTGTACTTGTTCTCAACCTCCATCCTATCATTCTGTTGATCCTCCAGATTGTACTGCATTCTGTTCTCCTGTTATGGACTCTACACTTGTTGTTCACAAGGATCAAGTTGCCGACAAAGTTGGTGTTGAGAAGCCAACCCCCATTGTCATTTATGTTGAGTATGTATGGGAATCTGAAGAAGAACATGCGATGAAGGATGACCTCCTTCCGTCTACACCTCATCTGTTGGTTCCTGACATTTTTTGTGATTGTAGAGTTGAGGCTTCTGTGATCCATAACAAGTTTATGATAGATTTTTCGGCGAAAATCACATGAGAAACCATTTGTTGACGCGTTTCGAACCAACCAGTGTGGTTCATTGTCAGGACAAGTTGAAGAACAGATCCAGCTTAGCCTGTTTAAATAGCTAGAGCAGAGACACCAGCGGTTACCTGGGCAAAAAGTTGACTCAAGGAGCAAGGTCAAATTTAGTTATATTAGGTATAAAATAAATAAATAAATATCTAAATATATAAATAATAAATAAAACAAAAATAAATAAATATATATAAATTTATATAAATATATAAATTTAGTTATATTAGGTGTAAGATAAATAAATAAATATATAAATATATAAATGAAGAATTGTAAAAAATAATAAATTATTTATTTATTAAATAAATATATAAATATTTAAATGAAGAATTATAAAATAATAATAAATAAATAAATGAATATATAAATAAATAGATGAAAAAATATAAATTAATAAAAATAATAGTAAAAATAAATTATTTATTTAATTTATATAAATGAAAAAATAAAAATAAATGGTATCATTAGTAAGGTAAATAAATATATATAAATTCATATATAAATATATAAATTTAGTTATATTAGGTGTAAGATAAATAAATTATAAAATAATAATAAATTATTTATTTATTAAATAAATATATAAATATGAAGAATTATAACATAATAAATTATTTATTTATTTATTAAATAAATGAATAAATATATAAATAAATGAAAGAATATAATAGTAAATAAATTATTTATTTAATTTATATAAATGAAAAAATAGAAATGGTATCATTAGTAAGGTAAAACTAAAGGGAAGTAGTTACGCAACGGTTGTAATATATAAATATGTAAACAAATTAATGGGTTAATTAGTTAGAATTAATAAATAAATTAGAACAGTAGAATAAATAAATTAAATAATCCAATAAATAAATAGAAAGAGGAAATAAGGATTAGAAAATAAAATAAAATAATTATAGTTAGTTATAGGTATTAAAAACTAAAAGGAAAGTGGATAAAAATACATAAAATTTAAATTAATTAATAAAATAAAATAAAAATGTAAGAATAATTAAAATTGATATTATTAGTTAAAAATATTAAAAGTAATAACAGACCTTTCCTTATACTAAACATATAAAAGGGTTAATGATATGAAAGAATGTTGGAAATAATAAATAAATAAAATAATAACCATAATAATAACAGAATACATAATAATAATAATAATAATAATTAAAAGGATTAAGTTATAGAAAATAAATAAATAAATAATAATTAAAATAAATAAATAAATAATAATAACAAGAAAAACGATTACTAAATAATAGTATTTCATAAACGTTTATTATATTGCTACATAATAGTGTTTAGTAATAGTTTATAAATAAATAAATAAATAATAATTAAAAATATAATAAATAATAATTAAGTTCTTAAATAAATAAATACTAATAATATAAATAAATAAATAAATAATAAAATAAATAAATAAAATAAGAGACAAGAAAAACGATTACTAGTTTATTATTTGTATTAATAATAGTAACTGTATAATAAATAAAGTAATAGTTTAATGCATTCTTATTTGTATAATTAATAGTAATTGTTTAATAAATAATAGTAAATAAATAATACTAATAATAAAAATATAAATAATAATAAGAGATAGGAAAAACGACAAAGAAGAAAGCGCTGGGACCCAGCACCTACTGATTTTCCAGCCATCATCTCTATTGAGATTGTTGGGTATCTTTTCAATCTCAATAGCTTCCCTAAATTTCCGATGATGGAAATGCAAAACCTTAGCGATAACACTAGCTTCCTCAATGCAAACATGATGATTGGTTTTTTTCTACATGTTCAGCTAAAGCGGAAGACTTAGCTCTCCTATGCTTAAGGTCAGCAGCGTGCTCACTAATCCTCTGATTAATCGAGCGACCGGTTTCACCAAAATAAGGGGTCCCACAGGAGCAGGGGATCATATAAACCCCTTTCATATCTTTGGGGTCAATAGGATCCTTAACTGATCTGAGGGACGAACGAATGGTGCTAAGGGGCCTAAAGGTCACGGGGACACTGTGCATCCTGAGAATCCTTGCAACCTTATCAGTGGTCCCTTGAACGTAAGGAAGATGAACACTTGGAATCCGTTCCTTCGGTTCCTTTTTTGTCAGAGAATTCTTGGTGGCTTTTCGGAAAGCCTTCTGACCCAAGTATGTACTATAACCATTCTCAACAAAGACATCAAGGAGATGGGATTTTTCTTTCTCAAAACTCTTATTATCCGAGATCCTTAGGGCCCGAGTAGCAAGGGTATTGAGAACACCCATCTTTTGAGCTGGGAAATGGTGAGAACTGGCATGGAGTGTTGGCATTATGTTTCAGGAATGGCTATATATGTTACAGATGTTGTACTTGATGGCAACTTCCATGGCAAGGCTCTCTTTTTATTGAAAATAAAGAAGGACACAGGAAATCAGTTCAGAAGATGCGTACCCGCAGGTACACCATGCAGAAGCCGCGTCCAGAGACGCAGGCCAGCCGTTCAGGAGGTGCGTCCACCCAGTGCACACATTTTAAGGCAGAGAAAAGCACACGTGGGGGTTTCTTGTGTTTTACTCTTGGTATCTAGCCGACGGTATTGTGTTACTATGGTGTCGACTCGTGGTATTGTTCCATGATTTGAGGAGGAGCTTGCCTATATAAAGCAAAGGAGATCATTTGGTTTGCATTATGTCTTTGGTTGAATATCTTATAAGGCTAGATCTGGTCTAGATCTAAAAAGGCGAATCTTCTGAAAGACTGAGATCTCTTTGGCGCATGATCAGATCTGTAGATCTGACTGTTTGGGTTACTCTTGAAGTCTTGAAATCATCTATGCCCGGAGGTACGCAGGTGCAGTAAGGGTTCAGGTGCGCCGGGACGCAGGCGCAGAAGGGTTCAGGTGTGCCGGGACGCAGGCGCAGAAGGGTTCAGGTGCGTCCGGGACGCAGTGCAGTAACAGGAGGTCTGCGTGGGGACGCAGAGCGACTAAGGTTCAGGTGCGTCCCTGGAGCAAAAGGACGTGGCGCGATAGCATTTCTGGGTGCGTCTCTGCAGCAAAGTACGCGGCGTGATAGTGTTTTTGGGTGCGTCCCTGCAGCAACAGGACGCAGTGCAGTTAGAGGAACAGTGCGTGGGCACGCAGCGGAGCAGAAGGATCTCTGCGTGTGGATGCAGGGGAGCAGAAGGTTAACTGCGTCTAGTCGCAGGCCACAAAAGGGAAAACTGCGTCTCTGTCTTAAGATGTTCTGTCGATTGAATTTCTCTGTTGATAAGGTGTTTTGGGTTAGTTCTGTTATTACTGATCTGATAACTGTAGTGGACTGTAACTGTTATGTACTTGATGATCATTAGATGCTTTATGAAAAGAAGTAAGGGGTTGTAGCTCCCTTTCAGGAGAAGACTGGAAAACGAGAGAGAGAGTTGTAGCTCTCTGCAGGTTGCAGCCTGCGTACTGGTAAAGGACTGCACCAGTACAAAATCATTGTAAAAGGAGTTTCTAATTTGAAAGAAGATAGAGACATATTGCAGCAGGTGGTTTTCACCCACATTGGGTTTCCACCTTACATCCTGTGTTCTTTGGTGTGACTATCTGTTTTCTTTGTTCATGCTCATTATTTTATGGTACTGACATGCAAAAATAATTCAAAGATCAAATAAGGAAGATTTATTAAATTGCTAGATAATACTGATTCACCCCCCCTCTCAGTATTATTTCCAACAATTGGTATCAGAGCAGGTCCTTCAGAGAAGCTTGATCGCTTGAAGGTAGATCGTTCATCATGAGCAACTATGAGAGAGAAGCATCAATCAGGCCACCGGTTTTTGATGGGACAAACTTCAATTATTGGAAGGTAAGAGTTACTGCATATCTTCAATCTCTTGGTACAGAAGTTTGGGACATTGTAGAAACAGGCTACGCTTTTCCTTCAGCTACTCCTACAGATCCAGCAGAGAAAAAGAAGTATGAAACAAATGCAAAAGCAGTCAGTACTCTGTTAGGATGTATATCCCAAACGGAATTCATGAAGGTAATGCACTACAAATCCGCAAAAGAGATATGGGACAAAATTGTCACAAGCTATGAAGGAGATGAACAGGTAAAGCGTGCTAAACTTGAAACTCTCAGGATTCAGTATGAGACTCTCAAGATGTATAATGATGAAAGTGTGGCTAACTATTTTCTTTGGGTAGATGAGATTGTTAATTGTATGAAAAATTTGGGTGAAGAAATAAGAGAGGCTATAGTGGTTGAAAAGGTTCTAAGATCATTGTCCCCCAAGTTTGAATCTAAAGTATCTGCTATAGAAGAAAAGGAAAATCTACGAAATCTCACTATGTCTCAGCTACATGGAATTCTAACTGCTTATGAAATGAGAAAGGGAGGTCCATCAGACAGAAGAGAAGCTGCTTTCAAGGCATCAGGTAAAGAAGATTATTATGGAGCAAGCCACGTCCCAGAAGAAGAGGAAGAAGAATCAAATTTTGTCAGAAATCTTCAAAGAGGCTCTGGAAGGTTCAGAGGTAAGTTACCTTTTAAATGCTTTGCTTGTGGAAGAGTAGGTCATTATGCTGCAAAATGTCCTTATAAGGATAAAGGAAAGGAACCTGCTAGATGGAACAAGAAACAAAGTGCAAATAAGAAAAGCTACTACACCCATGAAGATAGTGATGATCTATCAAATAGTGATGAAGATGAACAAGGTAATGAATATAAGTTGTTAATGGCATTTGAAGATGATGATTATATGGATGCTGTAGATGTGGATAACCTTTATGATGAAATTACTAGACTCAAGAGATGTATAGAAGAAAAGAACATGATCATTGATAATCTACAATTTCAAATTGATGAAAAGGAAAAACATCTTGAAAAATTAGAAGGTGAAATTGTTGGTCTTAGAAAAGAGATTGAGAAAACAAAAGCTATTAATCTCAAGTTTGTCAAAGGATCTGAAACTTTGGATGAGATTATCAATGTGCAGCGATCTCCTCTAAACAAGACAGGTCTTGGCTATAATGGAGAAACTTCTCAAGCATCCACCTCAAAAAGTTATCTTGATGCAGCAAGAAGGAATGAGCAAAAGCAAAATGAAGATCATCAGGTAAAGCAGGGACGAATTACAAAAAGAAACTATCAGGGGCAATCCATCTTAAAGGAGAACAAAAGCTACAACCAGCCACAGGTAAAATCTTCTCAATTTGGTTCAAGAATGGATGACAATAGAAGTTACAATCATTTGGCCGGTAGATTTGATAACCGCAGAAGTTTCTTCAATGGACAATGCTTTTCTTGCCATAACTTTGGTCACAAAGCAGCTCAATGTGTTGCATATAAAACAATCATGACTAGAGAAGCTCAAAAACAAAGAAGTATGACAGGGATTACAAAAAGGACCTATAACAACTTTTCGGTTCTTGAAAATGAAGTTGAATGTTCTATTTGCAATAACTTTGGTCATGAAGATTCTGAATGCAGGAGCAGGTTCCAGCAGAAAAAGGAACAAGCCTCAAGCACCAAAACATGGAGAATAAAGGAACCTCAAACAGAAAGATGTGGGATAGCATTTTATGCAGAGGGACAGGAAAATCTATGGTACATTGACAGTGGATGTTCGAAGCATATGACAGGTGATAAAGAAAAACTTGAATCTTATTCTGCTCTAGAAAAGGGAAAGAAAGTCTCTTTTGGAAATGATACTCCTGCAACTATAAAAGGAAAAGGAATTGCTCAGTTAAAAGAAAAGGTCAAGGCTGGAAATGTTTTGTATGTTGATGGATTGAAGCATAATCTTCTAAGTGTCAGTCAGATGTGTGATCAAAGAACCGAGGTTATATTCAAATCGAATGGATGTCTTGTTCGTGATCTTGATACAGGTAAAACAGTGCTCAAAGGCAAAAGAACTCCAAATAATCTGTACATATTTGAAGAAGGACAACAACAATGCTATCTGAGCAAGGATGAAGAGCACTGGTTATGGCATCGAAGGTTGGGACATCTAAGCTTCTCACAAATAAGGAAAGCATGCAAATATCAGGCAGTTCGCGATCTTCCAGATATCAAAATTCCTGACAACACCATATGCAAATCATGTCAGTTTGGAAAACAAACCAGAACTAACTTTCCAGAGAAACAAGGATCAGCTAGCATGCCTCTTGAGCTAGTACATACAGATACATGTGGTCCATTCAGGAAAAGAACACCTAGAGGAGAGGAATACTTGATATTATTTATTGACGATTTCTCCAGGTTTGTCTGGTTAGGACTTATGAAGCACAAAGATGAAGCATTCGAAAAATTCAAATCCTTCAAAGCCTTGGTTGAAAATGAATCAGGTCACAAAATTAAGTGCCTCAGATCCGACAGAGGTGGGGAATTTACTTCAAATGAATTTTTCGATTTCTGTGATGAACATGGGATAAAGAGAGAATTCTCTACAGCTAGAACTCCTCAGCAAAATGGAGTTGTTGAAAGAATGAACAGAACAATCCAACAAATGGCTCGTGCTATGCTTGATGAATCAGGAACTCCCGCAACTTTCTGGGGTGAAGCTGCACATGCTGCGGTTGTTATTCTCAACAAAACAAATGTCCGGGTGAACAGCACTCAAACTCCTCATGAGCTTTGGAGTGGCAGAACTCCTTCGGTAAAGCACTTCAAAATCTTTGGGAGCAAATGCTATATCAAGAATACTGATGAGCAGCTTGGCAAACTTGAACCTAGGGCAGATGAAGGCATTCTTCTTGGTTACTCTCCATATAGCAAAGCATACAAGTGCTACAATAAAAGACTTGGCAGAGTTGTTGACAGCATTGATGTAATAGTTGATGAGAAGGGATACATTCCTAGGCAAGTCCATCATGAAGACATCGAAGAAGATGAAGGCTACCCTCAAAGACAGAATGATGAAGAAGAAGAACCTCAAGAAGAGCCAGAGGAGCAAACAAGAATAGAAGAAAAGACTCCATCCAGATATGTTCAGAAGAATCATCCAGAATCTTAGATTGTGGGGCAGAAAGAAGCAGGTGTACAAACAAGAAGAACAGTTGCAGAAGCCTCAAGCTATTTGGCATTACTCTCCTCTACTGAACCACAAAATGTGAAAGAAGCATGCAAAGATGAATGTTGGGTGAAAGCAATGGATGAAGAACTTGAGCAAATCGAAAAGAACAACACTTGGGAGCTGGTTCCTAGACCAAAGGATAAGAATGTTATCGGAACAAAATGGGTCTTCAAAAATAAATTGAATGAAAATGGAGAAGTAATTAGAAACAAAGCCAGACTTGTTTGTAAAGGGTATGCGCAGCAAGAAGGAATAGACTTTGAAGAAACCTTTGCTCCTGTTGCAAGACTTGAGGCCATCTGAATGTTCCTTGCTCTCTCAAGTTTTCAAAACTTCAAAGTATTTCAAATGGACGTGAAATCAGCCTTTCTGAATGGAGACTTGGAAGAAGAAGTGTACATTGAACAGCCAGATGGGTTCATTCTTGGAAATGATCCAAATCTTGTATGCAGATTGAAAAAGGTTCTCTATGGTCTCAAACAAGCTCCAAGGGCTTGGTACTACCGTTTGGACAAATATCTTCATCAACAAGGTTTTTCAAAAGGTTCAGCAGATAGCAATCTTTATATAAAAGCTGAAAATGACAAATTGCTAATACTTGTTGTGTATGTAGATGACATTATTTTTGGCAGCAATGAAGAAGCTATGAGTCAAAGCTTTGCCTCGGTCATGCAGAAAGAATTTGAAATGTCCTTGCTAGGAGAACTGACATATTTCCTTGGTTTGCAAATCCAACAAAAAGAAGGAGGAATCTTTTTATCTCAAACCAAGTATCTCAAACAGATTTTGAAGAAATATGGCATGGAAGATGCAAAACCAGTATGTACACCCATGGTCACAGGATGTAGTCTCAGTGCAAATGATGAATCTGCAGCAGTACATCAACCAACCTACAGATCTATGATTGGAAGTTTACTATATTTGACAGGTACCCGACCGGACATCATGCATGCAGTTGGAATAGTTGGAAGATTTCAGGCAAATCCGAAGGAGACTCATCTTCAGGCAGTGAAGAGAATTTTCAAATATCTTCAAGGGACTCAAAATTATGGCTTATGGTATCCTAGAGATACGGATCTTACACTTCATGCTTATACAGATGCAGATTGGGCCGGAAGCGTGGATGACAAGAAGAGCACAAGTGGTGGTGCGTTCTTTATGGGTTTCAGACTGGTATCTTGGTTCAGCAAGAAACAAAGTTCAATTGCCTTGTCTACAGCTGAAGCGGAATATGTTGCTGCTGCATCTTGTTGCACTCAACTTCTTTGGATGATGCAGACTTTGCAGGATTTTCAAATCACTTGTACACCACCTATCCCCATCTTATGTGATAACACAAGTGCAATCAGCATCTCAAATAATCCGGTTATGCATTCAAAAACCAAGCACATACCAATCAAGTATCATTTTCTCCGGGAACAAGTGCTTGAACAGAAGGTCAAGTTGGAGTATGTTCCTTCTAAGGAACAAGTTGCTGATATTCTCACCAAACCATTGCCCAGGGACACTTTTGAATACCTCAGGCAAAAGCTGGGGGTTGTTGATGCATCATCTTATTGTTGAATCTTTTCTGATTGATGGTACAGGTTCAGGGGGAGCATATAATGCATTGTTGGCATAATGGAGGATGGTCAGAAGGAGATCTTGGAAATAGCTGCAATATGTCTCTATCTCTTTCATGGTGGATTATGGTTCTGTGTTGCAGATCTGGTTCCTTTTTCAGGGGGAGCATGAGCTTAGGGGGAGCATACCCCTTTGCCCTTGATGTCAAAGGGGGAGAATGAAGCAAAGTTTGTGAGGTTGCCATCAAGTCCAAAGGGGGAGATTGTTGGCATTATGTTTCAGGAATGGCTATATATGTTACAGATGTTGTACTTGATGGCAACTCCCATGGCAAGGCTCTCTTTTTATTGAAAATAAAGAAGGACGCAGGAAATCAGTTCAGAAGATGCGTACCCGCAGGTACACCATGCAGAAGCCGCGTCCAGAGACGCAGGCCAGCCGTTCAGGAGGTGCGTCCACCCAGTGCACACATTTTAAGGCAGAGAAAAGCACACGTGGGGGTTTCTTGTGTTTTACTCTTGGTATCTAGCCGACGGTATTGTGTTACTATGGTGTCGGCTCGTGGTATTGTTCCATGATTTGAGGAGGAGCTTGCCTATATAAAGCAAAGGAGATCATTTGGTTTGTAGTATGTCTTTGGTTGAATATCTTATAAGGCTAGATCTGGTCTAGATCTAAAAAGGCGAATCTTCTGAAAGACTGAGATCTCTTTGGCGCATGATCAGATCTGTAGATCTGACTGTTTGGGTTACTCTTGAAGTCTTGAAATCATCTATGCCCGGAGGTACGCAGGTGCAGTAAGGGTTCAGGTGCGCTGGGACGCAGGCGCAGAAGGGTTCAGGTGCGCCGGGACGCAGGCGCAGAAGGGTTCAGGTGCGTCCGGGACGCAGTGCAGTAACAGGAGGTCTGCGTGGGGACGCAGAGCGACTAAGGTTCAGGTGCGTCCCTGGAGCAAAAGGACGCGGTGCGATAGCATTTCTGGGTGCGTCTCTGCAGCAAAGTATGCGGCATGATAGTGTTTCTGGGTGCGTCCCTGCAGCAACAGGACGCAGTGCAGTTCAAGGAACAGTGCGTGGGCACACAGCGCAGCAGAAGGATCTCTGCGTGTGGACGCAGGGGAGCAGAAGGTTAACTGCGTCTAGTCGCAGGCCACAGAAGGGAAAACTGCGTCTCTGTCTTAAGATGTTCTGTTGATTGAATTTCTCTGTTGATAAGGTGTTCTGGGTTAGTTCTGTTATTACTGATCTGATAACTGTAGTGGACTGTAACTGTTATGTACTTGATGATCATTAGATGCTTTATGAAAAGAAGTAAGGGGTTGTAGCTCCTTTTCAGGAGAAGACTGGAAAACGAGAGAGAGAGTTGTAGCTCTCTGCAGGTTGCAGCCTGCGTACTGGTAAAGGACTGCACCAGTACAAAATCATTGTAAAAGGAGTTTCTAATTTGAAAGAAGATAGAGACATATTGCAGCAGGTGGTTTTCACCCACATTGGGTTTCCACCTTACATCCTGTGTTCTTTGGTGTGACTATCTGTTTTCTTTGTTCATGCTCATTATTTTATGGTACTGACATGCAAAAATAATTCAAAGATCAAATAAGGAAGATTTATTAAATTGCTAGATAATACTGATTCACCCCCCCTCTCAGTATTATTTCCAACAATTGGTATCAGAGCAGGTCCTTCAGAGAAGCTTGATCGCTTGAAGGTAGATCGTTCATCATGAGCAACTATGAGAGAGAAGCATCAATCAGGCCACCGGTTTTTGATGGGACAAACTTCAATTATTGGAAGGTAAGAGTTACTGCATATCTTCAATCTCTTGGTACAGAAGTTTGGGACATTGTAGAAACAGGCTATGCTTTTCCTTCAGCTACTCCTACAGATCCAGCAGAGAAAAAGAAGTATGAAACAAATGCAAAAGCAGTCAGTACTCTGTTAGGATGTATATCCCAAATGGAATTCATGAAGGTAATGCACTACAAATCCGCAAAAGAGATATGGGACAAAATTGTCACAAGCTATGAAGGAGATGAACAGGTAAAGCGTGCTAAACTTCAAACTCTCAGGATTCAGTATGAGACTCTCAAGATGTATAATGATGAAAGTGTGGCTAACTATTTTCTTCGGGTAGATGAGATTGTTAATTGTATGAAAAATTTGGGTGAAGAAATAAGAGAGGCTATAGTGGTTGAAAAGGTTCTAAGATCATTGTCCCCCAAGTTTGAATCTAAAGTATCTGCTATAGAAGAAAAGGAAAATCTACGAATTCTCACTATGTCTCAGCTACATGGAATTCTAACTGCTTATGAAATGAGAAAGGGAGGTCCATCAGACAGAAGAGAAGCTGCTTTCAAGGCATCAGGTAAAGAAGATTATTATGGAGCAAGCCACGTCCCAGAAGAAGAGGAAGAAGAATCAAATTTTGTTAGAAATCTTCAAAGAGGCTCTGGAAGGTTCAGAGGTAAGTTACCTTTTAAATGCTTTGCTTGTGGAAGAGTAGGTCATTATGCTGCAAAATGTCCTTATAAGGATAAAGGAAAGGAACCTGCTAGATGGAACAAGAAACAAAGTGCAAATAAGAAAAGCTACTACACCCATGAAGATAGTGATGATCTATCAAACAGTGATGAAGATGAACAAGGTAATGAATATAAGTTGTTAATGGCATTTGAAGATGATGATTATATGGATGCTGTAGATGTGGATAACCTTTATGATGAAATTACTAGACTCAAGAGATGTATAGAAGAAAAGAACATGATCATTGATACTCTACAATTTCAAATTGATGAAAAGGAAAAACATCTTGAAAAATTAGAAGGTGAAATTGTTGGTCTTAGAAAAGAGATTGAGAAAACAAAAGCTATTAATCTCAAGTTTGTCAAAGGATCTGAAACTTTGGATGAGATTATCAATGTGCAGCGATCTCCTCTAAACAAGACAGGTCTGGGCTATAATGGAGAAACTTCTCAAGCATCCACCTCAAAAAGTTATCTTGATGCAGCAAGAAGGAATGAGCAAAAGAAAAATGAAGATCATCAGGTAAAGCAGGGACGAATTACAAAAAGAAACTATCAGGGGCAATCCATCTTAAGGGAGAACAAAAGCTACAACCAGCCACAGGTAAAATCTTCTCAATTTGGTTCAAGAATGGATGACAATAGAAGTTACAATCATTTGGCCGGTAGATTTGATAACCGCAGAAGTTTCTTCAATGGACAATGCTTTTCTTGCCATAACTTTGGTCACAAAGCAGCTCAATGTGTTGCATATAAAACAATCATGACTAGAGAAGCTCAAAAACAAAGAAGTATGACAGGGATTACAAAAAGGACCTATAACAACTTTTCGATTCTTGAAAATGAAGTTGAATGTTCTATTTGAAATAACTTTGGTCATGAAGATTCTGAATGCAGGAGCAGGTTCCAGCAGAAAAAGGAACAAGCCTCAAGCACCAAAACATGGAGAATAAAGGAACCTCAAACAGAAAGATGTGGGATAGCATTTTATGCAGAGGGACAGGAAAATCTATGGTACATTGACAATGGATGTTCGAAGCATATGACAGGTGATAAAGAAAAACTTGAATCTTATTCTGCTCTAGAAAAGGGAAAGAAAGTCTCTTTTGGAAATGATACTCCTGCAACTATAAAAGGAAAAGGCATTGCTCAGTTAAAAGAAAAGGTCAAGGCTGGAAATGTTTTGTATGTTGATGGATTGAAGCATAATCTTCTAAGTGTCAGTCATATGTGTGATCAAAGAACCAAGGTTATATTCAGATCGAATGGATGTCTTGTTCGTGATCTTGATACAGGCAAAACAGTGCTCAAAGGCAAAAGAACTCCAAATAATCTGTACATATTTGAATAAGGACAACAACAATGCTATCTGAGCAAGGATGAAGAGCACTGGTTATGGCATCGAAGGTTGGGACATCTAAGCTTCTCACAAATAAGGAAAGCATGCAAATATCAGGCAGTTCGCGATCTTCCAGATATCAAAATTCCTGACAACACCATATGCAAATCATGGATCTCAAGATTCCTTTATTCCTTCATTCGATCACGATGTTGATTCACTTGCTGTTGATCTTTCTAATCCATCAATATTTGATGATATACATGATGATGAAGTGGAAACCCCTCAAGATTTCGAGGCACTTCAGCCTGAGCTGATGGTTATGTCAGGTCCTCGCTGTCTTGATGTCAGTCCCACTTCATATTAGAAATTTGTTGAAACACCTTGGGCTCCTCATCACTCTCCTGTTTGCATTGAACATCAATCTAGTTTACAGATTTCACATCCTCCACCACAATCACATCATCCCATCGCTCATGCATTAGAGGAATCATACACAATGAGCACTCTTGTTAAACATAAGTTTTCTTCCTTTTTCATGTTTGCTCGTTTGTCAAGGGAAAAAGAGTGTACATGCTCATTGTCTGCGCACAGTGTATTGCAACACCATGGTATGTCCACAAAGTATTTGTCTTGCGCTTTTACTCTTTTCTTTTCTGTGAACACATTCAAACTTCGAGTGTGTTGGTTTTCACTGTCTTATCTTTCTTGATGCTTTACTTGTATATCTTTCTTGGCAACCATGCCTTCACCAACATGGGTCAACCAATGCGTTGGTGGCTGCATTGGAAATATAACTTTACGTGAGTAGGCCCCTGCACTATTTAGCGTAGGAGTAGGAGTAGTGTTTCTCTCCTGTTTGATTTTATTTTCCTGCATGTTTTTCTTTGCTTAATCGTTTTTCTTTTGTTTACTTTTGTCCTTTGCTTATTTGTTTTGTTTGTTTTTTATGCACCCGTAGGTTTAGTTTCAGATGGAACCGTGTTTGGCTCTTGAGACAATCAAGGTGAAGTATAAGAGGACTTGTACAACTACCAACAATTGGTTATCTATTGTCCTATCTCTTTCTGAAGATCTTGTCGTCTTCAGTCGATGATACCCTGATGGAAAATACGTTCTGTTCAAAGCGAGTCTTGGTGAAAACATAACACTTGCACTTTTAACTAGTACCGCCTACTCTAATCGGTTTTTCTATATTCGGTTAACCCTTGTCAGCTCAGTCAAGTAGAGTAAGGTGAGGGGGGAAACCTTAACAAGTATGTTAGAGGTATATATAACATACTTCTCTGAAGGGACAACCTCTTTTGCTCTCAATAATTTAGGATCCCTCTTCCACCTCATAAAATAAATAAGTGCCTATGCACAATTCTTTGAAAAATGAAAAAATGAAAAAAAAAAAATAAAAATAAAATAAAGGTGAAAGAAGAAAATGATTCTTGCACAGAGAGGTGATGCAAGTAACTCTATTGGGGTACTGACCTGGTTCACTGGCAGCAGAGCGATGCTTGTGTTCCTATGTGACTCCATCGAGGCACTGTCTAGGCCTGTTGGTAGCGGAGAACACCAGAGATGAAACTAACACTCTAACAATTATATTACTTATGAATCAATATACCCCTCATCCCCTATCAAAACAACTTATTTGACTTGGCTTGGTATTTGTGTTGACAGATCAAGAGAATGGCAGTGACTATATCTTTAACTCAAGCTAGTGAGGAAGCCCTAACGATCAAAGAATCAAACAATAGTTTCGGAGGAGTTAGACTCGCTTTTCACGAAACAAGGTCCATACAAAGAGCTGGAGTTCTACCAATGTATCGCCAATGTTGTAGGGGCTACAACCATCCCCCAAAATTTTTCCTTCACTTTGTTTTGGAGCCTCCCTCCTTAGCATCTTAGCAGCATGTGTTACACTGCGCAGGTACTTGTATTTTATTTGAAGTTATCTTTAACTTTGCTGCTTGTGTTCGCTAACTTGTCTTGTTGACCAACCACAAGCTGACCACATGACTTGGTTCACATCTGGTTCTTACGTTGTCTTGGCAAACTGCGCAATCCTAGAGGGCAACCATCCTTGCTCTCAGGAATTGCATAAAGCAACCCAATAGTTAGTCGTGCTCTCTAGAAATGCGTAGAGAAGTCTGACAGACAACCTTGCTTAGAGAAATTGTGCAGAACATCTAGACATGGGCTTCGGCTCAAGAATTTTGCAGATCCAGCTGGCAGCTTGTCTTCAGCAGGGAAATTGCACAGAGCATGAGAGGCACCCATAGCCACTCAAACTAGGAATTGCACAGAATCATTCCTCATGTTGTTGTCCGATACATATGCTGGAAAGTTGTCGGGTTCCCTCCGGAACTGCATAATCTTCCCATGCATGCATAGCATCCCTTTCCCGAAAAATCAAATAATCAAAAAAGAAAACAACATTCCTAAAAATAGGGATCTATTTTTAGCACTGGGAGTTACATGCAAGATGATCTTAGAAACTTCCCGCCAAGTGTTGCTTTTTCCTAGATTTGTGGCATGCATGTCATAAACCCTAAATATACCAAATCTATTTAAACGATGCCCCAAAGCTCATTCTACACATTCAATCTTGGAGCTTTGTAATTCCCAAGGCATCTAGGAACCTTCGGCATTGTCGACACTACTTTTCCAAGTATGTTTTTCTTTTCAAGTCTTTGGCTCCTTTTTCTGTCGCTTTTATTTCCTTGGCTTGTGTGAGTGTTGTTTTGCATAGTTTATTGAACAACCGTTGGTGTTTTAGTTTATTTTAACTTGTAGAAGTGTTGTTTCAAGTTTTTCATTGTCTTTCTTAAGCGTCACATGCATAACATTATTTTTGCACTAATAGTCACCGTTGCGGCGACCCTCTCCACCAGCTTCATTGTTTGTCCATTTGATTGATTCCTGCATTGGTTTTGATTGCATGCATGATCATTCACTCCTATCTGCACCATCCTTTGCTTTTGCTTTCGAATCTACTCGTTTTCAAGTCGCCTTTGGGCAGATCTGGGCTACCTTAGCTCGGATCTTTCTTTCCCTAGCATGCTCTGCGCATTCCTGAGCTCAAGGCTTTGCCTTGGCTCCAGGACTTCTGCATAAGCTTCCTGTCATGGGCCTCCTATTGTGCTATGCGCAGTTCTAGGAGGTAGTGCCTAGTCTGGCTCACCGAGATTGCACAATGTGTAGTCCCAACCAATAGTCAAGCAATACTGAACTGCACATTGCGCAGTTCCAATCCATAATCAACCCAGATGGATTGTGCTCTGCGCGATTCTAGTCAATAGCAAGTCTCACTGGCAACTGGGACTACACCATGCGTTCCAACTGATAATCTCCCAGCCTTGATATTCAATACTGCGCAATCTTTCCTAGTAGTCACTCGGCTTGTTTCATGATCGATCCTAGAAGTGCATTGTGTTTTTTTAAACTGACATTTGGTGGTCGTGAGTGTTCGCTGTGTCTCCAGGTACATCAGTTGTTGAGAAGTCTCTCAGCATTACAAGCATCATGGTTTCCAAGAGAGCTGGATCAAAGGACGCTGTAGAGAGAAGCACTGGAGACGTGGTTGAATAGGTGCTAATAAAATTGCCCATCTATTTAGACACACAGTTGTTCATAGAGAAGGACATGAATATCACATGGCAAGAGATAAAGGACATATTTTCAAGCACTTTCGAGGAAGATCCAGAAGATCGTCAAGTTTATGTCAACATTCATACGTTAGGCTTGTATAGGGTTGCATGCAGGTACCCCGCTTTCCCATGCACGGATATCATTCATTGGGTTGTCTCACATACCAATCCCAAGACGATGACACTGAGAAGATCTAGTGGAAAATAACTTGCCACCTTCAGGACAAAAAAATAGCATCTGATGTATCACTTGTCGCAGTCAGTGAACTACATGGATGCATTGTTCTTCACTCCTAACAACAGTGTGAACTCAAGATATATCTTAAAGCATTGGGTAAAAGAGCCATCAAAGTTCAGGAAAACACCCAACCAGATCTACAAGACGAAGTCTCTTAGGAAGGCCTACCAACCCCTGGTCATCTTTGCATGTCTCTTATATGGCCAAGAGAGCATGGAGACCTTCCCACAAAGTTGGGTTGTTATGTTAGATCAGTTGGAAAATGAAGGAAGGCCTTTCAACTGGTCAGACATGTTGGCTCTTCAGCTGAAAATGCATGTGTCAAATTCTAAGAATCCTCATAAGGATGGAAAATCAAGATTCTACATGTCTGCGTACCTACTTGATGCAATCTGTGCTCAATAACAGTTCCCTGGCATGGGTTGGACATGGACACCATTAGAAGAAGCTGTGAATGTTTATTGCAAGGTGCTCTCCAAGTGAAACTATCGAGGAGTCATGACGAGCCTGTCTAACTAGTGCATCCCCCCACTGTACAAGATGATATTTTAACAGGACCTACCTTGCATGTCCCAGGAAGCGATGCAGGAATTTCTCAATATTTCAGTTGGTATGCCTCACTCGATGGCACCTTCATCAAAATGTTTGGCGTAGAGAAGCCTCTACATGAGCTACCGAGGTTTTCCATGGACAAGTTGGTCATGCAAGAGTTTGTATACCACATCTCCATAGGGTTGTCAGCAACACTACACAGGAGGAAGAAGGCACCATGGCCTACTCTTCCTTTGCGGATTGGGTTGTACGAGATCTGTACCTTGAAAGATGCAAATGTCAAGACTGAAGACTTGAAGAAGTTTGGGTTTGGCACCAAGAGTTTCAATCCGTATGATTCTCACTGCATATGCAAGAACCACTGTGTGATGGTGTACTTTCCATGGGTCCATGGGGCATGTCATTGGCCAGAGGAAGATCCTTGGAGGTATTGCTATAACTTCTCTAGGCTCAATGAACCGGTCAACACCATTGTAGAATGGAAAGTGGCACTATAAGAAACAACACCACAGGTATAAAAACAACAGCAGTAGTGAGAAATAAACTGGCTCAAGACAAAGGAAAGAGGAAGATTGCCTAGAGCATAGAGGTTGAGCAAAGCTACAAGGTCAAATAAGATGCACTTGTTGAAAGAGTAGATTTGGAGATAGAAGTAAAGAGGTGACAACGCAATAGGAGAGTAGCGCAGAGAAAGAGGGAGAAGAAAATATTGGAAGAGATAGAAATGAGATTGCAGGAGATGGAGAAGAAGTTGAAAGTAGAACAAGAGGTTAGAAGGAGAGAGAATGAATAAAGGCAGAAATAGGAATAGGAGGAAGGAAAATGTACATTGATATAGCAAACTATGCATATATAGGTTGAGATAGCAGAGAAGCCAACAGATGATGAACATGGTGCGTAGGTGCAGGTTCTGGAACTTGCTCGGCAGGTTGAGCAGTTGGTTGATGCAACAGACATGGAGACATAACAAGAGCTAGAGGACCAAGACATCGATCTCATCCCGAGGACATTCGAGGTCATACCACAATCTCTACCACCTCTAGAACCACAACCAGTCCCGAGCGAGCAAGGAGAAGTTGTTCTCCTTGATTATGAACCAAAGACAGATGTGTAAAATTTGGTATTTGACGAGCCATAGTAGAGGATTGTACAAGCATGAAGACAACAACTCCCAGATGATCATACATCACCTGGGCACACAGAGGAAAGGGTGATTGTACCAGATCAAAAGACATCCAGTTGCCATGCCTGAGGCTTTTAAGGCTTATGGAGAAGCCATGAGTTCCACGGTCAAGTTCTTGATAACATAGAATGATCGAATGGCGAAGGACTTTCAAGAGGCTAGGTAGAGAACAGAGCAGGCCATGGGGTCCAGCATGACAGAGATGAAGAAAGAAATAATGACAGATATATCAAATTTTTAGCCCACCATGTGGACAGTGTATAACATATTTTTCACGTGCACAAAGCGGTTGTCCCTCTATATGGTTTTCAGCAACAGTGCACACAGACGGCCCAAACACTCAAAGACATTCACACTGCTATTGCGCACATGCAAGAATGGACAATGAGGTACAAGGGAGCTCCTCTTTAGTTGCACAAGAAGATGAAACCACATGATGATATAGACAAGGCACAGATTTAGATGCAGATCTAGAATTATGAGTAGATTCCTCCGCTTATCACTAGCATTGAGGCTTCCTATGCATGGTTGTTTAGGAGTTTGGATGTCATAGTGTGAACGCAAAAGATCCCTTCCATCGGAACCCTCACCCAAGCCATGAGGAAGGATCAAGTCATGTTGGATGTCGACAAGTACATGGAGCAGTTGATGTGCATAGTCACCAACGATGACTGGTAGCTCAGTGCAGATAACATGCAAAGGTACATTAGTGGTCCAGCCACACTCGGGACAATGTTGCGCATGCTTCAGGATGAGATGGAGAGAGGTTTCAGAACCATATACCCGGAATCCATGTAGGCAAGGGTCCACTTCGAAAAATATGCCATCAAACAATATGGGCATACAATAGAGCAGTACCAAGCTTGGTATCAGTTCGTCACCGAAGATCACCGCAAGGAGGTTACCGAGTTGGTCTTTCCCCAAGACCCCAAGTGATGTTGTTTGTCTTGTCAAGCTGACTCAAGCCTATTTTTGTCCCACATGGGTATATGTGGAAATTGTATTTTTGTAAACATCTTGTAAATGAAATTTCCAAGTGTCATTAGTGGAATGTGAACAATCACTATTGTAATGTGAAGATTCATGAGGGCATTCCAAGAGTCAAAGGGGAATGTGAAGGGTCACCCCACCCTTTGCTATATATAGAACCTCATAACTCATAGTACAAGAATTTAGGAGCCAAGATTTTGGCTAGGCCTTGCTTAGAGAAGGCTTGGAGAGTATTGTGATGAGCCTTGGCTTCTCCACAGTGCAAAGAAAGTACATCTCTTTAGAGGAGCAGGCGTTGTTGACTATAATGTTCCACTACTGGGGCTAGTGGTTGTCATGGTGTATGTATGGATGGAAATTTCACTTAATAATATACAACAAAGCCAACACATTTTCATGCATATGTTGTTATTGTAGTTAGACTATTCTGGTTGCTTTAGCAATGCATATTATTTAAGTTACGCATTTGTGTATGAACTATTTTGTATGCAATTGTATGAATCTTGTTGTATATGTGTTGTTGGTTTAACCTATCACTTTGGTTTGTGGATTATTTCGCTTTACAGCTTGTGATGTCATTCATCTCATTTGTTGATTTGAGGTTGCGTACAATTACATGCTTCTAAGGGACACACTTCCTTATCCCATTCATGTGTTAGAACGCGCATGCATATCACTTGACTCGCTACAAGGTCACACACTTACTTCCGACAAAGATATCACACTTACCTCTACGTGCTATCGCAGTTAAGGCATTACTTTACTACCCACTACTGGGACTCCTAGTCCAAACGGTCTGAGGTCTAGTTGGGACTTCTTAATAGGGAGATCCCCTAACATGTTGGAGGGTCCAACATTGTTAACATAGTGTCCCACAATGGCCCTTCTCCTAAATTACTTTACGAGCATATTGTTGCATGTTCCAATTCCTTTGTCATTGGCTCTAATTCTTGCAGTCAATTTCAACCACCCAAATCAGGCATTTCCCTGCTTTCCTATACCAAGCACATAATTGCCATTAGACTAAAAAGGAATTGAAATAAATTCAAGTCATACCTCATTGGTGGCTCGTCAATAAGGTACACTTATATTTATGTTTACTTCCTGTCACAACAAGTCAAACTAGTTCTTCGATCAAATCATCATTTATAAACATATCACATCCGATTAGCTCAAAACTCAACCACCATAAATCCAAATCATAGATCACATGCATAATTAAAACTGAAATAAAATATTGATACTTATCTCTCAAATGGTTCTTTGCTTCGGCCTTTGTTCTTTTTCCTTTTCGTACACACATTAAATCGGTTACCAAACCAGGCAAGCACCCAGTGCCTTCTCTTCTCTTGAATCTCATACACACACTAGATCAGTTTCCAAACCCAACAAGCATCTAGTTCCTTCTCTTCTCTTAAATCATATACACATATTGGATCAGTTTCCAAACCCAAAAAACATCCAATGCCTTCCCTTTTGTTCAAAGAAACAAGGGAATCTAGAGACTAAATCGCCTCCTCCCTCAATATCAGCAACAAGGGTATCTCGAGACTAAGCCACCTCAACCCTCAATATTAGTAACAAGGTAATCTAGAGACTAAACCACCTCAACCCTCAATATCAACAACAAGGGCATCAAAATACTAAATCTCCTCAACCTCAATATCAACAATAAGGGCCCAAACAGTGTCATACCTTCCTATCCCATCACATTGTATCACACATACACATACATAGTGTACAACACAAAACATACACCTACACTTGTTGTACAACATGACACATACACCTACACCCAGTGTAAAACACCACATATACACTTATACCTAGTGTACAACACAACACATATACCTACACTTAGTGTAAAACACCACACATACACCTATACCCAGTGTACAACACCACACATACACCTACACCCGGTGCACAACACAATACATATACATACACACCCTACAATACGACAAATACACATGTAGCGACACAATGACTACAAAATACCTGTAACACAGTACCAAATATACACAACACAAAATGTATGACATGTACACAAGACCACATGTACACAATACCATCTACATAATGTGTACACAACACCATCTACACAACATGTACACATCACCACATGTACACAACACCACCTGCACGTGTACACAACACCATATGTACATAACACCACCTACACAATGTGTACACAACACCACCTACACAAAGTGTACACAATAACATATGTACACAACACCACTTGCACAACGTGTACACAACACCACATGTACACAACACCACCTACACAACGTGTACACAACACCAGATATGCACAACACCGCATATACAACATGTACACAACACAATATGTACACAACACCATACGTACACAACAACGCATATGTAACATGCAGACAACACCATATGTACACAACATTGTGTTGACGGTGTTGGAACCACACACATGTCAAGGGGATCTCCCCGGTAAGAAGTCCCAATTAGACCTCAGACCATTTGGTGTAGGAGTCCCAACAATGGGTCGTAAGGTAATGCCTTCACCATGGTGTCGTACAGAGGCAAGTAGAATAACTTTGTCAATAGCAAGGGTGTGACTGATGCAGTGAGTCAAGGAAGGTGTATGAGAGGTTCCAACACTTTGAAAGGGGAAGGAGGTGAAGGTGAGTTCTAGGTTGAAAGGGATCAGTCCCAACTCAACTAGGAACACACAACACAAAGGACATGCATAGCTTCCAGCGGAGCAGTCCACTCGGATGCGGAAGTCACATAATACAAGGTAAGATAACACATATAACACTCACAGATCAGTCTGAGATGAGTGTGACAGTTGTTATAGCAAGGTTCAAGTGAAAGGCCTGTCTGATGTCTGACAGAGCATTCGACACGGGCAGTGACAGCATTAACAACATATGCAACACATTAAAAACAATATTCATATAATTGCATGTGAATCAGTTCATACACAAGTACGTAAGTTAAACAAAACATATCATTAAAGTAATCAAAGCAGTCCAACTACAATAACAACATATGCATGAAAATGTGCTGGCTCTTATTATATAAAGAAGTATAAGTCACAATCATACAATACATCCATGTAAACCTGCTAGCCCCAATAGTGGAACGTTACAACCACATCTGCCTACAACTCCAAAGAGATGTACTATCTCCGTGCAGTGGAGAAGCCAAGGCGCATTACAATATTGTCCAATACTTCTTCAAAATAGTCTTAGTAGAAGCTTGGCTGACCAAAAGCCTATACAACGAGTTATGAGGGACTATTTATAGTAAAGGGTGGGGTGACCCTTGACATTCCCCTTTGTGACCATTCAACTACCCTCATGACTCTTCACCTACTCTATGATTGTTACATTCACTCTTCACACTTGACTTACACTTGACATGACTTAACATTACAATGCACATGTACCCATGTGAACGATAGCGTGAACAAGCCAAACCAGACACCACTCTGACTTAGAAAACTATAAAAGTCCAACTGCTCGACATCCTCATGCTGATCAACCGTAACATATTGATGCCAAGATTGGTAGTCTCTGATAGTGTCTGTGTGTTCCGCTGTGACATCCGTCTAGAACTTGAACCTTGCCTCCATTGCCTCCGGGTACACTGCTTGGGCTCCCCTGTCCAACTCATCTGAAAGCATGCGCATCATTGTCCTCAATATGGCAAGACCAATAACATACTTGCGCATGATGTCTGCACTGATAGGAAAGTCTATACTGGTGGCGATGTGCATCAACTTGTCGAAGTACGAGTCAAGCTCTTGTTGGACCTGCTTCTTGGTCTTCGCTTGGGTGAGAGTCCCAAGTGATGGAATCGCATGTGTGTGCACCACAACCTCCATGCTCTTGAATAATCATGCATGGGAAGCTTGTATGCCAGTGATGAGTTGCGGTAGGTCCTCATAGTTCTGGATCTGACTTTGGATACGTGCTTGAAGCTCGACCGCATTGGCCCTCATCATCTTTGGAAAGTGAAGCGAGGCTCCCTTGTACTTCATCATCCATGCTTGCATGTTGTCAACGACAGCATGTATGTACTTCAAGATGCGTACTCGTCTCGCACATCGATGCTGCCACGCATGAAGATTAACGACTGCTTGGTGCACAGTACCAAACCTGGAGTACAATACTCGCATGACTATGTCCAAGGACAATACTTCATCTAGTATTGCCTTCTTTAGTTCAGCTCGGGCAGACATTGTCACCAAGTCTCCTCCCTGCTTGGCCACCTGTAGTTCCTTTGCCATTCGCTCATTCTCAGCTATGAGGAAACAAACACTGGAGCTAGTGGCTTTGACATACACTCTAGTTACATCGGCCAAAGCAGCTGGGTCCTGGTGCACATCAGTCATGATCACTTGTTCTTCAACTTGCGCAAGGGATGTTTAGTCCTATGGAGTCAGTACTCTATGAGACTGCCCAAATGTATGTTGATATTCATCAAAGGAAATGTTGTGCATCTCTGCTTTCGGGTGACCACCAAGGATCTCAGTGCCTCCTTGGTCATTCAAGACTTGCTCATCATCTGGATGCATTGAAGCAGGTGAGTCGACCTCTCTGTGGTGAGGCATGAGGTCAATGTCCTGTTCCAACTCCTGCTGCTCCATGTCTGCATCCAACTGTTCAAGAGCCTGTTCTATCTCATGAGAAAAGTCTTGCCCTTACGAGGGTTCACCATGTTCGCCTAATGCCAGCTGTTTAGAAGAATCAACTACTTGTACGGGTACTGCTTCGTCTGTTTTCACATGATGTGCCCCCTGTTGAATCTACTATTATTGCGCTTCCTTCTCCTATTGGCGCAACTCTTGTTCTTTCCGGAGTTGCTCCCTCAACTCATGCAACTCCTCTACTTCTTCCATTCTCTTCTTATTCCTCTGCCTTCGCACAACTCACTTGTCACGTTGCTGCCTCTTCTGTTGAATAGCCATAGCTACTTATTCTACAAGTGGATTTGCTCGAAACTTACAACGTTGCTCCTCTTCCATGAGGTTGACAATATTCCTCTTCCCTTTTTCACGCACAGGTATGCTTGGCTCTACTGCCTCTGCTGTTGATGCTACTGCTGCTACTGTTGGTGTTCTCCGTGATGCTGCTTCATGCTGCTATGCTAACCACTTTACGATGTAACCGACTTGTTTATTGGGTCTGGAGGAATTGTATCAATACCTCCTTGAGTCCTCCTCGACCCAATGACATGCCCCATGGATCGAATTGAACTGAACTCTCATGCAGTGATCCTTCACAATGCAATGTGGGTCATACGGGTTGAAGCTTCAGAGGTCGAACAGGTACTTCTTCATCTGTTTAGCTTCAAAATCTGCTTGGTTGATGCTTTGGATCTCATATAACCCAATCCGTAAGGGAAGAGTGGGCCAAGGTGGCTTCTTCTTCCGCTGCAGCCTAGTTGTCAATCCTATTGAGATATGATACGCTACTTCCTACATGACAATCACGTCCAAAGCAAACTTTGGCAGAACATGCGGAGGCTTCTCCGCACTGAACACTCAGATGAATGTGCCGGACGGTGAGGCATACCAATCTGCAATGCCTAACAATGCCTTCATCACTTCCTCTGACATGCAGGGTGGATCCTGTTTGAATATCAACCTGTACACTAGGGTGAAAAAATGGTCGGACAGCCTTATGATCACTCCTCTAAAGCTGCACTCAGACGATAAATTGAAATAGTGTTCACAACAGTATTCGCCAGTGACCATGCCCACTCTAAGCCCAGGAACTCATGTCGGGCATAGACTACATCTAGAATGTAGGCAGACATGTAAATCTCTACATGCATTCCTTCGGGTGACTGTCGAGGCTTCATGACTTGCTCCTTCAGTTGATAAGCCAGTATGCCGGACCAGTTGCACGGTCTTCCTTCTCCAGCCAGTTGGTCTTGTGCGACCACCCAACTTTGAGGAAAGGTCTCAGTGCTTGCTTGGCCACTCAGTCAACTTGCGAATATGACCAAGTATTGGTATGCCTTCCTCAATATTTTCCTCTTATAAATCTGATTGGGTGTCATCCTGAAACGAGATGGCTCCTTTACCCAATCCTTCAAAATGTCTCTAGAGTGGCCTCTGTTGTTGGGCAAGTTGAACGGAGGGGTCATGACAATCATGGGCTTGTTCATCTGATACATCTCATTGTAATCTCGTGCCCAGAAGGTTGCAAGCTTCATCCCACTGACACTGCTCAAGGTCATCGTCTCGGGGTCAGTGTGAGAGACGATCCAATGAATCATGTCCATGCATGGGAACGCAGGGTATCTGCATGCAATCTAGTACAATCCGGACTTATGAATGTTCACGTACACCTGACGGTATTCAAGGTTTTCCCCAAAAGTACCTGCGAATGTTTCATTCACCTCTTGCCACTTCAGTTTTATGTCCTTGTCTAGATACAACTTCGTATCTTCATAGATCGGCAAACCAGAGGACACCTACTCAGCTGCTGCTCCAGCTACCATACCATTAGTGTCCTGAGATCCTGTTCTCTTAGAAGCCATTGAGACAGATGAACACCTGAAAGATATGGAAACAAGCAGCATGCATGGCAACATGTCAGTGAAAACAAAGAAAATCCGGGGAAGGACACAACACATACCTGGGAAACTGATGAGCAAGATTGTGCAAATTTCACTAGGAGACTGAGTGACTGGTTTCCAGAACTGCGCAAAAGGAAGTATGGGCTCTCTGGGAGGCTGGACTGGCTGCTAGATCTGTGAAATACACAATCCAGTTGGGCAGCTGGCTATCGGGATTGCACAATGCGTAATCCCAACTTGGAAGGACTGCTGGCCCAGGGACAAATTTGCGCAAATTATTGGGCCAAGCAGCCATTGTCCTCCAGGAATGCGCAAAACAATCCAAGAGGCTAGTGCTGGACAAGAATGCACAAACATAGAGAGGAAGGTGAGCCTTCCTTCCCCAGATTGCGCAATGCAGTCTTGGTGGGGGCAGAGCCCAAGCCAAGGTTGGCCCGACTCATTGACAAGCAATTGAAAGCAAGTAAGTCAGTGAAATGCATGGCGACACTAAGTGATAGCAGAAGTGATAAACAGTGCATGCAAAACATGAATGGAAGATTCATCCAATAGATTAACATGCATGTGGATGAGGTCGTTCGCCGGTTGGGCGAACGTCCATGCAAAATAGTTTCATGCATGCGGCAATAGTGAGACAGTGATGAAAACTGAAACAGAGCTAGGACAAGCTAGAATACATGTAAATGACAACAAGCGTTCAAAGAAATCAAGCAAATAACACTCACACAAGAAAATACAAACAAAGTGACAAAAATGTTGAAAAAGACAAGTTGAGGCCACTTACATGTGAATAGCTGAGCCAGATGTGTCGAAGAGTCTTGGATGTGCTGTGGGATGTCAGAGCTCCAAGATTGATGTGAATGAATGAGGTCTAATGCGTCGAATAAATAAGTTTGGCCTTATGACGCGCATGCCACAAATCTAGGAAAAAGCGACACTTGGAGGGAAACTTCTAAAACAACTTTACATGTAACTCCCCTGGTTGCTAAAAATAGCTCCCTGAATCATGGGATGCCCTTTGCATGTTGTCTCTTGCTATTTCAGGAATATCAAGTCATGCATGCATGCATGTCAAGTTTCCATAAAAAGATCCATAGCTCCTACCTTCCATGGGGGGAGTTCAATTAGGTCAAGACATATTGGGCACCAGTCAAACAATTTCCAAAGACCGAAAACAAATTCATCATAATTTTATTAAACATTTGGGATTCTTTTGTGTAGGAAAGCTTGATGTGTAAATATAACCACCATCCTTGTTGGAATTGTGGTAACCAACAACGTTGAATTGTGTGCCTATGCTTACTTTGTTACAATCTAAGAAAGTTCAATCATACTTATAAAAATTTTGGTTTGAACTGGGAACTGGTCAAACTGGTTGTTCATATATCTCTGCAATCAACATGATACAAAAATATGGTTAGAGGGCTGGTTTGTACTAGGTTTATGTCAAACTGGATAGTTTAATCCCAATCGATACAAACTGGTCTGGTCCAAATCTTGTACTGAACTTCTCCAAAATTATCTTAAAATACACTCAGAGCTATATGATTTTCCATTATACTTTGCAACAATCTATGTGTAGATCCAAATTCAATTGTAAAATATGCTTGCATTCATATTCAAAGATTGTATTGTATGACATATACTTGCTATGCTTTGAAATCCTTGTTTAACACTTACAACAAAAAAAACATATCATAAAACCACATCTACCTAGAGATATTAGTATGGAAGATTCATGTCATAAGCCCACTTGTACTACTTGCTAATTTTTAACTCACATCATAGAAAATTATCAAAAGCATTTACACAGTTACACCTTGCTCCATCTCCACTTTTTTAGTTTTTATTCTTTTCTGTATGTGATCTGATGACATGTCTTTCTTTTGAAAAGGTAAAGCTTTTTGAATATTTAATGATTTTGTCTCACTTTACAAGTTTGTAAAATGGTGGCATCTTAGCTATTTTTGATGGATCATCTGCTAAGATGTATGATAATGTTATTATTGAATTTTCGTATTTTTCAGAGTGGTTTATTTTGTGACAATCAAAAGAACCTATTTAATATATTAATAGGGATGTTATTATGCATGTTATTATGTAGTTTCTAAAAGAACTATTTAATATATTAAGGGGTTGTTATTATGCATGCCATTATGTATTTTGTCAAAGCATTAGGAGGTCCACTTATTGATGCATTTGAATTACCTAAGTCCAACTATTCATCTTCTTATGATGAGCTTTGCATCTTCAAGATCACATTTGTGAGATTCCCTTGGCCATGATTCTATAAGTGAAATAGTTGATGATGGAAACAAATGAAAACAATGAGGGGAAACAATAGAGGATTCACCCTCTAAGGAATTTGAGATTAGTTGGGACTGCCCAAAGTACCACTCTCCTCACAAATTATCTGAAATTCCTAGACCTCTAGTTTGTTCTTTGCAAGTTGATGTAGATGGATCAATTCAAGATGGAAGGATAGGGACACAGTTCTCAACTTTCCTTCTACCAAATCACTAATTTTTGTGTGTCCCTGATTAGAAACAAAGATGGAAGACAAATGGCTAAGGGGGATGGGTTTGATACGAACCATATGGTTTCGTAAAAATAAATGCACAATCATCATTTAAAACAAAAATTCCAATCACACTTTAAACAAATACAAAATTTATTAACATAATTTCATGATTGACCATGTTAGAAAAAGCCCAAAAATTCAATATATGTTTTAGAAGAGAGAAAAAACTAGGGATGAAAGAGGATCTCCTAATGGCCCTCCAGTTACTGCCCCTCGTATTCTCCTTCAAGATGGAAGATATTTGGTCTGCAAGGAAAGTGGAGTACCCAGGGAGAGAGAAAAGTATAAAATCATTATGACACATGGCTTTAGAGGGTCCATATATGATACCTTTCAAGTTGATGAGGTAAGTGTACAATGACATTCTTTCGCCAGACCCAACTCAATGGTTGATTGTTGTGAACTTAGAATAATGACATTTTTTAAACCATCAAGGATTTTGTTTCTTCACTATTTGTTGATCATTAGCATCATTTGACACAAATCTATGAACTTTCCTATATATGCACTCTCGTAGCGTCAGACACAAAAGAGAGAGAAGATAATTGGTGCTCAATAGCTAATTTGTGTTGTAATCATTTTATTTAAAACTTGGAATATGCAAAGGGAGAAATGTGTGCTTGAGATTAGATGAAAAAATTTACAGAATTCTATAAATGGATTTTTTTCTTGTCCTCAGTTGTTGTCCACAATGTTTACAAAATGAACTACTATTAGGTTTAGGAATGACTTAAGTACACTATGTCATCCATATATTAGTGCATGTATTATTTTAAAGTTATTTGCTAGTGTAGGCTTCTTGCCCCATACCGTTTACAAATAGGAACATGCATGTGTTTTTAGTGTTTAGAACACACACATATTTTTGTGTTATAAACATGCATGCATTTTTAGTGCTAGGAATGTGCATGTGTTTTTTTGAATTTAAAATTTCTTGGTCATGAAGCTTATGTGCATGATGACTTGGTTGTGTCATATATAGATTCAAAATAATGAATGTGATGGTTTGGACTGCAAATACATGAGAACACCAATTTTTTGAGAACACACACACGATGTTATTTTTTTATAAGCTAGACAAATCTATTGTCCATGAAAATACATACACATATGGAGTTGATTGTGTAGATTATAAATATATAATTTTTAAAAAACTAATAGTATTTACTATTTTTAATACAATTTTCTCTTGACATATATCAAAATCTTAAAATATAACCATCGTGTATTTCTACTATAACTCTTTGGAGCCTTAACCATTTGGAGAAAAATTATATGGTGCACTAGACATTAAAACTACAATTAAAAATGATTATTTGATAATGTTAAGATCCTTTTAGATTGCACTAACAGAATAATTTGCAATTTGGCTTTCACAATTTAATAATAATAATAATAATTAAGATCATAAGTTTTTGAGGAAATAATTGTGCATAAGAATACTCTATTTTCTAAAACTCTACAAATTTTTGTAGCAAGATTCCGTCATTTAGGTACTCAGATATTTCATTAAATGAAACATATGCATTGTATTTTGAATTAAAATAACATACCAATGATAGAAAAACTCAAAATTCACATGGGTCTAGACACAATTTTTATAAATAAAAAAATATATATTTAGAAAACTAATTCATTGGTCTACAATTCATCCTTTTACATCATCTTCAAATTTATTATGTAAGTACCTCTAATCATTCCTCCAAGTGAACAAATTATTGTTTTTACAAACATTACTAATAATATGTCATAAAAACTATCATTAACTTACACCCACCCCTAGGCTCCCAAAAAAAAATTCCCATGAATCTCACCATATTTTATCCAAACTAAGCTAAAACATATTTAGATATAATGTTAATAACTTTATAAAAAATACTAGACTAAAAAACAATCTTATGTAACAAACAAAAAAACTGAGATAACCTGTTTTACAGATGGAAGAGGTTAACAATTTGCCTATTAATTTGTGATATTAACAACTGAGATAACCTGTTTTACAAAATCACTTATTCAAATGTGTTTATCTATGGTATGTGAAGTTGTCACCGTCATATGCACATCTATGGTATGTGAAGTTGTCACCGTCATATGCACTCACCTCTTTTTTGGTATGCAACTTGTAAACCTCTGCACAATGCAAACTCGTGAAATTAACACATGATTAGACATTGGTGTGTGATTAATTTAGATTAATTTATCAATGATTAATTATGATTGAAATCATATTATGATTAATTAATTTAGTTGTATTTTAATTTATAATTTATTAAAATAAATTTAATTTTATATAAATGTAGTTAATTTTACGTAAAATTTAAAATTAAATATATATATTTTTTAAAATATTATATTTATTTTCAATATTGTGAATTTAAATTTAATAAATTATTCTATAATTATTTTTTAATATAAATATTCTAAATTTTTTGTTTTAATTGAAATTAAAATTAATTTTTAATAGCTTTAGTTTTAATATTTTAATTTTTTTTGAATTGAAATTATTTTTGAATTTATTAAAAATTTATATAATTATTAAATTTGAATTTGAATTTAAACAATTAATTTAAGATAATTATAAATCAATAAATATATCTTAACATAATTTACAAATAAGTAAAAGATATTTAATGATATTAACTATGATATTATATTATATTTTTATTATTATATTATTATATATTTTATATTTGTAACATGTATATGACAACACAATTCAAATAAAATACATAAATAATTATTGTAGAAATATTTATCAAAGTGATTAAACTTAACTTTGTTTTGTTCATTGATAATTGACAACCTCCATATACGATATTAAACGGTTTATGGTGTGTTTGTATCGCATTTGAATCTCTGGTTATATTCATATGTTACCACTTATATCAAAATGTGGAATAACATAGTTCTTCATTTTAATTTAGATCACTTACTTGTACATTAAATAAAGTAGGGTGTTTAAAGGATGGGTTGGTGCCAGCTGGGCCACTAGTGTAATGCATGCCTACCAAGTTCTCAATCCTTATGGTGCCTATGCCGAGGAACATCTCGACCCTCTCCCCACCATTGATCAACGAAGTAGATGATTCGACGACACAAGTATTTTCTTCTGGGTATATTTGTAACATGTATATGACAACATAGTTCAAACAAAAAAATAAATAATTAAATAATTACTATAGACATATTTATGGTGTGTTTGTATTGCATTCGAATATCTGGTTATATTCATATATTACCACTTATATCAAAACGTGGAATAGCATAGTTCTTCATTTTAATTTAGATCACTTAATTATACATTAAATAGAGCAATGTGTTTAAAGGATGGGTTGTTGCTAGCTGGGCCACTGATGTCATGCATGCCTGCCAAGTTCTCAATCCTTATGGCGCTCCTGTCGAGGAACACCTGGACCCTCTCCCCACCATTGCTCAAAGGAGCAGATGATTCAACAATGCAAGTATTTTCTTGTTGGATATGTGTAGCTACCCGATTTTCTCGCTCGGTTAGTCTGTCATTGTTTCTTTCTTACCATTGAGAAAACCCTCTTTTGCCAAAACCTCGCTCGACTAGGGTTTCTTCTGCCACTACAGGTAAGGTTATGGACTTTTTATGACGTGGTTACAACTATTAATATACATTTGAATTTCAACTAACTTCTTTTGGTTTAACATATGCTTTTCCCCTAATCCAGGTCACATCAGGTAAAGCCAACAGAGTTTTAGAGCTCTCAGTACCTCCCAGGCCCTGGGGGTGCATGACATGGTAAGTCAAGTTATTTTAAGTTATCAGTTCCCTTTTATTTATTTATTCCTCAATAATATTCTCGGTAGTTGACCTTGTCTCCTGATGGTCGCAGTTCATGGGTTTTCGACTTGGCCTTTTGTCATCTTGAGGTAATGCTTTGAGGATTCCTTGACAATTCTACTTAGTGTTCTACGGTTTCCTTGGTTGCATTCTAATTCATTTTATTTACTGTTGTTATGGCTATTACTAGGTTGGCTCTAAAGCCTCCACCCGGTCGTGATGTTTTCGGCAAAGGTTATAATCTTGCATTCCCCTTTCTTACTCAAGTCATTGCTCCAACTTACAGGTGTTATTTTCCTTTTCCGAGGGTTGATCTTATGGTTCTATTTACTTTGTTTGTTGAATTAAATTATGGCCACAACTTAACATTATTTGGTTTGATGTATCATATAAAATTATTTCCCTTACCGTTGAATGTAAATTCCGAGAGAAGTTAAGATTTCCTTTGGGTTTATCTTTTTCTTACTTATCCTTGCTCGATTGTGATTTTTCATGAAATTTTAGAAGGAACAGATTGTTCACTAGTACAAAATGGCTAATTAGTTACTAAAAAAATACTAAAATTTGCATATAAACGAGCATTTTTTAGTCGGTGACCAATAGTAGCTAATTTACAGTATCTTATAACGCGACCAACTTTTAGTCGTTTTTAGCTTAGTCATTAATTGGTTGTCTCAATTTTATCGTCTAACAGTATATTTAGTCATAAATTGGTTATTAATCTAGTCATTGATTTAGTCATTAACTGCAAATATTAATGACCAAATACACAACAAAATATATTACTATATGATCACCTGAGAAAACCAATTAATGACGAAAATGTTGGTCGTGTTATAAGATACTATAAATTAGCTACTAATAGTCATATATACGCAAATTTTAGTCATCATTTGAAACTAATTAATGACCAAAGAAAAATGACTAAATTTCAGTCATGTTATAAGATATTGTAAATTAGCAACTAATAGTCATATATATGCAAAATTTAGTGATCATTTGTAATCACAAATTTATCATTTTCTGTAGTCATTTATCTTTTTTCGGTAGTTTCATATTCATTATATACATGATTGATTTAGTAGTTTATATTCATTTCATTTAATTCCATTAATAATCATTATAAATGACTAATTTAGTCATATATTCATTTTATTTATATTCATCATTAATTGATATAAACTATTAATTTAATAGTTTTAGATTGATTTTATGTGTTCATTATTAATCAACATAAATTAATTAGTATCATTTTAGGACTTAAATTAAAAAAATGTCATACAATATGCATGTTCATCTAATATCAAAATGTAATGTTACATATGTTAATTACAATACTAAATAATATCAAGTACAACTATAAATAATTTCAACCACAGAAATTATATTCTAAGAAACTTTTTAAGATGTTCATCTACCTTTACAAAAGCACATTGTAGCTTGGTTAAACTATGTATCCTTTCATTCAATATCAATTTCTACAATATAAACGTCACACATTATTCTTTCCCATTTCTCAACATGCTACAAATTATAAATTGAAAGTCACATAAAACCAAGGGCAAACCCTTTTCTAACCAAAACAAACAAACAAACAATGCCTCTAGTAAAACTTCACACCTCAGAAATTACTTTGCCACATGCTTAACTAAAGGTGAGATTCTTTGAATCATCTTTAGGTCATACTTTGGGATATTCGTATGTTTACCGTGATGTCAATTTGGTGCTAGAAGCAATATATAAATCCATGTTATTATAAGTGAAATTCAAGTGAAATGCAGAAAAATAAGATTGCAAGGTAGTGGAGAGAGAAACATATTCAATATTAGGCTTCTCTATTTTAGTTTGATTTTAGTTGAGTTTGTATTTGAATATATAGTTTTCTCTAAAGAAGTGAAATAGAAAAATGAAATTTGAAATAGCCTTGTGAATTTTTAATCAATTCATATTATATATATCTAAAACAGTCAGGCCATCCTTCTATGTTATTTGATAGAGATTTATTGTGCATAGAATAATAATGAATTAACTATCAAACCCAATGATGCAATATATTAACCAAAGAAAGAAAAATGTCCTAGCTATGGTATTTGTGTGCTCGAAGGAAATCCAACAATGGTTGCATGATTTCTTTATCATGAAATAGTCTTGAAGACAAATGTCGATTCAAAAATTTAACTCCATTACCAATGGAAGATGGTCGTGTTGGGAAAGGAAAGGATGCATTGAAGGGCTCAAGGTCTAGCTCCAATACATAGTTATCCTTGTCACTACAAAATACAAAGTTGTCATCATTTTCTTATCCAGGGAAAAATAAGAGTGAGTTTGTATTTGTGCACATGTGACAGTATATGGAAAAGATAACACTAGTGTACCTATTAGATATGTAGAATTTAAGAGCCTTGTCTTAGATTGCCCAAATTGAGACAAGTTCCCATTAAGGAATATCATGCCTTGTGTGAAAATATAACATGTCTTTGGCCTAAAACCAGAATGTGAACAAGTAGAAGAAGTGGATGTTATTGTAGCAGTGGTTGCCAAGATTCAAAGAAAGTTTATGAGTATGCACTAAACATTGAAAAATTGACTAAAGCCCAAATCTGCATTTATAAGTTGCATTCAAAGCTCTCCCACATGACCACCTAAGGCACTACTATGGGAGAAAACATGTTAAAATGATGAAATGCCTCCTTTGGGAATGTCACCATTTTGGAAAGGTGAAACACCTCCTTTGGGAGTGCCAATTTTCCAAGAGTCATTGGAAATTCATTCAAGACCATTACTATATTCTTCTTGAAGAAAAACTTCACTGGTGTGGTACATAGTTTGGAGATTGCATTTATCTGGTTTACCCATCCTTCATTGGGATTTAATAGTGCTCGAAATTTTTTTCCTTGTTCACCCTCTAGAAGATTAGGTGTAAGTCTGATTTTGAGGCATGTCTCTGTTCATTTTTTGCACCATATGGGTTGATGAGGTACAATCCAAGTTGTTGGCCAAGGGCACCTTCTTGATCAACGATGTTCAAGCTTTAGATTATATATATTATTTTGACTTTATTTAGCTCTAGTAGCTCTACAAAAGAGGAAATAAGTCCATTGTATGTACCCTTCTACTTCTTGATTCAGTGTTTCTAAATATTAGATCTATTTTTAAAATAAAAAAAATAATCACTAATGTCTACTTGGATCTATATTATCATTGAAGCTTAAAATATATGAAATGTGATAGAATTAGCCTCAAGAATTAGTTTAGTTGGTTGTACCATATCCTGAAGGCATGGTGTCAATGGGGAGGCCGTAGATCATAAGTTCAAAAACTGTTCAAATCCCTTGGGGCTACAATAGTTATTGTTTTTGGAAGTTGAGCCACTCTCCATCTACATATTGTAAGGAACAGGGAGGGGTTTCACACAATTTTCCTTGGAAAAAAAAATGTGACACAATTAGTGATATGAGCTATCGAACATTAGGTCAAAAAGTTGGTGGCTGGAATCATATACAAGAAAAAGTCATGTATCCCCATGCTGATGGTGCTGGAACCGCCAACAAGTCAAGGGGATCTTCCCGGTAAGAAGTCCCAATTAGACCTCAGACCGTTTGGAGTAGGAGTCCCAGCAGTAGGTCATAAGGTAATGCCTTGACTGCGATGTCGCACAGAGGCAAGTAAGATAACTATGTCAGTAGCAAGGGTGTGATTGATGCAGTGAGTCAAGGAAGGTGCATGAGAGGTTCTAACACTTCAAAGGAAGAGGAAGGTGAAGGTGAGTTCTGGGTTGAAAGGGATCAGTCCCAACTCGGCTAGGAACACACAACCCAAATGACATGCACAGCTTCTAGCAAAGCAATCCACTCAGATGCGGCAGTCACATCACACAGGGTAAGATAACACGAACAACACTCACAGATCAGTCCAAGATCAGTGTTACAGTTGTTATAACAAGGTTCATGTGAAAGGTCTGTTTGGTGTCCGACAGAGCAGTCGACACGGACGGTGACAACGTTAACAATATATGCAACACATTAACAACGAGATTCATATAATTGCATGTGAATCAGTTCATACAAAAATACATAAGTTAAATAACATATATCATTTAGGCAGCCGGAACAGTCCAACTACAATAACAACATATGCATGAAAATGCGTTGGCTCTTATTATATAAAGAAGTGTAAGTCACAATCATACAATACATCCATGTAAACCTGCTAGCCCCAACGGTGGAACATTACAACCATATCCGCCTGCTCCTCCAAAGAGATGTACTAGCTCCGTGCAGTGGAGAAGCCAAGGTGCGTTACAATATTGTCCAAGCCTTCTTCAAGATAGTCTTAGTAGAAGCTTGGCTGACCAAAAGCCCATACAATGAGTTATGAGGGACTATTTATAGCAAAGGGTGGGGTGACCCTTGACATTCCCTTTTGTGACAGTTCAACTACCCTCATGACTCTTCACCTACTCTATGACTCTTACGTCCAACTATTGACACTTGACTTACACTTGACATGACTCAACATTACAATGCACATGTACCCATGTGAGACAACATGGCTTGTCAAGCAAGCCTTGCAATACATCACTGACATTTGGTCCGCTATGATGAGACCAATTCTTTAACATGCTTGTGATGGTGAAGCTGGTGAGCTGATGCCAAGCTTGTCCGTCCGTGATGGTGTGCATGCACCTCATGGTGACATCTTGCTGAAGTGAACTCTTGCCTCCGTTGCAATCGGTGCGTTGGTTCGGCCCCTTCACCCAACTCGTCTACTAACATGAGCATGGTCTTCTTGGGTATGGTTGAACCGACAACACACTGATGCATAGTGTCTATGCTGATCTTCAAGTGTGTGCTGGTGGTCATGCACATCAACTTGCTGAAGTACATGTTCAGCCCTAGTTGGACTTGCTTCTTGTCTTCGCCTTGATGAGTGTGTTGAATGGTTGGATTGCATGCGTGCATTCAACGACATGCATGTTGTTGAATCCATTGCATGCGATCAACAACACGGCTCACCATGTCTACTCCGTGTCAGCTACTGGGATGAATCTTTAACTTGTACGGGCGCAGTACCATCCGTGAGTGCATGTTGCGCCCATTTCTATTCCTGATCCTGCTGCAACTCATTCGTATGTTTGTAAAGCTTCATGTTCTTCCTTGAGTTGCTGCTTCGGCACACGCAAATCCTTCTTCGTTCCATTCTCTATCTTCGCACGACCTTCATTTTGTGTCGTCACCTCATATCATTAGTCTCTAAAGTTTCTTTCATTATCTGTGGATCTGCTTGATCTTACAACTTTGTTACACCTTTGTGTTGTCAACAACCTTCCTCTTACATTCGTTGTATTAGCTGCATCTGTTACATTCAGTATGCTGCCTTCAGCCACTACTCATGATGCTGCTCATTGTGATGCTACTGCTTGATGTCCTTGTCTATGAGAAACTTGATGTCTTTGTGAGTAGGCAAGCTCATAGAAACTTGATTGACTGCATCTCCAAGCATGCTCTGAACAATGTCTTCGTCTCTGCTCTCCTGGAAACCATTGTACCTGTACTACTGAGAGGTAGATGAACACCTGCGATACTTGGAGATATGGAAACACTCATGGCAAGTAATCTATCATTTGAAAACCAAAATGAACATGATAACTGACTTGTAACATACCTAGGTGAATGATCATGAAGGTTGTGTAATTTCGGCCGGGAGGTCGGGAGACCGACTGCCAAGACTTCAAAAGGCACAGTCTGGGTTGTTGGGAGACTGACTGACTGACTACTGGAACTGCGCAATGCATAGTCCATTCTGGACGCTGACTATTGGGATTGCACAATGCACAATTCCAGCTGAGAAGGACTGTTGGCCCAGGGACAGATTTGCACAATTTCTTGGGCCAAGTAGCCACTGTCCTCCAGAAATGCAAAAAACAGTCCTGGAGGCCACTGTTGGGTAGGAATGCTTAAATCTGGAGAGGAAGATGAGCCTTCCTTTCCCAGATTGTGCAATGTAGCCTTAGTGAAGGCAGAGCCCGGGCCAAGGTTGCCCGACTCACCGATGGGAAACTGAAAGAAAGTAAGAAAATGAATGCATGACGACACTAAGTGATAGTAGAAGTGATTAACAGTGCATGCAAAACATGAATCATAGATTCAACAAATAGATCAACATGCATGTGGGTGAGGCAGTTCACCGATTGGGCGAACATTCATGCAAAACCATTTTATGCATGAGACATCTGCTTGATAGCAACAAAAACTAAAATAGATCTAGGAAAAGCTAGAATACATGTAAACGATAGTAGGCGTTCAAAGAAATCAAGCAAACAATACTCCCACAAGTGAAAACATGAAAAGTGACAAAAATGCAGCACAAGGAATGGGAAGCGGGATTACCCCAAAATAGCTGAGCTTAATGTGTCGACTGCTCCTAGATGTGATGTGGGATGTCATAGTTGTAGGTTTGATGTGAGGAATGAGCTCTGCAGCATCTGTTGATGATTTTTGATAACATCAAGGTTGTGATGCGCATGCCACGAATCTAGGGGAAGAGACACTTGGTGGGAGGTTTTAGAATTTCTCCTTGCATGTAACCTCCAACTACTAAACATAGATCCCTGAAACAAGGGATGCATTTGCATGCTGCCTTGGGAGAAGCAGCCCATGCATGCAAGTCTATTTTGCTCAGTCCTAGAGGGAACCGGTCAACTCAATCGCACAAGCAAGAGACTGCTCGACTGTTGGAGAAAAATGCACATTTATGGCTGGGAACTTGGCTAACTGCCCAGGAGGTTTGCGCAATTTTTGGGTAGAACAGCTGACTGCTGCCCAGATTTGAACAAATCCTGGGCTGAACAGACGACTGCTGGGAAAAATTGCACAAATCCTGCTGGGAGGGTTGGCTGGCAGGATTGCACAATCCTAAAGCCCAACAGGCTGTTAGAGAGGATTACACAATTTCTGGAGGGAAGGTTGGTTGACCTCCAGGAATGCGCAATTTTCAAGGGGAATCTGCTCAGCCTGTAGCTAGACCAAGTCCTGGTGAGCATCCTGTGATGGGAATGGATCAACTGTGATCGACAGGCTGCCTTTGTGCAAGGAATACTCATGAAGCTTGATTACGTGACAAAGCAAGACAAAGTGTTGTGTAAGGTTGGTAGGGGGGCTCCAAAAAAGGTTAAGGAAAAATTTTTGAGGGTGGTTGTAGCCGCTACAACACTTCACGACACACTGGTAGAACTCCAGCTCTCTTAATGGACCTTATTTGTGAAAAACAAATCTAACACCTCCAGAAGTATTGTTAAGCTCTCAACTCATCTTGGCTTCACACTACATTGATGTAAGGTGTAGCATCTGCCTGACTCTTGGTCGATTGACACACATTCCAAGCCAAGAAAACACAATTGTTTCGATTGGGTTTGAGGGGTATATAGGTGCACAAGCAGTATAGACGTCAGAGTCTTAGTTTCATCTCTGGTGTTCCTCCCCTGCTAGCAGGCCTGGACAGTACCCTGTGGAGTCACGTAGGAACATAAGCATGGCTCCACTGCCAGCAAGCCTGGTTAGTACCCCGGTGGAGTTACTTATATCACCTCCCTACGTAGGAAGCCTTTCTTTTCTTTTGCTTTATTCATTTTTCATTTTGAATCTTTCTTTACTTTTCATTTTTTTTTTCACTGTGCATAGCACTTATTCATTTTAGAGGCGAAAGAAGGATCCCAACTTATTGAAAGCATAAGAGGTTGTTCCAACAAAGTAATAGTTTATTGTATCTCTGACGTGCTTGTTAAGGTTTTCCCCCTCACCTTACTCTACTTGACTGAGCTGACAAGGTTTAACCCATAAAAAATCGACTAGAGAAGGTGACACCAGTTAGTGCGTAAGCGTTGTGTTTTCACCAAGGTTCACTTCGAACAGTATGTATTTTCCTTCGATGTATCATGGACTAAAAGTAACAAGCTCATCATACAGAGGTAAGATGACAAATAACCAAGCAATGATAGTTGTACAAGCCCTCTTGCACTTTACCCAGCTTGTTTCATGAGTCACACATGGTTTCAGGTGAACTAACCTACGAACTAACAATCAACAAAGCAAAGCAAGGGAAGAAGCAAAAATGAAAGCGAAGAAAGTAAACAAGCAAGCAAGCAAACAAATCATGTAAGAAAACAAGCATGCAAGCAAACAACTGAAAGAAAACACTACTCCTACTCCTACACTAACGGTGCATGGGCCTAATCACGTGAAGTGATACTTCCAATGCAGCCACCAGTGCATTGGTAGACCCATGTTGGTGAAGGCTTCGTTCGCGAGAAACCCAGTTGTCTGGACTAGCAACCAAGAAATATATAGCAATTAATATAACCACACTCTGTGTTTCAAAGTGCCCATGGAACATAAGTGAGTACATGTGCATGACGGGAAGTTCGTGGACTTATCATGGTGTTGTGTGACACTACATGCAACTTTGAAGCATAAGCACACTCTTGACTAAGACATGCAAGAAAATGAAAGAAACAAAGATAACTTGTGTTGCGAATGAGTGCTTGCAATGTAAGACTCCTCCAATGCATGAGCAATGGGATCGTGCAGTTCGAGTGGAGGAAGTAAAATCTGAGTGTTAGATTGATCTTGAGTGCATACAGATGAGTGATGAGGAGCCTTGAGTGTTTGAAAAATTTCCTGATCGGAAGCGAAACCAACCTTAGGACAGCGAGGGCCTGACATAACCATCAGCTCAGGCTGAAGTGCCTCAATGGTCTGTGGGGTTTCAACTTCGTTGACAGATGGATCTTCGTAGACCAGTGGCTTAGATAGATTAACAACGAGTGAATCAACATCGTGATCAGATGATGAGGTGAAGAGATCACGACAACCAAGATCATAAAATTCAAGATGTTTGTCGGAATCCTCATGATTTGATGAATCAAACAGAGGGGTAGATGATAAGGAAGGATGTTCACTCTTTGCATTTCCGAAAAGAGCATATGAAGGATCAAGTGGATTTTCAATGAATGATTGGTCCTCTCCATTGTTAGATGATGGGCTAACATACAGTGTGTCTTGCGAAAGATCAACAATGGGTGCATCCATAGATGACGAAACATGCAAAATCATGGATGGCAGGTTCACCAACAATGTTAGGAAAGAACGGAGGGGGCTCAGACGAAAGGGATTCATCCTTCACCGAGTGTTGATGCTCAAGCTCCCACTCATACTCTTCATGAATGACAGCGCATGTTGGTTGTGCAACATCAAATCTGTCAGTGGGTTATTCCTCGTTCACAACAAGTGAAGAGTCCAGAATGGACGAACACAAGACAACATCATCCGGAGGAACACCCAAGTGCAAAGACAGAGGTCGTAGAATAAAAAGCCTATGAGAACTCGAAGGACTCACAACCAAATATGCACGAAAATTGAGTGGAGTGATGTTGGGAGAGTGTGAAGGTTGAATAGGTGTACAAGTATGATCCTCAACATCACTGGGCAATGGAAGAGCTGTTGAATGAGAGGGAGGCAGACAATTAGTTGAGACAGTTCCCACTCCCACATGAGATTGTGCAACTCCATCAATGAAGAAGATTGAGTGAGGATTGAACTCAAACTTTCTCTTGGGATGGGTAGATTTCTCAAGACATACTCGAACCAGTCCCAAAGATAAGCCAATTTCATCTGGCTCCTTGGAGCTTGAAACTGCAAGTCAGGAAGCGCTGCCAAAAATCAATAACAGATTCATGAGGAGCCCTCCATTGTTGTAACAATTTCCAGTCAAGAGGGTCTAGATCAAAATTATAGAACGTGTCTTCAATAAGATCATAGAAGTGCTCACATGAGTGCATGGTGTCAGCCGGTAGGCTGAGCACCCAATGAAATGGAGATTCACGAAGTGTGTATGCAAGCAACAAATTGGCCTGTTTGTTAGTAAACTCATCCTCCTCATAAATCATGGAAATAAAGCTATGTAAGTTTTCAGGCCAGGCCACCTCGCCTTCACCATCATACGTGTGAGTGGACAAGATATTGAAAATCTTCCCTGAGATGGAGACATCTTCATGATTCGAAAAACACCTTAGGGAAAGAAGAATGCAAGACTCCATGAAAGATATGCAGAGGTTCAAAATTGGATGAGAGAACACTACTTGTCATCAGGCCCTCCTTCTATGCCAGAAATGTTGACGGTGCTAGACCCACCAACATGTCAAGGGGATCTCCCTAGTAAGAAGTCCCAATTAGACCTCAGACCGTTTGGTGTAGGAGTCCTAGCAGTGAGTTGTAAGGTAATTCCTTAACCGCGATGTCACACAGAGGCAAGTAAGATAACTCTGTTAGTAGCAAGGGTGTGACTGATGAAGTGTGTCAAGGAAGGTGCATGAGAGGTTCTAACACTTCGAAGGGAGAGGAAGGTGATGGTGCATTCCAGGTTGAAAGGGATCAGTCCCAACTCGGCTAGGAACACACAACACAAAGGACATGCATAGCTTCTGGTGAAGCAGTCCACTCGGATGCGGCAGTCACATCATACAGGGTAAGATAACATGAACAACACTCATGGATCAATCTGAGACGAGTGTGATGGTTGTTATAGTAAGGTTCATGTGAAAGGTTTGTCTAGTGTCCAACAGAGCAGTCGACACAGACGGTGACAACCTTTACAACATATGCAACACATTAAAAACAAGATTCATATAATTGCATGCGAATCAATTCATACATAAATACGTAAGTTAAATAACATATATCATTAAGGCAACCAGAACAGTCCAACTATAATAACAACATATGCATGAAAATGTGTTGGCTCTTATTATATAAAGAAGTGTAAGTCACAATCATACAATACATCCATGTAAACCCGCTAGCCCCAACAGTGGAATGTTACAACCACATCTGCCTGCTCCTCCAAAGAGATGTACTAGCTCCGTGCAATGGAGAAGCCAAGGTGCGTTACACTATTGTCCAAGCCTTCTTCACTATAGTCTTAGTAGAAGCTTAGCTGACCAAAAGCCCATACAATGAGTTATGAAGGACTATTTATAGCAAAGGGTGGGGTGACCCTTGACATTCCCCCTTGACTGGTTTCCTTCCAAGAATGCACAATTTTCAAGGGGAAGTTGCTCAGCCTACAGCTGGACCAAGTCTCGGTGAGCAACCTGTGAGGGGAATGGATCAACTGTGATCGACAGGCTGCCTTTGTGCAAGGAAAACTCATGAAGTTTGAGTACTTGACAAAGTAAGACAAAGTGTTGTGTAAGGTTGGTAGGCTGGCTCCAAAACAAGCTAAGGAAAAATTTTGGAGGGTGGTTGTAGCCGCTACAACACCCCATTAGGTAGTTCAACAATAGTGAACATGTTCCATTCCTCATATTTAACACCTATGCAAGAACAGGTGACTAGAAGAAAGAAGCTACCCCCAATTTTGTAGGAAACAATAGGCTCAAAGCTATAGAAACATGTATTAAAAAATTCCAAAGAACAAAGACACTAATGTTACACCTACGGAAGAATAGGTGACTAGAAGAAAGAAGCTACCCCCAAATTTGCAGGAAACAATGGGCTCGAAGCTGCAAAAACATATATTAAAAATTTCCAAAGAATAGAGAAAATTTCAAGAAGACTTCGGAAATTAAATTAACCTTACATTATACAATTACATAGCACATACTACTTATTGTTGTCTTTTGGTAAAGATAGTTGGGTCGTTGTTATGCAATCTTGTGTTTTTGTTGTGTCATCTATAAGGTACCAAATATTTGAATTTAAGTAATGAACATATTGATGGCAGTGTTAACCTGGTATCAAAGTTCAAAAAGGAGCCTGATATGTGGCAATAAAAATATATAACAAAACAATGGATCCTAAGAAGATTTAGAGGACAATGTGAAGATTGAATCACTAGAATTTGAATCTATCAACATAAACTTGTTAGTAGTTTAAGTTTCTTCCTGGTTCAGTCCAATGTAGCATATGGTTTACCTAGATTTAGTTAGACATGATCGAAGAAAGTTTAACTATCTTTAAAAGATAATATGGGTGGACTAGCACATCAACGACACTCTAGTGGCACTCCAGTGTAGAAAAATCCTATAATTTTGTAATTTTGATTTTAATACAAGTTCTTTAAAAAATGCATGGATAGATATTGTTTTGTGTGTAACATTAATCATACCCCCATACTGCATGCCCAAGTTTTGGGGATCCATACCGGGTACTCTGTGTCTGTCTCCCCACATACACACCGTATCCATGTACCCAAGATACCTTGATTATAGTTAATAGGTTATGAAACTTTGTACTTGAAGTCATGTTAGTGAAAAGTTTTGTTCACAAAATAAAGTCATAAGCGATCCTAAACTAAAAGAGTACAAAGTTTACTAATTACAAGACTATTCCATTAGACTATTCCCATCAATTTGTCCCTGTGAAGTAGTACTGATGACTTTAGGTAAAGACTAGAATCTGATCTTGGACATAAGGTGACAAACACTTCAAAGATAAGTGGAATGGAAGAAAAACATGCAGAAGAAGTACCAAATCATTTACATTGCCCACAAACCAACCATATGATATTATTTTATGTTAACGAGAAAGGAAATACAAATGTGAGGCTCCCACTTCGTCAACATACTTTTACTCTTGGGGCCAAATCCTATAGGGGCTTTCTTTTTCTAACTATAGAACTAGGAATTTGTGTAGTGAGACAACCCAGTGGTTGGCACAATGGGATGTTATCCCCTCCACCCGGTTTCAAATATCATAAAGACATATTTGGCCTGTTGTGATTAGGCTCAAGGAGTAAACTCCCCCACCCTCGTGGAGTCTTGGCTCTTTCTAAGTCAAGAATTCTTGGTATATCTAACTTATGGGCTGTTGTATACACTCTTGACATTATAATGGAAACCACTAGGCTTGATCCCTTCTATAATTTCTATATTCAGGCTTATGTGATCCATAATGAATTAAGCAAAGTCTTTCGGTAGAAATCACATAAGAGAAATTTTTGGCCGATGCATTTTGAACCAAGAAGTGCGGTTCATCATCAAGACTAGATGAAGAGGCAGACCATGGCAAAGGCTTAAATAGAGAGCAATGTAGAGACATAATTTCAAGTAACGACTATATTTGAACAATAATATTTAAATTATTATATTAATTTATTAATATATTAAAAACAAATATTATTAAGTAACGGTTATATTAAATGGCTAATTTTTGAAAAATAATATTTAAATAATGATATTAGTTTATTAAAAATATAAATAGATAACGGCTATATTAAACGACTAGTTTTGAAAAATAATATTTAAATTAATTTATAAAAACCAAATATTACTAGTTTTTGAAAAATAATAATTAAATAATGATATTAGCTTATTAATTTATTAAAAAATATTAATAAGTAACGGCTATATTAAATGACTAGTTTTTGAAAAATAATATTTAAATTATGATATTAGTTTATTAATTTATTAAAAACAAATATTAATAAGTAACCGCTATATTAAACAGCTACTTTTTGAAAAATAATATTTAAATTAATTTATTAAAAAAACAATAAAGTCAAACTCTAAACAAGGAGGGAAGTCAAAATTTATAAAAAGGAGTCAAGACTGTACTTGGGACAAGATCATTTAATAAATAAAATAATTAATGGAAAAAGTAAATAAAATAAAACAAAAATATACACAAGTCAAAAGAATATATATATATATATATATATATTCAAAGAAAAGTAATCAATAAATAAAACATGGTCAACAATAAAATATGGGGTTGAGGCCCATTAAACAAATAACAAAAATACTAAAAGGAGTTAAGAACAAATAGGATGATAAAATACATAAAAAACACGAAGGATAAAGAAAATAAACTATAATGAAGAATAAATCAACAACAAATATCATAAAAAGGATGTCAATACCTACATAGATAAACAAACAAAATAAATCCCAAAAAGAAGCCTAAAAAACTAGGAGGACAAGACAGGGACCCAACTTCTACTAATATTCCAACCATCATCTCTATTCAAATTATTAGGCCTTTTTTTCAATTTCGAGGGCCTCCCTCAATTTATGATGATGGAAATGACTAACCCTAGCAACGACTTGGGCCTCTTCAATGTAGATGTGATGCTTAAGTTTATCTGCATGTTTTGCCAAAGCAGAGGAGCGGGTCGTGCAATGCTTGATGTCAGCGGCATGCTCACAAATCATTTGATTAATCAAGCGACTAGTCTCACAAATATAGGGAGTCCTAGAAGAGCATGGGATAATGTAAACACCCTTCATATTCTTGGGGTCCACTAGGTCTTTTACAGATCTAAGGGAGCTCCAAATAGTATATAAATGCCTAAAGGTTGAAGCCACCTTATGCTTCCTTTGGATCCTTGCAATCTTGTCAGTGGTCCCTTGGATAAAAGGAAGATGAATACCAAAAAATCGATCCTTGATATCTTTTTTAGCACTAGGACCTTTTTCAGCTCTAAGGAAAGCCTTAGTACATTGGTGTCTACTATACCCATTATTAAAGAGAACACTTAGGAGATGTGCTTTCTCTTCATCAAGATGGTTGTCATCAGAAACTCTTAAAACTCTTAAAACTCTATAATCTTATCTATTTATATCTTGATTCTTAACATCCCTTATTAAACATTGATAAAATACACAACATTATAAATAATATCATTCCAGTGCAAGCATATCTCTAAGACTACCTAACACTACTAAAATATGGGTGCCTTTTTAGCTAAAGCATAACTCCATGATTATTAGGCACCCACATTCTCCCTGCCACTTGGGAATTCCTCACCAGCAAATCCTAGGAGTTTTGCGCCAAAAGCTTCTTACAGGCATAGATGTTGATCCACTAATGGACTATTTGAATTGGCATAGAAGACAATAGCCTTAAGTTTTAAATCACCTAGATGGCCCATTTAGCAAGATTCGAAATGTTTGATACCCTCATTACGAGGTATGATTTCACTATTCCAACCATGTTTTATCATCAAGTGTGATTCTTTCTATAAACTAAAATCATATTTTCGAAACCATACAAGAAAAGTAGCTTAAACAAATTACTTATTCAACAATATGATAAATATTAAATACTGGCATACAAACAATTTCATAACTCTCACTTAGAATTCTCTGATTTCATAATCTTTCTCCCTTCTCAAGACTTGAAAGGTACAATTTCAAGATCTGGAACTACACCAACCAAAATCTAGAATTTTTCAAAAACCAAAAATGGAAATATAACTCACTTGTTGATGTCCCTGGTTAACTATGAAATTAAGGATAAATAGACACTTCAAAAAAACTACAAAAATATGATAATAAAGCTACAATGATGAGTTAAGCAGAGAACTGGTTCTTTACTTTTGTGTTCTACCAAAGTTGTCTTGAAAAAATAATGAAAACAAATTTCAGTCTACCAGCCATCAAAGCCTCTTCCAAACCCTTTGTCACAAGAAAAGTGTTCTAACTATAACCCTCCTAAAGGAATATCATTGTGGTTGGAACACTATCCAAACCACACAGATAAACTAACACTAAAGACAAGGAAAAAACAACACCTTGAAAAGCCATGAACTTTGTCTAAGGGACATGAATAACACCATTAACAATAATAATATCAATGGAAAGTGTATTTTGTACCTTAAATAATGATAACATATTCATAAAACTAGGCATACCCATAGGAATGGAACATTGACTAGATTCCACCTATACATGCACAAGTATTGAACAAATAAGATGTCTGACAACAAGTTTATGATTAAAATTGTTAGATGAAATGCTAGAAACCAACCAGTTTCAATATTAGACCTTGAATACACTACAAAAACTTGAGATACTTTCTCTAGGAATCCCTCCAACATGATGACTTGAAGCCCAATTCCATAACATCCTCAGAACATAGGATCTGCGAGAAAGTTTATGTTCCATTCCCTGCATTTTTCTGAATGGCACATGTCAAAGTCAATGTTAAAATCAGACCATCTTTTCCATCTGGAAACCAACATGCATCGCTGCTTAGCATCTCTTAGATGGTAATTTTTTTAGTCTTTTTGGCAAGGTAGCCATGTTTCTCAAGCAATAGTTGGACCATGAATTTTTGTCACATGTTCATTGTCCATGAGGAAAAATCAACAATCTTTTATGAAGAATTATGAAGGAATAGATAATCCACTGAACAAACCTGGGAAATTGGGTACGACAACACACCTATTATTTTGAACATATGTACCTGATAGCACAAAGGAGGAGGGTGGCAAGGTTTCTACACAATCCCTATCACAAGGAAATGATTATTTTTTTTATAGCTTATTGAACAAACAACATGACAATAAGAAGTTCCACAGATCACTTTGTTGCAATAAAATCATCTTTTCCATCTCCAAACCTCTGTGCATCACTTCCCAACATTTCTTAGATGGTAGCTTTTTAATTCTTCCGACAAGGTAGCCTCATTTCTCAAGAAAAAGTTTAAACATGAAATCCCATCACAAGTTCTCTATCCATGAGGACACATAAACATGTTTTTATGACAAATTGTAAAGGAATAGATGATCCACTAATGAAACTTTTTGGTTAAAAAAATGAACAATTGCTTAAAGGGTTCAAAAAGAAGCAGCAATACAAATAATCCTAAAGAGAAGTTGGGTACGAGAACAAACCTGATATTTTGTATATATGTGCTTGATAGCACAAAGAAAGAGGTTGGAAAGGTGCTTACAGAACCCCTATAACAATAGGAAATGCTTTGTTCTTCTACCTTAATGAAAAATCAACATGACATAAGAAAGTTCCATGGATTATTTTCCTGAAATACTTATAAAACGAGACAAAAAATTAGACCAGAACATGCATATCCATTAAACATTAAAAAGCATTAGGGATACACCATGTTTAAATAATGAAAAGAAAGGAGATTTCACCCATTAAAAGTAATAGAACTAGATATTCGTTCTTCTACCTTTGCAAGAATTATTAGTGTGTGTTTTAACACAATGATGACCTACAAAAGTTTTGTTTTCTATCCATAAGGTACGTTTCAACAACAAAACTCTTGGAAGTGCAAGGTTCAACTTTGCTTCCTTATAAATAAATTAAGAACTAGTGGGTATATGATCTCAAATTTTCACTATTCATGGATACGTATGCATAATGTTAGGTGCATGTTCCTGAACACCTTTACTTGAGACAATAAATTTTCAGCTTACTGATTTGTACTAGGCACCAAAATGCATCGATAAGACATGGAACAAAAATATTCTATACAAGGACACATCAACAATTTGCTTTCTTCATTGAGAGATTCATTGGCCATGGATTTTAAGAGAACCATAGCAAAGAAATCCCAATGTTGGCTAGGGTCTCACCATTCATGCCCCTTTAGAAAGTCTTGTGAAGTATTGGACCTATATATTAATTTGAATCTGATGCATTTATAAAATTCCCAACACCACTACATACAAATTGTTCTGAGGGAGCAAAAAAATAGAACTAGCCCCAATGGTGAGATCTATCATGCTAGGCAGTAACTCCTCTGAGTAAAATTGATTCGTATGTTTGTTCCTTCAGGTTGGTCTTCATTATATACATGAGGGAGAGACTGTTCACTTCAAATATAGATGATTGTTCACATTACTTATTTATTTATTTACATTATGTTCACCCAATCCTGATGATTAGGTGTCAACATTCCCCCCCTAATCTGAAGGGATGTTGGTGAGTCCAAGCATCATTCTGAATCGTTCAAGTTTTTCTCTTCCAAGCGCTTTGGTGAAGATGTCTGCAATTTTCTCATTAGTGGAACAATGACAGAGATGGATTGTTTTGGCCTCAACATGATGTCGGATCAAATGATATTTGGTATTGATGTGCTTCGTTCGATCATGGAACTTTGGGTTCTTGGCCAACTTTATTGCAGAGGTATTGTCAATCATGAGTGGATTTGATTGTACTTGTTTTACCTGCAATCTTCAAGAATTTTCTTGAGCCACACAATTTCTTTTGTTGCTTCAGCTGCTACCATGTATTCTGCTTCTGTTCTGGAATCTGCTGGAACTGATTGTTTGCGTGATCTCCAGGTGACAGCTCCTGATCTAAGACTCATAGCATATCCTGAAGTATATACCCCAGTTTCTTTGTCTCCATCGAAGTCTGAATCAGAGTATCCAATCAAACTGAAGTTGTCCACCTGTGTACACTTGATTCCAAAGTCTTGAGTTCCCTTCAAGTACCTTAGAACTCTTTTTGTAGTATACCAATGTCCCTCACAAGGCTTTTGCATAAACCTGGAGAGGATTCCAATAGCAAACGAAATGTCTGGTCTAGTAGTAGTTAGGTAGTTGAGACTTCCTACAAGCTGTCTATACTTTGTTGCATCCTCAAATTCTTTCCTTCAATAGATGTGAGCTTTAAGTTTTGTTCCATTAGAGTAGTAAGAGGATTGCATTCTGTCATGCCAAACTTGTTCAACAGATCTCCAATGTATTTCTTTTGAGAAAGAAATATGGACTTCAAATGTTAGGTTACTTCAATACCAAGATAGTAATGAACATAGCCCAAATCAGTCATTTCAAAACTTTTCCCCAATTCCTTCTTTATGGATGCAATGTAGCTTTCATTGTTCCCTGTCATCAAAATATCATCTACATATACCACAATATATACATCTGTTTTTCCAACTTTCTTGACAAATAAAGCTGCATCATCAAGATCATAATGTTTGAAATTGAGTTTTAGAAGATGCTCAGTTAGTTTTTCATACCAAGCTTGCAGTGCTTGTTTGAGGCCATACAAGGAATTCATAAGTTTGAATACTTTATGTTCATGTACTTTCACAGCAAATCCTTCAGTCTGGGACATAAAAACATTCTTTTTTAGATCTCCATTCAAGAAAGCAGTTTTTACATCCATTTGATGGACTTTCCAACCATTCTGAGCTACTAGGGAAAAGAGTGTCCAGATGGTAGCCCATTTTGCTGTGGGGGAAAAAGTTTCCTCATAATCGACCCCTTCCTTCTGTGCAAAACCTTTTGCCACAAGCCTAGCTTTGTGCTTTTCAAGTGAGCCATCAGCTTTATACTTGTTCTTGTAGACCCACTTGCAGCCAATTGGTTTGGTTCCTAATAGAGGATCAACCAGCTTCCAAGTGTCGTTATTTATGAGGGCATCATACTCCTTTTGCATCGCTTTTTTCCATTCGTCGTGAGAAGCAGCTTCTATGAAGGAAGTTGGTTCAAAATCTGTAGACAAGTTCAATTCACAATCATAAGAAACATCCATATCAACAGGTGAATTAGAGTCATCTACATCACCTCCATTTTGCCGGTTTGAATTTCTAGTTCCTGTCTTTCCAATCTCATCAGGATGAACACTTTCAAGTGTCTTTGTCAGCCACTTTGGGGGACCTTTCTCAGATGGTCCAGGCTGCTCTGTTGATTGAGTTGGGACTGAATCAAGATTGAGTCTCCCAATTCTATCAATCACATCACTTAAAACATCATATGTTGTTGGAGTTTCATGCGGGGGAGAGTGTTCTTCAGAAGAAGATTCGACATGTTGATCTAGTATAGGAATCCCCCCTTCAAGATTTGGAATCTGATTATCGAATTCTTGAAATGATTTTGCTTTTGTGAATCTATCCAAGTGATCAAGTTGCCGCTCAACAACATTGTCAGTTTTGGATGATTCAAGAAAAATTACATCTCTAGATACAACAAACTTTTTATTTACTTCATCATAGAGACGATATGCTTTGGAGGTGTTTGAATACCCTAGGAAGATACACTTACGACTTCTTGCACCAAGTTTGTTTCTATGTACATTTGGTATCAAGGCATAACAGGTGGAACCAAAGACCCTGAGATGCTTTATCAAAGGAACATGTCCATACCACATTTCATATGGAGTCTTGTTTCTAATAGCATTAGATGGACATCTATTCTTTATATATGCAGCACATAGAACATCATCAGCCCAAAACATTATCTTTACATTTTTGAAGAAGAGCATGGATCGTACCATATTTAAGATTGTCATATTCATTCTTTCAGCTACACCATTCTGTTGGGGATTATAAGGCACAGTTGTTTGATGTTTGATCCCATGTTGGCGAAGATAGTTTTCAAATTCATTTGATGTGTATTCTTTTCCATTATCAGTGCGAATAGACCCAATATGAGATTGTGCATCATTTTCAATCCATTTATTAAAGTTCTTGAATGTTTGAAAAGCATCAGATTTGTTCTTCAATAAATAAACCCAACACATTCTGGTGTAGTCATCAATAAATATCATCATATATTTATTTCCATTTGCAGAAGGAATAGGCATTGGACCACATAAATCTAAATGAATGAGTTCAAGTTTTCTATGTGCTCTTGAATGTGAATCATGAAAAGACTGTTTGCTATGCTTTCCTAGAATGCAAGCATCACATGCTTAAGTTTCCTAGGAATTGTGGGCAAACCAGCAACACCATTTTTCTTCAACAAGCGGAGGTTGTCATAGTTCAGATGTCCAAATCTAGCATGCCATAATAAACTTGATGGAAGTGTACCTTCTTCATGATGAGAATTGTATGAGAAATGTTTTGCATGAGCAGAGGTTCCTTGCAACTTGAGAAGCATTTCTTCTTCTATTCCCCTCTTGACAAGTGAGTGGTCAGATGCTTTTCTTACCTCAAGCTTTCCATCAAACATATGAATGGAATGACCTTGCTAGCGGATGTGGACCAAGGACAGCAAGTTTCTCTTGAGCTGTGGGAGATATAGAACATGATGCAGAAGAAAGTCTCAAAGACCAGGCAGTTGAAGCCTGATTGTGCCAAGCCCTGATGGCTTGATTTTTGATTGGTCTGCAAAGTATACTGCTCCATCAACATTGTCAGTAAATTCTTCAAAAAAATCTTTTCTATGAGTCATGTGGCGGGTTGCTCCTGAATCAAGCAACCAATCATTTTTCCAAGAAGCAAGTGAAGCATTAAATAAATCTTCATTTACTCCAGTATTACATTGTGCCACAACATAGTGAGCGGATTCAGGTGCTTTACCTTTATCTGTATCATCAGTTTTACCTTTCTGTTGGTTTCTTTGCTGCTCAATTTTGTCCCATGATAGCTTGCATGTAGAGGCATCATGTGATCCATTTCTTTTGTAGCATATGCAGTGCAAATATGCCTTTTCTCCTTGAGAGTGTCTGGCCCCCTTTCCTCTGATATATCTTCCTCTTCCTCTTCGACCACCTCTTCCTCTTGAAGAATCTTGAGCAGGATTATTTTCTTTATGAGCAAGGCACACAACCTCTTCAGAAGATTCAAGGGCTGTCTTCTTTCCAAAAGCTTTCTCTCTTTCAACAAACTTTTTCACAAGAGAGTCAAAGGTGATATCTTTGAGATTTCCATTTGCTTGCAATGACTTAAGATAATTGGAGTAAGTAGGATAAAGTGCCTTGAGAAAAGCGATAAGAGGAATATCCAATTCAACCTCAGTGGATTTGATATCATGCATTATAGACTTTACTTCAAATGCAAGAGCAATAGGATCATTATTTTGCAGTTCAAGAGTGAAGAGTTTAATCATGAGTTGAACAACTTCAAGTGCAGAATGTGAGTCATAGAGTTCTTTCAGCTTTTGAAAGGCTTCGAAAGCAGTTGAAAATGGCAAAATGTGGCGACTCACCTCTTCATTTACGGATGTTGCAATTAATGCATAAGCTTCGCTGTTCTTATTTTTCCAAATGGCGAGCTCTTTGTCTGAGTTAGTCTGTTCTGGCTCTTTGTCTCCATCTCCAATCCACACTCCTTTCCACAACTCATTGAAAATGAGAGTGTGTTTTATCATCTGGGACCATTTAGGATAGCTCTCCTTACCAGTGAGAACTATTCCCACAATAGATATGATTGAATGCATACTGTAAAAAAATACTTCTGCTGGCAAAAATCTGTGTACTGTAAAAATACTTCTGCTGATAGAAAAATACTTCTGCCAATATACAGTAAAATTGTACTTCTAGTGGTAATTTTTTGAAAATTACAATTCAAAGAGGCATTGATATGACAGTACTATATTGAAATATAGTACTATAATGAAAAACTTAGAGTATTCAAACTATATTGAAACATAGTACTATTGTGCACATGGTCTCACGCATAGCCATTACACGATATTACACCAATGCATGAATAGTGTAACCATGGACTTTCAAAACATTTTTTTTCAACGCACAACATACCACTCAAACACACCATTTATGCCATGATACCCTCACAGTGTTCCCACACGTCGCACTCTTCAATTAAAGGTTGAGAGGCATTACACTGTGTTAAAGCATTAAAGAATTTTGACCAGTAAAGAACCAACAAATCAGTCACCTTGATTAACTCCTCGATTAGACTGTTCCTTTGGCCACCAGCACCGACCCCTTCCGTTTTGAAATGTCAATGAAAGACAGTCGATACATCTTCAGCAAAACCGGACTGAAACCATGTCAGACAAGCAAGCGGACTTGTGTGAAGCGCTGCTATATAATAGCCCTTTTTTTAGACAGGCGAATGCATAACATAATGGAACAGAGGTCTCGGTTCAGTTAATGTAACGCTGGCAGTAGCAGGTCTCGGTTTAGTTAATGTAATGCGCAGGCTCACGATGTCGCATAGCAATAACTACACAAAGTGAGAGCCTCTGTCGATCTCCCATGAACTCTACCGGAACCAGCAAGAGTCCACGTCTCACCGTGCAATCCACACCATTTGTGAATGTCGCTACCTCTGGATTTCCAAAATCAATTCTCCATCAAGAGAACCAACAAACTATTCTCAAAGGAGAGAGAAGCATCGTGACACTAGTGACACCGGTGAGCCACTACGCAGGAACATAATACAAAATCTCAACTGTTAATAAAAAAGGGAAGGAAGACACGAGCAGAAAACAATAACAAAAACCTGGAGGAGCAGCGTATGGAGGGAGCAACGTTCAGATGTTTATGAGCAGCGAGAATAATGGTGAATAGCAGTTGGAGCAGCAGGCTCTGAAACCTACCACAGATTATATGAGAGCTGGTTGCGCATTAGAGCAAGCGGCAACATATATAGGGGAAACTGAATTCGATCAGATGGGAAGGTGTGAATTCTGCAAAATAGGCAGAACATAGGCAGAAACTGAGACCTGGAGTTACGCAGAACCTAATTTTTGGATCTGGCTCTGATACCATGTCAGGCCAGGCAGTAACTCCTCTGAACAAAATTGATTCGTATGTTTATTCCTTCAAGTTGGTCTTCATTATATACATGAGGGAGATACTGTTCACTTCATCTCCCGATGACTGTTCACATTACTTATTTATTTATGTTCACCCAATCCTGATGATTAGGTGTCAACAAGATCATAAACGACAAAATGAAAAAGGAGAGTTAATGTAGGTATAGAAATAGACCTATCCATGATATGATATCCATAGCATACAAGGTTGTTGAATCCATGGTTCCCTGTCAACTTGTACTAGAAAAGCTGCAAATGTATGGATTCTGATGAAATGACCTTAGGCTAACCTTCAGGCACAAGAAAAACCAACATGTAATTTTTTTATGAGATCAGTTTCCATTCACGAGGAAGTGTTTGTGCAAAAAGAGGATAACGAAAGAATAGAATCTTTATGATCCAAACCACCTTCTCTATGTAAAATTTGCTATGTCATGAATTGGGTGATGAAACAAGGGTCATAATTTGACTGTTATTATAGCAAGGGCTATATGATGTACTTTAAAAATTTTCATAACTATAACTATGGAAACCCCTTGGTTTTAATTCTACAAAAGAAAGGAAATTACAAGAACAATTAAGGTTACCAATAACTTCTCATGGAGTGATGGAAAGTGTAAAGTTGTTATACCATATAAAGTTTTCTTTTCCATAAATACTTCGAGTAAAGGAAACAAAGAACATTTTTCTGATATGGTCACACTATTTACATTTCAAACTATAACTCAAGGGTAAAATGCATAGAATATGACATCCAGTCCAATTATAAAATGGGTAGTGCAGTGCTAACTTGCTACAATGCTACCAGAAGCTTTGCTCAATACCATTCACTGTAACTTTCCCATTCTTTGAGTGAAATTCACAAACCTTATGTTTACAGTAGTAGTCCTTTACACAAGTGAGCTTCTTGTTACAAACCTCTACTTGAAAAGGTGTATTCTGAGAAGCGTGGGTCGAAGCATGAGGCTTCTTCAATTGAAAAGGCGAACCAAAGAAGACATATATTTTCCTTGTTCCCTTTATTGATTCTCCAACATTTTCATCTTCAGAATAATAAGTCCTCTACCCAATCCTCAAGTCAATATAGCAATGTTTTCCTAAACCATCCACAATACTATTCTATCAATTCCCAGGGGTTTCCAAAAGCATTTGAGAGATCTTGGAGTTGAAAAATGAAAGACATGGATCTAAAATTATCAATTTATCATTTTCATATAGACATGGAGATCCGATTGAATAGGAAAATTAAGAACATAGACTTACCCATTAGAAAATTTCTTTAATAACACTGGCACTACCCTTAAGAGATACATGTGAAAGAACTTTATGCATAGGCATTTCTAATTTCCAATCTTGTGCATACAAACACTCAAATAAAATATACTGGAAAATATAAATTGCAAAAAAAGAGATTAATTAATTATATGTAGAGCTAGCCTAGAAGTTTGATTGCGAGCTTTTTATTTATTTACTTTATTCTTAGAGAAAAAAACGTGCATAGTTAATACAATATTTCATGAAGAAATCTAAATAAACTTATCATTATGTGTTATAGTTGAGGGATCAAATCACCTTGCTCCTTTTTCCACCAAAATATGAATATATCCACTTAATCAAAAGGTGTTGCTACCATAATGCTTCCTCTATATCTTAGTAACATATGAAATTCATAAACAAAAAGAAATGCTTAAAACCACTAAAATTCTCCATTATCCTTGGCGTGTTTCTCAAATGTCTTGGCTTAATAGCCAAATTTAAAATATTACGATAGAAAGAAAAATGCAAAGAATCCTTTCTACTTATTTAATCAAAGGACAATGTAAGCTTATCTCATTTCACCTCCCTTTAGGAAGGGGTCCCCTCTCATTTGGTTATGATAACACCAACATGTCTTTTTCCATTCCCATGATCAATATAATAAGTAAATTCTAAAATTTTATAATGTTTTTTTCTAAATTTATTATTAGGCTTGAGTCTCCCAAGATCTTTATATTTCTTATCTACTAACATTTTTAACATAAATAACTCTCATTTGTTGTGTTTGACCATTGAATAAAAGCTATTTTACAAATGTTGTGTTTGAGCATTGGATAACAGTTATTTTACAATTGTTGTGTTTGAGCATTGAATAAAAGCTATTTTACAAAAGATGGAAAGATTCTTAATAAAAAGTAGGATTCATAATTAGATCCACATTGACATTGTGTGTTGACTCTTGTCCTCAAAACACCTCTATGATTCAGAGTGGTTAGTTTTGGAGATTTCTATATTTTTGTAGAGATAAGCCTTTTTGTACTTTTATAATTTGCATGATAAGTTACTTATAACATAATTAAATGTTCCATTGAAAAGAAAATATCATTCACATTAAGGAATTAAATATTCCATTAAAACAAATATCATTTTCAGTGAACTAAAGTGTTGGCACTAGTTTTCCCTCTACCAAATCCTTCTTCTCAATACACCTTTCCAAAATAGATTGATCTAAAGATGAGAATTCAATAGGTTGCTCTGTATGCTGCAAAATGTGCAACACTTCTTTCAATTGGTTTTGTATACAATGCCTCTCCATAGAGGAAGAATTGGTGTTGGAATTTGCTTCTACCTCATAAATTTTGTTGGGCATGCCTTTGATTATGCCATGAAACCATAACACTAGCCCAAAAAACAATTATCCATATCTTTTGTGGGAGAATCAATTTCATAAATGCAATTACAGAGAAAAAGAAACTGTGATGGAAATAACAATGAAGACGGGGTATTTTTTTCTTTTCTTTTCTTTTTCTGGGCTCTATACGACTCATGGTTCCTACTCCACACAGAGGAAAATACCACTCTCTCAAGCACTTTGTCAAGCACGTCATGCTCCTTCTATAGGAATTACAGAAGCCTAAAAATGCACATATGGTTGAAGAATTAAAGGTCAATGATTTGTTAAAGGGATAGAGAGTAAGCTTTCATCACAGCTTTGTAGCTCTGTCATCTTGGATTCTTCTCGCTTACATGCTCACTCTCTTAGGTATTTATATTGTAAATCAACAGAGAATTCGGGTGTTCCGATCCTAAACGATTAAAGGTCAATGATTTGTCAAAGGGACAGAGAGTAAGTTTTCGTTATAGCTTTGCAGAGCCCTCACCTTGGATTCTTCTCGCTTACTTGCTCATTCTCTTAGTTATTATCCCTATCGCCTGGGATGATAGTTATTATTCCAGCCGCAAACCAACAACCTACCCAGAAATCAAGCAGAGGGATGATAAACACAATATTCTACAAATATATCAAAATATGGGTATCAGTGAGCCTTTTTCTTTTGAATCTAATTACTCTCTTTACCTCCATTTTGTTTTTTGCAATTACAGTGCATTTTCCATAAAAGTGTTTCTCTAAATCATATTCTCCCACCACTTTTGAGGGATGAGTTCGGGTCCAAAAATAGAGGCTTTAAAGGAACCAACCTCAATTTCCTCTTCTTTTCAACTCCATCCCTACCACAGGGGATTCACTAGGGGAGCAATACCATACCACGTGCATTCATATTGGGGGATATATATTGAGTAAAAAACGACATAATATATTGAGCATATAATAGGGGGTAAAGGGTTTTTATATTGGCAGGTATAAAAAATGGATCTAAAAGTTAATGAAAAATATAAAGGGGAATAAAAAAGGTTAATGAAAAAATGGATACCTACAATATCTAGTGAAAGTAGGGGTTTTTTTAATTGGGAAGGTGTATTGGGTTTATATTGGTAGGGGGTTAAATAATGTGATTTTTAAAGGTATTTTCCAATATGTAGTCAAATTAAGGGTATTGTTTAGTATGCCATGAACACACGTGTTATGTCGGAGGTTCATTGAGTGAAGCCCCCATGATCCCTACCAGCGTTACAAGTCATTCTATGCTCAAAAAATATTCATGGGAGGGAGTCAGAGACTGACTTAATCTTCAACCCACTAAAAAGGAAAATATAGTCAGAGAGCCCAAAGTAAGCCTTTTCCTTCCTTTAATTGGTAACATACTTTACTTCAGAAATTAAATTTAACAAGCCTTTATACGTAGTAGTTAGTCCCTTTCGCTTAGTTTAAATGCCAATGTAAATTTAAGGGAGGCAGAGCATGTCTAGCTAAGACACCCACCAATAAATAAACAAGAATAAAGAACAAAACATTAAAGCGATGAAAAGGAAAATTACCTAAGTGTTGAACATAAAAAAGGGATAACATGTTCACATATTTAGACCAAGGTAAGGGACCAAAGAAAGGGGGAATTACCAACAACTTAGATTATCTCAAGATGTTGGGAGATGTAACACCCTCATGGTACCTAGTTGGGGTGATGCCACTCACATTGCTACCAATACAATAATAACGCACACACACAACACAACATAACATAACAAAAAAAACATAATAGAATGCATGAGAACCATAAACAACATAAAAATGTTTGAGCACTCATATGAGAAAATTTATCGACTCGCTGGAGACCTCAGTCATTCCACCCATCCATAGATCGTGTTACTTTAGCTCTCTCAGTATGGGTCACCCTTGAGTTGGGGCCATGACTTAACAATGAAAAAATTTGCCCACACTAGGGACATGTTTAATATCAAATTTAAGTAGGGACAAGGTACCAAACTCCAACAACCCCCAACAAACAAGCGCACATCCCCCCATAAGCCTACACAACCTAAGGTAATGCAACCCATTCTCTACACTCATAGCCCATCGAGTTGTGCCACTGCCCTTCTAGGGTTTCTAACTTGGGCTAGTTAGGGATGTCTTAGAGCCCTATGGATCCCAAGAGTTCCCCTTAGTAGTCTCCAAGTACCCTCTAGGCCCATATAGGGACACCTATCACTACACTTCTCCTTCAAAGGCTCCAACCTTCCCCAAGATAGCCCATGAAAAGTGCACTTGTACCCCAACCACCTAGGGTTCTCAGGGTACAATAGCCAAGGATCCTATGGTTCTCCTGAGAACCAAGACCACAATCATCCATTAGTAGTCTCTAAGGGAAAGGAAGACTAAATATGTCATATTCCCCTTCATTTAACTTTTATTTATAGCTTCAGATAATAATATATTATAATATGTTTTAATATTATTCTTAAAGTTACTTTAGCAATATTATAATAATAATAGTATTTGGCTTTGTAGGCTGACTCATCATCATTAAAAGGAAAATTATGTCACCTCGCCAGTGGTTTGTAAGGGGGAAGGGTTTCACTCCTACCAAATGCCTTTGGGTCTTGGACTGTTAGCTTGTTCCTTACGTCCATGAAAAACGAACTCTTAACCAAACATAAGCAGTTTTAAAATCTATAATACAAAAAAGAAGCATATACTTCATATTAATTTTTTTCAATTTATTTTTACTTTATATAATACCATATATATGTGTTTAATATTATTATTATTATTTTAAATATTTTTAAAATTTCAAATTTAAATATTTATACAAACTATTATTTTTATTTATTTTTAATAATTTTATTTAATTAATTTTTAAAAATATATATTTTAATATATAACATATAAAATTTTCCCATTGCAATACATAAATATATAAAATTTAATTTGTTAATATATTATAATATTAAATATATCTTAAAATAATTTAATTATTAAGAGAAGATATTATAATAATAATTTAAGTTTACATTATTGTTTAAATTCATCATTTTATTTGGTCTTTTTATTATAGTGATATTTTTACATTTATACTGAAATTTTGATTTTTTTTTAAGGTTACACTTTTAGTGTTTTAATGATTGAGATGATACATCATATAATAATAATCTAGGTTTAAATATTGATATGACATGTGATTTATATTTATCATCTTATTAGGTATATTAGTTATAGGAGAATCTTGACGTTATCATTTAAATTTTTATGTGTATAGTGGATAGATTTGGTAGATGTTGATTGAGATTATAATATTAATATAGTGAATTTAAGATATTTATATTTTTTCATTTATGTGTATATATGGCTTAAGTGGGCTTAATGGTTAAGAGCATGTATTTCCTCCTAAGAGGTCACGAGTTCAAATTCAAATGGGGTAGAGTATGTATGCTTTCACAGAATTTACAGTGAAATAAATCAACAGAGGATTTGAGTGTTTTGATCCTAATAGGAAGTGATTGGGACACTCCAAAACTCTCAAAATAACTCGTTCCACAAACCATTAAACAAAACCAATAGATATGATTCTTTGACCAATATGGCAAGTTTTGAAGTTGCAAGGTGTCTATGGATGAATGATAGCAAGTTTCGAAGTTGCTAGGTGTTTATGGTTGAATTATATATATATATATATATATATATATATATATATATATTGATAATCAAGATAAGTGAAGAGTATTGGATTTGAATTTGTTCTACTATTTGGTATTTTGATTTTGTGATAAAGTTTCTATTTGTTGCTAAAGGTGAGTGAAATCTTTGTGTATGGTTATAATGTTTATATTTCTTTAGAATTTTCTCATTACTAAGGGAAATGTGTCCTCTACTAATTAACCAACACTTCTCCTTGCAAGTATTCTTCATATTTTACTTGACCCAGTTGTAAGCCCACGTCTCCCATTTTGGATAATCTGTTAGCCTTTGAATTTAATTGCCTGTGAATGTGATCAAAGGATATAACCGTAAAGATTCTAATCAGCTCCATAACTATAATAATCCACTAATCAATAAATAAGTGTTTAAGGAAGTATAATCTTTCAGTCAATCTATAATAGGTCATTCCTCCTCTATAAAAAAATACTTATTATCTAGTCGTGTATTTTAACCTGAGACCAAATTAGTTGTTTGTGTTAGTTGTTTTTAGTTATATTAGTTAATATTTCTCATTTTTGGTAGTATTTCACCTTGAAAAGTTGCGGTGACTAACTTTTTTAGTTACCTAGTCACTAATTTCATCATTTTCTACTAGTGCTAGCTATAGATTTGTTACTAAAGATTCGCCTTCATCTTCATCAGTTTTCTCGTTGTAATTTGTTTCAAGAATGTCCCAAATTATTTTTACAATGTTTACTTCACCATATTCATGCAAAATACTAGACAAGATCTTATCATCTAGTGTTGATATAATAAGAAACAATGTGACTGCACCTCTACTTATATCTTGAGAATTTATAGAAGTTTCTTGAACAAATTCCCATAAATCTACTGAACCAAGGAGTCCCTCCATTTTTATTGCCCAAAGTTTAAATTTTTTACCTGAGAAAGATGTCAAAACAGGCATTAATCGTTTCAATATTGCATCAGTTTCTTCAAATTCTTCATTGATCTAGCCAAATTCGACATTTTGATTCTCATGTATAGGTACTTCTGCTCGAAACATTCCAATTTTTCCTGCAACTTCTTCCCTTTGATTATTTCGCTTACTTCAAGAACAACACCTCATAACTCACAAAAATCTAGATCATTTCATGACAACTAAGAAGACAACTCAACAAACCCATCACATTTCTGGACTCTTCCATTTCTACATTATTCTAACAGTTAAGATATCAGATAAATGTGTGCATTAGTAAGGCATCCTTCATGTTGCAATAATCTTTTTGGTTATATTTATGAAGCCTTCGGCTATAGCCACCACATTAATATTTTTAATGTGGTTGTACTAATTATCAAATTTTTAATTTAATATTTATATATGTCAAAAATATTGTAAAATAATAATAAAATTGTTATATTTAAAACGATTAATTGAGAATAAATGTTTTTTTTTTTTTTTTCAATTTATTATTATCATAGTTATATTAATGTTAATTAAAAAATGAATTTCTTGATTATGAGATTAAACAATTGGGTGAAACTCTATTGATTCACAATCTTTACATCGAGTGCAATTTTTTGAACTAAACATAAAAGACAAGGGCTCTGTAAGATTGGATTCTCCACCCTCACAATGTAGAATTACAAATAACAAAATACCTCAACTTACATTGTAAAAAGTAACCATATTCACAAGAATAAAAACCATACATAATTTTTTATATAATATTACACTATGTATTTGTAACATAAGTCCATTAATGTATTGAGAAAAAGTCCAATCGGTGAGTTGCCTTTAATTAATTGCCTTAAAACATACCAGGTTCTTTGAATGCCCTCCGCTCATGTGCAATCTAATGCCCAAGGTTTAGTAAATTGATTCTTACAGTTACCACACTCAGCATAGTACTTAGCAAATGCGAAACTTGATGAAAATTTATAATCTCTACAACCATGCAAGGGTAAGGTTAATGTATAATGTTTAATTTGATTTTTTCGATGCTCTGAATCCCGAGGTCATTAATTTTATTAAGGGTGGCAGGAGGATTTGTTGTCATACATCGTTTGTATTTACCACAATTGTATGCCTTCCAGACCCTTCTGCACAGATGGAGGTTTCTCCCAACATCGATGGTCGAGATCCCGATCCAACGGATGAGCCGCGACTAGGGGGAAAGAGATCAACACCTACCTCCTCCATCTGGCAGCTCACGACATTCGCACAACGGTTTTCCTGTGGAGAGGCTTTGCAAGTCAAGGGTTTTCTAAGGTGAGGGTTGAATGGCTAATCCACCAAATATGACACAATTTTTGGCATTCACTGAACTGGAATTTCATTTCTTCCAAGTCGAGCATGAGTTTGACAATCTCACTGGTCGTTTTCGCTTTCTGAGGGATCGTTCTGGTTCCGACGATGATTCTACTCCTTCCTCTGCAACGCATGTGTCCACAATTCAAACCAAGATCTGCTTCGATGGAGCTTTTGGCACAGGTAAGGGTGGTGTCATACCCCAGTAGGTTTGGCTACGTTGAAAGAATTTTGCCCATACTTACCCTTGTTAAATTCTTGGCTGACAGAGTTCCTCGAGGTTTTATTGCTTTCAATGCTTCTTATATAGGTAGGTTTCTTTTCCCCCCTTCCCTTGTCTAAACAATTGTTGAGTATTTTCAGTTCAATGATTTGGTTTAACTCTCGGCAACTGTCTCTTGCAGGTATCTGAGACCCCCTCATTGCGCATTCTTTGCATTTATGAATTCTGCCAACAATGAACCCACCAGTATCTCATGCTTGTTTCAGGTTGGTCTCCTTACATGGGCTTGCAATTTTTTTTTGAATCAAATTTTATTGTTCATTGAATCCGATCACAAAGGCCACGACCTCTACCAGTTCTCTAGCGGCAAGGGATGTAGGGTTCCACACTAGGGTTTCATTTCATGTCCTTTGGACTTCAAAACTACATTAATTTTTGATGTTTTTTCATGGAAGGAGTAACTTCTTGAATTCGTTTGCGGATTATTATCCATTCTGTGTTTTAATGTATGATTCGAATATTGTGACTACGCAATTGATGCGGAAAGACTCATACAAAGTTTATATTTATTAATGTTTTGTTGTTGTGTAACAAATGTAGTTCATAGTCATGTATATATTTATGTCTATGAATCTCGTTATTGGACAATGCATATTGCCCGACTCCACTCAAAGATTTATTTTCCTTTAAGTTTGTTCTAGGGCTCTGTCTCATCTTATGATTTATGTTTGTATAAAACTTAGATATGAGAGTTTGCGTACTCTGCGAGAAATGAACTTGATTGTTTTAGTGCACTCTTGTATTCTCTGTATGAGATGGCTTAGCTTTTGTTGACCGTTTGGTCACAGTATTCTCTTAGTAAAGGCTAGAGGGCCTTAGAGTAATTCCATGCTTGGGAAACTAATGCATTTTGCAGTTATGCTAGAACCTAGATGCTTACTATTTCTCTCTTTTATGAAAATGTTTGTATAGTTGATGATGCAAGTTTTATTATTCTTTACATCAGTTTATAAATCCTGCAGCAATAAACTATGATTATACATATTATGTAATGTACCAATTCCTTAATATCTTTCTACATACCTATAGAATGAAATTTCATCATTCATAACCTGAGTTATTTTAGCATATACAAACTTGCATTTGGACATCACATAATAACAACTCAGTAGTTCTTAACCACAGAACTGTATTCTGGAATGAAGTAAAACTTAATAAATTAAATCATACTTATCTATTTTCCCTAAGCTAAAGAACCTCAGACTTTTCTGGAATATCTCTCCACCCAACCTTGAGTCTGGCAATGACGTCTAAACTCTCCCCAAGCTCTTCCTCCTTCAGACAATATTTATAAGGTCTGTATTTAGTCTGTGTATATGAAGCGTTAGGGCTGACTGTTCAACATCAAGTCACATACCCTCATAACTTTTATCCAGATCTCCCAGTGGTTTATTTCACCCAGCTCAAGGAGTTTCTAATGGTAGTACTCTACCTTTTTGAGTAATCTATTCCTTTTCCTCTCTTTAATTCTCCACCACCCTAGGCCTTCCTCGAATTCTCCTTTTGAGGAAACAGGTGAGTAACCACCTTAACTATCTCAAGAGGTTAACAACTGTTTTTAGCTCTTCAAAATACTTTAATTCTTATTATGCATTATTTGTAAATTGTTCTTGCCAACTCATCCATAGTTCTTTAATGTTCTGATCGAACATATGATGACAAAATCATAACAATAAGTAAAAGTAATAAGTAAAAAACGAAAATAAGGTAAGTGTCCATATAACGTGTGGTGTTACATCTTCCCCCCTTATGAGGAACACCATCCCTAGTGTTCTCTTTGGTTTAGGAAAATAGTGCAGGATAAGCTTTTTGCATGAAATCCTCTTCTTCCTAGGTGGCTTCTTCCTGACCAAAGTGCTTCGACTACACTTTAACCTGAGTGATGTCTCGTTTCCGCAAGGTTTTTTCTCTCCGTTTGAGAATACGAAGAGGTTCTGCCAGAAATTATCCTTCTAGGTTTGACCTGCACATTTTCACAGACTTCCATCAGAAATTTAATTTATAAAAAAAATTATACACTAATTATTTCATTAACTGATTTACCTACACATTTTCCCAATTAATTATATGTTGAGGATTGTACACATATTTTTTTAACAAGGAGACATGGAAAACATTGTGAACCTGGATATGGCTTGGTAACGCGAGCTTATATGCTATAGGTCCAATCTGTTCCAATATTTGAAAAGGACTACAATACCGGCATGCTAACTTAGTACAACCCCTCCACTGCAAGGTGCTTTTCCTTGGCTTGACTCGCAAATACATGTGATCTCCCACCTAGAATTCTCTATAGGTTCTCCTTTTGTCCGCATAAACTTTCTGTCTGTCTTGGGTGGCTTTTAAGTTCTGATGAATCTTTTTAACCATTTGTTCCATCTCGGCTAGCATATCAGGACCCAATGTTAGTCTATTGACAGGATTGTTCCAATCTATGGGTACCCTACACCTTCTTCCATACAATACTTCGAAGGGACTCATTCCCAATGACTTGTGGTGTCCGTTATTATAAGAAAACTCTACTAAGTGGAGGTAATCTTCCCACTTATGTGGTTGTTGCATCACAAACATTCTTAACATATCCTCTAAAACTTGATTAACCCGTTCAGTCTGACCATCCATCTGAGGGTGGTAAGCAATACTGAATTTGATCTATGTTCCTAATCCAGAGAAATGGGTCTTCTAGAATGTGGATGAAAATTTTACATCCCTATCGAAGATCACCACCTTGGGTATTCCGTGCAATCTAAAAATATCTGCAATTTCAACAATCTTGTAAGTGGATTTTACCGGTATAAAATGAGAAGTTTTTCTTAGCTTATCAACCACCACCATAATTGAGTCATGTTGCTTCTTAGTTCGGGGAAAACCTGTGATAAAATCCAAAGTAATCACCTCCCATTTCCACTTAGGGATAGGAAGTGGTTGCAGTAGTCTAGCGGGATGTTGATGTTTTGCCTTCACCAGCTGACATTCTAAACATTTAGCCAAATATTCAGTAATATATTTTCTTAAACTTGGCCATAAATAACCTTTCTTGATAGTTGAAAGTAGTTTTTGGTATCCTGGGTGGGCAACATATGGTTTCCTGTGAAATTCATTCAATAAAAATTGTTTAATAGAATTCTTATTAGGAATATAAATTCGATTTATAAAAGTTAACAGTTTATCCAGATTTATTCCATATTCAGATTTCTCCCCTTTATTCTGGGCATTGATTGCTTGCTTCCAAAGGAAGGTATATTACGGGTCCTTAAGAGATTCCCCTTTAATCATATCAGGGAGATTTGACTTCACTTGGATGAATTGTGTTTCATAAATACAATGAAACTTTCTGCTTAAAGCATCAGCAACCCAATTTTCTTTTCCCTTAAGGTACCTTATTTCAAATTCAAAATCGCTTAAAAACACTGTCCATCTGGCTTGATGGAAATTTAAAATGGATTGGTTAAAGAAATTTGTAAGGCTATTATGATTTGTTAACAACAGAAATTTCTTCCCCAATAAGTACTATTGCCACATTTTTAGTGCATGCACTACTACTGTTAATTGAAGATCATAAGCAAAGTATCACTGCTCATATTCCTTCAACTTGTGGGATTCATAAGCTATAACCTTTCCCTCTTGCATTAATACTCTGCCAACACCCTCCTTGCTAGTATTTGTGCATACTACAAAAGATTTCTTCGGATCCACCACCTTTAATACAGGTGCATTAGTAAGTAGGTTTTTTAATTGCTTAAAGCTTTGTTGAGATTCAAATTTCCACCGGAAATTCCTTCCCTTCTTTTGTAATGAAGTCATGAGGAAAGTGATTTTTGAAAATCCTTCAATGAACAGACAATCGCAACCAGCTAGGCCTAAGAAGGACCTAATATCAGCGACATTCTTCACAGTGGTCCACTCCATAATGGTCTTAAACTTCTCCGGGTCTACCACTATACCTTCTGTTGATATGTCATGATCGAGATATTGTATATGACTTTTGTAAAAATCACACTTGTTGTACTTAGCGTACAGTTGATTGTCCCATAAGGTTTGTAATACAATTCTCAAATGATTTTCATGTTCCACCTGATTCTTAGAGTAAATAAATATATCATCAATGAAAATCAACACAAACTTATCTAAGTATGGCTGAAAAATACCATTCATCAGACTCATAAAAGTTGTCAGGGCATTCGTAAGACCGAAAGGTAACACTACGAACTCATAATGACCATAACGAGTTCGAAAAGTAGTTTTACAAATGTATTCTTACTTAATCCTTATTTGATGATACCCAAACCTTAAGTGGATCTTAGAGAACACACTTTCTCCCCAAACTTGATTGAATATATCGTCAATTCAAGGTAAAGGGTATTTATTTTTGATAGTCAGTTTGTTCAACTGATGATAATCAATACATAATCTTAGAGTTTCGTCCTTCTTTCGTATGAACAATATGAGAGCTCCCCAGGGAGACACACTTGGGCGAATATATCCTTTATCAAGTAGATCCTGCAGCTACATTTTGAGTTCTATTAATTCAGGTATACTCATACGATATGGAGTTTTGGAAATAGGAGTTGCACCTGGAATCATCTCAATTGTAAAATCTATATCCCGCTTGGGTGGTAACCCAGGTATGGATTCAGGAAACACATCAACAAAGTCTTGAATGAAAGGAATACCTTCCAGAGAAGTCTTGTTTCTCTTGGAATTTGTATATCCTACATGTACAGGATAAATTTGACAACCTTTCCTAATGCATTTTCCCAGCTAGTTAGAAGTAATAGGACGTAAATTAATATTTTTCTTAATTCCTTGAATTTCCTTCCTCTGTCCCGATTCAATGAGGTAATTAACAGATTTTCCCTTACAATCTACTAAGGACCAAGGTCCTCCCAACCAGTCCATCCCTATTAGTACATTGTATTATCCCAATGGGAGTATATTTAAATTAACATAAATCTGTTGTCCTGAAATATCCACAGGACAATGTTTTGTTTTTACAACCACCCTTCGCTTTGCCCCTGTAGCTAATTGGACTAACCAGGGTTTTTGAAATTTATTGCTTTGCAGTTGGCATCCCTCTACAATCTTAGGACTAACATAGCTTAAGCTAGCACCCAGATCAAACAAAATAGAGACAGGTTGATTAGCGATCATACCTTCACACTCAATCATGGTGGGCTAGTATTCTGCTTGATGGTCGTCAAGTGCAACATTAATCTTGGGCATGCTCCTCGCCACCTCCCCAACCGTGGAGGCTTCTTGCATGTTAGAAAGTTGCTATGTTCTTGCTCTATGCGGACAATTTTTGTAATAATGGGATTCTTCGCACTCCCAGCACTATGAAGGTTGTTTTTGTTGTTGGTCATTAGCAGGCTTATTAACTCCCTTAGTTTGCCTACTTTTAGAATATGTTGGGACCTTTGGTTGATTCTTTGCTGGAAATTTACTAAAGGTTCTTTGCTGCAAATTCCTTCCACCGACAATTTTTGTCTGTCTATTTGGGGGAAAATTTCTTCCCCTTCGGTTCAAACCTCCTTTCGAACCCTCACTTTTCTGCATCATTTGCTAGTAACCGATGCAGACTTTTCGCACAACGTCGTCCATCATTTTTGGATAATCAAATTCCATCTTCTCCTTCATGAAATTAGGTAGACTACTAATAAAACGTTGAATCTTAGCCTTTTCATCCTACATATATGGTACATACCATAGTAAAGAGGTAAACCATTTCACATATTCATCCATAGTTAAGGCTCCCAGCCTTAACTCATGTAATTCCTTCTCTTTTTCATCATAATAGCGTTCTGTCAAATATTTATCTTTGAAATGCTTATGAAATTCTTTCCCTGTGACCTACTCTTCTTCAATTTTCCTTACATTTTTTATTTCTTCCCACCACAGGGTGGCCTTAATTCTTAGTTGATAAACTGCCAGCTGCACTTTTGGTTTATCATTATAGTAATATACCTGAAAATATTTATTCATATCTATTAACCAAGCTTCCACCACTTCCTCTAATTCACCTTCAAAAATTGGGGGTTTTATATTTTTAAATTCCCCTTGTAATTCAACTTTCTGTATTTTTTATTTTCGCTGATTAGAAACATTATCAAAATGTCCTTCATCCTCCTCATGTCTTTCCTCTGACTCAGCATTATATTCCCCTTGATGGACAGTGGAATTTTTCTCTCTACTACCACCACTGGGGTCTGGCCCATGTTGATTTTGTCAATCGGACAGGCTTTTTAGAATTCTCTCTTGTTCTTGTCGTAATCTCTCATTATCCATCCTCAAGTTATTCATCTCATCACATGACTATTAAACGGTTTCGATTAGGGCCGCATTGGCTTGACAAGGTTATTCTCCCAACTGTATCCACCTGACTGATTCGGTGGTCTGGAACCCCTCTGTATTCTATTCTTGTGGCTCCCTGCCTTTCTTCTCTCTCTTTGTCTTTATCTCTATGTTCAATCATTCACACCCAGTTCCACTTAGTTTTTTTTTTTAATGTATATTATATTTGTATATATCCGAGAAGCCTCAGTGTCGTAAACTGTCTATGATACCACTTGTAACAGCCAACCATATTCACAAGGATAAAAACCATACATAATTTTTTTATATATAATATTACACTGCATAAAAGAATATAACACTATGTATTTGTAAGATAAGTCCATTGATGTATTGAGAAAAGGTCCAATTGGTGAGTTGCCTTTAATTAATTGCCTTAAATCATACCATGTTCTTTGAATGTCCTCCACTCATGTGCAATCTAATGCACAAGGTTTAGTACATTGATTCTTACAGTTACCACACTCAGCGTAGTACTTAGAAAATGTGAAACTTCATGAAAATTGTTAATCTCTATAACCATGCAACGGTAAGGTTAACATATAATGTTTAATTTGTTGTTTTTGATGCTCTCAATCCTGAGGTCATTAATTTTATTAAGGGCGGTAGGAATATTTGCTATCATACATCGCTTGTATTTACCACAGTTGTACGCCTTCTAGACCCTTCTGCACAAATGGAGGTTTCTCCCACCGTCGATGGTCGAGATCCCAATCCAATGGATGAGCCGCGACCAGGGGGGAAGAGGTAATTGCCTACCTCCTCCATCAGGTAGCTCACAACATTCACACAACGGTTTTCCTGTGGAGAGGTTCTGCAAGTTGAGGGTTTGCTAAGGTGAGGGTTTGAATGGCTAATCCATCCAATGTGACCTGATTTCTGGCCTTCACTGAACCGACATTTCATTTCTTCCAGGTCGAGCATGAGTTTGACAGTCTCACTAGTCGTTTTCGCTTTCTGAGGGAGCGTTCTGGTTGCGAAGATGATTCTACTCCTCCCTCTGCAACACTTGCATCCACAGTGCAAACCAAGCTTTTCTTTGATGGAGGTTTTGGCACAGGTAAGGGTGGTGTCATACCCTAACAAGTTTGGCTATGTTGAAATAATTTTGCCTATACTTACCCTTGTTAAATTCTTGGATGACAGAGTTCCTCAAGGTTTTCTTGCTTTCAAGGCTTCTTTTACAAGTAGGTTTATTTTCCCCTCTTCCCCTGTCTAAACAATTGTTGATTATTTTCAGTTTAGTGATTTGGTTTAACTCTCGACAACTGTCTCTTGTAGGTATCTGAGACCCCCTCACTACGCATTCTTTGCATTTATGAATTCTGTCGGTAATGAACCCACCAATATCTCATGCTTTTTTCAGGTTGGTCTCCTTACATGGGCCTACAGTTCGATTTTGAATCATAGTTTATTGTTCAGTGAATCCAGCCACGGAGGCCACAACTTTGTCTCATCTTACGATTTATGTTTGTATAAAACTCAGATATCAGGGTTTGTGTACTCTATGAGCAATGAACTTGATTCTTTTGGTGCACTCTTGTATTTTCAGTATGAGATGGCTTAGCTTTTGTTGATTGTTTGGTTTAAGTATTTTCTTAGTAAAGGCTACATGGCCCTAGAGTAATTCCATGCTTGGGAAACTGATGCATTTTGCAGTTATGATAAAACCTAGATGCTTATTGTTTCTCTCTTTTCTGAAATGTTTGTACAGTTGATGATGCAAGTTTTATTATTCTCTACATCATTTTATAAATCATGTAGTAATAAAATATGATTTTACATATTATGCAATGTACCAACTCCTTAATATTCTTATACATACCTATAGAATGGAATTTCATCATTCATAACCTGAGTTATTTTAGCATATACAAACTTGCATATGGTTATCACATAATAACAACTTGGTAGTTCTTAAGCACAGAATTTTATTCTGGAACAAAGTAAAACTTAATAAACTAAATCATACTTATCTGTTTTTCTCAACTAAACAACCTCAGACTTTTCCGAAAGATCTCTCCACCCAAACTCGAGTCTGGAAATGACGTCCAAACTCTTCCCCGATCTCTTCCTCCTCTAAACAATATTTATAAGGTTTGTCTTTAGTTTGGGTATCTTTAAGCGTCAGGACTGACTGTCCAGCATCAAGTCACATACCCTCATAACTTTTCTCTAGATCTCCCACTGGTTTATTTCACCCAGCTCAAGGAGTTTCATATGGCAACACTCCGCGTTTTTTACCAATATATTCTGCTTCCTCTCTTTAATTCTCCTGTCCCCAAGGCCTTCCTCGAATTCTCCTTTTGAGGAAATAGGTGAGTAACCACCTTAACTGTCTCAGGAGGTTAACAACTGTTTTCAGTTCTTCAAAATACTTTAATTCTTATTATGCATTATTTGTAAATTGTTCTGGCCAACTCAACCATTGTTCTTTAATGTTCTTATCTAACATATGATGACAAAATCATGACAGTAAGTAAAAGTAGTATGTCAAACAGTGAAGTAAGTTAAGTGTCCATATAAGGTGGGGTGTTACATACGTAGAATTTGCAATATTTGTTTAATTAGTTAATATAACTAGTCAGTTAATTAACACATTTAATTAACTAAACGTATGGGAAGGTTAATGCCAATAATTTCCATAAATTGATTTGAATCATTAAGCTAAGTGGTAGTGAATGCTAACTATACAACCTTATTATTCTGACTATCAATTTTGCAATGAATTTCAATTAGCTCCACCGCTGACAAAAAATTAAACGAAATTAAACAAAGTTGACATTGTAGTATTTTGTTTTATTTTTATTTATTATTAATTTTATTTATTTATTTGCATTTCTATTGGTTAAGAGCAATTGGGTCTTATTGTGCAATCATTATACTTTCCCCCAAAGAGCAATCATCCAAAATATGTCTGTTGTTGGTTACAATCTCCACATGCGTCCGATCTTTTACTTGTTCAATTTGCATATCAGTCGTTCATTCGAAGGCATCAATGCTTCTATGGTTCGATCACAAGTGTACTCAACGACGTGTGTTTGGTGAATGTGTGGTTTTCTAATGGGTGGCACAACTCTGAGAGCCAGCATGGGTCCCAAAACTTTGTTGGAGGTTCTCTCCATGGTAAATACGAGAATGGTAGCAGTATGAGTTTATTGTTACAGAAAGTCTCACATCATAAAACTATTTTGATGGGACTTTAGATCAGAAAACTTTAGGCGTAGTTTTTTTTAAAGGGTTTAATTAGTTATATTTTTGGTCATTTTTTTGCCTAATTATATTAATAGGCATGTTTATTTTGGAATATCTGGAATAAATTTTTTAAAATTTTAATTTAATTATCAATAAGTGTTAGATGAATGGTAAAGATGTAATTTCATCAAATATTTTACAATATTTTTAAATAGTATACACAAATGAAATATTGTGATTTATTTCCAAAGTAGTTATGTCTTTTAATTAAATTGATTAATTTAAAATTTTTCATATCATATTAAATGACTTATGGTTTTTTGGGCAAATTTTATGAAAAAAACGTCCACATTAAAGGAGACACACTATTCAAATTACTTGTCATCATCTAGGTTGTTTGATAGAGTCCATATGAAATAAAGTTACAATTTAGTTAATTTTATGATTTTTTTTTTTTAAATTTTAACAATTTGAGATGTATTATGAATTGTTTTGATGTTTATCATGAATTAATGTTTATTGAAATTTACCAATCATTTAATTTATATAATTGTGTTAGTCATTAATTCAATTCAAATATTATATTTTGATGATATTTCAACTTTTCTCAAATAATTAATGAAAAAAATCCCCACATTAAACCAAACACACCACTCAAATTACTTGTGACCATATGATATCCTGATAGAGTCATATGAAATAAAGGAAACTCCATTAGTTTGTTTTTTTCTTTTTTCCTTTCTCTTTTATTTAATTATCTTAATTAATCTTTTAGTAAATTTTCATTATTAAATAGTTAATTTGTTTGTGAGTGATTATATGGATCATTATGTGAGATTCAAGAGTATAAATAGAGTTTCTCAACTTAACCTCAAACCTCCTCAAACAACGGTTCTCCATAGTGAATTTCAATGGTAATGCTGAATTTCAATTAGTTTGGTCGTTGACAAAAAATTAAACGAAATTCAACAAAGTTAACATTATAATATTTTGTTTCATTTTTCTTTAATTTAATTTAATTTAATTTGTTTATTTTTATTTCTATTGGTTAAGAGAAATTGGGTTTTATTAGGCAATCATTGTACTTTTCACCCATAGTCAGAAAATTCAATGAAGATTGTACAAGCATATCTATTTTGAAATTCCACAAATACATCAAATTCCACCCATGTCACGGGGGCATAACTCTATTCATTGTGCTCATATCAATGGATCATATCTGTAACTAAATTTTCAATAACCTATACTTGTTGCATTACATATAGGATTTGATTTAAGATATGTAAAAGTTTCATACTTAGATTTGAATTCGTCAAAATTCTTTTGATGGTCGTTGTGAACACTAGCTTGCTTTTAGTTTTAATTATGATTATAAGAATAAAATTTTAATTATGATTATAAGGATGAAGGTGAGGACTAAAAAAACAAAACCAAGTAAAAAACCATCAGTACCTTGTTATAGTTCAATTGTTTTGGACCCTCTCAATGAAGAACAACCTCAGATCTATGACCCACTCAAATCATTCAAATCAAATCAGTAAAACATGGGCATATCTCGTTTACCGATGTATTCCAAATTTCCCACTATCGCTCAACCCACAGTACTCTCCCAGCAAAAAAATGAATGGACACGATTTCCTGGTGGAAATAATTGGTTTAGGTTGGTCGTCCCATTAACATACAAGATGTTCATGACAACTTTACCTCAAAAATGGAACATCAATCTTTGCTTGCCTATTCAATTTTATATTTCACTTCATAAATTCAATGTATGCAAAGCATATTGATAAATATATGCCTGATATTTGCTAACAAATTTTAGTGATAAATATATATGGTTATATATATATATGCCTGATATTTGCTAACAAATTTTAGTGATAAATAGTTAACTCGAGTATCTTGTATAGAATAGTCCATAAGTAATTTTTATGTAACTAGATGAGAGGACGAATTACTTTTCTAATACCTAGTGAAATGTACAGTCAAATGTGGTGAACATGACAAAAGAATCTTACAGAGCCTATATATGTAGACATCATGGAAATAGAAAAAAAAACAAGAAGACAAGAATTGTCAAAGACTTCTACACAGAATATATTCATACAAAAGAACTAGTATGCCCATAATACTTTTAATAGGTAAAGGAAAAACCCTGATCAACAGGGACAAAAGGAACATATTATATATATATATATATATATATGATCAAATAACCTTATCAACATTCGTATTGTGTAAAAAGAAAGCATTTAGGAACACAGACCTTCTGATGTTAACAGAGAAACTTGAGGCAGTAGAATGAAATAAAACTGAATTTATAGATTGCGATAGGTAAATTACAGGTATACATCCTTTATTTCATGCATGACCAAAATTCCTACCCTTGCGGGCCAGGTCAGATAATGGTAAACTCTACTTGATAAACCATAGCCGATCAAAATTTTATAGTTTCAACTTGAAAAATAGACGAGCATTTCGACTTCTATTTCTGATGAAAATGATGAAGCGACTACCAAAACATTACATTATCGAGAAGAGGTTTATATATAATTATGTAAATGGAAAAACAAGAACTATAAGCTTGCTAATAAAACCCTCTTAACAACAATAAGAAACTGTTCGAATCTATTATCAAAGAGAGGAAGAAAATAGAGTTGGGCCAGGGTTTTGGTCCACCGTTAAACCTTTACAAAAATATACAAATGCATTTCACCAATAATGCTTCTAACAGTAAAGATATTACAAATATATAAACAGATAAGTTAACAGTTCACATAATGAAGTCTTCTTTCGGGAGTCCAAAACCCTCAAACTAAGAAACCCTTAAAAGAACATAATGGGCAAGGCTCAAGTACCTGGTAGATGGGTGGGAACAATCATCACCGCACTCAGTGGGTCGATCAAAGACTTTCTCTGGAATTTTGCCCAAAACACCGTCACCTGCGAAACCCTCCATCCCAACTAGGAGGAGTATCAAAGATTAAAATATTGCGTATGAAAACAAAGACTGGGCAAAAAGCTTATGAATAAAAATAGCCAACAAACCCACTCAGAAATTGCCTGTTTTGACGCTGCATGAAGAAAACCTCCTCACAACAGAATGTCAAACTAGAAACCAGATGAGCCTGTCAACGTAATCCATAAACAAATAGGAAACATATTATGACAACAGTGAACCAAATTGGGAGAAAAAACAACCTCCAACAACAAGCGATAGACCTGTAAATACCAGAGCATAGGAAAACCCCTCTGCAGAGTACGCTATGTCTATTTCTGGGAGAAAGAAAATGAAAAGACGACAGCCTTACCCCAGAGGCATAGGACCTCGAGATTCTCCACCATCGTCTGATTCGAATCGACACCTGGGTACCGTTGATGAGGAGCCACTCCCAAGGTCGCCGACGAAGCTGTACAACAAACGAAGACTCCAGAGGGGAAATACCTCCACACCTAGGCCGAACACGCCAATTAATGAGGTATAAATGTAGACGGGTGGAAATTTAATGTATTGCTCAGTGACATGACAGAATTAAAGTCCTGAGCTCAATCACTGTTGAATATACTATATAGCAAATCGTGGATTAAGGGTTGATAAGCGGGCTAGTTGACTTGGTTGAAACCCAACCAATGTATGACCCTGTTAAACATTAGTCGTGGCAAGTATACAAAATCTATGTTTTGTTTGATTGTAAAAAGAACCATATTATATTAGTCCGAAGTAATGTAAAAAAAAACATTGGTAAGAACTTACAGTCATGGTGTAAATGTATATATTAATGGTAAAAGATCTATGTTTAACTTCAAGTAATTTATTTAAAAAAATTCTTTATGCATATCTTGACATGTGGGTGTGTGACATATGGTATCAGAGCGCTCAGGTTGCAAAACTGAGACCTCTGGAATATAAGTAAATAACAACATTTGTGATGTGCACAGAGGAAGAAGGGAAGCAGTCAGCATGAGGAGGACTGGAAATCCACCACACAGGTCCGTAACGAGAACAAGGCTAGCATCATTTCAAGAAGGCAATCCTGAGGTATGGGTGCAGTTGGGAGAAGAGTCGCACAATACCAATACTGCTATCATGGAGATTGTACAAGAATTGAAGGATGAGATGGCACGTCTGCGGGCAGATAATGAAAGGTTGATGCAAGAGCAGGAAAATATTATGAAGAGTCTATCTGATAGACAGAATCATTGACCACTAATTCCCATCCTTGAGCGCGGAAATATGACTAGCGAACAAGAATTTTGAACTGAGAATGTGGAAAGAGAGGGTGGCGAAGAGAATCATGAAGAAGAATCAGATAATGTGTCAGAACATAAGACACAAAAAAGGCAGAAGATGGAGCTTCAAGGGGAATTTCGGAAAATAAAACCTCCCCTCTTTGATGGTGAACAAGAACAGGCAGCGGAAGCCTAGCTCATCAATATGAACAAATATTTTCAGTTGTATGAGTATGACCACAATTTAAAGGCTTGTTTGGCCATCTTCCAACTACAAGTAAAAGCCACCCTCTAGTGGGAAGAAGTAAAAACAGTCCGCAGAGTAAATGAACAAAGCATAACTTGGGAAAATTTTCAAAGGTATTTTAAAGAAAAATATATAACTGAAATATTCTATGACGAAAAGGCAACGGAATTTCATCATCTTCAACTGGGTCAATTGTTTATGGATGATTTCATAGCAAAATTCACATCCTTACTTCGATATGTCCCTTACATATGCAAAGAAAAGGCAAAAGTGCAGTGGTTTATCAGCAGTCTTCCACTGTTCATGAAAGAACGACTTGAGTTTGATAACCTGAAAACCATGGACGAAGTTATACGGAAAGCACGGATATGCTACCAGCAAAACAAACAAAAGGGTGATGTGGGAAAGAGATGGGTCGACAAAAAGGGGATTAAATTTACTTCCAATCACAAGGGAAATAAGGGCACAGTCAACAAAGGACCGTATAAAGGTCAAACTAGTCGGAATATGAACAGAAATCAGCCCAGATTTAAGCTACCAGGTGAAACCAAAATGAATGAGCAGTCAGGCAGAACTGAAGTAGAATTAACCACCAGACCACCTATATAGTGTTGGGGATGCAGAGGTCTGCATTATGTCAAAAACTACCCACACCGCAAGGGAGCTGATCAGATTTCATATATTCAAGAAGCATCTACTGTAGGAGAAGTGGCAAGAAGCATTCCTAAAATTAATGTTGCCCTTGAAGACCATCGGGGAGAATAACCAACCATGGTTGAAGTCGAAGGTAAAGTTTTTGGCCAAACCATATCCATTTTAATTGATCTAGGAGCTACTCTGAGTTATATTAGCTCAAAGATAGTGGAACAATGTTGTTTTCAAGTTGTTAAGTTTAAAAATCCATGGTTAGTACAACTAGCCACGGGAGCAAAAAGAAGGGTGTTGGCCAAGGTCATCAATTGTCCCCTAATGTTAGTTGGTCAGTCTATTATGGCAGACCTGAATGTGTTACCCCTGAGATCATACGACATCCTTATAAGTATGGATTGGTTGGAAAAACATTGGTCCCTCATTAACTGTAAAACCAAAACCATTAATTACCTAGATGAGAAAGGAGAAAGACAAGAAATTCAAGGTATTAAAAAACCTTTGAAATTAAGGCCTGTAACAACCTCCCAATTAGTGAAATGCATCAGAAAAGGTTGCTAGGTTTATGCAATACAAATAGGGTATGTTGATTCTAAGGATAAAACTATTTCTTTAGAAAATATACTTGTGGTGCAAAATTTTCGAGATGTGTTTCTTGAAGAAATTCCAAGACTACCCCCAAAAAGAGATATAGATTTCACCATTAAGCTAATTCCGGGAGTTGCCCCGGTCTCCTGGGCCCCTTACTGTATGAGTATACTGGAGTTAACTGAATTAAAAATGCAACTATAAGAGCTGCTTGATAAAAATATGTATTCGAAGAATTATAATGACAATTAGTGTAAGCTATAAATTATTTTAAATTATGAAATTTAATTATAGATCTTCATAGTTAAAATGAAAAAGAAAACAGACATTTTGTTTAGAATTTTTGTCAAGACTTCTGGAGTTATGGAGTATTAATAGTATTATATCTATCTATATTTTATAAATATTCTTTAAACTATTTGTATTTGATTTATATGGACAAATTTATTAACCTTAAACATATAGTTAAGGGGAAACTTAAATGATGAGTAAGTAAGTCTCGAGTATTGTACTCTTTTTATTTAAGTTTTATTTTCCAATAAAAATTCATAATAATTATTTTATTAAGAAAAATTATAATAATAATTTATTGATAAACATTTCATTTACGATTTTTATTACTCTTATACATTGTTATTAATATTATATCTGCCTATAAAAAACACACTAAATTGAAAAACCTTTGTACAATAATAAAATGATAAGAGATTTATTGAATTTAAAAATTAAATTATAATTAAATAATATTTAATTTGATATCTAAAATTAATATTAAATGTTATTAATAAAGTTTTCTCTAAATTATAAATAATGGTACAATTTAAATTAAACTGTAAAAACATTTAATTATTCAACTGCAAAACATCATATTTACAACACTGTAATGAAGTCATGAAACAATTGTATCCACAAAAACACAAGGAAATCAGCACACATATGTTAGGTTGTGATTTTAGGTGACATCCAAGATGGCATTTATTGTTTGGCTCTCACTGATCTCTGAACAAAACTAAATCAGACAACATTTAGTATTTTATCCCGTGGTTGACTTTTGAACCAAGATATACATAGTGCAACTTGATAAAATAATAATCATTATCTTATCACAACGAGCTTACCACGTCGTACCTTTCCAGTTATAGAGCAGCTGTACGAAAGAATATGTGATGAATCTATACACAGACATTTGCACGTTGTATCTTTGCAATGATAAAATAACAACAACCTGCGAAGGTCCGGATAGGCTGTATTATTGTATAAAATAATATGTGATCATGATACCATAAACCCTAAATCCAAACTGGAAACCATGTTCGCCTTACCAAGACGAACTCCTACGAAGACTTTTCACGATTCGAGCTCGCCCACAGAGAATTGAACCCTGCAGCACAACAATACCCATCCATATAAATACCCATCCCTTCACATTCAGATTCTTATACTCCTCGTTTCTTCCACATTCTATAGCGCCACTGCTTACCATCAATTCTCCTTGCCCGTCCCCTCTTTACTATCCTGAAACGCCAATGTCGAAGCTTCATCATCAGCACTGTAAATCAACCTTCCTCCTCCTATTATTTTGGGCCTTAGTTGTTGTTACAGTAAGCGTGGATCTTGGAGTTGTTAATGAAATAGTGGGTGGTCAGAACCTCGGAAATGCCAAATCTAAAGCACCGGGTTTTTATAGTGATCAACTTAGAGTGGCTTTCTACCGTTGGAGTTGTCCAGCTGCGGAATCCATTGTGTTTGAGGCTGTGCGAAATGCATACATGAAAAACAGTGGAGTAGCTCCTGGACTCATTCGAATGCATTTCCATGATTGTTTCGTCAGGGTAAGGCGCAATACTCATTAATCCATCATACCATACATCAATTTATCAACATTTTCTCCTGCCTCTGTTAATACTTTATCACCTATTGCTTTCAGGGATGCGATGGGTCTGTTCTCATAGACTCCACTGCTAACAACACCGCAGAGAAGGATAGTCCAGCTAACAGTCCAAGTCTTCACGGATTTGAAGTGATTGACGCAGCGAAATCAAGATTAGAGGTGGTCTGCCCAAACACTGTTTCTTGTGCAGACATCCTCGCATTTGCTGCTAGAGATAGCGCAAAGCTGGTAATTATATTGTCTTTTCTTTCGCTCACAATTTTATAGAAAATGTCCCGCACGACAAATACCTACAGCTACGCAATATTGAAAAGCCACTAACTTTTTAATAAATGTCGGCAGGCATCTCCATACAGATATGGTCTTAGTTGGGATGTTCCGGCTGGACGGAGGGATGGAAGAATTTCACGAGCTTCAGATATCGCGGGAAACTTACCTCCCCCATTTTTCAATGTGACACAGCTAACCCAAATCTTTGCGGCCAAAGGTCTGTCACAGGAAGAGATGGTCATACTGTCGGGTACGTACTAATTATTGTGAATGTTTATTAACACACTGTATTGCAACCAGTCCCAGTAGTAATATTGTATTTAAAATCATTAAAAATATTTTTCGGAAAATTTTATTAGTAGAAATGCTGAAGTTTTAAATATTGAGTATTTAGAAGAACATAAAAGCGTTAATTTGTAAATTATAAATCGCAACAATTAAAACTAACTCAAATAGTATGAATATTGCTATATAAATGTTCATCATTGTAATTAATTTGTTATGTTAATGCAACGTTGGGTGTATGCGTGCAGGCGCGCACAAAATTGGCGTGTCTCACTGCTCTTCATTGGTAAGCAGGCTCTACAACTTCAACGCTACTTTTCAGACGGACCCATCTCTGGATCCTAATTATGCTAACATACTCAAGGCACGCTGTCCCGAGGGAAGCCCCAGCAACGTGAAAACGACAGTCGCCATGGAGATTGTGACGCCCAACACCCTGGACAATATGTACTATGACGAGCTTAAAAGGAAGCACGGGTTGTTTACCTCCGATGCAGCTCTGCTTGCAGATCCAAACACCAACAATGTGGTGAACGCAAACTCAGGACGCCATAACCTGCACAGGTGGCAGCTAAGTTTTGGTGCGGCGATGGTTAAGATGGGAAAGATCAGCGTATTAAGTGGGAATGAGGGAGAAATCCGGCACAACTGCAGGGTCATTAACAGCTAATCTAAGCCCTCATAAGCTCTTTGAGATCTAAAATAATTCATCATCCTCACTCACTCCTGGTGCTGCATAACCCCGCCATTCTTATATTCTTCTTTCACCAATAAAACACGTACTACTCTCAGGAGTTTTACCTGTTATTTGTTTTCCTCTTAGTTAGCTTTAAGAAGAGAGTCTTCGCATTTGATGGGTAATGACTTACTCAGAGATCTTTCTTGTTATTTGTTTTCCTCATAATGAGATGTATGTCGAGATCTTTCATGTTATTTGTTTTGTTCTTAATGAAACGCAACCTTAGTCTTTGATTAACGATATTTTTAATCGAAGTGTTGAGTCTTTAAAGATGTGTGTTCATGTGTGCCATATCCCTTATGTCCATAAAATATATTTTTCCAATTATAGTTAGTTATATTTTTTTTCTTTCCCGAAGGTGGCAAAACCTATCAAACTCAGGTGTCAAACCAACAGTGAGGACAACCATCTCTGGCTGCTATCCGCGAATGTCGATTTGACTCATCACCGTTATCAAGGAAAACCACGCCACCTGTAATAACCCGCTGGTGGTCCGTAAGGGAGCAGGCTTTCACTCCTGCCAGATGCCTCTGGGTCTTGGGCCGTTAACCTGTTTCCTTATGTCCGAGGAAGACGAGCTCTTAGCCAAGCAGAAGCAGTCTCCAGGCCGATTTAGTTATATTTAGAAGACAATAAACACTAATTTTTTTATCTTTAAATAATTAATATATAATTTTTATAAAAATTTCTATAAAGTTATTATTGAACTATTTTAAGGTTTTCTCATTATTATATTTTTAATAGTGTATACTAAAAACTTTTTATATTTTTTTATTATAATAATTTTAAATATAATATTTTAGTTGAGAATATATTAACTTTCTTTGGAAACATATTTAATCTAAATAGTTTTTAAAAAGTATAGTATGTAATTTTTACAATTATTTATAGCTTTGGATGGTAATTCAATTGATATGGTATTTTTCTAAATATATAATTTAAAAAAATATATACAATTAATTATAATTGGTAATAGTGAGACTACATAATGGTCATGTCCAAAAATAACAATAGAAAAAAAAATTAAGCAATAACTTAACATTTATAATAACCCATTTTAGAAATACATACAAACACAACTATAAAATTAGTAAATATTATATTTATCCATTATACTAAAGAAATTGAAAAAATATATTTAAATAATTTTTTCATTTATTATAAAATAAACTAAAAAATCATAAAAAAAAGAAAACTGATCACAACCTAATTTCAATATAATAATATTAATCTTAAATATTTTAAAATCCACTTTACAAATTTTATTCACATCATAAAATAATGAAAATCTAATATCAATTCTATTTTACCACAATAATACCATTCTTATTTTTTCTTTTTTAATTTTTCGTTTATAAATTTAATTATATCAATTCACAAAATTAATAATTAACTTTTTGCTATTAATTTTAACCCACACCCATTCCATACCAACACCTACACCAAAAATAAGATTAAGTGCAATACACCAAATAGAAATTCATTTTAATCAGTCAGTCAATCTCATCCGCTTTTCTCCTAACATTATTGAGCAATTGTTTGGTCTATTATTAACCGAAGGTCGTATAGTTCACTGCCTCATTTCTTTGAATAAACCTCTTCCTCACCGATACAAAATTTTAATTTTAATGATTTAAATTTTTAAATTTAAATTATCTCACAATTAAGTTAATAATTCATTTCTTTGAATAAACCTCTTCCTCATTGATAACGATAGTTGAGTTCTGGTATAAGTGCTTCGCTGGAAACAATGAAATGCATGACGGCCAAAAATAATTTAATTATCAAAAAAAAATTATTTCCATCTTTGACACCTTCTTATATAAAAGTTAATAAAACCTAAACCTTACCAAAAAAACCGACTAAACGATCAACACTTTTATAGACCCACCCTGAAAGCTCTTACATTCTTCATCATCTTTCCTCTACCCCAAAACATTTTACCTATTTGCCCATCCTTCCTATCTAAATCTTTGGCTACTTCTCTCAACTCCCACAACCATCCTGTCATCCCGGCGACTTCCTCACAATCAGTGTCCTCAAACTCTGCGAATACGTGCTCAAAATATTCGTTCTCACAATCGGCCTCTGTGCCATTACACTGCATTTCCAAGCATATTGTCACATTCCAAGTTTTTTTTTTGTCATTATTAATATTAGTATTTTTTGTTTGTAAAGTGGTTTAATTTCATTTCAAATTATATCAGGTTTGATGTGAGGTTTGAAAAATAGGAGTTCGGAAATATCTAAGGCATCAAAATCATTTAAGATCACATCAAATTTAAACCACACTAACCTTTAACATAACTAAATTTTTATAGACAAAATTTAAAACAAATTATATTAACAATACACCACATCACCATAAACATTATCAATACTAACATTGAACATTCTTTTAATTTCTAATTAAACATTATTTTAATAAAAATAATTTATGATTCTCTGTCATTTCGACACATGTATTTTGAATCTTGATTGTAAATTTCAAAAATAATTCTAGAACAACAACGGCGAAGTCAATTGTTTAAAACCACTGCTGTCCGTCGGCAATCGGGTATGATAGGGATAAGGATGGCGGGAACAGGCTATCAAATCTAAATCGAGTCCACATGTGACTCCCGACATGACGGCGGCGCTCTCCTCTTCCGGCTATTACCCAATCGCATGCTTCGCCATCGAATATCCCACTCTGTCGGCCGCCTTGGTTTATTAACTCAAATCTCAATCCGCAATGTCATTGTATTTCTTTAATTTATCTTTGCTGCTTAATCATATCTTTAATTCGCCTTTAATTTCTCATAACAACTAAACGATATGCCCCTGAGAATTCCAATTTATATATAATAATAATTTACTACTAATTTATTTAACTTTGAATTCACTCTTAACTTTTAATTTTTTAATAATAATTAAACTATATGTCCTGGCAATTCCAATTTATATATATAATAATTTACCATTAATTTATTTACCAAAGTCACATTTCTTAAGCGAAGTTTATAATTTATCCGCTCTGCCCTTCGAGCTCGCTATAGCAATCGATTTAAGCATTTGCTTGTTAGTTTTGCACGAAAAATAATTATCCATTTTACTTTAAAATAAAGTTGGATAAAATCGTATAATTTTTTTATTATTAATTTTCATCAAGTTTAAGATTTTATTTCATCTTTTATTGAGGCACAATCACATATCTTCTCTCAATATTCTAAGTAGTTAAAAGAAGTATTCAATAATATTTTTCCATAAGTTAAAAGAAGTATTTAATTAATATTTTTTTTCTAGTAATATTATAATTAGGTTGATAGGCTTTCCTTTAAATGAGTTTAGTCTTCTACTTTTTGATTCTCTGATTGACATCTGGGGTCCAATTGGCATCTGGTTTAATTGACATTTGGCATATGTTCTCGAACTATTCCTCCCTCACCAAAACTGCTTTCCAATTTCTGCTCCTCCTGCTTTCCGCTTTCTGCTCTTCCACGACCTGCTGCAATAATGTTTCCGGGCTCTTCCACGACCTGCTGCAATAATGTTTCCGGTTTCTGCTGTGCACGACCTGCCTTGCTGCCTAACGATGAATTTAGCTCTCGGTTATTCAATGGTGATTCATTATTCTGCTTTACAGCTCGATGTTGCTATACCCTGTTTACAGCTCGATTGTGCTATCTTGTTTACAGCTCCGTTCTTCTGTTTAGAAGTTGTTCGTTCAGGTGCTCAGAGTTCTTCTGTTCAAAGTTCAGTGGTTAGTGCTCTCAACACTGGCTTTTCTGATCCCATTCTCTCTCATTTTTCTTACACTGTTATAATCTCAGTCCAGTGTTTTGTTGTGGGTTTTTTATGGCAGGTACAGGTTAAATCAGTTTTCTGCGTCGAATAAATCAGTTTTCTGCCTCGAATCTGTAAGCCTTGCAGGTACCAGTGTAGCCCATTTTCTTGGTTGTATTAAGTTCTTGCTTGGCTTAATGACCAATAGCACACTAGATATGGTTTGTTGCCTAGCAGCGGAATCAAAATCTCGTTTTTATCGTTTCGGATATGTGGCTCGAGGGCGGGAAATAGTGGGGGGCATGCATATTCATACTAGAGTAAAATCAGCTAAGCTAAAATGTCATAACATGATCAGTTATACGCTTTGGAAGTAGCAGTAATCCCTCTAAGTGACCTCTACGCGGCATCTGCACTCTGAATATTAACGGTATTGAAATTTTCATTAAAACCTCTAAACCTACTACTGTCGATGGCGACGATGAAGAGCTTGCTTTCCTAGAGGTCGTTCAAAGGGTTTTTGTCTCGGTTCGGTATTGAAACCCTTTGTTTGTGTTCAATTTTTTCATCTTCCTCGTCTTTTAAGAAAGAATTCAATGGTGATTACATGTACAAAAGCGACATCGACACTCGGAATCTTAACGGTATTGAAATTTTCAGTAATTTTTTTGTGAAGTTACCTAAACACCATTAGGGTTTTGCCCATTTCTATTTTAGAACCTGTAAGAGTCGATGTGGTGCAAAAAATTTAGAGGTCTATAATAAAACTGTATCTTCTAAGTTATTTTGTAACTAATTTTTCCTGGAATTCAAATGTTGAAATATTAAGGTCAAGTTCTGTGCATTTTGCCCAAAACTGACAGCTTGAAAAGAGTCGATGTGGTGCAAAAAATTTAGAGGTCTATAATAAAACTGTATCTTCTAAGTTATTTTGTAACTGATTTTTCCTGGAATTCAAATGTTGAAATATTAAGGTCAAGTTCTGTGCATTTTGCCCAAAACTGGCAGCTTGAAAAGTCTGCAGAATTGTTTTTGGGGTCAATTCAGAGAACAGGGGTACTATAGTTAAGGTGAAATTATAACTGGGGAGGGTTTCTCTATGTGAGGTATCGTTGGTCAAATTTGTAGTTCGAAGGGTTTCTCAATGTGGGTATTAAACTTGAATCAATTTTTATTGGGCGGAGAATTTCTCAATGCGGGCATTAAACTTGAATAAATTTTTTTATTGGGCGGAGGATTTCTCAATGCGGGCATTAAACTTGAATCAATTTTTTATTGGGCGGCGGGTTTCTTCATTCGGGGTATTGAAATTTAGATGTATTTCTTTAATTGACAGGTGTTTGGGGGTAATTTTTTTTGTTGGTAGGAGGGTTTGGAATTGATAAATAGAAGGATGACAATGTTGTAATTAATATCAAAACCCTACTGGTGTGTAGGCAAATGTCATTCTTCATTTGAAGAATTGATTGAAGACTAAGCAAAAGGTAGAAGGGTAGCTCCTGATTTTCGAATTATGATTGTGAATAATTTGCTCGCATTTTTTTAACAATTACATACTCACAAAGCGATTTTTCTTATGTTTAAGTCATGAAGTGGTTTATTGAGAGAGTTCCATGAGCTCTTGCCCCATAAAGGAACTGATTTTTCTTGGAGGCCGAGAAGATAGTTAATCGAGGTTAAAATGCCATCTGCGCAAAACTTACTGAGGTTGAAAGCTGCTTTCCAAGGAAATTTCCAAAGAAATTAGAAACACCCAGAACATCAGAAGTTTGCAAGGGGTTTACTCAAAGGAGGCCATCAGTGGCCAAATATCTCATTTTCCTATTCTTTTGGCACAAATAATTTATCATCAATTGCTGGCTTGTGCACTTTGGGCTATTTAAATCAATCAAATAGATGGTTTGATTAGACATTTGATCACAAAAATACAATTTCTATGTCAGGAACTCTTTCCCAGACGTTTTCAATCCCCTCGGTCCATGGTCCTTCATGACAGGTTTTCTTTCCTAGAGGTTGTTCAAAGAGTTTTTGTATCAATGTTCCATTTTTTCATTTTCTTGGTCTTTTAAGAAATAATTCAATGGTGATTACATGCAAATTGATGAGGAAATATGCTAGTGTTAATTTAGTTGTTTCCCAGTAAAAGGGACAAGGTATGTGGAGAACGGAGGGATTCTAAGGTGAAAACTGAGAGGAGCTGATTCCAAATGTGCAGAATATATACCTTCTACCTGAATGTTATTGAAATACATTTTTTAGTGGGTTTTACGTTGTGTAAGAAAATACATCCTCTGTCCCATTTGCTTGGGTTTATTCTGAGTATTTTGTTCTACCAAATGTGCAGAATATATACCTTCTGCCTGAATGTTATTGAAACACATTTTTTAATGGGTTTTACGTTGTGTAAGAAACATGTGGATTTTTCCTACAAGGGTCGCATATCATGTGCGAACAACATATTGCTGAAAGGATCAGTATTAGGTATGGCTGGGAAATGTTTCTATGTCATACATGTTTTTAAGGTACTGTAAAAGGTGTCCTCGACCATACCCTGATCATTTCCAAGATTTTCCCGTTTGCAGACTATAAGGATCTTTGAGTCGCTTGAGCTATTTCCAAATTTGCACAATATGTACCTTGTCGCTGAATGTTATTAACAGGTCTAGCTTGGGTGGTTAATATGAGAGGTTGTTCTCCTCCCCATCTAGGTTGGATTTCTGCTTGTGACATGCTTACCCCTTTTGGGGGCTGTCTGTCTTTGGAAGGAGTCATATTAGGTGGATGTGTCTAGGTACTAAGAGGATGCATAGCTTATGCAGAGCAAGATAACAAATGTAGATCAAGGGAGGGAAAGTCATATTATGTTTATGGGCTGAGTTCCTTTATGAACAATGAACCAAATTGGGAAACTCATGATTGCATTAAGTAAGGCTTGAGTGGAGTAGTGACAGAGGGTATCCCATGTTGTAGACCAATGTAGCTTTTGGAGGTGGGGGTATTGTGGGAAAAATCAGACGAGTCCAAATTAATATCACATGGATCTTTTCATGAACTAGTAGTTGTACTTAAGCTATCCTTAACTGAGAAAACCTACAAGTCATTACCAACTACCATGTTTTATGATGCTAATAAATAACTTATAGCCTTATATGTTACAAAAATGCTTCTCCACCAACAAAAGGAGCATTCTACATCTGCAAGTGAATGGATTTATTTGGATTTCCATCACTCACAGGGAGGGGCTTGCAACAATCATAGTTGTTTTCCTCTTTAGAAAAATATACAATATGAAGACAATTGCAAATTGATTAATTTTACAGATCCTTCTTTGAAAGTGACTTCAAATTTTTTGGATATAATGGAGTATTTTGATAAGCACCAGGATAATCAACCTAAAAATAATGGTCTAGAGCTCTCCGAAAGTGTTGGTATATCAGATATTCCAAGGTTCAAGTCTAAGACTATTCTGGGTGGGGTACCTTACAACATGGACATGAAAACACAGGATAATCTGCAAAATACACTTCAGTCAAGAACTACAAAGGTCTCTTTATTGTTCAACTCTATGTTTGTATCCAGTGATCTGTCATTTTACTTGAATGTGAAAATATGTTCTGTAAGATGTGGAGATCCTTCAACAAAAGAAACAAGTAGCATGCAAAGTTCTTTGCATACCCATCTCAATGAATTCTCAAATACTATTTCATCCGATTATTATTGTCAAAAGAACATGATACAACTTCATCATATTGAGATGTCCAAATCTGTCATAGACATTAATGATTGCATTCGAACGGATTATGAAATGGTTTATGAGTTAGATAATGAGCTAAAAAGAATAGTAGATACATTTCCAAACCTGAAAAAGCTTTGTATTCTACATGTTAATCAGGTAGATCTAATGAGTTTGATTAAGGACAAGGTTTCCCAAATAGTTTCCTTGAAATATGATACAACTTTGAGAGGACTGGGCACTATGCATCTATTATAGAAGACAAATTTTGATGTTTGTTTCTATGGTGTTTAGATAGCATATCTGTATTTGATAGAGTTGGTTCAAAGCATAGAGTTTTTGGAAGATTCTATAAAACTGCCCTATTATTTGCTTAAATATGCCTACCATAAATCTGAAAATGGGTTCGTTGAAGGGCATCCTATGTTATCATCACTTGAAAGAATACTTAAATCATATTTCTTGCCTCAGAGTGATCACAAGGTCTTGGTTGTGTCCCAAAAAAGTACATTTTTTCCTCTACACAAGAAAATATCTATAACAGGTTTGAAGCTTCATGACCTTAGTTGTGATCAGGGAAAAAATTTGGACAAGTTTAATCAAGCAATTTTGGACACATTGTGACTACCTGATGGTATCACACAAGTAAGTGAAATATTCCTATACCTGAAAGTATGATATGAAGTACTTTAAAGTTGAGAGTGATCAGTATTCGGTTTAACCCATGTTGGGCACATGCACAAAGCATAGCTTTCCATCAGTTGGCATGTTCAGGCAGATTCTGAGCACATTATAAGAGTTTTAGAAACATCATTACAGTTTCCAGAAGGTTTTGACACGTACCTTACATACATAGCATGAATTTACGTAAAACATTTTTAATTTATGCCAAAACATGTTAAAAAAAAATGTTCTACCAAATGTGCAGAATATATACCTTCTACCTAAATGTTATTGAAACACATTTCTTAATGGGTTTTACGTTGTGTAAGAAACATGTGGATTTTTCCTACAAGGATTGCATATCATGTATGAACAACATATTGCTGAAAGGATCAGTATTAGGTATGGCTGGAAAATGTTTCTATTTCATACATGTTTTTAAGGTACTATAAGAGGTGTCCTCGACCATACCCTGATCATTTCCGAGATTTTCCCGTTTGCAGACTATAAGGATCTTTGAGTCGCTTGAGCTATTTCCAAATTTGCACAATATGTACCTTGTCGCTGAATGTTATTAACAAACATTTTGTCAATGTGGTCTAGCTTGGGTGGTTAATATGATAGGTTGTTCTCCTCCCCATCTAGGTTGAATTTCCGCTTTTGACATGCTTACCCCTTTTGGGGGCTATCCGTCTTTGGAAGGTTTCATATTAGGTGGATGTGTCTAGGTTATTCATCTAATTCATGACTAGACTTTTAACCTGAGCACTGAGCGTAAGAAGAAGCTGAAAGAGGAATATGGGGTAGAGGCATGGACATTGGAATTTTCCATGAAGGAGCTCGACACCTTGACCATGGTTACTGAGGAATCAAACAAGGGAAAGGGTACAGGGTCGTAGAAAATGTGGATTCAAGCTGCTGCTTTCTAGCTTCACTACATTTGTATGCACAACTAGCTTTTCACTATGACTATGCAACATGTCTTCCTTTGCCTCTCCCTCCACATCATCTAATACAAAATTTGTGTCCGCGACATACCCTCCTTCCTCCATTTGCTTAGCCAAGTTGTTCAACATTGTACATATTTTCTCAGCTTGAGGGTAAGCCTTGTCTCCCACAATGAATGCATGCCATTTGGCAGTTCCACGAATTTCTAACATATCAAACCATAGCCATAGCATTGTGCCAACTAAAAACATTCAACCCCATGGGATGTTCTGTGCAAACAATAATAGTTACTTTTGCTTAAAACTACTCTGTTACTAGTGTTGTATGCAAAAAGATGATAGAAACACTAGATTAAACAACAAATAGGAAAAAGAACAAAGCTTAACTGTGAAATCAAAAGGAGGTTAGCTTGAACAGAAGTTGTATACAAGAAGATGACAGGAACACTAGGTTAAACAACAAATAGGGAAAAAAACAAAACTTAACTGTGAAAGCAAAAGGAGGTTAGCTTAAACAGTCAAAATTTCTTAAGCATCCTTATATCCTTTTTTTGTTAGAAAAATTGTCTCCTGTTTTTCATCAACAATATAATGTGTAATTTTCACATCAGCGATTTTCTATGTACGTTTTATAGCCTTAGTAATATTGTCGTTAAGTATCTTTGTAATGCATAAGTCTTTCTTGACCATCAATAAGCACTTTGGATGTAACAGCACCAAAACAAGCACTTTGAGATCACTGTCCTGAGATTTCAGAGAAGATGAAAAACCTGAACTCAGAATTTTGAGGTGCTCTATGGGATATTTTCCGGAGAGAGACTGTACCCAAATTGTGTGCTTATTTGGAGAAACACAAAAGAGAATTCAGGCACATTAACAATCAGTGTCTTGATTTGCAGCAAGGGATTCATTTCGGGAAGAGCTCTTGGCAGTCAGGCCTGTTTGGTCACATGAACTGTTGTTGTGAAACGCATCAAGATAGACTTGGTGATGCCTGTCTTGAAGAATCAGATAAACATGAGACCCAAGACGAAGAAGAAAAAAGAGGAGATAGTGGTGGTCAGATCGAGATCGAGATTGATCAACCAAGTGGGAATTTAAGCAGGCTTGATAAGTGGGCGAAGGAAAAGAGATTTAAAAGACCCAGGTATGCACTCCAAATTAGTCCGCATGAACAATTTGTTTCAGTAACCAATAATGAAGAAGAGGACTTGGCCCTGTGTCTTGTAATGCTTGCAAGTGGAGTAAACACTGCCCAAAACCCACAATTTCACGTTGGGGCTGCAGATCCTGAAGCAGGTTCCCTCAACCTTCCCAATATTGGTTCCCAGCTTCCAAAATCCATGAGCAAGAAGGTCAAATATAAGAAAATTAATGATGATGCCAGTCTTTATGATGATGATGATGAGGCTACGAAGGGCAAGTTCAAGTGCACCACCTGCAACAAGGTTTTTCATTCCTATCAGGCTCTGGGAGGCCACAGTGCTAGCCACGTTAAGTTCAAGGGCGGTTTTACACAGACATAGGATGAGAATGAGAGCCTAGAAGAAGACATAGCTGATGAGCTCAGTACTGGATTGGGCTCTCAGCTGCCTGGCAATTTCCACAAGTCTCCTGCAAAGGAGAGGACTAAGGTTTCTGGTGCCAAAGCCAGAGATGGAACGAGGACAATTGAGTCTGCTGCTATTTCAGGTAAGAAGATTCCAAGGATCCATGAATGCTCAATCTGTAAAAATGGTTTTGCTTCAGGTCAGGCTTTGGGTGGTCACAAGAGATGCCATTGGGGTAGCAGAGCTTCAGATACTATAATTACTAGTTGTGGCAACAAGGAGACCCCTAAGCTGCAGCAGCTGCCTGCAAGAGTGGAACTATTGGACCTAAGCATGCCTGCCCCTTTTGATGATGATGGTGATGCTGGAGACCTCAATACTCTGGATGGTAATGCAGTGGATTCTCATGGAACTTCCCATGCCCAAACCCACAACCCTCCTTCCTTGCTGTCTTCGTTGATGAGCAACCACCCGAGACAAGGACTGTTCTTGTACAATAGTGATGTTGATTTAAGTAAAGATGATGAAGCAGATAGTAAGGTAGAAAGGATATTAGATTTGGTAGAGGGAGCCATTCAAAATTGCCAGCGAGGGCACAATCATGGTTGCAATTGTAAGGCACACAATTCATTATTTGCAATTGACTCATTTGTGTATACGTACGCATTGAAATTTCTTTTTGTATAAGACCAATAATTGGTAAGTATAAGTATTACAACAACGATATCATGAAACTTTGAAAATATTTAACAAATAGGTTTATAACCTTCGGATTCAAATGAGTGACTGCACTGTGCAAGATAACTAACACCAACTCAACTATCTCTTTGGTTTGTACCAAACATTGTGAACATGATTTCACCAATTCCCAACATCAATGAGAAAATTCCATTGTTAATTTGTAGTTATTTTATGTTTTTGGATGAGTTAATTTTGTTAAATTTATTATATATTTTTAAGTGTATGAAGATATATATATATATATATATATATATATATATATATATATATATATATATATATATATATATATATATATATATATATATATATATATATATATATATATATATATATATATATATATATATATATATATATAAAGGAAGATGTAATTTTTTTAAATGAAGGTGCAAGGGGAATTAGGCCAATAGCATAGTCCTCCTGTTCCCCACATTTGCTTGGAATAGGAGTTGCTGTTATGAAAGCTGGAAGATGCTGGACTGCTAGATGAAAAAGGACCTCCTGCAATAACGTTTCTTTCAATTCTATTGTTGAATTTATTTTGTAATAGATATTTCTTTACTCATGTTGTTCTTATTTGGTTAATGATCATGTAAAAATAAAAAGAAAGATATTCCTTTCATCACTAATTTTGAATTGCTTGTTTGCTGGTTGAAGAGTGAACAGGAAAATATTTTTTTCCATAAGAAATATCTTTATATTCCATATGAGGAATATAAATGTTTTGGTCCTTGAGGGACTGCTCATACATTAAGGCTCGAAGCCATTACAAGAAATACTCATTATGAACTCAATACATCACATGCAGGGATTGAACCTGTTTGGGGGCGATAACAAGTTAACAACATTTATGCCAACCACCTGAGCTAAATCCGGTTGATGTGTGTGTGTATAAGTTACCAGATTTCAGATTTAAATTTGGATATGGATCCACCAGTGTTTTAAACATTAATAATTTGTTTTTACATTACATTAAGTCATTTTATGAACCATGTCACTCTTAACATGTTACTTTTAAGATTACTTACTAATAACATGTATGTGGTTTATAAAGTTTACATTTAATTCAATTATGTACAATGGCAGTGGTTTATAAAAATTACTTTAATATATTTAAGAGCCTAATTCAGAATTCCACAAAAACAATTGTTGAACTTCAGACTCTCTCAATCCCCTCTTAAGGTGATATGTGAGGAGATGCCAACCTGAAGGAAATATGCTACATGTCACTACCGGAATTGAAAAATGAAAAATTAGAAATGGAGTTTCTTCAAGAGTAGGCTTCTCTAAATCTATGGATCCCATTTTTGGTGCAGTCAATTTTATGGAAAGACCATGCAAAGTTCACAGCATTTGCTTAAGAAGTACTGCCTAGCTGTATGAATTATACAGTTTGTTAGAGCTTCATAATGACAATGGTCTGCACTGTCCATTGTGAACAAATAATGAGTAGAAATATTAAAAAGATTTATGAATAATTAAGTAAATGAAATATCAAAATTGTATCTTACTTGGGACAAGCACAGTAGATTTGATACAAACTGCTCATTTTTAAATAAATTCAAAACATATTAAAAATATATATTTATATATAAAGAAAGATTTCTCAACCTTTCTTTACAATATTTCTTATTGCACTGCACTAATGTGGCAGGTTTCACGAAGAATATGAATCAATGTTGGAGAAGAGTTACAATTGTGGAAGCATATGTTTGTGTAAAAGTTAACCAATACCCAAATTGACAATACAATTGAGATTTTAATATATATATATATATCTATATATATATATATATATATAATTTAGACTGTAGATGTTATTTGGTTTCCAATATTCATTATTTTTTTGAAAAATACTTGTACTTTTTAATCATTCATAGAAATTCAACAATTCCAACTTCATAAGTCTATCGACCTCTCTTTGTACCTTTTGGGACAATTGCTAGTTAAGTTTATATGGAAGTGGTATAGTGGTTGAAATCAAACTTTATTATAGTATGTAGATGAAGTTAGAAATGGGGTTTTATACTTTTGTTAAAGTTGAGTTATTTGGCTTTTCTTAAGATTGCAACTCATGAGAACTTCTTACAATTTTTTGCTTTTAGGGATTCCAAAAACATTAGTCACTAGATTAATAGAAAGGCTATTATGCGTGGACTTCATGTTGAGTGTTGGTAAAGGAAGATAAGGGCATCACAAGAATAATATGATGATTTACATGTCAGGCATATCTATAGAGATTCTAACAATGTTGTTGATATGCTATCGAAAGAAACAATACCCATGGACTATAGTGAATGTAATATAAATTATTAGCATATGGGCATCTGTAAGTCAAGCATTATTTTTTCCATGTTTTTACAAGTGCACCTGAAATGTCACCGTTATATTTTGTTTAACGATCACTGAATAATATAGTGACTAGTTGTGTCTTGAAAAGTACATGTCTAGTATTTTTGAAAGCTAAAATCGCTTGTATCTTTTGATTTAGTAACAACAAATATGTGTGTGTGTATATATCACAAAAAGGAAATGACCTTATAACATATTTTTTTGTGGAGGCCCCCATAAAACAACCCAAAAATATGATTGTAGTGGAGGTGGGCAGGTGAATGTTTCTTTGATGATGCGTCTAAATTATTCAAGCGCATCGTTGCTTTATTATCCACACACGCACCAGCGCTGCATAAAAATAAAAATTCTATGGTGCACTAAATACCCAAACGCATCGTTGCTTGAATATTCACTAGCACCATAATCCTTCATATAGTAAAACATACAGATTTTATTCGACAATAATGTCCTAGTGCGGAAAACATATAACAATGCCCCGAGGCATCTTGTAAAGTGTAGCGATAAACGATTTCTAATTTCTAAAACAAGATCGATGCTATTGTAGATCCACAACATTGACTTGTTACCAATAATGTAAATCCCTATGGCATCTCGATAAAACATCGCGATAATTTTAAAGTTAAAAAAAAAAAAACACAGTGCTTTTGCATATGGTGAGCCCTAATGCGCTTCGCAAAACACACCGGAGGAGAGTTAATTAAAAAAAACCCTCCCAGCTGTAATTTTCATTTTTACCATCTATAGTGTGGTAGAGCTGTGAAGCACGGATGTCATTCTTGCCACGTGCAAATGCCCTGATGTCAGTGCTTCTCTTGGTAACCACCTTTTAGTACCGTGCTCACTGTTTGAGTTTCCATTTTTTTCAAACGGTATGAAAATTTGTTTTTCTCTATTACATGTCCACAATGTCTCCTCGACGACCAAATGTTCAGGTAATATCTATGTTTCTTTCTAACATAAATTTTTAACGGATCAGAATTGCAAATGAGGTTGAATTTCTTAGTGTTATTATAAAAAAAAAAATCGGCGCCTAGTGCACTCAATATGTTTGACTCACACCGGGAGTGGTGCACTGCGTTTTGGTGTGTGAACATAATGCACTGCCATTCTGGCGGTGCGTTTTGTAAATATAAACACATTGACAAAGATGCGATAGATTGTGTGTTCATGTGTCACTCCGGGTGCATTTATATTTATCAAACTCACCGCAAATAAATATTTAAAAATATTCCTATAGCTCGGTGTGTTTGATAACCTAAATGTACTGCACCGGTGTCAATAGGTTATACATGTGCGTCAGTGCACAAGTATGCCACACCGCTATGAAAAGTTAAATATCTGAAACACCCGCGGTGTGTCATACTTATGTGTGTAATGTTACCGGTGCGATTGTACTTGAAATCACACTGGCGTCGGTGCATGACTGTGTTTTGGGTGCACCGATATATATATTTTTTAATTTAAAGCTATGTTTCCATAATTATAAATACATGTTTCATTTAATTAAAAAAAAAAAATTATGTATAAGGCTGATGTATTTTGTATGTAAATCATGTAGTAGATACGTCAGCAGAGGGAGTAGAAGCAGGAGAAGGAGCAACAGGCGGACCCATACAATATGGTTCGACCATGGCAGGCGAAAGAGAGGGAGAGGGAATTATACCCTCATCCTATAACTCTAGTGACCTGAATGCTCTTGAGGAATGTAGGTCTCCTCAAGTACTATGAGGAGGGTACATCCCTAAAAGTGCACTTTGACTTATTGTTGCTTCTGATCCACCGATGGAATGTCCATTAGCAAGCTTTCTGTGTCGGTCCTGAGTTGTGGTATATGCCCACTCAAGATGATATATACTTTATCACTGGCCGATACAGGAGAGAGGAGGATTTTCCCCATTTCCCTTATGTACCCCATGGTGTTGTAGTTGAGAGTTGGTGTGCATATACTCATAGATGTTTTGGGCCTCTTGCGATCCATCCATAATATTTTCAAGTCAGTGTTGGACAACTATGAACTTCTTCTTTTTCTATAGAGGAGGCTAGGTGCCTCTCATTATTAGTCAGCACCATTGCACATTCTTGTGGTGATGGGCAACGAATTAGTTGCCCTCTTTTGTATTATTTTTATTCTTTGATTCAGGTGTCACGTTGCATCAGAAGGTCTGCCATTTTTTTTAGGCATTTGTAACAACCCTAGTGAAAATTCCATGTAATAAAAGTTAATAAGGAAAATATTAACCATCATTATGGGACACTTATTCCAAGCTTAATGTTGGGAAAGACATCCTAGTGTGGGTGTTCATTTGGTTTATTATGGCTAAGAAATTGGCAAAGGAAACGGAAAAGGCTTTGGAAAGGAAAAATGACATTAATTAGAATTTTATTTATGAAAATAAAGGAAATTAGGAGGAAAAAAAGGTGAAAGGTCACAGGTTGAAAATGAGGACGAAAATGAAGGAAAAATAATGGAAAATGAAGAAAATAGATCCCTCATTTATAAAAATGCTTTTGAGGATTAGTTCAAGGTTTTTTGTTAGTTCAGTTTTGGAGCTCTCTCTCTATTCTATCTCTCTCACACTCTTGGATGCTTAGAATTTTCTTGGAGTGCTTCAACATTGGATCAAGAAAGGAAAAGAAAGCAAGATGAAGCAAATATCAAGCAAGGAAGAGCAGAATCTAGTAGCTACAGCGGGATTATTTGTAGGTATCGATTTGCATGTGTGATTTCCTTGATAGATTTAGCATGCATGGTTATGCCTGCATTAGAGGAAATTTTAGCCTAATAGGAAAATAATAAAATACAAGTTATGAATTTTGGAGGGAAAAGAAAAAAACTATTTTTCTAATTGTATTTTTGGTTTATCTCCTTATAGGTTTACTCAAATTTCTAGTGTAGACACTCATTGGATGCGAAAGTAAATTCCACACCCAACAGGTACCCATTATGCATATCTCTGAGAAGACCCACATTGAAAAATGTTGAAGATACATTAAAAAACATGTATATATCTTCAATTTTTTCAATGTGGGTCTTCTCAGAAGTATGCATAATAGGTATTTGTGGGATGTGAAATTTAATTCTAAATCCAATGAGTGTCTACAATTGAAATTTGAGTAAACTTATAAGGAGATAAACCAAAAATATAATTAAAAAACTAGTTTTTTATTTTCCCTCCAAAATATTTACATGTACCTCCTTTTAAATTTAAAGGATTTTGATTGGTTTACATATTATGTATGTTAAAATTTCATGGGAACTTTTAGGCTGAAATTTCCTCTACTGTTTGTTCTTGGTTCTCTTCTTGTCATGGCCATGGGTTTTGCCAAGTGTGCCAGTGTTTTTCAACCTAGCCTTTCCCTTTCCGGATAGTCATGGTGTGGTGGGTTCTTTTGTATGTGCTTGAGCTAGATTGCCAGATGGACTCAAAACTAAGTGGGGCGTTCTAAGGATTAGTCACAAGTCCTAGGAATCCCTTGACTGGTGAATGGCGGGATACATGGTAAATCCTGAATGTGAACACCTTAATTGAGACTAGGAATCCCTTGATCAGTGAATGGTGGGATACATGGTAAAGCTCAATGGTGAGTACCCTTGATTGGGCCTAGGAATCCCAGGATGGGATACATGATAAAGCCATTTATCGGTAATATCGGGATACACAGTAAATCCGAGAGGTTGGGACAGAGAAATCCCTCACGGTGTAGGTGGAGAGATCCGATGGCATCCATGCTTGTTTTTGGCCTAGTGATCCAGTGAGGATTGCGGTAAATCTTGGTATTGTATGTTTATTGTTTATGGCCTAGTGATCCGGTGGTGATTGTGGTAAAGCCTAGTTCTATTGTTGAGAGTGAGGTGGTGTAGCCTCGGGAAGTCCTAGTTGATTTTTATTATAAGTCCCACATTCATGCTTCGAATATGACATGGAGGTGATTGGCTAAAAGAAATATTTGGTTTAGCCAATATATGGTCGGGTGGTATGTGGAAGTCTCGAACTTGGTTGGCCTAATCATTCGTTAATAAGAACTATTTCTCCTTAGTATTTTATGAGTAAATGTACTAGTTCATATGAGACATTTATGGTTGATGTATCCTTGTTATTTATGTTGGTTATATGTTGGCCATGAGCATGTTTTATGACAATGATGATATATGGCTCTAATCATGTTTTGATTTGTAAAAGAATGTACAATAAATATATGACCTAATATATGATAATGAAGCTAATTTTATGAGGCATCAATGCTTCTTAGGGATTCTCAGATAAGTATGAGACCCCTATGCTTAGATATGTTGTTATGACCTGTAGAATACATATTTGTGACATGTTTGATGAAATGCCGGTCATGGCTAGTAGGAGTCCAGTTAAGTATTTTTCCAAGTATTTTCATGTGTATCATTGTTTTGATGTTACTTTTCATTCCTGAAAATTTCATGGAGTTCTTAGTGGTGGCCTAAGTCCTAGCCTTGAAAAACTAGCACAAAATCTGAGGTCGTAGGCTTAGAACTAGCTGAAATAGACCCCAGTCGCTTGCATGCCCATGTTGTGAGAGTTACTGGAGGGCCCTAGTCGCATGCATGCCCATTTCAAGTGAGAGACTAAGGATTTAATGCAACAAAAAGGTAGTTTGTCTTAGGGGCTGGTCACCTGGATGGGTTGGATGGCTCCCTGGGGTTTTGTTGTATGTGTAGAAGGTTAGATTGGTTTTGTTTTGTCGGTTCCACTTGCTTAAGGTGACTTAGGAGGTTAAATCAGATTTTAGTAGCCTCTCGTCACATGTTTACCCCAGAGGACTAGTTATTTTGGGTAAATGTGAGAGGAGGGTGTTACAACATTTTTGCACAACTTTAGATAGATGTCATGTGTTGTCGAGATAGGGGAGGGAGACATTCCCTTATGCTTTCTAGCTTCTTTGTTTATTTTTGAGAGGTTTCTAGTGATGAGGCATACATTTGATCATCTCCCTCTTAGGTCGATCAATACGGCCCGGATGCACATGTGAGGGAAAATAATGCCCAAGAGGGGCATGCCAGAGTTTCCAGGCAAGATTTTAGACAAGGCACTGGTGCTACTGGCTAGGGTGGATGACCATGCATTTGTCGTGTTGGCATATCTTACGCGGGGATTGATTGGAGAGGGTGTCCCAACATATTCTTCACAGTGGATGAGCCTCTAAATGATAGAGGCAATATTAGTGTTTTCTTTAAATATCTAGTTTAATTTCTTGTTTTAATGAATTAGAATAAAATTTATACTAGCACGTTCTTTAACTTGTTTTATTAAATTGTTTAATAAAATTGTCTAATTATTTTTGTATACTATATATTTTTTAGACATCATCTCATATGATGGGGACATGCCTCCTACCTCATTGTCGGGTGGAGGAGATGAGGAGATGGGCAAGGCTCAAGAGGGTGAGGCACATCCTCAGGGGGGCGTGGGCATCTGGGGGTAGAGGACTACTATGCAATTTCAGATGGACTACTCTAATAGATTGGCCATATTTTTAGTTTGATAAGGAGTCCACCTTGCGAGGCCTTAGGATATCAGCATAGATTCGATGTTCATGGTTATCTACAGAGACTCTCCACGGGATTTGATGTCTCTTATGTGGCATTTCATCAGACCTAGTACTTTATTAGCAACAATGAGAGTTGTAGGGCATCATGCAACAACACATCAATCAAATGAGGGTGGCCATGATGATGATGAGGGTGATGATATTGATGATCATGATGATGAGGGTGATGATCATGATCATGATATTGAGGACGGTGATGATGATGCTTCTGGTGGTGACACCCCATCAAATCATGGTCGTCAGTGTGTTGGTGATCCTTCTGGTAGTACACTTGTTCATCAATTGCTTGATGATGATCATATGCGAGAGGTAGAGGATGTGTTCCATGTTTCTCTTGACATAGAAAACCGACCACCTTCTCCTATAGACCGACAACCTTCTACTAGATACCAGTCACCTCTTAGTTCTCCACCTCAGTTGAGTTTGACAGACATACTTGATCAGAAAGTAGTTGACCATCCATCGTCTTCTACTGCAGACCAGAATGTAGGCACTACTACGTTTATTGTATCAGATATTTGATTGCACATATTTGACTTCATGATGTCGTTATTTGACTTATTTGTGTGTGTGTATATATATGGTGCATTTTTTTTGTTCATGTTTATGTACTTAATTTATATGTTTGTGTTGATGTGTATATTGTTAGCTCATGTTATATATGTTCATTTAATGTGCTTGCAAATAGATGTGTAGACGATAGTAGTTATTTGACATGACATTTATATTAATTTGAGGATGTGTGTGGTGATGATGTTAGTGTTAAAAAACTAAGCGATGCACACACAAAGGAACAATTCTATTATATTTCTTAAATCACATGGATACAACACATATTTATCGTGCTTGTGAGATCCAACCAATTCCAAATATAAATAGAGAGGTTGAGATATTCTCTCAACATCCACCTACAAATCTTCAACTAATTCTAAATTATACATGGAAGAATTATCTTCCAACACTCCCCCTTAATTCTTACATACACACTTACAACACATATTATAAATAAATAAATAAAATAAATAAAAATATAAATAAATAAATAAACAAAATATATATATATATATATATATAACAAATTACAAATAAATAAATGATATACAATTAAATTAAAAAATGGAATTCAAATATATAGGTTAACACATAAATTAAGGTAATATATATAGCAAACAAAGACGTTCATATTTCTATTCATTAAAACCTAAAATTTAGATCATAAAATTAATATTAAACTATCTCTTAAATAAAATTCATTAAATTATTTAATATATATATAAATTAAAAATTAATTAATTAACTAATTAATAAGTTTAAATCAATCAGGCCGACATTATAAGCTAAAAGATATAAGATATATTTTTATTCATCTATTAATAGCTTCATAATTTTCTCAACTCTCTCTTCTCAAAATACAGATATCATTGTCCTGATGATGGACTCACCTAGCTAGTCTGAAACGTTGGTTTCATAAATTGCTCACAGGTTTTTCCATTAGTATAAAAAAATAAAAATAATCTTTGTCTCACTGGTCTTCATCAGCAACTCTACCCATTCTGCAATCATCTGGACTCTACTCTTTATTTTTCCACATCCTCGAGCTTACCTTATGACTCATTTGAAGTACACTTGCTTCTGACCATTGATGATGAACTTTTCAAGATCAAAAATATTGATGAGTCGGCTCGTCGGAGCTTATGTGATAAGATTTTTCAAGTGATGAACCATCCTATGGACCAAACACCATCTGTCGGATATTTCGCTTTTGGCTATCCATCAATTGTTAAGAAAATGGTCTGAATACTGAATGTGTTCAAAAGTTGATCTAACAACTTGAACTGCTTCACACACATGGATCTTATACTATAACTTGTAGCCGTTGTTCAGGGGTTTCCGAGCACCAAGAACAAGAAACTATAACAATATAAACATAATCTAACTAGTGATGTGTTCAAGGGTTTCTGAGCTCCAAGAACCACTAATTTGATTTATGCAACACTTTTCATTAATTGGTTCTGCACCAAATATAACTTACAAATAAACTGCTTAACAAAAAATACAACAAAACCAATTACACTCCATAACTACTCTCCTCTATTCCACCTTGCACATTGCGAACAAATCTCTTCAAAGCTAGTTCATTGGTGAAGATTAATTGAAACAAATAGTCTGGATCTTCAGAGGCTTCCGCTTAATTTCCCTATTGATGGGTTTCACAACAGACTGAATTTCATTAGAATTTATGATCCTTTGTAGATCCGAATTGACCATCTTCACACGAGGAAAAAACATATCCCTTCTTCTACATAGATTCCAATTGTGACACCTACATGCCCAACTCGAGGGGTCGGTAAATTGCCTTGCATTTTTTGTCATGACCATCCCATACTCGTGGTGATGGAGGCATACCCACAACTTCTACATCATCCCAAGTCATCATTTCCAAGTCGATAATATTCAGGTCATTCAGAAGACTCCTCCTTGAGTCCTCACCAACAAACATGCTTAAATTAGACCCTACGAGAGTGACAGATTGACCTTTGCGTGCAATCAGAACTTTTCCATATGACTTTAGTACACACCATGTACATGAATCTGTGTCAAAGGATCAAACTATCACAACATCAGAAGGATCCTTACTATGTCCAACAACAACTATAATCTTGTTGCCCCATTGAATCAGGCAATGGCTAGCACAAGGAGATAAAATTTCTTGAGAAGAGTAAGATGCCATATTTGTATCCACTTTGGACCATTTCAAAGATTTAAAATCGAGCACCTGAATATCATTTAGGTAGCATCCATTGTGGTTTCCTCCAAAGACATATGTTTTCTCTTACACTATTATCGTTGGACAGATTAATGATGGAGGAGACGACCTGCTTCGACGACATCAGATCAGGCTCATTTGCGACGAAGCATAATTTTCACCTTCCAAGTCCAATGTTGCGGTCGTTGGAGACATAAAATGAATTAGCTCCCTTAGTTGACTAAGAACTAAGACTTAAACCGCTGCAGCACTTCCCCATTGTTTCACATTCCTGAGATTCCCTGCCCGACTAATTGGATCCCCACAACTATATATTCACGCAAACGTACTCCACACTCAATCAAATAAATCTCACCACAGGGATCTCGGGTGGGTATTACAATAAAATTTACAGGACTCACTGAAAAACTAATCTGATCTCACACACCTACATATTTACAGGAATCAACTATCATTGCTCTCACATCTTTCTGGGCTCTCCCTTAAGGGAGTCAAGCCCAAACAGGCTCTAATACCATGTTAAAAAACTGAGAGATGCACACACAAAGGAATAATTCTATTATATTTTTTAAATCACATGGATACAACACATATTTATGGTGTTTGTGAGATCCAACCAATTCCAAATATAAATAGGGAGGTTGAGATATTCTCTCAACATCCACCTACAAATCTGCAACTAATTCTAAATTATACATGGAAGAATTATCTTCCAATGGTTAGATTACAATCTTTGTGTTTTATTAGATGTGATCACGATGATGATGGTCTATTGGATTATTAGATTTGTGTGCTAGATAGTGATGTTTATATGTTCTACTAAAATTGTATATAATTAGATGATTTTAGTGAATTCAAATGTGTATCTTAGATGATGTTTATGTTTGATAGATGATTATTGTCATAATGTTTATTTTTTTGAAATAATGTTTATTATAGATTATGTATTGGTGAATTTATATCAGACTTTTATATGTGAAATTGCTTGTAAAACTTCTTACTTTAGAAAAATGCAAAGATATTTTCATAAATTACAAAGTTTAATATGGTTGAAACTATGATTGTAAAATTATGATAAATATTTTTCTATTTCTGAGATAGTTCATTGATATTCAATGAAAGGTAAAATAATTTAGTTAGTTCTTAAAAAGACGAAAATGTGTAACTTATTCAATTTTTAATATAAATTATTATTACTAATAAATTATTCAAAAATACAATTTAACTAATTCAATATTGGTTTATAAAATTCAATCTATTGTTAAATTTAAAAAGCTCAAGTCCGATTTTTTCGCAGTTTGTAGCCTAGATGCATCTTAACTTTGGATCTACCAATATATTTAAGATCAAATCTCTTCAGATGCAAACATCGTTTTGAGTGAAAAGGGATTTGATCCCTCTAGGCGCTTGGTGGATCTAAGCAACTGGTATAATATATATGTAGTTGACATTGAAATATTTTATTTATAACTCACTTTTTCTGTATTAAAATGTTAAATATGCCCCCTCATTTTTCTTGTATATATACATTTAATTATTTTTATTATTAATATTTTCTAAAATATTACATATCAAATCCATATTAAACATTGAAAATTTTACAAATATCTCTCCTATATTGAATTAGAAAGCTACTATTAATGGAATAAGAATTCTCTCATTCTTTTTCACTAAAGTGAAAATATAAGAAAATTTTCAATTTAAATTACTTTACTTTTCTATATATAAAGTGTCTTTATAATTATGTTATTTAATATGAACATTGAAATATTTTACCTATGGTTGTCAATAAAATATTTTGTGTTATAAATATATTTTTGTTTTAAATATCACATGTAAATGGAACATAAAATGAATTAAAACATAATGTAATATCAATAATATATGTGTATATAAAGTTATATAAGATTAAGATGTAAATTAAAATATTATAATTATAGCCAATATTACTTTTTATTTTATTATTATTTGTTAATTTGTTAATTTTAATTATTATTTTACTATTTTTAAATATAACATTATGTAACAATATCTCTCCCATACTAAATTTATAAAATATTTCTCAACATAATTAATTTAAATTTAATCACCAATCAACTCAAATCTCAAACCGCAAATGTCGTATTTACCCGACGGCACTCTTCCTAAACTTTAATTTATCTTTGCTGCTTAATCATGTCTTTAATTCACCTTTAATTTCCAATAATAACTAAAAGTTACCTTCTATTGCCCCTGAGAAATCTAATTTATCTTCTTTTATAATAATAATTCTAATTTACCATTCACTGAAAACTTTGGTGGGTCACATTTCTTAAATGAAAATTTTAATTTGTCCTTTATTAGGCTCTGCCCTTCGAGCTGGCTATAGCAATCGATTTAAGCATTTGCTCGTTAGTATTGCACGAAAATTAATTATCCATTTTACTTTAAAATAAAGTTGGATAAAATCGTATAATTTTTTATATTTAGTTTTCTTCAAAGTTTAGTTTAAGATTTTATTTCTCTCAATATTCCAAGTTAAAAGAAGTATTTAATTAATAAATTTTCTCTCCTAATGTTAGAATTATGTTTATAATGGAAGTGGTATGGTAATTGAAATCAACTTTTATCATACTATGTAAATGAAGTTCTGCATACTGTATTTTCTCCAAAATTATCTTAAATTACACTAAAAGTTATATGATTTTCTATTATATTTTGCAACAATCTCCAAACTCAATTGTAAAATATACTTATACTTGCATTCGTATTCAAAGTCTGTATTGTATTATGTTTTCAAATCTTTGTTCAGCACTTACATAAAATACATGTATCATAAAGCCACATCTACAAGGAGAGATGCGTGTGGAAGCTTCATGTTGTAAGTCCACGTGTAATTTTAACTCATATCATAGACAATTATCAAAAGCATTTACACAAATACACCTGGCTCCATTTGCACTTTTTAGTTTTTATTCTTTTTCGTATGTATGATACGTCTTTCTTTTGAAAAGGGAAAGTTTGTTGAAGCTTTAATGATTTTACCTCACACTTTACAAGTTTGTAAAATGAGAGGTTTATTTTGGGAAAAAGTACTTATTTAATATATTAAGAAGAATGTTATTATGCATGCGATTGTGTTGTCTGAACTATTTAATATATTAAGGGGTTGTTATTATGCATCATATTATGTATTTTGTTAAAGCATTAGTAGATTTACTTAAAGATGTATTTGAATTGCTTAAGTCTAATTTTGTATCTTTTTATGATGAGATTTGTCTTTTCATGATCACATTTACGAGATTCTCTTGGTCATGATTTAATAAGTGAAATAGTTGATGAAAAAGGAAACAACAAATAGTTCACCCTCCAAGGAATCTGAGATTAACTGGGACTACCCAAAGTACTACTCTCATCATAAATTATCCGAAATGCCTGGACATCTAGTTTGTTCTTTGCAAGTTGATGTAGATGGATCAATTCAAGATGGAATGATAGGGACATAGTTCTCAACTTTCCTTCTACCAAATCACCAATTGTTTTTTTGCTGCTAATTATAAATAAGGATGGAAGACAAATGGCTCAGGGGGGATGGATTTGATACAAATTATATGGTTTCATAAAACTAAATGCACAATCATCATTTAAAACAAAAAATTCCAATCGCACTTTAAACATTTGCAAAATTCATTAACATAAATTCATGATTGGCTAGGTTAGCAAAATCCCAAAAATACAATATATATTATAGAAGAGAGAAAAAATTGGGGATGAAAGAGGATCTCTTAATGGACCTCCAGTTACTGCCCCTGGTATTTGCCTTTAAGATGGAAGATATTTGATCTGTAAGGAAATTGGAGTACCCAGAGAGAGAGCAAAGTATAAAATCATTATGACACATGGCTTAACAGGGTCCATATATGATACCTTTCAAGGCTTGAGGTAAGTGCAAAATAACGTTCTTTTGCCAGATCCAATTCAGTGGTTGATGGTTGTGAACATATGATAATGGCATTTTTTAATGTCCCCAAGGATTTTGTTTCTTCACTATTTGTTGATCATTGGCATCATTTGTACAAATGTATGAACTTTCCTATATTTGCACTCTTGTAGCATCGAACACAAAAGAGAGAGAAGATAACTGGTGCTCAGTAGCTAATTCATGTTGTAATCATTTTCTTTAAAACTTGGAATATGCAAAGGGAGAAATGTGTGCTTGAGATTAGATGGAAATTTTTATGGAGTTCTATAGATATATTTTTTTTCTTGTGCTCAGTTGTTTTCCACAACGTTTACAAAATGAACTACTATTAGGCTTAAGAATGACTTAAGTTTGCTTCCCAATATCCAACACTAATGTCATACATAAATAAGTGTAGATATTACTTGAAAAGTTATTCACTATTGTGGGCTTCTTGTGCCATACCATTTGAAACTTAATGTGATGTAAATTTCATAGCTTTATGCTCGAAGGGTGAGCGAGGACATGATTTATTTTCTCTCAAGTATAGATAAGCGCTCCAAATTTTACTTCTTCCATTCCAAACACTATTATTTTCATTGTTAGGGCCTATATATCCTTCTGCCTCTATTTCTAATCTTTTTGTATATATATTCGAGAGGTAGAAAAACCCGGCATCACTATCAACATGCCCTTTGCACCTTCTAGTGCAAATACTAGTAAATATATAATGTCACACTTACAAATCACTTTATGATGCTTTTATATGTTTATCGTTGAATATGCTTCCGGCTTGGTCCTTTTTAAAAATATTGCTCCCCGCTTGATGAATGTGGCCTTGATTGCTCGAAGCAAGTGTTTTAACACCATAAGCCCTCATGCATTATAATGCCCTGTCTACAAATGATAAAGTGCAATATGACTGCAACTTCAACTGCTCCACACATACTATTGTTGATTGTCTTAACTCTCCCACGACTTTGTAGAACCTCACTCTAATACCAATTTGTTAAAAAGCCAGAGAAAGAAAGACACAAAATTTCACACACATAAACAATACAAGATACTATTCTTCTATTGATCACACAAACTCGAATTAATTAAAATGAATCCATCATAAAATATTTATACTTTTTAACTCGCAATTCCATTGATCCTAACTTCAACATGCAAACACTTACTAATCTTAACTTTATCAAATATAACACTGAACTCAAGGTAACACTCACTTGACTCAAATTAACTAACACTCTAAATATAAACTACTTTACATGCGAGCGTAATTAGCTAATTTTAGAACTATAGATAACTCAAAGCTGGTAATTATATTCTTCTCCTCATAAATTTATTTAAAAAGTCCTCCCCCACAAATACCTACAAACTAACCACTACGCATTATTGAAAAGCCCCTAATACGCTCATAAACGTTGGCAGGCATCTCCATATGGATATGGTCTTACTTGGGATGTTCTGACTAGAGGGAGGGATGGAAGAATTTCACGAAAAGATGGTACGTACTAATTATTGCGAATGTTTATTAAGACAATGCATTGCAAACAAAATGTCAGTACCTGTATCTAGTCTAGCCAGCTTCAGCGATAATCGTTAGAAATAACTTTTGCAAATTTTATTAGTGGAGATGTCAGAAGTTTATAAATACTTGGTATTTTAAAGAACATAAAGCGTTAATTTATTGAACTTGAGAGATTCAATTTAAATTATAACAATTTAAACTCACTCCAATGGTTAAAAAAATAAAAATAAAAATGAGAATAAAGTAAAACGTTTTAAATTGAAGTTGGTATTAAAAAAAAACTTTGAAAATATAGGGATTTGTTTTATTATCATGTGAGGTATATGAAAATTAGAGAATCAACATCTCAAAATAATAATTTTTAATGAGAGAACAAAGTAGCATATTTTCGATTGGAGTTGGTATTATAAAATTACTTTAGGGGAATTGGTTGCATTGTTATTATAGTATAAAATTATCTATTATGATATCAGTGAGAAAATAATTTTTTTGTTAAAGTGAAAAAAAATATAAAGATATTTTATTTTTTTAATGAATAAATGTTATATAGTAATAAATATAGAAGAAATATTAAAGTGAAGAAGAAATTGTAGATATGTATCTTAATTTTTGTAATGAATAATAAATTATGCACTAGAAAGTACTTCATAAAATGGAAATTTTTGGGCATTAGTAGAGTACAATCTCTCATTTTTATCATTCAGCATATCTTAAAAATGTGGGCTAACAACTTGGATAAATATTTCAAGAGATAATTTTCATATGATGTTTTTTAATTATTAAGCATATCTTCATAATATGTAGTAAACAATTTGGTTTAAAAGTTCTAATGGGATAATTTTGATATGATTTACTTGGTAATAATTTTAGGATAATTTTTTCCAAAGTGGAGAAGAAGTTGTGGATATGTATCTCAATTTCTCTAATGAATAATAAATAATGTAGTATGATCTGTCTTATAATAGGGCAAAATTTTGACACTCACATGGTGCAATCTCTAACAATATGGGGACTAACAACTTGGATCAAAGGTTTCAAGAGGGATAATTTTGATATGATGTGGTCTCTTCTTATCATGAAGCATATCTTCTGATAAGTTTTAGTTGGTATCTAATAGTCCTTTTCACCATCAATTAGGTGCATTAATAATAATACTTGCTTAATACATAAAAAATGCATGATTATTTGAATTTGAGAATGCCTATGAAGTTTTTTCTCATGCATATATCCTTAAGGGTTTGTTAATAAAAATATTTTCCTAGCATGTATGGGTACTAAAAACATGGATAAGGTTTAAATAGGGATATCTCTCTACTCCCCCTATTCCCCTCACTCCCCTTCTCTCTCCCTCTCTCCATCTCATTCTCTCCTTCTCTCTCTCCTCTCTCCTTCTCTCCTCTCACCCTCACTCCTTCTCTTTGTCTCTCTTTTCCTCCTCCTCTCTCTCAATATTCCTCTCTCTTCCCTCTCCTCTCTCTGCATAACTTACTCTCTCCTTCTGTCTTAGTCTCTATCCATCACTATCTCTCTTATTCCCACCCTCTCTCCCTCTCTCACTCTCCCCTCCATCTCTATCTCTTTCTCTTTCTCCCCCCCCCCTCCTCCAACTGTCTATCTATTTCCAAATATTGTCTTCCTCCCTCTTCCTCTCACTTTCCATCCTCTACCTTTCTCCTCCTTTCTCCCTCCCCTCTCTCTCCCCTCCAATTCTACTTTGTCTCCCTTCCTCTCTAATTACCCCTCCTCTCTCTCCTACTTCCTCTCTTTCTCTATCCCTCCCTTGCTCCCTCGGTCTCTCCTTCACAACAACCCCTTTTCAACTTTGTCTCTTTCTCTCTCTCCCCCCTCTCTCTCCTCACTCACTCACTATATCTCTATCTATTCTCTCGTCACTCTCTCTCCACCTTTCTCTCTTTATACATCTCTCTTCTTTCATCTATTTTATTCTATCTCCCTTAGTTATGTCCCTATCTCCCCCTCTCTATTCCTCATCTCTCTCTCTCCCCCCCTTTATTTCTTTATCCCGCCCTCCCTCCCTTGGTCCATACATCACAACAACCCCTCTCTAGCCCTCTCTCTTCCCTCTAGACATGTCTCTATCTCCCTCCCTTTAAATTTATTTATCTTTCCCTCCCTCACTCCCTCCTCTCTCATTCTCTCTATCTCTAACTCTTCCTCTCTCTTCCCCCTCCACTCTCTCCTTTTCTATATATTTTTGTATATGCCCCAAATTCTCACTCACTACTACACTCTCCCTTTCTCCCCCCCCACCCCACTTTTCTCTCTTAGTCCATTCTTCATAAAAACCACCCTCCTCCCCCTTCCAACTTTTTTTCACTCTTCCTCAATGTGTCAACCACAACAATCTCCTTACCACTCCCTTCCCCACCCTCTTTTACTATTTCTCTTTCTTTTCACCTCTCACTCACTCTCTCCCCTCACTCACCAACTCATTCACCTCCACCGCTCCTCTCTCTCTTTCTTTCTCTCTTTATCTCCCTTGGCATCTCTATCCCTCACACTCTTTCCCTCCCCCTCCCTGCCCTAATAACCCCACCTCAAAAATTTCCCATGTGTTAAAGTAACTACTTATAGAAATGTGCCCACATTCCTAACACTAGGAATGTGTAAGCATTTTTAATGCTAGGAACATGCATGTGTTTTTAGTGTTGAGAACACACACACATTTGTGTTATAAACATGCATGCATTTTTAGTGCTAGGAATGTGCATGTGCTTTTTTGAATTTAAAATTTCTTGGTCATGAAGCTTACATGCATGATGACTTGGTTGCTTCATATATAGATTCAGGATAATGAATGTGATGGTTTGGACTGCAAATACATGATAACACCAATTTTCCAGAAAACACACACACACACACAATGCATGATAACACCAATTTTCCAGAAAACACACACACACACACACACACACACACGCACACACACACACACACACAATGTTATTTTTTATAAGCTAGACAAATCTATTGACCATGAAAATACATACACATATGGAGTTGATTATGTAGATTATAAATATATAACTTTTTAAAAACTAATAGTATCTACTATTTTTAATACAATTTTATCTTGACATATATCAAAATCTTAAAATGCATCCATCGTTTATTTCTACTATAAATTTTTGGAGCCTTAACCATTTGGGGAAAAAATATATGGTGCACTAGAGGACATTAAAACCTACAATAAAAAAAAGGATTATTTGATAATATTAAGACCCTTTTAGGTTGCACTAACATAATGATTTGCAATTTGGTTTTAATAATAATAATAATAATAAAGATCATAAATTTTGAAAAAATAATTGTGCATAAGAATACTCTATTTTCTAAAACTCTACAAATTTTTGTAGCAAGATTCCATCATTTAGGTACTCAAAGGTTTCATTAAATGGAACAAATGCACTATATTTTGAATGAAAATAACATAGCAATAATAGAAAAAACTCAAAATTCACATAAGTCTAGACACAGATTTTATAAATAAAAAAATATATATTCAGAAAACTAATTCATTTGTCTACAATTCATCATTTTACATCATCTTCAAATTTATTATGTAAGTACCTCTAATCATTCCACCAAATAAACATATTGTTGTTTTTACAAACATTACCAATAATTTGTCATAAAAACTATCATTAACTTACACCCACTTTAGACTCACAGGAAAAAATTTCCTATCTATTTTTCACTAATTTTTAATTAAAATGAATCTCACCATATTTTATCCACACTAAGCTAAAACATATTTAGATATATTGTTAATAACTTTATAAAAACTATTAGACTTAAAAACAATCTTATGTAACAAACAATAAAAACTATTTTAATATGTTGAATAATAATATTTCTAGTTTTACTTATAAGATCATACATCCTTATTATCCCTGCCACACGCATTTCGTTGACCATGGATTAATTTACTATTTGACCAAAAATATTAGAGATTATCTTACATTCACATAACCATTAACATAATTAAACTTTGATAAATCTTAAGAGATTATCTTGTTATAAAAACCTACAAATATATTGAAGTGTGAATAACTCCTAGGAGTTCCAAATTCTTTTGTAGCTCAATTTCACTTCAATCTAGTAATTTTGCAAAAACAATCTTCCAAAAAGCTAAGAATTTGCATACATTGATTTCAAAATAGTTACAAAGAAAGTAAAAAATGCTTTTAAAAATGCATTAAAAACACACAAATGGTTTAAAATATGCATTAAAAACAAACTGCTTAGAATTAGGTAAAATCCTTGATCCTTTTCATAACGTCCCTCTTAGGTACAGCTATCTCAAAGTTAAATCATTGCTGTAATTTGTAAATAGCATTGGGATATTATATAGATTTAGAAAATAAATAAATAAATAAATGTTAATTTATTATGTTCTTATTAATTAATAAATATAATTGAATCTAGAGATAAGTCTTTAATTGTATTCTTTTATATTTAAACTATAGTTTTTTATTTATTATTTTTAATGTTTTTAAATATTTTCAAAAATATATTTAAGATAAAAACTAACATATTACTTTTTACTTTTAAGCATCCAAAATGAGTAAATCATTACGATCTCTAACTATTTTATATATTATAAATATATAATGATTATGTAAATATGTAATTTTATTGTTTAAAAAGTTATCGGCGGGCGAACATCAAATAAAGTGGGGCACCAATTTTGGGAGAATTACGTCAACACATGGACAACTTGTGCCAACTCATTAAAATAAACAACTATCAACTTGTGCCAACTCATTAAAAATCTCAAATGGCAATGGGTTGAAATGATTGAATTAAACCATTCCAATGTAAAATAAAATAGAATAAACTAAATCAAGAGTACGATGGAACCTTTCTTTATTATAAATAGATTTGCTAACCACATTCTTACAATACTATGGGTCACTACTAGACTTGATCAAAACCATATAACATGGATTTATTCATTTACAAAGCAAATATGTTTACACGTATGTACAACCTGTAATAGGTTGAAGAAGGGTCTACTAGTGTCTACCCTTTGTACATAAATACTTTTAATAATGAATTTTTTTTTATTAGGCTTATGTTTATGTTTATGATAATTAAATATTAAAGATGATGATTTTATTATTATTATTATTATTATTATGTTTATGTTAATTAAATATTAAAAATTGATTTATATTATTTTGAAAGTTTTTATCAAAAAGTTTTTGATAGTTTTGTATTTTTTTTTAAATTAAATGTTATTAAAATATACATATTTATATTGAAAATACTTTTAATAAGGATTAGGAGAGATACTTATTGTTTTTAGAATATTATTAAAAATATTATTTTTTAATATTATGATAAGTAATATTGAATTTTTTTTTAAGTGTTATATTTTTTTGAATAATGGTAATAAATTAATCTATATTTACTAATAAAAGCAAGTGATAATTATTTAGGTTGTGTGATAGGGAACAATTTGTTGTAATTTCATGTTATGAGATATTTGTCTATAACATGATTATGTACCTTGATTTCCTGGAATAACAAGTAGATGTTAGTGGACTTAGCATGTTATGAGATATTTGTCTATAACATGATTATCTACCATGATTTCTTAGAAGAACAGGTAGATGTTAGTGGACTTAACATGTTATAAGATATTTGTCTATAACATGATTATCTACCTTGTAGATGTTGGTAGATGTTAGTGGAGGTAGATGTTAGTGGACATAGCTAGTACCAATAGATGTATGTGTACGTAACTAGTACCAGATTTGTACAATGAACCACATAAAAAAGGAAAAAAAGAAAAAAAGAAAAAATAAGTGAGAATTATCTCTAATATTAATTAACCTCTCAATATGTTACAATATTCTTTTGAAAATTGATAAATAAATAAAATAGATTTTTTATTTTATTATCTTTTATATCATTAAGTGTCACTACTATTACATTCGTTAACCCTTAAATGGATATAATTAATATTTTATGCTATCTCTACTTAGGTTTAATTCCTAAAATAAAAATTCATGAGAATTACTCTATTTCAAAGAATTATAATGGCAATAAATTGAATTGATCTCCAGTGTAACCTATAAATTATTTTAAACTCCATAATTTAATTATATATCTTCATAGTTAAAATGAAAAAGACAATAAACATTTTATTTAGAATTTTTGTCGGGGCTTATGGAGTATTAATGATATTATATCTATCTATATTTTATAAATATTCTTTAAACTATTTGTGTTTGATTTATATGGACAAATTTATTAACAATAAACATGTGGTTAAGGGGAAACTTAAATTGTGGGTAAGTGAGTCTTGGATTAGGTATTATACTATTTTTATTTATGTTTTATTTTCCGATAAAAATTTATGATAATTACTTCATTAAAAAAATTATAATAATAATTTATTGATCTCAAATGTAATCTAAAAATTATTTAAAACTCTAATTAATTAAGATTTAATTACATTTTTATAATTAAAACCAACCAACAATAAACATTTCATTTAAAAATTTTGTTACTCCTATAGAGTATTATTAATATTATATGAATATTATATCTATAATATGTTATAAATAGTGTTTTTAGAGGAAAAAAAAAAAAAAAACTAAATTGAAAAACTTTTGTACACTAATAAAATGATAAGAGATTTATTGAATTTAAAAATTAAATTATAATTTAAATACTATTTAATTTGATATTTAAAACTAAAATTAAATGTTATTAATAAAGTTTTCAATACTTGTATAATTTAAATTCAAATGTAAAAACATTTAATTATTCAACTGCAAAACATCATATTTACAACACTGTAATGAAGTCAAAACAATTGTATCCACAAAAACACAAGGAAATCAACACACTTATATTAGGTTATGATTTTAGGTCACATCCAAAATACACCGTAAATCATTTAGCATTTACTGTTCGGCGGTGACTGAACTCTGAAACAACATTTAGTATTTTATCCAGTGGTTGACTTTTGAACCAAGATATACACAGTGCAACTTGATAAAATAATAATCTCGTCTTATCACAACGAGCTTACCGCGTCGTATCTTTCCAGTTATAGAGCAGCTGTACGAAAGAATATGTGATGAATCTATACACAGACATTTGCACGTTGTATCTTTGCAATGATAAAATAACAACCTGCGAAGGTCCCGATACGCTGTCTTATTGTATAAAATAATATGTGATCATGATACCCTAAACCCTAAATCCAAACTGGAAACCATGTTCGCCTTGCCAAGACGAACTCCTACGAAGACTTTTCACGATTCGAACTCGCCCACAGAGAATTGATCCCTGCAGCACAACAATACCCATCCATATAAATACCCATTCTTAAACTCCTTGTTTCTTCCTCCACATTCTATAGCGCCACTGCTTACCATCAATTCTCCGTGCCCGGCCCCGCTTTACTGCCCTGAAACGCCAATGTCGAAGCTTCATCATCAGCACTGTAAATCAGCCCTCCTCCTCCTATTATTTTGGTCCTTAGATGCTGTTGCACTAAGCGTGGACCTTGGAGTTGTTAATGAAATAGTGGGTGGTCAGAACATCGGAAATGCCAAATCTAAAGCACCGCGTTTTTATAGTCATCAACTTACAGTGGGTTTCTACCGTTGGAGTTGTCCAGCTGCGGAATCCATTGTGTTTGAGGCTGTGCGAACTGCATACATGAAAAACAGTGGAGTAGCTCCTGGGCTCATTCGAATGCATTTCCATGATTGTTTCGTCAGGGTAAGGCGCAAATATTCATTAATCCATCATACCATACATCAATTTATCAACATTTTCTCCTGCCTCTGCTAATACTTTATCACCTATTGCTTTCAGGGATGCGATGGGTCTGTTCTCATAGACTCCACTGCCAACAACACCGCAGAGAAGGATAGTCCTGCTAACAATCCAAGTCTTCACGGATTTGAAGTGATTGACGCCGCGAAATCAAGATTAGAGAAGGTCTGCCCAAACACTGTTTCTTGTGCAGACATCCTCGCATTTGCTGCTAGAGATAGTGCAAAGCTGGTAATTATATTGTCTTTTCTTTCGCTCACAATTTTATAGAAAATGTCCCGCACGACAAATACGCAATATTGAAAAGCCACTAATTTTTTAATAAATGTTGGCATGCATCTCCATACAGATATGGTGGTCTTAGTTGGGATGTTCCGGCTGGACGGAAGGATGGAAGAATTTCACGAGCTTCAGATATCGCGGGAAACTTACCTCCCCCATTTTTCAATGTAACACAGCTAACCCAAATCTTTGCAACCAAAGGTCTGTCACACGAAAGAGATGGTCATACTGTCGGGTACGTACTATGTCATGTTTCTACCTACACATTTACAAAAAAATTAGTTATTTCCCCCTCCGGGCATTATATTGCCACGTCACTTTGTGTACTTGGTTCCCTTTTTTCCGGTTGAATGCATTGTGGTTAACGATCTCAGGTGATCGGAAAGGCTTTCCAATGGAATGGTGGCTCGCCTGCATTAATTTACCGTGCTATCAGTCCTGGTCACTTTCATGTTTTAACGTGCCAATTCCTTCTACGCTTTACACCTCGCTGGATCCTTATCCTTTTCCTGCTCCATCATGTGACATGGTATGGGCAGCATACCATCGGCTGCCGAGCTCCTCGGGCTTCACCCATCTCTTACGGTGAGGATCGCAAGTCCTTGATCTGAGGGTTGAGGGTTACTCTCGGGTTTTGAGTGTTCATTTACGCCAGCTTGAGTCTCAAACTGTCCATTTGCCTCGGCGCCAGCTCCAGTTTTGGTTACGCCTTTCTTCGTGCCGGGGTTCACCTGTAAGTTTTTTGTCTGCGACCCTGGTTCGAGGCACAGAAGTACCCATCCAGTGTTTTCGGGATTCAAGCATACAGGTAAGACTATATTGTTCTGCTTTCAGTTTATTTCGACTCCCTTTCTCCTTGAAGATTTGCACTGTTAAGTTTATGACTATAATAGTCCTTCTATTTTTTCTGTTGGTTGAAGGAGGACGAGTGCGGCTAGAAGTGCCAACTGCTACGAGGGATGGCGAAGCTCTTAGGATCTCATCCTTTCGCGCTGGTCACCAGGTAAGCATCATACTCCTGATGCAAGGTTTCCCTTGTTGGAGTACAATGAATATAGTCATTTGCTGGCTGCCCGCTTCAGGGTTCATATTTCCCTACTTGTTTTTCAGATCTGATGGCAGCCGCCAGAATACCCTGAATAGAGTTCCTCTGGAGCCTTCTCCGCGGTTGGTTGGGTTGCTGACCCTGACAAACCTGACTAGGGGTTTGGCACACCTTCAGTGTTTTATGCCTTCGGGCTATCTCTGTCCTTGTCCTATGACTGCAACTGTTTGGTTTTCGTTTTGAAAAGTCTGTTGAGAGAAATATGTGAATCCTCAGTAGTTTTCCGTTTGAGTTTGCTATAATCATGGTACTATTTCCAACATTTAGGAAAAAGGACCTCAGGTCCATTGTAAATATTTGTTCTATTTACCTTTTGTATTAAAGCTGAGCTCTTATGGCTCCTAGACATTTTTGATGTAAGGTACATTTGATAATGGAAATATATTCGTCTGGTTTCACAATTAAATTTATTCGCTGCTCTGGTCCAATTATTCTGCTTGTCATATAGTTCCATGCACGTACTTGTTTACTGCGAGTTTTAGTTATGACTATGCAGAACTCAGAATTTATGTCGGACCTGTTTTGATACTATGAGGCCCATAATTTATAGGTTCCTCTGGTTATAAATTTCCTCTAGTTGGTACTTTACCGATTTACGTGTGCATTTGTTCATAGCTGAAGCAACATGTTTACTCTTTGTCCATTTATGAATCTAAATGGTTTCCTCCATTTCTGGTTAAGTTGCTTATATGTTTTACTAGGTGCATTTACTGTTGAGCTTGTTACCGCCCTTTTGTTACATGTGAGCTCCGTCCCGATGTTGGGGATGAGCACTGGTTTAAAACGACATATCTGCCTGAATTTTCTCGTGGTAGTGTACAGTTTCCCTTTTTCATTATAAGGGTTTCTAAATAATTAATGGTTTTCGCACCGATTCCATGCACATTCCTAGCGAGTCCTCCTACTTTTAACCTCTACAGTTTTCTACTATTTACTATTAAACACATCCTGAGGATTTCTAAGGCCACCCGCGCCTATCAAACTCTATAAAGACAGTCGGTCACGCCCTTATTCATTTCCTGGGATGCTCACAACGGAGTACCCTTGTTCACTAGTTGTTGTCTCTGTTTCTTTATACCATTCCCATGGCTACCGTGCCCTTCATGGAAAACCCTGGGTATAAACAACGTCTGTCCTAACAGATCTCTCTGCTATTACTTCCATTCACAATTTCCGGGTTACTTCTGTTCACAGTTTGCTGGTTTGTGTCTTCTGTTGTTTTTTTTTCTTTCTTTATAAAAGGAAAAGAATAATCTTCTCGGCAGTATTTGACTACCACAGAATACAGAGATAAAGATATCTAAATCTTCTTTAACAGTCACCAATTAATCATAACAGTAATCTCTATTTTTTTTTAACAATAATAGAAAAACACTTAAGAATTCGTACAACAGATTCCCTCAGAGGTTTGCTCTACTTACCTGGTCTTCCGGGTTGTAAGAGCTCCTCAAAATAATTCACTTGGGTTCTCTGCTTTTCCTTGACCACCCGACCATGAGATTCGTCTTTTGGGACCAGAATCTCCCCCTAGCTCTCTTGTAGGACTACAATCCTCAGTGAGACGCACGCACCTCGTGCTTGGCTATCTAGTCCTCACCAGATTTAGCCGTTCGATCTTTTTCTTTTTCTTTTTCCTCTGCCTGTTCCTACAGCACAGATTTTCCTCCCCCTTCCCCCTTTTCTCTAAAAGCCCTTCTAGTTAGGGGAGGTAGTTAGGTTGCAACCACAACAATCGTCTTTTCCCAACTTCCTCCTCAAGAAGTTGCCAACACATCAAGAAAAAATTTCTTACTCTTTAAAAAAAAAATAAAAATAAAAGGATTATTAAATTTCAAACGACTAATACTGTCATATTCAGTTTGTCTCTTATCGCAGTAAAATTAAATATTTACATTTTCTCGGGGCATCACATCTCCCCCTCTTGAGATTGGACATCGTCTCGATGTCTTTTGACCATAAACAACCCCAGGTAAGCATATTTCATAGGCTCTTCATCCTCCCAGGTGGCCTCATCAGGCCCAAAGTGCTGCCACTGCACTTTAACCTGGGTAATAGCTTGCTTCCACAGTTGTACTTCTCTCCGGTCGAGAATGTTCAGCGGCTCGACCAAGATTTCTCCTTCTGGTTCGACCTACAACATGCAACATTTTAAGTTAGTTTCTTTTAAAGAAAACTTTCAGACTGGTTTACTGGGATGATGCTTACTTGTACATCCTGCCATCTGATTACATGTTTAGGGTCGTAGACATATTTTTTTTAATACGGAGACATGGAAGACATTGTGGACTCGGATGTGACTTGGCAGGGCGAGCTGGTAAGCCACCGACCCAATCCTTGCCAGGACCTGGAACGGTCCACAGTATCGGGGTGCCAATTTGGTACACCTGCTCCATTGCAATGTGCTCCTCTTTGCTTGAATTCTCACATAGACATGATCGCCGACTTGATATTCTTTAAACCTCCGTTTCCAGTTAGCAAAATTCTTTGCCTATCCTGTGCGGCTTTTAAATTAGACCGTACCTTCTTGACCATTTCTTCCATTTCCCCAAGCATTTCCGGCCCCAACATTAATTTGTCTTCTGGTCCACCCCAGCTTGAGGGTGTGCGACACTTTCACCCGTACAGTACTTCGAATGGGCTCATTTGCAGTGACGTATGATAGCCATTATTGTATGCGAATTCGACCAAGTGCAGGTAATCTTCCCACTTGGTCAGTTGTTGCATAACATATGCCCTCAACATGTCTTCCACCAACTGGTTCACCCATTCTGTTTGCCCGTCCGTCTGAGGGTGATATGCCATACTAAAATTTAGTTGAGTTCCCAGTTCTGTAAACAATGTTTTCCAAAAGACCGATGTGAATTTGACATCACGGTCGGAGATTATTGTTTTTGGTAACCCATGCAACTTGAATATGTTTTGCATAAAAATATGAGTGATCTGCACAGCTCTATAAGTAGATTGCACAGGGATAAAATGTGCTGCTTTACTTAATTTGTCCACCACTACCATGATGGAGTCATTATTTTTCCTTGTCTTGGGAAAACCTGTTATGAAGTCCATAGAAATGGTCTCCCACTTCCATTCCGAAATGGGTAACGGTTGCAATAGTCCCGCAGGGTGCTGGTGTTCTGCCTTGATTTGTTGGCATTCTAAACATCGTGCCAAGTATTCTGCCACATCTCTCTTCATACCCGGCCAGTAATATTCTTTTTGGAGGGCAGTGATCATCTTCTGATATCCTGGGTGTCCAGCATAGTGGCTGATATGAAATTCATCTAAAATCAGATTCTTGATGTTGTTCTGATTGGGCACATATAGCCTCTTCCTATAGTACAATATTCCAACATTATCTACCCCATAATCTAGCTGATTTTCCTTGCTGGTAGGCTGCTGTACTTGCTATTTTATCTGCTGGTATTCAACATCTTTCTCTGTTGTTTTTTTAATCATCTCTTCAAAGGGGCTTTTCCATTCACTACAGATAATTTCATATAAGCACCGTAATTTCCGACTTAATGCGTCTGCCATCCGATTCTCCTTCCCTTTCAAATGTTTGATTTCAAAGTCAAAGCCGCTTAGGAAATCCACCCACCGTGCTTGCCTGGCATTTAAAGTGGGCTGGCTAAAATAATTGGTCAGACTGTGGTGGTCTGTCAATAATAAAAATTTCCTTTGCACAAGGTAATGTCGTTACATCTTCAAAGCATGTGTGACAGCTACCAATTCGAGGTCATAAGTGGAATATTTCCGCTCATGTTCTTTTAGTTTCCTTGACTCATAAGCGATTACCTTACCTTCTTGCATCAACACGCCTCCGACACCTTCCTTGCTTGCATCAGTGCACACCACATAATCCTTATTGGGGTCAGCTATGCTTAGAATGGGTGCGGTGGTGAGCAGATGCTTAAGCTGCTCAAAACTTGCTTGGCATTCTAGGGTCCACCTAAAAGCTCTTCCCTTTTTCTGTAAGGAAGTAATAGGGTGCACTACTCTTGAGAATCCTTCTACAAATCGCCTGTAATAACCGGCTAGTCCCATGAAGGATCGGATGTCTGCCACATCCTTTGGTACAGGCCACTCCATTATGGTCTTTATCTTTTCAGGGTCCACCATGATCCCTTCTTTTGTGATTATATGCCCAAAATACTATATTTCCTCCTTAAAGAAGTCGCATTTGTTAAACTTAGCATACAACTGATGTTCTCGGAGGGTTTGTAGCACCAACCTAAGGTGATCCTTATGTTCCTCCGTGGTGCGAGAATATATAAGTATATCGTCAATAAAGATTAGCATAAATCGATCCAAATATTGATGAAATATGTTGTTCATTAGACACATAAAGGTTGTAGGGGCGTTAGTTAACCCAAAGGTAGCACCACAAATTCATAATGCCCATACCTTGTTCTAAAAGCAGTTTTAGCTATATCCTCGTCCTTAATCTTGATTTGGTGATAACCCGAACGCAGATCGATCTTGGAAAATACTGTTGCTCCCTTTACTTGATCAAAAAGTTCATCGATCCAGGGTAAAGGATACTTGTTTTTGATGGTCAATTTATTCAACTGACAGTAGTCTATACACATACGAAGAGTCCCATCCTTTTTCCTCACAAACAATACCGGAGCTCCCCAGGGAGACACGCTAGGGCGAATGTAATTTTTGTCCAGCAGTTCCTGCAACTGCATCTTTAACTCTGTCAACTCAAGTGTACTCATTCGATAAGGTGCTCGGGATACCAGGGCTGCCCTTGGTACCAATTCGATAGTAAAATCTATATCTCTTTTAGGGGGCAAACCGAGAATCTCCTCTGGAAACACATCCACAAATTCTTGTATCATAGGGATGTTTTTTAATGCAGCTGCTTTATCTTTCGAGTTAGCATAGGCTACTTGGATGGCATACATCTGACACCCTTTCCTAATACATTTTGCCAACTGAGAGGCAGTTATTGGCCGAATCTACACAGGTTGCTTAATTCCCTGCATCCCCTGCTATATACCAAGTTCATCCCTGTAATAGATAGTCTTGGTTTTACAGTTGACTAGAGACCAGTGTTTTTCTAGCCAATCCATACCGATTAGAACGTCATATGAACCAAGGGGAAGCACATTTAAATCTGCTAACACTGGCTATCCCGCTAGCTTTAAAGGGTAGTCATTGACTTTTGCAAGCACTCGCCTCTTGGCCCTTGTAGCCAGCTATACTAGCCAAGGATTCTTGAATTTAACAGGTTGCAGTTTACAGTGTTCTACAACCTTAGGACTAATGTAACTTAATGTGGCACCAGGGTCAATTAAAACAGTTACAGTAAGGTCTGAAATTTTACCTTCGAATTCCACCATAGTCGGCTGGTACTCCGCTTGACGATCTTCCAGGGCAGCATTAATCCTTGGCAGACTACGTCCCACGTCACCAACCGTCGATGCTTCATGGATCTAGGAAATCTGGTCGGTTCCTTTCCGTTGCGGGCAGTTTTTGACGTAATGGGGTCCACCACACCCCCAACACTGCACGGGGGGCCTTGCTGTCCCTTTGTTGTCAAATATTCAAGGTGGCTCACTGATTCTTGACTCACCAGTTGGTTTCGACTTAAGGGGGCCTTTCTGTAGATTTTTACTATTTTGCCCTTTTGCCAAGCCCTTACTACCTCCACCTCGATTCCCTTTATTATTCCCAGCCAATTTGTTGTTCCTCTTATCAGTCCATTTTTTACCTGGAACTTCTCCCTTCAGCTTACTTTGTTGGTAACAAATTCTGGCTTTGCGTATTGCTTTGTCCATTGTTTTGAGATTGTCAAACTCAATCCTTTCCCTCATACTCAAGGGCAAACTGCTGACAAACCTCTGTACTTTAGCCTTTTCCCCCTAATATAATGTACATAACAAAGTAATGACGTAAACCGAGTAATAAATTCATCCATGGTCTGCTGTCCCAAATGCAAGTCATGGAATTCCCTTGCCTTCTCGTCATAGAAACGTTCTGTCAAGTACCTTTCCTTGAAGTACCGTTGAAATTTATCCCAGGTAATATTCTGTTCACTTACTCCTTTCACGATCTTGACTTCCTCCCACCACAGAGTGGCTTTCCCTTGTAACTGGAAAATGGCTAATCATGCTTTCAGGTTGTGATCATATTTGTACAGCTGGAAGTATTTGTTCATATTAATTAACCATGCCTCAGCTACTTCCTCCTGTTCTCCGTCAAAGTGTGGCAGTTTGATCTTGCGGAACTCCCTTTGCAACTCTATCTGTTGTCTTTTTGATGTCTACTGCTCAGAAGCATTATCAGACCGTTCCTCCCGTTCTTCATCCCTTCCTTCTGACCCTTCTGGTTCTGTGTGGGGATTCTATTCCTCTGACACACTCTACTGCTCAGCACTGGGATTCAACGATTGCTGATTCTGTTTGTCTCATAGGCTCTTTAGAATTCTTTCCTGCTCCATGGTTAACTTGGCATTATCCTCTCGTAATCGAGCCATTTCATTTTCAGTTCCTGTACCGTCTCTAGTATTGCAAGGTTCGTGTTACGAGTCTCCTCTCCAAGTTGTACCCATAACTCTGGGTTATCCCCAGGGTTTGTTGCAGGGCCCTGGCCTGCTACAAACCTATGCGGAGCGCTGCCTGCCCTTCGCATGCTTACTATCTTCTGTCTTGTGGCTGTTTCCTTTGTCTTAGCTTAAAATGGAACCAAAAGAGAACTTAGCATATTAACTATTTTCTTGTAAATATAAATAAAATTGCGATTGCAAAATTGTAATCGTTTTACTTTTTTTATTTCCAATCAGTTTTTTTAAATTTGTTTTTGTTCCGGTGTTTGTCCCAGAGGCCACAATTTTTGAAACCGTGCTCTGATACCAATTGTCATGTTTCTACCTACACATCTACAAAAAAATTATTTATTTCTCCCTCCAAGCATTATATTGCCACGTCACTTTGTGTACTTGGTTCCCCTTTTTCCGGTTGAATGAATTGTGGTTAAGGATCTCAGGTGATCGGAAAGGCTTTCCGATGGAATGGTGGCTCGCCTGCATTAATTTACCGTGCTATCAGTCCTGGTCACTTTCATGTCTCAACGTGCCAGTTCCTTCTACGCTTTACACCTGGCTGGATCCTTATCCTTTTCCTGCTCCGTCATGTGACATGGCATGGGCAGCGTACCATCAGCTGCCGAGCTCCTCGGGCTTCACCCATCTCTTACGATGAGGATCGCAAGTCCTTGATCTGAGGGTTGAGGTTTACTCTGGGGTTTTGAGCGTTCATTTACGCCATCTCGAGTCTCAAACTATCCATTTGCCTCGGCGCCAGCTCCAGTTTTGGTTCCGCCTCTCTTTGCGTCGGGGTTCACCTGTACGTTTTTTGTCCGCAACCCTGGTTCGAGGCACAGAAGTACCCATCCAATGTTTTCGGGATTCAAGCATATAGGTAAGACTATATTGTTCTGCTTTCAGTTTATTTCGACTCCCTTTCTCCTTGAAGATTTGCACTGTTAAGTTTATGACTGTAATAGTCCTTCTGTTTTGTCTATTGGTTGAAGGAGGACGAGTGCGGCTAGAAGTGTCGACTGCTATAAGGGATGGTGAGGCTCTCAGGATCTCATCCTTTCGCGCCGGTCACCAGGTAAGCATCATACTCCTGATGCAGGGTTTCCCTTGTTGGAGGTCAATGAATATAGTCATTTGCTAGCTGCCCGCTTCAGGGTTCATATTTTCCTACTTGTGTTTCAGATCTGATGGCAGCCGCCAGAATACCCTGAACAGGGTTCCTCTGGAGCCTTCTCCGCGGTTGGTTGGGTTGCTGACCCTGACAAACCTGACCAGGGGTTTGGCACACCTTCAGGCTTTTATGCCTTCGAGCTATCTCTGTCCTTGTCCTATGACTGCAACTGTTTGGTTTTCATTTTGAAAAGTCTGTTGAGAGAAATATGTGAATCCTCAGTAGTTTTCCATTTGAGTTTGCTATAATCATGGTATTATTTCCAGCATTTAGGAAAAAGGACCTCAGGTCCATTGTAAATATTTGTTCTATTTACCTTTTGTATTAAAGCCGAGCTCTTATGGCTCCTGGACTTTTTTGATGTAAGATACATTTGATAATGGAAATATATTCGTCTGGTTTCACAGTTAAATTTATTTGCTGCTCTGGTCCAATTATTCTGCTTGTCATATAGTTCCATGCACGTACTTGTTTACTGCGAGTTTTAGTTATGACTATGCAGAACTCAGAATTTATGTCGGACCTATTTTGATACTATGAGGCCCATAATTTATAAGTTCCTCTGGTTATAAATTTCCTCCGGTTGGTAATTTACTGGTTTACACATGCATCTGTTCATCGCTGAAGCAACATGTTTACTCTTTGTCCATTTATGAATCTAAATGGTTTCCTCCATTTCTGGTTAAGTTGCTTATATGTTTTACTGGGTGCATTTACTATTGAGCTTGTTACCGCCCTTTTGTTACATGTGAGCTCCGTCCCGATGTTGGGGATGAGCATTGGTTGAAAACGACGTATCTGCTTGAATTTTTTCGTGGTAGAGTACAGTTTCCCTTTTTCATTATAAGGGTTTCTAAATAATTAATGGTTTTCGCACCGATTCCACGCACATTCCTAGCGAGTCCTCCTACTTTTAACCTCTACAGTTTTCTGCTATTTACTACTAAACACATCCTGAGGATTTCTAAGGCCACCCGCGCCTATCAAACTCTATAAAGACAGTCGGTCACGCCCTTATTCATTTCCTAGGATGCTCACAATGGAGTACCCTTGTTCACTAGATGTTGTCTTTGTTTCTTTATACCATTCCCATGGCTACCATGCCCTTCATGGAAAACCCTAGGTATAAACGCGTCTGTCCTAATAGATCTCTCTACTATTACTTCCATTCACAATTTCTGGGTTACTTCTGTTCACAATTTGCCGGTTTATGTCTTCTGTTGTTTTTTTTTCTTTCTTTATAAAAGGAAAAGAATGATCTTCTCGGAAGTATTTGACTACCACAAAATACAAAGATAAAGATATCTAAATCTTCTTTAACAGTCACCAATTAGCCATAACAGTAATCTCTCTTTTTTTTTAACAATAATAGAAAAACACTTAAGAATTCGTATTCCCTCAGAGGTTTTCTCTACTTACCTGGTCTTCCAGGTTGTAAGAGCTCCTCAAAATAATTCACCTGGGTTCTCTGCTTTTCCTTGACCGCCTGACCATGAGATTCGTCTTTCGGGACCAGAATCTCCCCCCTAGCTCTCTTGTAGGACTATAGTCCTCAACAAGACGCACGCACCTCGTACTTGGCTATCTGGTCCTCACTAGACTTAGCCGTTCGATCTTTTTCTTTTTCTTTTTCCTCTGATTGTCCCTACAGCGCAGATTTTTCCTCCCCCTTCCCCCTTTTCTCTGGAAGCCCTTCCAGTTAGGGGAGGTAGTCAGGTTGCAACCACAACGACTGTCTTTTCCCAACTTCCTCCTCAAGAAGTTGCCAACACATCAAGAAAACATTTCTTACTCTTTAAAAAATAATAATAAAAGAATTATTAAATTTCAAACGACTAATACTGTCATATTCAGTTTGTCTCTTATCGCAGTAAAATTAAATATTTACATTTTCTCGGGGCATCACATACTAATTATTGTGAATGTTTATTAACACACTGTATTGCAACCCGTCCCAGTACCTAGCAGTCCCAGTAGTAATATTGTATTTAAAATCATTAAAAGTATTTCTCGGAAAATTTTATTAGTAGAAATGTTGAAGTTTTAATTATTGAGTATTTAGAAGAACATAAAAGCGTTAATGTGTAAATTATAAATCACAACAATTAAAACTAACTCAAATAGTATGAATATTGCTATATAAATGTTCATCATTGTAATTAATTTGTTATGTTAATGCACCGAGCTTATCTCGATTGCAGATTGCTCAAGTTCGTTGACGTGGCTAGTGGGCCCATCCGTCTCCGTTGCCATTCCGTCAGTTGACAATTCCGTTAATACTTTCAATATTCCGACCACTCCACAACTATCCTGATTTCCGGCACCTCTGACAGCCTACACCCTGAAGCTAATACAAGTGGTGGATAAGACATGAACTTAAATGCATTCAATGCTACCTCCCCACCAAAGGATTTCAAAATTCAAATGCTTTCCCGCTTGATTTCAAATTGAAAAAATTTTCAGGGAATTTCTGCAATAGGTTGTTGAATAGAGGAATAGATGGCTCTCTACTTCATTTTGAGCTTCTTGCACACCGGCAACAGGTTGTTGAATAGGGGAATAGATGGCTCTCTACTTCATTTTGACCTTCTACCACACAGGTGTCGGCACCGTCCCCCACTGCAACAACATCCAAAGAAACTCCATAATGGACATAAGCAAGAGGCTCCTCATGGCGAGATCTCTTCTCCATCTGAAGGTTGCGGCTGCGAGTGCTCTTTCTCTAGTTGGGGGTCATGGATATGATTTGGAATCAAATGTAGGCATTCAAGCTATGTAAGCCTCCTTCACAACCTCACTAAAATCCCCTCCAATACCATATTATGATCTCAACACTTTTAAAATTTATATTGGGAATAAAAAACTAATTTACTTGATTCCATTTCTTTTTAATTGATGTTACTTTGCAATTGAGGATACACAGCAGTAGCGTTGAAGGCAGAAAGTAGAGGATTAATTCGAGCAGAACCAAAACAAGCCATTGATACGGTTATTAAAAGAGGTTTTGGATGTCGGATCTGTAATGGGTTACCATATCCTGGAAGAAGATCACTTTCATGAGGACGATGTAGCCGTATAGAGAAAATATTCTCAAGGTCGATTCAACTAATTCCAACCGAGTACCAAATTAAGTTGTTCGTTTCAATTTCAAATATAAATCTTTCATGATCTGCAAGTCTATCCAACATTATTATTAGGAAAACAAAAAAATGTACTATGGATGCATTTACATATCATTTTATTAATTATCAATCAAGGAAGTGCTATCGAATTTCTGAGTTTGAAGTTGTTGTTTGAGATAAATTGCATTGTGTATGACCATATTACACTTAATCCATAAAATTGACATGTTGGTTTTGGTTTCCCAATAGGTTACCAATTAGACTTGTAGACTACTATAAAGCTAAAAACAAAAGCTAATTTTGAATACAAGTAGGACATTGATGAATTCTCGAGCCTAATACAGATGTGTAAACTATTCACAATCTATTGAAAATTATTTGATTCACATCATATTCTTATGTGGAAGGACTTTCTCTATTCAGTTCTTGAAAGCAAATTTTTGATAATAAAAACATCTACCCATAAAAACATTTTTAATTATATTTTAAATTTCTACAGATCTTTGGATATAAATTAGTTGGCAATATTTTTTTGAAATTGTAACATTTTTAATTATATTTTAAATTTCTACAGGTCCTTGGATATAAATTAGTTTTTTTGAAATTGTTGCTTCAAATCCTGTGTTAATTCTTTTCGTCGAGAGACTACTTTAATATGCCGAATGTTATAGTGATTTCGATCAAAATTAACCTCATATGAGTAAGAACCTAACTTCCTTGATTCAAGAACTTCAAAGTAATATTTTTGACAAATTAAATATGCAATAAAAAAATTATTCATTTACTACCAAAACTAACTTAACTTTTAATAATAGTAGTACAGGCTTGAAGTTAGAGGATTCCAAAATGCAAAAGTTCTCTCTTTCCTCAAACTTGTAAGACCTTTTTGTCCGTAAATAAAACTTCCTTGATTCAAGAACTTCAAAGTACTATTTTTGACAAATTAAATATGCAATAAAAAATTATTCATTTACCACCAAAACTAACTTAACTTTTAATAATAGTAGTACAGGCTTGAAGTTAGAGGATTCCAAAATGCAAAAGTTCTCTCTTTCCTGAAACTTGTAAGACCTTTTTGTCCGTAAATAAAACAAGAGATTTTTTTATAATGATGAAATGGACAAAAACAAGATGAAGATTTCCTATATCAAATAATTTATTTATTACTTATTTGAAGTCGTGGTAATTTGCATCATAGAGTTTTCATATATATTAATGAGACAAAGAATATGCTGAGTTAAATTTGTTTAGTCTCCCAATATGTTTAGTTAGATTTACATTATACCTAGTCATAAGAATAACAAGGTTTTTCACTAAATAAATAAATAAATGGAAAAATAGTTTAACTATTAAAAGATGGTAAAATATTTATCGATTTTTAATTGTAATATGCTAAGTCACTCTATAATACTCAATTTTTATTTATTTTTAGTTTGACTTCATAAATTCAAAAGAACATAAAAAAATAATAATAAAAAAATTGTAAATATATTGTTTTATGGCAAGGTTCTATGTGGCGATGGAATGTAAAGCTCTTGTTTGGTAATTAAAAACTCTTCATCTTGTTTGGTATTGAAAATAGTGAAGTATTTAAATCATGTCTACCATATTTTTTAAAAAAATCATTGTGAACTATAATTGCTTTAATTGATGAGTTTAAAATTTGTAAAAAAAACTATAATAATTCAAATTAGTACAAAACTTAGATACCAACACACTTTCCTCTTGAAATTTCCAAGACAAATGAGAGGTGGTATACTACAACTTTTAGATTTTGAATTTAAATTTGAAACTCAAACAAGCCGCCCCATCACATTTAATATTTAAACTACCTTGCTAACTCACCATATCACTTAACCATTTGGAAAAATGGATGACCAAAATATGGGAAGAAGAGGAGGTTGGAAAAGTTCCAAGAATATCAATACCATACATACATACATTTGGATAACATAGTCTTAAGGACTCTTTATCTTGGTGGATAGTTCTCATCATTCTCCCATTGCTCATCAGTTAAATAATGGATACATTGAAAAGATAGATTTTGGAATCAATTCAAGAAAAACTATGACCTTAATAATTCTAGCCAATAGGAACTGTAACCCATAGTAACTCTAACCAATGAGAACTATTACCACAATGACTCTAGTTGGCAAGAACTTTGATCAATGAATGAATAAAATGATTATAGGTTGTTGGTCATAATAGTTCCCTCATCAAGAAATTCCCTATAACTACGACTAATAAACATTGATTATAGTTCTTGTGAGTCAAGGTTCCTAACTAACAAAGGAATTATTCCCTAGAACTATGACTGAAAAACAAAGATCATAGTTTAATTTCATAGTCAAAGCTCCCACATCATAATTCTTGTTGTCATGATTCTTGTAAAATAAAGTCATAGTTCCTAATTGACAAGGGAACTATGAACAACAAAGGAATGATTCCTAAGGTCATAGTTCATGAGGGTCAAAGTTCTCGAGGTCATAGTTACTATGCGTCATAATTCCTAAGGGTTAAAGCTCTCAAGTTCATTGTTCTTATATGTCATAGTTACTATGGTCATAGTTCTTGTGGGTCGTGTTTTCTATTGGTTAGAGATCCCAATGATAAGAAATCTCATAAAATTTCTTCAATGAGAGTCGATGAAGTGCCTGTTGGAAAATGAGAGAGGGAGGGAAATATAAATAGAGAGAGAGAGAGAGTAGAAAATGTGTAAATGGAAATAGAGAAATAGAGTGTTGGGAATAAATTAGTCATAATGGTATAAACAACAATTACATCCATACGATTCCATTCCATCAAATTCCACAATACGAGGGTTTTCAAATTCCACAAAAGCAGTGTTTTCAAATTTCATAAAACTAAGGTCTTGAAATTTCACTTCAATATACATCGACAGACATCGACACCTTGTGATGCATGGTCAATATGGTGTGTTTACTCACATTTTCTAATTATGCACTCAAATTTGAACTCACTATGTTGGAGTTTCCACATTCCACATTGCTATGGTTTTCAAATTCCATGAAGCAAGGGTTTTCATAGTGCATAAAACTAAGGTTTTCAAATTGCATAATTATATTTCCTAATAATGCACACATACTTTTGAGCCATGCTAAGCAGGTAGCCTCATTGGGGTCCTAGTTGGTACCTTGGGCCTTATGGAGCCTAAACAACTAGGAACACATGTGAATTCCCAAGAACAAACAAAAATTCTTATGGGCATGTGTTCCTCATGATAGCCCCATTTCCACTTTTGGGGTCATCATTCTTGCGCAAGTGCCCTTAGTTGATTCTCACTAGTTTTTTCAATTATGCATAATCCTTCTCAAGCTCTCATTATAGAATTTCTCACAAAATTCCTTCATACACTTCATTCTAGGTGTTTTCTCATTATAGTTTCTTTCTTTTACCACATATGAAGTCATTTCCACACATATGTGATTCCACAACCACTTGCCACATGCTTATTTACAATATAACAATAGAGTGCTAAGTTATTTCATCATGACTATTCCCTAATTAAAAAAGCCTCCATCATGTTCTAGTTGATTTCTTACACTTGTTTGAGAAACTTCCACATATTTAACTTTATGTATCTATATATTACTCTTTTATGTTTATCTCATCATTCTAGATTGGTCATGGTTATGAGCACTGCAATAGGTTATCATCATTCATTTCTTAAAACCCCCATTTATTTATACTTATTTTTCTATCTTCTCATAGGTTTGTATTCTTTGAGGGGTAAGTTTCTTCCAATTTTGACTTCATTCATATGTAATTTATGAAATTGTGATACTATTTCCCATTTATAATTTATCTTATTTCAGATTGAATTATTATAGTGTTCTTCATCTATCTCAATGCTTTCATAGTGGAAGAATTAAATGAATCAACTTGTACAGTCTTTTTTATGAATGGGTCCTAATTTGGGTATGAATTCTTCCAAAGCCATTTTGAGGCATTAAACGTTTTTTTTCTGGGGTAAAAAAATTCTCGTTTGTGCGAAACCATTTGGTACTCAAACTTTGTATGAAAAATTTATGCCTCTCGCAAGTTTATCTACCATACTGACGACGATGCTATAATTTGATGTCACGTTAATCCCCATTACTCATGCATATGGGGCTAGCCATGTGTGTAATTTAAAAAAGACTCGAGAATGTCCAAAATCGTAACTCTAGTTGAGGGTTGAGGGAGTCAAACTTTTCATATAGTTAGCTATTGGGTTATGTTAAATACTAGGACGCTAGGAGGAGTAGGGGTTACATTTCATATTATTACATTCTCTTCCATATTTGAGCAAAGAAATTGGGAGTGGGATGTTAGAGAGAAAAAAAAGGGCTTAAGATTTTGTAGCAACTTTATAAGCCATAGGTCTTAGGTAACTCTATAGAGAGTACCTCTTTCTTTGTATCTACACATTTTTCCATACTAGAGAATAGAGATCAAAGCAACCTCACCTTCTAGCTAGGTTTCTCCCATAAGGGTTTCCCAAGGGAAAAATTGTGCTTACTTTGATTAGTGTGTGTATTTCTTTTCACTCTATATTGCTTGCATTTCAACTAATTTATATTTAAGCATACAAACAATAAATAAAGAATCTGAGATCTAAAATAATTAATATTCACAGTGAAAAATTCAATATTTATTAGATCTATTATGATGAATTGTTCCAATGGAATATCCACGATAATTTATTGGTCATCTCCACATCTTGCTTGAACGAATAGTGTCTTCTTTACTACCACATGTTACGTTGATCAGTTGAACATATTATGTGATTGTATGTTGCTTCATCTTTGATGTTCTTTTCTTAATGTCCATGGTTAGGATTTTATCTCCATTCTTCCCATCTTCAAAATGCAACATCCTCAAAGAAAGAAAATCCAATAACCATTAATTAGGAGTTATGCTCAACAATCATCTTGAATCCATTTTATATTTGAACCCATCATTCATATCAACTGGAATTGCATTTTCAAACTCTGCCATGATCATGAAAAGTAAGAAAACTTTCTGTAAAAATCACATCATCAGAGTTTTGTTGATGCGTTTCGAACCATCTAGTGTGGTTCATCGCTAGAACAAGATGAAGAACCAGATCTTGGCATCAAGTTAAATAGATGGAGAGAAAAAATTTAGTCGTTATAATATAACAGTTAGATATGACTAAATAAATAATATTTTAATATAAGGAAATAATTGTTAGAATATAGTTGTTAATATTGGCCATGATTGCCAAGTTGTTAATCTCATTAATCGTATGAGAAGATTATACTATCAGGACAAGTATAAACGACAAATAATATATAAAATAATTACCAAAATTTATTTTCCCACACATTAAACTATTTATGGGTCGTATCTATATTTTATTTCCCTTGTAGCACTAAATAAGGTTCCAAATTCCTTTATCCTCAATTAACTATATAAACCTCATTGTGTCTAAAATGGAACAATAAACCTTTATATTAACATAAAGTTACTCATATTCATGAAGTCATATAATTTAAATTTACTTTTATTTTTTGAATGGTTATACATATTTATCAATATTAACCAAATTATCCTCACCACAACAGTAAAATTAATATTTATACAAAAATATAAATCACAATAAACGTTAATGTAAAAGTGTTTCCCACAAATTTCATATGAAAACATTAACTTCTTACATATTAACTTGTTGCATGTCTTACTTTTTTGAACTTGTTAAATAATATTTGAATTCATTTTAATCGTTCTTTCAAATTGTGGAATATGAAATTCTCTAACTTTAAAATGTTGTTAAAACCATTACACTAAGTTATATCTTAACAAATATCATATAAATACATTACCAATTAAATAAAAACAGAAATAAAATAAATCTCATTTAAAAATATTATTAGTTAAATGAAAATAAAAATAAAACACAAAACATTACCAATTATACTTTACCAAATGTATCATGAAAACATATAAATCATAATCATTGGAAAATCTTAAAAGAACATTACCAAGTGATAAGGTATGACAAGAGATCAATAAAAAGGTACGGGTTCACCTTATAAATAATTTATTTTTTTTGTTTTAATTTTGTTTCAATATTTTATTTAATCAATAGGTATCTTATATATAAGAAGAAGTTATACAATATGGATGCAAATGGGTTTCCTAAAATTGCTTGCAGGTTTCCTAAAATTGCTTCTACCTTTAGCCAAAACCTCCACCATTGATTGAAGTGAGGATGGCATAAGGATGCCCAGTGTTTGCTAGGCCATTGGGGAATAAAGAGGAGATCATCTTACAGAATTTAGATAATATAAAAATTAATATTTCTTCCAAATTTAAAGAGAAATTGTGGGAAAATAAAGAGTTGGAGGGAAAAAAGGAAAGTGCAATATTACAAGGAGGCGATCAACCCCAATCGGGAAAACAATTGCTTCCAAATTTAAAGAAAAATTGTGGAAAGACAAAGAGTTATATGGAAGAAAGGAAAGTGCAATATTATAAGGAGGTGTTCACCCCAATCTGGAAAACCAAAATTATCTCTCTGTCTTGACTAGTGTTAAGATGAAAATGAACATTTCCAATATTAGAACCAATTCTAATGAGCTTCATAATGAAATTAAGCATTGGTGAATTCTCAAAACACCGTGGGATGAAAGAGTTTGTCACTTATGTAGGCATTGGTGAATTCTCAAAACACCTTGGGATGAAAGATTTTGTCACCAATAATAGGAGGGTTGAAGATAAAAAAACATTTTCTCTTAGATTGTCCATCTTATATTCACATGAAAGAGTTTGCCACCAAGCCTAGGAGGGTTGAATCTTGTACTCACATTAAAAAACTTTCTCTTAGATTGTCTATCTTATAGTAAAATTCACCTTCTCCTAGATTGTCCATCTTATAATCACATTAAAGCACTTTCTCTTAGATTTTCCACCTTATACTCACATTCAATCCCATTCAAGCTTATAGGAATTACTAGTCAGGCATTCAACTTGTTCAAAATTTTCCACACAGTCTAACATGTCTTCAAATACTAGAACTCATGTGGAGGGGGAATTAAACCTGCTAGCTACCACTAGAGCTATTGTCCTTTAGCAACCTTCTTAACATTTTAAGTCATAAAAGATATGGTGATTTGGAAACCTTCTCCCACTTCTTTTTGCCCATATAAATAAGATGTTAAAGAACCCTATTTAATCTATTACCTTCTTAAGGTCTGATAGACTATATAAGCCTTAGTGGGCATTAATCATCATACTCATCATCATTATACATCCAAATTATCATTTCACTCCTCTTAATATTATTATAATAATACCATAAATTTTTATTTTTATTTTTATATATAATAATTCAAACTCTGTATAATTAATTTTTTATTTTTTAAAATTTTGTATTACTTTTAAGTTGTCTCTAGATTATTACTTTAATTATAGTTATCATTAATTTATAGCAAATTTAACTAATTTTAAATCCTTAACTTTTAAGAAATTAAAAACATTTAATTTAATTATTAACAAGAAATAATTACATTATATATCTATATCTATATATATATATATATATATATATATATATATATATATATATCTATATATAAAATTAATTTTTTAAAACAATTTTTCTAATTTTTTTTAAATAAGACAATAGTTATAATGAAAATATCTAATGTTGTTGTCATGAATTTTACAACATCTTAATCACATATTGGAAGTCAATATTTTCATACTCGCGAACTTATAACTTATTTAATCCAATTTGTGTGTGTATACCAAAATTATTTTTTAATTTAAATGGCTTTCCTTCATATCGTTAAGATTATATATATATATATATATATATTTTCTAATTTAGATATATATGTGTGTGTGTGGAGGGTTATTTTTCTAACTGGACAATATCATATACACTAAGATTCCAATTTTATAGAAACTTAAAGCTTGTTTTTACATGGTAATAAGATTTCCACTCTATTAACACTCCAGAAATAACATTCTCAAACCTAACTTACTCCATCCTCAATTTATGTGTTAGCACAGGACCCATAGATAGTCCAAATTCCATGTCTTGAACTATGCATTAAATGGAGCCAGGACAAAAGAGAAATATTAAATGTCACAATCTACTAGGTATAGAATAAGTTATCTATTGTAAAAGTTTTTCGAAAATCAACAATTCTCATAATAACTCCAACACCCGTCTATTCAAAGAGTGAAAGAAACGGTGGGCCTGAGCATCAATGTATGCAGGTTCAGAGAACCCTCAATCGAGATAAGGGTTGCCCTTTTATACAAATACAACCAACTATAATAAAATTGGAATAGGATCAACTATTAAAAAATGGCGAAGAAATATATGGTTCCCTTTCGCTTTAACACACTCTAGTGGGATGGATTCTCAACTCTGGACAATTTTCTGTATGTTAAAGGGAACACAGAACAATTTGATTTAAGTTAGTTGCATCTTTATGTTTTACAACTATATATTTGAATTCCTCAGTCTCCTGGAATCCCTAGTTGTCCCAATCTGGGATCACATCCCTGACTGCCTCCATCATTGGTTTGTTGTGCATAAATCCCTCAGGACCCTTCCATTTTTTCTCTTATGGGGAGTCTGGAGAGCACCTAATGCACTGATCTTTGATTCCTCCCAGTCTCCTGTCTACATAACCAACTCTTGGATTGTGGCCCTCTTTAAAGAATTTTCTCCTGAGCCCTTCCCTTCTCCTCACCCCTCTTGCCCCTCCTTTGATATTTGGTCTTCCTTTCCAGTTGGCTTCTTTGATGGAGCCAGTTCCTTTGGGTCATGTGGTTGTAGAATGATCATTTATTTGGAACCTCATCACCTCTTCAGATTCCTTTGGTTTGGTGGATAGGGTTCGAATACTAGGGCCGAGCTTTTGGCCCTATGGGGCACTCTCTATTGTGCTTCCTGGATTGGATTGACAAGCATTTCCATCTTTGGGGACTCTAAAGTTATTATCAATTAGGCCAACAACCGATGTAAACTCCAGAATTTGAATCTTCTCTCTTGGCAACAACAGATCAAAAGTCTATCTCAATCATTCATTCAGATTTCCTTCTCTCAAATCTATCGTGAGCACAATAAGGAAGCTGAAATTTTGTCCAAAAGTAGATGTTCTACCTCGTTGGGCTCGATCCACTTCCAGGAATTCATCTCAGACTCTCTTTTTCGCTTGGGACAAATCACCTACTAACTCTTCTCCTGATCCATTTTTGAGCTAGGCCTCCTACTTTTTGGCCCTTAGCATTTTTTATTATTGGTGCTTTCTCTTGATGTTGCTTTCTAGTACATGTTCACTACAATATTATTTCCTTTTTGTCTAGACATTGGATGTGGAGTTGGTTATTTCATTGCATCAATAAGTTTGTTGTTATGGATAATCTTCCTGTCTTTTTTTTTACTTTCTGCTATTGTTATTATTTTTAGGAGGATGCATATATGTTTCTTAGGCTGCACCCGAGGAATTTCACAAAAGAGCATCTATTATCAAATGAGAAGGATTATTCTTGCAATTTGTTATTCATATTTTAGATGCATAATTAATTAGCTAAAAGATAGAGAAATTCATAATCTTTTAAGAAGGACCTAGTCTATTAGGTGATGCCTTGAACTTTTAGACATATAGTGGCAGATGGCAAGCCAATGGTCAAATCAAATTTAAGGTTCCTCAGATTTTATGTGGATAAATTTTTGAAAATCTAGGAACTCGTTCAAATTCAAGGATAGAATCTTAATAGAAGGAATATCTGATAATAAACACTTTTTAATTGAAAAATATACAAAAGGATTAATTTTTCCTTGTGATTTCAAAAAATCTCATCAAATTTAAGTAATCTTCTTAAATTTGAAGAAGGTTTATGGAGTATACCTAAGGTATATTAGAAGAAATATTATCATAATCTAGTAAATAAATATCATGTAACAATTGTTTTATAACTAATCAATATTACATAATAACTGCCATATGACTTTTGTTACATAACACTTATTTATTACATTACAATCATAAATTTAATAACATATCTAAAGTATATTACATTTTTTGAAATAATTAAATTGTAGCTAATGGTTAAGGACATAGTGTTTTTTTTAAGGGAAGTCAAAAATTCAAATCTAAAAGGGGTTTCCCATATTCACATTTATTTTATAGTAGAGCCAAATTGATTGAAATATTTTATTTATAATCCAACTATTTATTTATTTATTATTAATATTTTTTAAATGCCACATATTAATTTTATAGTAAGAATCTAAAGAATTGTGCACCTCTCAAATGTTTAAATCTAAAAGGGGTTTTCCCCATATTTACAGTTATTTTATAGTAGAACCAAAATGATTGAAATATTTTATTTATAATCCATTTTTTTATTTTTTATTAATATTTTTTACCTTAGTCTAAAAGTTATGCTTTTTTGCCATGAAAGTTATGGAAATTTCGGCTATATATTTGAAAAAATCCAACCGGGGTTTTTGTAAAGCCAAGTAAAAGTTGTCAAAATTCTTAATTTTAGTTGCCTTAGACGTTTTTGATGGCGCTGAATCCATTTCCACCATCAAAAACATGATTGAAACATTGCATCTACAATAGTTTTTGAATTTTTTTTGCCCACGACCTGCAATTTTGGCAACTCCATATTTTTTAAATGCCACATAATTTTATATAAAGAATTGAAAGAATTGCACACCTCCCTTTTATTGTTTTTATTAGGAATTCTTTTTAAGAAATTATTTTTTTTCACTTTCAATATATATAATTATTTTCTTTCATATATATAATAGTATAGATATTTAAATAGTTTATCTAAATCTTGTATTGAAACATTTTTAATAAGTATAAAAATTATACATCTTCCACACTTAAAACTCTAAATATATTTATTTTCTATACTTTTTTTAATTGATATAAAATTTTGTTATTTCACATTAACATCTAAATATTTTACTTGTAGTTGTGTGTGAGTCTAAAATATTTTTACATCTTCTAAGTTGTAATGTAATTTAATTCATTTTTGTTTTTAATTATAGTTGACATTATTTTTTTATTTAGAAAATAGTTCATTTTCGTTTTTGTTTTATTTTTTTCACTTTTAATTATTTCTATCATTTTTTTTAAGTTGATATAAAATTATGTTATTTCACAGGAACATCGAAATATTTTATTTATGGTGAAATATTCTTACCACACTTTCTGAGTTATAATATTGACACAAACTGAGCAAGCACAATGAGAGTGAGATTATTTATATTTTACTAGTACAACCACATTAAAAATATTAATGTGGTTGATATAGTCGAAGGCTTCATAAATATAACCAAAAAAACTATCACAACACAAAGAACACATTTACTTGATTAATCATGTATAAAAAGGTTATGGGTCAACTTTAACTTAAGAAAAAAAGGAATTATAAATGAATGTTATAAATAATAATGAGGAACTTACATGGAGGAAATGATTAGAATCGGAATAATCTCAAATCCTTAGGAAATTGGTGAGTGAGAAACCACTTGGCACTAATGGACCAGTTTGCTAAATAAATTTTGCTGATATATAAATGAATGTTATAAATAATAATGAGAAACTTATCATGGAAGGAATTGGAATAATCTCAAATCCCTAGGAAATTGGTGGGCGGCCACGTGGCAAGATTATAATTTTTTTAATTTTTTAAAAGTCAATGCAACCTAACGAACTTTTTAATACACTATAACCAATGATAAACATTAAGTCTAAGCATATGTTGAGCATATTCCCTTGAGAATCAATCTAGGCCCTCAATTAAAAAAAATCAACAAATCCTCATCCACCTTAAATTGAAATAAGAAGCCTTCAACAATAATGCTTTTAATTAAAACCAACCACTAACCAAATAAATATATTTATTTTTGTTTTTAATTATGGTTGCTACTATTTTTTATTTAGAAAATATTTTATTTTTATTTAAAAAAAAATTACACATTTCCTTAAATATAGAATTTTTTGCAACACTAACTTAGAGAAAATTGAAAAAAAACATACACATTTTATAATATATATATATATATATATATATATATATATATATATATATATAGATATATATTTTAAATCGACAATTTTTAATAAATTTTAAAAATATAAAACTATTTAAATAAATTTTTTAAAATAATCATAATATTAATAACAATTAAATCTTAATAACAATCACATTAGTAAATAAAAATCAATATTCAACCATATTCAATATTAATGGTTATTTAAATTTTAATAATTAAAAACAAATTAATTGATTCTACTCAATTGATGATGATGTTATTCTAAATATATAATTTAAAAAACATATACAATTAATTATAATTAGCAATTAGCAATGGTGAAACAACAAAATGGTCATGTCCAAAAATAACAATAGAATAAGGAGAATTTAACTTGTAACTTAATATTTCAAAGTGCCTTACAAGATCACTATCTATCCAAAACCATATAAACTATAATAACCCATTTTAGAAATGCATTACAAATACAAATATTAAATTAGTAAATATTTTATTTATCCATTATATTAAGGGAGTTCCAAAAATCTAAAGAAAAATATTGAATTGACATTTATTCAATAAAATTGAATGCTTATTTTAAAATAAGCAAAAAAAGTCATAGAAAATCTAATCGTGATCTAATTTCAATATAACAATATTAATCTTAAAAAATTTTAAATCCAATTTACAAATTTTATTACTATCATAAAATAATAAAAAATTAAATATCAATTCTATTTTTACCACAATAATACTATTCATAAAAATCTTTATCTTATTTAAAAACTTAATTCACATTAAGACATTCCTATCTCATTTATAAATTCAATTTATATCCATTCACAAAATTAATAATTAATTTTTCCTATTTCATTTTAATCCATAACCCTACGATATCGAAACCTATACTAAAATAAGCTTAAGTTCAATACACCAAATAGAAATTCATTTTAATCAGTCAGTCAATCTCATCCGCTTTTCTCCTAACATTATTGAGCAATGTTAAACTCACCTCAATTATTTGGTCTATTATGGACTGAAGGTCGTATAGTTCACTGCCTCATTTATTTGAATAAACCTCTTCCTTACCAATATAAATTTTTAATTTTAATTATTTAATTAAAATTAATTTCACTATTAAGTTGAATGGCTTTTGAAAGGGGATAGGTGAGGGTATAATATTCATTAGCTGAACCAATTTTCAAAAGAATTTGTTAACCAATGGAATGCATTGACGTTGGAAATAATTTAATTCTCAAAACAAATATTTTCATTCTTAATCTCTTTTAATGAAAAAATTAATAAAACTTAAATTTTTTTCCAGACAAAAAAATCATCATAAATTTATATTAAAATAATATAAAGATCACAAGACATTGTCATAGGACAGTGGGAACTGTCCGACTATAACAACATATAGCACAGAATTGAAAAATCCCCGAAAAATTAATAAAACTTAAATTTTATACAAACTAACTACAACCATAAAACTTAAATTTTTTACAAACTAACTACAACCATAAAACTTAAATTTTTTACAAACTAACTACAACCATAAGCACTTTTATAGACTCGCCCCTGAAAGCTCTTATATTCTTGATAGACTCGCCCCTGAAAGCTCTTATATTCTTGATCTTTCCTCGGCCACCCAAAACATTTTACCTATTTACTCATCCTCCCTATCTAAATCTTTGTCTACTTCTTTTCACCTCCCATCACCATCCTGTCATCCCGGTGACTTCCTCACAATCCGCGTCCTCAAACCCTGCGAATGCGTGCTCACAATATTCGTTCTCACAATTTGCCTGTGTGCCCTTTCTATGCATTACTCGCGTGGTCAGATTCCATGGTTTTTGCCTGGTTCATTAGTATTAATATTTTTTTTTAAATGTTTTGAGTTTATTAGAGATTATATCAGATTTAATTTGTAATTTGACAAATCTATATCTAAGAGCATTTAAATTATAGTTATCAAATTAAAATCAAAATTGGAATGAAACTAAAAAATTAGACTTCATAAAATTCAATAAAAAAAATTAGACACTAAACATCTTACGAATATTTAAATATATTATTTTATTTATTTATTTTATTTATAAATTTAAATTAGAAATCATTATATTCAAAATTTTAATGAAAATATACAAATTATATAGGTTAAATTTTTTCTAAAATCAAAGTTACTGTTTTTCATTTTTTATATAGGAATTATTGATTTGCAACCAATTTACTATTTTATAAATTTTTGTAAGATAGGAATTATCTTCTTTTAATTGCAATTTCTCATTTTATAAAATTTTCTAATATAGAAATTATCTTTTTTTTTTTTTCTATAAAAACTATGATTTTTTTTTTTTTGTAATAAGAATTACCAATTTGGTAATTTTTATAAGAAAATTATAAAAGCTAATTGATCCTAGCATTAGCTTTGTCTTTTCTATATTATTTCAATTTTCCACTAGGGTGCCCAGTTCCAAACTTGTTTTTTTCATTCCTTGTATAATTTCCACCAAGGTTGCTGAGGTCCAAGCTTGTATTCTTCCAATGCATCAACATTTGAAGGGTAAGTTCAATGACCTATTTCCACCAGAATTGTGCAGTTCCAAACTTATATTCTTCCAATGCATCAACCAAACAAATTTGAAATTAAAAATTTACCCCTCACATAGATGTGATTCCTATTCAACAATCGAAAAGTAAGCTCCTGGGTTATTGAGGTAACTGTGAATTTTATTTTTTAACAAATAAATAAAAATACTTTTCAATTTACATACAGATACACCATACTTCGAATTTATAAAATATATTTAAACAATGTTAAACTTAAGATTAAATAGATATCAAACTTCGAGGTTAAATAGATGACCATATAACTTGCTTACGGTCATTGATCAGTGTATTACTTGTACTCGTTGAAATGACACATGGTGGAATTCATATGCTATTGAAGACTACTGCATAGTTCATTGCTTTTCAAATTAGCTCTATCAAATAGATGCTCTGGGAAAGCACATTCTATATTCATGTTGAGGCACGAAGCACATTTTTCGAATTTATTATTATATTTATATACAACATAATTTAGTAGTTATGATTTAACAAAATCATATTAGGATCGCATTCAGCCTGGATCATACTAGCCCTTAATATGAATGAATATAGACTACAAAGACAATCACACCAACCCTTAACATGAAAGGATCTAGACCACACAAACCCTTAACATAAAAGGATCTAGACCATACCAGCCCTTAACATAACTAAACTTTTACCCACAAAATTTCAAACTAATAACCTTCACCATACACCCCATTACTATAAACATTATGAATACTAATATTAAACATTATTTTAATTTCTATTTTCCACACATTTATTTTGAATCTTGATTGTAAATTTCAAAAATAATTCTAGAACAACAACAGCGAAGTCAATGGTTTAAAACCACTGTTGTTCGTCGGCAATCGGGTATGATAGGGATAAGGATGGCGTGAACAGGGTATCAAATGTTGGAGTTAATGCTTACATTCCATATTTAAGAAGTTGGTTTGTGATGGTTGAGAAATTCTCTTAACCTCTCTATCTAATTTAGGAATAAGTTGGATCTCAGAAACTCTATTTAATAGAGTAATCTGAATGTAAATCTGTGTGTAAGTGTCTTTGCACATACACCATTTGTGCATAATATATGATTGAGTTTCTGTAATTGTGTTGTTTTAGCCATTTTTATCATGGTAGCAGAGCTAGATCTGACCCTGTGTTGTCCATCTGAGGAGCGCTGCTTACCTGAGGAGCAACTGCTTGAATACTCGCTGCTGCGTTAACTGCGTGGAGTTGGACCGTTTTTTCTCGGCTGTCTGTAGTTAATTAAAGGTGCATGGATTGATCCGTCCGGGAGATTAATTTCTGAGGACATTTGAGCATTTCTGGCTGTCTGGTAAAGTAAATAGATAGGGTTTGATCAACCAGAGGATTTCAATTTCCGAGCAAATCTTAAACATTTTTAGTTGCAAGTCGTTGCAATTTCCGCTATTCAGAAGTTCAAAAAATCGACTTTTGTCTGTTAATCGTGTAATTGCAAGCATCGAAGCTCGAAAATTCTTGTCGGGCGGTTGCCAGGCTGTTGACCTTGCTCCCTTCTCCAAAATGGAATTTATGCCAAAGACACAGGCGGGATCACGTTTTCATAACTGGCCGGGATCAAACCGTAGAAACAGTTTCGCTGAGCTGCATAATCTCCACGTGGTAAAAAAAAATGATTCGTAAAAATGATTCAATGAAGTATGACGAAAATCGAAAGATCTTATTGGCCTGTTAAATAATAGTATTATAAATTATTTGTAAATCAAATGATGAATTCTGATGATTAAGAGAGTGAACTTATTAAACTCTTTTAAAAATAATCAGCAGTTCAACTATGTGTCTAATGCCAGTACTTAAAGATCAAGTAGCAGTAAGGCTCAATATGGATGGTTGTCCAGATAGTATGGCAGTTGCGGATCTAGGGAAGGATCCCTCATTAGTGATAGACATGGAAGTGGTTTCCTAATGAGGTTATGCGACAGATTGGGATGCTGTCCAGTAATTGACTTCGGGAGGTCCTTGATTCGGGAGTTGAGGAAGGGAACTCAGGAATCCAACTTGCCAACTACACCTTTCTGAGGGTTATGAGGCAACTTGATGGAGCATCTACTGATAAGCTTGATTATTTTGTTATTTTCATGTAATGTAATCATTAAAGGGGATGTTGGAGTTAATGCTTACATTCCATATTTAAGAAGTTGGTTTGTGATGGTTGAGAAATTCTCTTAACCTCTCTATCTAATTTAGGAATAAGTTGGATCTCAGAAACTCTATTTAATAGAGTAATCTGAATGTAAATCTGTGTGTGAGTGTCTTTGCACATACACTATTTATACATAATATATGATTGAGTTTCTGTAATTGTGTTGTTTTAGCCATTTTTATCATCAAATCTAACTCCCGACTAGACGGCGGTGTTAGAAATCTGCAGTTTCTAAATCTTAATGTGACCCGATTAAAAGCATTAAAGCGTTAAAAGCGTTAAAAGCATTAAAGCATTAAAGCGTTGAATTGGTATATGATGGACGTACCAGATTTAGTGTTAAAATAATATAAAAAAAAGGATTGGGTCCTCTCTCCCCCTGCCAAGAGTCGCATTCTTCTCCATCAAGAAGCGCATAAAGAAACAGGGCTAGAAAAAGAAACCGAATTCTGAGAAGAAGAGTAGGAGTCAGAGGAAAGTAGATGGCAGCCATTACATCTTCCGCTGTTAATCAAGGTATGTCATCTTAAACAATAGATCATATTAAGTTTTGTTTGTGAAATATTCGGTATTGATGATCTTTGGGCTGTTAATTTGAATTGTTCATAATTAATCAAGAAAGATTTACAGGCAGCGCTCTCCTCATCCGGCTATTAGCCAATCGCAGGCTTCGCCATCAAATATCCCACTCTGTCGGCCGCCTTGGTTTATTCAACTCAAATCTCAATCCAAAATTGTCAACGTATTTCGCTGACGGCACTCCTCTTAAACTTTAATTTATCTTTGCTGCTTAATCATATCTTTAATCACCTTTAATTTCTTATAACAACTAATCAATAAAAGTTACCTTCTATGGCCCCTGAGAATTCCACTTTATCTTTCTTTTCTTATAATAATAATTATAATTTACCATTAATTAATAACTTTGATTGGTCACATTTCTTAAATAAAAATTTTAATTTATCCTCTATTAGGCTGTGCCCTTCGAGCTCGCTTTAGCAATCCGATTTAAGCATTTGCTGGTTAGTTTTGCACGAAAATTAATTATCCATTTTACGTTAAAATAAAGCTGTATAAAATTATTTAGATTTTTTTTTTTTATTTAGTTTTCCTCAAAGTTTTAAGTTGAAGATTTTATTTCGTCTTTTATTGATGCACAATCACATATCTTCTCTCAGTATTCCATTAATAATTTTTCTCAAGTTAAAAAAAAAATATTTAATTAATAATTTTTTTCTAATAAGGTTAGAATTGAGTTTAGTATGTGGAACTCATATGGTAATTAAAATCAACCATGCAAATTAAGTTAGGAATTGGGTATGATACACTTGCTAAAGTTGAGTTATTGGATTGTTGGGTTTTTTTAAAATTGCAACTCACGAGAACTTTTTATTGTTTTTACCTTTTGGGGATTCCAAATATATTATTCACTAGATTAATAAAAAGACTATTATACGTGGACTTCATCTTGAATGATGGCAAAAGAAGATAAGGGCATCACAAGAATAAGAATGCTAGCACAAGAAGATAAGGGCATCACAAGAATAATATGATGATTTAAAGGTCAGGTATATCTACAAAAATTTTAACAGTGTTGTTAATATGCTACAAAAATTTTAACAGTGTTGTTAATATGCTATCAATGCTCTTGGAGACTAGTGAATGTCATGTAAGTTATTATCATATGGGCATCTGTAGGTAAGCATTGTTTTTTCCATGTTTTGACAAGTGTACTCAAAGGGTCATTATTATATTTTGTTTAGGGATAACTAATAATATAGTGACTAGTTGTGTCTTGAAAAGTGCATGTGCACTATTTTCGAAAGCTAAAGGGATTGTATATTTTGATTTAGTAATAATATATATATATATATATATATATATATATATATATATATATATATAAAGGTTGTAACATCAAATGCTTATATCAAATCCATATTTTATAATCCATATTTGTTAGATAAGGAGTTGTTCTAGTATTCAATAATTGTCACCCCCATCTATAGTTATAGCTTGCTAGTATCCTCACCACTTCAAGCTTGAAGATGCTTTTCTATCTATAAAATTTGTAGAGTAAGGATTTCTTCATTACCTTCCCACTCCACATCATAAAAGTATGGGTACCACATATTTACCCTTTCATATGGCTAGGAAACACTTGACTCTAAGCATAGAAATCAAAATAAACTAGCAAATGAATATGAACTCTCACTCCAAAGCATATATGGTGAGGTGGCTAACACATCTCTAAAGGTTAGAGAATTTTAGAGCTACCATGGAAGTATACAAATGGTAAATTGGTGGCATGAGATAAATACATAGATAATCCTCTACGACACAACAATTATGAGTATAAGTTTTCATTTTAATCAATACTTATCTTTTAAGTAATTGTTTATTAAGAATAGGAAATAATCAGAAAAATGTATAATTTTGTGGCTAGGCATTTTTGAACCTCAGCATGCAGCAAGGTTGGATGGTTTTTTGGTTAATTTACTAATTTGAAAAAGAAAATAAACTTATGACTAATTGTCATGATATTAGAGCGAATTTCTCTGAATTTATGGTATTGTTTTCCCTTCTCAAAGCATAGTGTGACCTACAAGCAACACTGATGAGGCCCAACACAAGGGAAGGAAACCCAATTGGGAGTTAGAGGATCCATAACACTTGCCTACCTCAATTAGGAAAGGGCCTTGTATTTCTTCATCATTTTGGTGCCGCCAAACTAAAGTTAAGGGATCTATGCTCTATCATCGTGATATAACACTAACTCTAGAAAATAAGTCTACCTATAGGCACTCTTAGTGAAATAGGGAAGGAAAAATTTAGAATCACACTAGGAAGGAAAATATATTATGTGAGCCGTAACCTCATTTGAGGTATCTTACTGCTATTGTGTTGAGAGATAGGGGCTTTAAAAGAGGTAAGTATGGAAATTCCTAACATATGCGAAATATCTTTTTGGGGGACTCTCCTAACTCTATCTCCTACCTAGACAAAATAATTACTCATAATATAGGAAAGAGATAAGAAAAAAACCAATGAATAGGTGAACTCAGTGATCTCACAACCAATCGCTATTCTAGACTGCTTCATCTTTCGTTTCCAATTTGATATTTTCCCAACTTCATAAATGAATTTCAATCACTAGTGCCTCCTTGACAGAATCTTATTAAACACAATTTGGTAGGAACCTACTCCTCCATGTAGAAAATTAAGATGGTAAGTCGTTTTATAGTGTGTAGAACATCCCAAGGATCTACCCCTTTTAAGTGGTATCTATGTCATCCCCACTATTTAAAGGCACATTCATTGGGGGTAGGGTGGGGTGGAGGTGGTATCTATACATAGAGAGGGAGTTTGGATGGACCTATGTGAGAAGCTCAAGTTTTTCTCCCTAACAATCGAAAATGTATGGTATCCTTTTGACCAGAAAAATTGCTTATCGATTTGTTGGACATCCATTAACTTATTGATAATATAGTTATGAGCGATAATGACTATTGTTGGAGCCATGTAAAATAATGCTTCCATTTTCAATGTCGAAGATTCATTCATTTTTTAGGCCCCGGTATCCCTTAACATGGTTGAGATTCATGTCTTTAAAAAATTATGCATATTCTATAAGAAACTATGTTCTTGGCACTTCTTACAGACAATAGAAACTGCATCAATTTGGATATCAGTAATATTGATGAATCATCTTACCTAACATGCATGTACCATGCATTTTTCATGCCCTAACGACAATGATAGACGCCCCATGTGAGGTGCTTCACCTTATCAAAAAAATTGATGAAATTGGTCAACAACAAAATGGGTATTGAAAAATAACATCTAAGATCAACAAAAAAATACAAAGGAACATGAAAATTGAATGATTTGATTGGAAAATACATATGTCTAGCATTTCACAATTTTGGGATTGAAAATCACTTGCCCATCTAAAAAAAGGAGGTACTTGTGTGATTGAGCATCAATCCACAAAACAAAAACAAAACATTGAAACCCTTATATTGTCTTGGTTTGAAAGCATGAAAAGGCACACCCTAGAAACACTATAATGATGACGAGAGGATGAAGAAGGACAATTTTCATGAATGGAATCAAACCATTAACTAGTTGAGGATGCCATTACATTCAATGACATAATCAAAACTACATTGGCATGGAAATGGAATGAAAGTGACATTGCTCTCGACCACCAAATCAACGTGATCTATCTTTGCTTTTTTCACCTATGATTTCAAGGATTTACTTATTATTTACCTAAATAGGAGGATATAAATCTAGCATTGCTTCATTTACATCTCGAACTCAATCTTAGTCACCTCAATCTACTAGTGGTGAGGGATAATTCAATGTAATGAAATGATGGGCCTCTAAATTAGACACAAATTAAGGCCCATCTAACCTTTCTTAGGCACTTGAAGGCTATATTAAACCACTCCTTCTACATTTAATAATGTTTTTTTTTTTTTTGCTTTAATATGTTCTTAGGAAGCTTTATAGAAGATTGCATATTATGTGCCTAATATTATTTATTTTTGAAGAATAGTGTGAGAATATTGAGTAGATTAGGAAGATTTAGCGGAGCTAATCTAGGGACTTTCTCCCTACTATTGATCCAGGTGGATCTTCAGACACAGTGGCATGGGAAAAGCTCAAAATTCAAAGTGGCAGAAAGGCAATTATCTTGACATCAGATCGAAGTGCTCGTCGCCTTGATTCCAACGGTGTGAACGACACTCCAATCCGAGTCTGAATGAAGGAGATAGAAGCAGTCAAAGTTCTGGGTTGACTTGCAGGAAACAGGGGAAAATGAAAGTCCAAGGATGCTCCTGGAAATAGTCCCATTGCGTAGATATTTTCATTCTGAATCTATTGCAACTTGAACGGGCTAAAATGGACTTCGGATGATGAAGTTATTGCGAAAAGAAGTTGCCTTTGTTCCTTTGAAAAAGGAGGCATTTCTTCTTAAAAAATGGGTTTAAAGCCTTCTAAAGGAAAATCGCAATCGGAGGGGTCCAAAGGGCAAACTTAAGGCAGGCGGATGGAACTCCTAATTAGCAATCTCCGACTAATCGCAATCGAGGGCAGGCGACATGTGATTTTGGCGTCGACGATCGGTGTCGGCGATCGGCATCAGCAATCGGCGTCGGCGATCGGCATCGGTGATCGACGTCGGCATATGCCTTGGTACAAAGGAAGAATCCTCGGGCTGTAGCGAATGCGATATGCCAATCCACGACGTGCGATCTCAGCCGTCGGATCGGAAAAGTGATCAACGGCCAAGATTTAATCAGTGGTCAGGAGAATGGTGATCCCCGACACAAAGGGTCGATGCGATAGCGACTTGCGATGTGATATTGACTGTCTGATCAAGGAACATATCAATGGTCCAGATTTAATCAGCGATCAATGATCCCCGATGCGAGGGACAATGCGATTGCGATAGCGATGTGCCGATAAGGGCTGGACTCGACGGGATTATGGACACGATTCTATAAAATTTGAAGTCCGATTTTTTGGTTTTTCTGTATTATCCCATGTATTTGGGGTTTTTGGCCAATCTGCCTATGCGATGCAATATGTCGACTAAATGCGGACCCGACCGAAGATTAAGGCAAATTTCATAAAATTTGAGATCTGGCTTTTAAGCTTTGTGGTTAAATTTTCTTGTTTTTCCCGTGTATTGTTTGTTTGAATGAAAAGAGCTATTTCGGGGTTTTTGTTCGAATAGTCCTTATTATAGACGAACAGATCCCCGATTTAAGTGCACTTGTAACAAAACAATGTTATAAGTAGAAAAGTATGGGGGGGATTCCTCAGGAGGAAGACAGAGAGCTTGAGTGCCTGAGAGCCTGAGTGCCAGAGAGCGAAAGGGAAGGTTGTGCCAGACGGAGAAGCAGAGCTAGACAGAGCTATAGAGCCACAGAGCGAGAGGGCCAGAGAGCTAGACAGAGCCCCGAGAAGTTACTCAGAGAAGCATAAAATCCAGAAAGCTTGAAATCCAAAGCGTCGCAGAGCCACATAGCCACAGAGCTTGATAGAGGCAGAATTATAAGACTCCTTTTTGTAACTAATGCTTGTACTCTTCTTTGCATGCCATTTAATGAATGAAGGCCTCCCCATTGATCGAGCAGGGCCCGGAGATGTAGTCCAAGTTGGACGAACTCCGTTATCAATTTTTGTTGTCTTCTTCTCATGCTTTATGTGTTTCTTCTTATTCTCTCATGTGCACATTAGATTTCTATGGTTAAGCTGCAATTCCTACATGCGATTCTTTAATACATCTATAAGCAAAAGATTCTGGATCAACTATAGGAGGATCAAGATTGGATAAGAAATGAAAAAAATATCATGAAATCGTGGACAAATTCTGGAGCTCCAGTCATTGAGAAAATCTAGGAATGTGTTCCAAGTCATTTAATGTAGATTTCTAGTTGGGAACCAAATATGCTATTTGAGGGATGTTGGAGGGGAAATATTCCTCCTTTCAAGGAGAATGTTTCCTCAACATTTTGTATACGTACCAATGCTATTTTTTTTGCTAAAGCAAGAGTGTTTTCTTCTCATTCATTAACTAAAAAGTTACAAAACTATGTTACAAATCCCGACATTGATGCCTACAGGAACATCCAGTCTCTGCCATGCTTCAAAAATCGGGCCTAGGGCCCACAAAACTCTGTGACTGCCATCAACCGTAGGATCTGATTCTAAGGATCTCATGGTTGAGGGGTAAATTCGGAAAATCAATTAGCACACAAATTAACAAACACCCCAGACTTGAAGGGAAATTAAACCCATTCAAGAGTTCAAGCGGGTCCACCCAGGGAGATAAATCCTGAGCTACTTTAACGTTTGAAACCCTTGAGACACCACCAGGATCACGATAAGCTCAGAGGATAACACTACCAACAAGCTCGATGAACCGTGGCCATAGATCTTCACAAGCCAGATCCAATGGTTGAGGAGAATATTGGGCAGAGAAGAAGCACGAGGAAAACCCGCCCGATATAGGCAGTTTTCTCTCTCCTCCTGCCACCACGTGGTGATTGATGAGTGGCATTGGGGGCAAACCATGAAAAACCGCTTGGGAGCTTGGGGATGCCCGATAAACCACTAAACCGCTAAACCTCTATTTTCTTTGAAAAAGAAAGCCGCTCTTTCTCCGCATCCTTCCGTCTGTCTGAAAGATCCCCTCGTGCCAATTTTGTGGTCTTCTGCTTGATGAACCCTTGTCCTCCATTTGCTTAATTGCCCAATTGCTGCTTCTCCTTCATACTGTGATAATGTTCATTATCTACGTGCACCAGACTGTGGCATTCCTCACGCAATTTCCCTGCAGGTGCTAGCTCCCACCTGTGTATACTGTGATCTTTTTTACAGAGCACCCCTTCATTTTCCAGCCGGACCGCTAATTTGTTGGCATTCTTAGGGTTCTCAAGATTCTTAGATGAGATTGAATATGATGATAGACTTGCAAAAGTCGCCAGTGGTTCGAGACTTTCTCTGGTGCTGAGCCATTTGCTATTTTTTTTATTGAATTAATTGTTAATTCAGATTCAGCCTCTATGATAGTGTTCGACATATTGAGATCTCTCAGAATCTCTAAGCACTGCTCTATGGCCATTAATTCTGCCATATTGTTGGTAGCATTCCCTAAATGACTATGGAAGATAACTATAATATTCCCCTTGTCATCTCTTATAGCTCCACCATAACCCGCAACCCTCGGGTTTCCTTTCGAGGCTTCGTTTGTATTAAATTTCAAGAAGCCAAGGGGGGCGGGGGTGGTTGCCAGTAATCCTACCCCATTGTAGAGTGAGTTGTAATCCTGTTTGTGCCCTGGGGGACAAGCTTCTGGAGGCCCAAAAGCAAAAGAATGCGAGCCTCCTGGTGAGATGGAGGATACTCAGGAGGTTGCTTCTGAAGGGTATTTACAGTTTCTTTGAGTTGCCTTAAGAGCTGAGCTATTATGTTTTGGGTTGATCCAGATTTATCATTGAAAATTCTATTATTGCGTTCTTTCCAGACATTCCAGATCAAAAAGCCTGGGATCAAAGTCCAAGCTATGTTGACTATCTCATTCTCAGAAAGTTTTTTCCTCCAATTCTTTAAAGTTTTAGAGATGTCATTTTCATCCCGGTCAGTTTACCTGAAGATAGAGGCAACCTAGTTCCATAAGGTCGAGGTGAATGTGCAGAGGTTAAGAAGGTGATCCATCATTTCTTCCTGAAGACCACATAACTGGCATCTAGATGGTCCAGCAAATCCTTTCTTTCTAAGATTTTCCCAAGTCAGAATCTTTTTGTGTTGCACCATCCACACAAACAGCTTGATTTTCATCCAGTGAGGGTTCTTCCATAGGTCCTTCCATATTTTATCAGGGTTTGTCAAATTATGTCCAGTGGCAATTTCTTTGGCTTCTTTGAGGTTGAAGTTGCCCTCACTGTTTCTTCCCCATCTAAGTTGATCTGTGAAAGTTGAGATCAAAATTTTCCTCTTTTCCAGGATTGTTGCAAGAGCTTCAGCCTGGGCCTTCAGAGGAGTCTCTTCACTGTAAACTGGTACCTTCCATGTTCTCCATTTATTATTGTTCCTTGTCTGATCCCAATAGTCACTGACCTTTTTTAGTCCTTTGTTGACAGTATCATCTTTGAGAATATCCAGTCCTTCTCTGCATAAGTTGGGTTCCTGCTGCTAATTATCCTCCCAAAACCAGGCTAGGTTCCCATTTCTGATCTCCTAGAAACTATGTTTCTAAACTAATGCTCTGTTCTCCCAAGCATTGTTCCAAATATGGGAGCCCCTGATGTGTCCGGTCATTCTAATATGGTCCCATTCTTGCCAGTCCTTTGCATATTTCTATTTCCAGAGCTTGGCCCATGGGTTTCTTGTTTCCTTCAGCCATCTCCACCAAAGTTTGGCCCCCAAAACTTTGTTGAGAGTATCCGGGTCATGGAGCCCCAGACCCCCATGAGTTTTGGGTTTGCAAAGTTTGTCCCAAGCTACGAGAGCCCATTTCTTTTTTTCCTCCCCTTTTCCCCAAAGAAAATCTCTTTGAATGTTCCTGATTTGTTGTACTACTCCTCTAGGGACAGGAAGAGCCGAAAACATGTAGATTGGAATAGTTTGCAGGACCGCCTTTGTGAGAACTAGCCTACCTGCTAGATTTAGAGATCTACTTGTCCATTTGCTGACTTTGTCCTTCAGTTTATTAGTCAGTGGCTCCCAAACTTCCTTGCTCAGAGGTTTGTCCGTGAGAGGTATTCCCAGATATTTGGAGGGAAGATGATCTCTCTGAAAGCTGAGAATTCTGGAGAGGTTTCTCTGAATAGCAATATTAGTGTTGAAAAAGAATACTTTTGATTTTGTGAGACTTACCTCTGTACCAGCTGCCATAGAAAAATCTTGCAGAATTTGTTTGAAAGCTTTGGCTTCTTTGACCGTGGGTGTGCCCTGTAGCATGGTGTCATCTACAAATTATTGATGAGTCAAAGAGTCTTCGTCCTGGGTAAGCTTGAGACCCTGGATTCTACCTTCCCCCTTGGCTGAAATGATCGCTTTGCCTAATCCTTCCATCATAAGGATGAAGAGAAAGGGAGAGAGCGGATCTCCTTGCCTGAGACCCCTCGAGGGCTGAAAGGACTTGGATGGAGAACCATTGAGAAGGATAGAAAAGCTAGCAGATGTTACCAGAGCCATTACCCATCTTATCCAATTATGGTCAAAGCCATACGCTTTTAGAACTTCTCTGATGTATGACCAGCTTAATTTGTCATAAGCTTTCGCTAGGTCAAGTTGTATGATCATACCTGCTTGCTTATTAATCTTGAGAGAGTGCACTATCTCGTGAGCTTGAATGATGTTATTGAGGATTTTCCTTCCTTCCACATATCCAGTTTGCTCCTCAGACACGAGAGTTGGAAGAAGGGGCTTGAGTCTGTTTGCAATAACTTTAGAGATAATTTTGTATACTACATTACAGAGGGCTATGGGTCTGAATCAGTCTGGAGTCATTGCTTTATCCTGCTTAGGAATTAGGGCTATGAAGGAGGCATTTAGTGCTTTTAGGATTGTTTTTGAGATTCTTGAATCCTCCACCACCTCCAGTATGTCATGTTTGACTATTTCCCAGCCTGCCTTGAAGAAGTCTACATTGAAACCATCCGGGCCTGGAGCTTTCCCATTGTGCATCTCTTTGATTACTTCTTTGACCTCCTCTTCTGTCACTGGCCTGTTGAGATTATAATTATCTTCCCTGGTCACCAGTTTTGGAATGTGTTGAGTAAATCTTTTAATAAATAGAGATCTGTCTAAGATAGGCTCCTCTACAATATTTTGAAAATGTTGTACCAGAATGGATTCCATATCTTTGTGTGTGCTTCGCTCTATCCCTTGAGGATCTATGAGTTTTGTAATCCAATTATGAGCCCTATGTTCCGTGGTAGATTTGTGGAAAAACCCTATATTTCTTTCTCCTTCTTTAAGCCATTGCACTCTTGATTTCTGCTTCCAGAAGATTTCTACCTGCTAACATCTATTGTCCCATTCTCGTTGGAGAGAGTCAGCTTGCAATTTCCTATCCTCAATGAAACCTTCCTTGATGAGAATTTGGTTAAGTTTCTGTAACTTTTGTTCCACTTCTTTTTTGGCTTTAAAAATATTGCCAAAATCATTTTTGTTCCATTCTTTAAGTTTGACCTTTATGTGTTTGAGTCTTTGTTGCAGAAGGAACATTTTCCTGCCTTGAATGGGCAAGTCTTCCTTCCACCATTTACCAATATTGGTGATGAAGTCAGGGTGAGTAAGCCAAACATTTTCAAACCTGAAAGGTCTGTTCCTCGGAGTGGCAATAAAATAATCCTCTAACTAAATAGGCCAGTGATCTGATCCTCCAAAAGGAAAGATAAAATCATTCAAGTTAGGGCCAGAGAGAAAGAGGTTCTCCGAGATGATGAATCTATCTAGTTTCAAGGCAACTTGGGAAGCTCCTCCCCTCTTATTGTTCCATGTGAAGGTACCATTTGTTGTTTCCAAGTCCACTAGCCTCATGTTGATTAGGAAGTTTTAGAAAGCAATAGAGTCTCTTCCTATTGTTCTGGTTCCTCCTTTTTTTCTGTGAGAGATTTGATCATGTTGAAATCTCCACCCAGAATCTAGGGCATTACTGGGTATCTCTCCCTAAGCTCCTCAAGTGAAGTGAGAAGCTTGAGTTTGTCTTCAGGTTTTTGAGGACCATAGACATTTGTAACCATATAGATTTCATTGTCACCTAAAGGTTGGATAACCATTGAAAAGTAGTTCCTGGAAGCTTCAACATCCAGAATTCCAAATTTCTGAGGGTTCCAAAGAGTAAGAATCCCACTCGTTGTATTATTGGCTTTGACTTCTAAGTGCTCATATTTACTAAGCATTTGCTATGAATCTCCCGAACTTTATCTATGGAACATTTTGTTTCTTGTATAAACACCATATCTGGGTTTTCTTCTTTTATTCTATTGCTGAGATTCCTTTGTTTTCTTTTACTTCCTAGACCCCTAATATTCCAGGTTGTGAGCTTCATAATGATGGGTTTTTAAATGAGTAACTGGTGAGATCTTTCATCTTGCCAGAGTTGAGCATGAGTTTCCCACACTCTGTTAGCAGCTTATTTTGTCTCTTCCTTCCTCTTTTCTTGCTTGGGTTCTTGGTCGAGTGTCCTGATGCTTCCTCCATTGATTTGACCCCTTTATGTTCTTGGCTATCATGGCTTCTTTTGACTCCAGTGGTTTTTGTCTGAGATCTCCAGAGGAAGAGTTATTGTACTCTATCAAACTCCTCTTGTGGTAGGGAGTCTATCCCTTTGTTGGTTCCCTAGTCTAAGAATTTTTCTAGATCAAGATTCTCCCTCTCAAGAATCTCCTGTAGTTCATGGTCCTCTGTTCCAACTTCACTTGGGGTCATCTCCTGGTCCCTGCTTGATTCCATATTGCTTGGTATAGTCTCCCTTTGTTCGTTGTTTTCCTGTATTATTTCCATACTGTCCTCCTTTTCCTTCTCTGTGGGATGGTTGTCTGGTGTATCGTCTTTTCGAATGTTCCCTCCTTCTTCTTCTAAAATCTCAAAACTGTTGCGACTTGGTATCTTGTTCTCACTAGGTTTCTTTTGGTACTTTCTTCCCCCTCCTTTCCCTCTGCCTCCCATCTTGGTGAATCCTTCAGGATCTTTACCTGTATTGGTTCTTGGATTATCCTCCCTTTTGTTTTGTGGGAAGTCCCTAAAGAGGTGCCCATGTTCATGACATTTCCAACATCTAAATGGGACATGTTCATAGTCCACCACCTGTACCCATTCCTCATCGTATACTTCTAGGACAACTTCATCCAGGAGTGCTCCCAATAGATCCATTTCCACACATATTCATGTGAAGGAGGTATATTTACCTCGCAGAGTTGCCTCTGATATTTTTAGAAAATGTCCTAATTTATTTCCTATTGCTTTTAAGGATTCAGGCAGCCAATAATCTAGAGGTAAGGAGTATAGTCTTATCCATACCGGGACCGATGTGAACGTTTCTCGTTCCGGGACAAAGTTCATCACCCAGGGTCACATGTATAGGCCTGCAGCAACATAGAAATAGGGTCCTCCTTCAAACACTCTGTCTTTGTCCTTTAGGCTAGTGAAAACCACTGTGAAGAAACCCTTGGACCCTAGATGCAGAGTTATTTCTCCCTTTGGTTTCTAGTTGTTTCTTATCCATGTGTACAGATTCTTCTCTGTAGGCCATATACCCATAAACTTGCATATAATAGCATAAGTCGCCATGTGATCTCTATGCACCTGCAGTGCAGGATCATTTAGAACCACCCGGGGTTTGATGGTTGACTTGGGTTTATAGGGTCCTGTTGCAGATTTGTACTCATTTCTCTGACTGTTGTCCCCTGGTCTCTCCTCCCTTCTGACCTCCCCGTGAGTCTCTTCCTGTTCATCGGAATTGTTGCTTTCCGGTTTTTTTGTGTTTGTCTTCTTTTTTCTGCCTCCAAGGGTTTCCTGAATCCATTCAAAATTGTTTCCTTGCTTCTGTTTGATACGACGTTACTATAGGAGGGAGTGGAACTCCCTCCTCCCAGCCCCTCCATTGCTACCAGCTCGCTCCTTTTGTTACTCCTTGTTCTAAACCCTAACTCCTTCTTGCCTATCTCCAGGTTTTTCAAAATCATGTATCATAGTATACGTACCAATTCTAATTTTCCTCTAGAGGCATGTATTTCTTAGTCTTCTTCTAGAAAAAACTTATATTTTTGCAGCTCCACTTTCATTTCTAGTAGGGATGTACTTGGATTGATTTAATAATGAAGTTTGGTGTCATTTTTAGCTTATAAAGCTTGGTCTCCTTCATAGGACTCTGAATATCCTTGGGCTTGGCCATCCCAAGAGCCTCAGCGCAGTTTTGTATAATTTTATTTTCTTCTTTTCACTTCCTATTCACATGCATCTCATGTTCTTCTTTTTCTTATTTCTGCATTTAGTATTGATGCTTCTTTTGCGGTAGGATTGGGTTAAATGATTGAATTAAGTTATTTTTCAGGTTATTTACAGAGTTACAAGTGTTATTCATCCTTAGAATAAATTTGAAAAGTCATCTTCATCATTGAGCTACTTGGATTGGTTTACTAGTTCACAAATATAGAATTTCTGGAAGTTCCTTGTAGCAAAATAGTAGTATTTTTCTGCTATTTTTTAGAACGTGTTAATGAGCTTCATTTGAGTTGATTCCACATGTATTAGGTCATAAAAGCATTCAAGTTAATAAAAAAAACTACCCCAATGCATTTCACTTGATTAGGTTAGGCATTTGATAGGTTAACTATCTCATTAGTTCTTGAATTTCCAATTTTTAGACTTGTAATTTTCTGTTATTTTTTAGCACATGTTAACAGGGGTATTTTGGAGTGATTCCACTTGGAATGGAGACCCATGATATCTTAATTAATAACAAAAAAAATTCCATTCTATTTGAATTTTATTTACTTGGGGATTTAGTAAGATTCTCGCTCTTGTAGCATTACACGCCTCCTGTAGCAAACTTGTAGCATCACTTTCCTCGCCAATTTTGATCCCCACTGCAACTTTAACTTAGTATAGATTAACAATTATCCTTAGGATCTAAACCAATGATTGGGGAAGACCAAATTCCACTTAGTATTTTCCTTTTTACGCCTACAACACATCTCAACAATTTGGGTTAATGAACAGATTTATGAATTGAATAACATAATAACGATTTCCTTGATTACCACATGAAGTATATAATGAACTATGTCAATGAATCTAACCTATTTGGAATGCAATGATTTAGTACATTATCTTTCCTTCACGCATGTTATATTAGTTTACTTTCTTTATTCTTAAGTTAAGACTAGGTTCCCTTTTCAATGCAAATTTCACATCCTGCAATTACGCTAGTGTTTGATTTCCATTTCTACAATTAGGATTAGTGTTTACATTTGAGCAAGTAGCATTTTTTAGGATTTGGTTTCACGATATTCACTCCATTACATCATATCAACGAGAGGATGACACATTTTATGTTGCACATATAGTGTCGACACCTCTTAAGTTTGTACGAACCCTGGGTTGATAATTTAAGTTGGTAGCCTTGGGAGTTGCAACATTCTTGTTGCAATGCTAAGGTTCATCACTTTTTTGCACTGTTTCTAGGGAGGTGTCAAAGTATGCATTCTTTTCTTCCCTAGTTGATTCATTTCTTTTATTTTTTGCAAAAATACACAAAATTTTCATTAGGCATATTTCATTTCAAGAACAGAAAATTCCATTTCATTAGCATTATAATTCATTTTTTTATAAAAAAAGTACTTCTCCAACACCAACCCCCCCCCTCATTTGATCACGTGGTGCAGTAAGAGCCACACCACCATCCACTTTTGCAGGTAGAAGAAGAAGAGGTGGCAGAGAAGCTAGAAGAAATGGATGGAGATGATGATAATGAAGAAGATCATCTTAGATTTCCCATTCAAGATATTGAAAACACAGTTCATACAAAGAACACCCCTCCATATTTCCTTCCCAACTTCCATGGTATGAGGTCAGAGGATTCATAAATGTGTCTCTTTGAATTTGAAATATTTTGTAGATCTTATGGTTACATATTAAACACTCAAAAATTGAGATCGTTTCCGGAAACATTGAAGGATAGAGCTCTTAAATGGTTCATGAGTTTAGGGACTAATTCAATAAGATCATGGAATGATATGAAAAATATATTTCCAGAAAAAGATAAAGATCATGATCTTAAAGAAGAAATATTTAGAATGAATCAAAAAGAAGATGAGAGCCTTGAGTATCTAATAGAGAGGTTCATGTATAATGTTAAGAGGGAAAAATTACATCATTTAGGATTTGACAAACTAAAAATCCTCTTACTTAGAACAATTATGGATGAGTGGATTGGTCTCCTTGATCTCATGAATAGAGGTGATGTATACCAATTATCAATTGAAGAAATTTGTGAAACATGCAAACACATATCAAGAGTAAGGACAAGAGTAAGTATATCAACATCAAGATCGGTAAGTAAACTAAACATGGAAATTTGGTTGATGACTTTAAAACATAAATTATTAGCAATCTAAGTGAACAAGTAGAAATGTTAAGAATGCAAAATGAGAAAAAAGAGGATGTTGATATTTTTGTTATCCATACAGAATCACATGCTACTAAATATTGCCCATCATTACTGAACTTGAAGGAAGTTTACCAAGAGGACAATGGAGCAAGTCAATCACCAAAGAAGATATGTTATGTAGCTCCAAGAAGACCATGGCAGCCTAGTCAACTTAGTATGATGTAAGAACCTAATTCATAATTTCAAGGTTATGCACATCCATCTCAAAGTAATTGGAACACATCCTTTCATTGGCAACATTTGTCATCTCAACCCCAAACTAATCTTGGCAACAAGGTTGGGAAGGACCTTATGGGAGAAATACACAATATCCTCAATATCCTCCATACCCAACTCTATGTTATCCGTACCATCCACCTCCACCACAACCACAACCCCAACCACATCCATCTCAAATATACACTCCCAATCAACTACCTGTACCACCATTTCAAAACCCACACAAGGAAGTAGCCCAACACGCTTACAATGTTGAGGTACAACACTTCCTAACATCTCCTCTTGATCTCAATAGTATTCATCTTCGCTCAAGAAGAGTATTACAAAAAAAGAGATTCTCTTGATGTCAGTGAAGGACAACATTTAGAAAAATAAGATTTAAATAAGAAGACCAAAGAATTATGGGTTGCATTTGATGAAGAGCAGGCATCAGAATCAGAGATAGAGAAAGTTCCCTCATGTTTACCATCAGATCCTCCATGTGTTTAAGATAATAATCAACAAAATGAGGAATATTTGAATGACATGGTAGAAGAGGAAAAAAAAGAGATCCAAATGTGCAAGTGGATGAGGGGCATCACAACTACATTGAAATATGGTTCCATACAATCATCAAGTTGTAGCAACACACTCTTCTTCAATAATTCCTAATCTCATCTCAATCAAAGCAATTGGTCTATCATATTCAGGTACATGTCAAAGAATATATTTTGAGCCTACACATGATTTTAACTGTCATCTTGATGTGCACATGGCTCCATTGGATGTATTCCTATACTTGAAAGAGATTTTGTTTTTTCAAGTCGAGTAGGATAGAAAAAGGAAATAAAAAATGAAAAAATAAGAGGAAAAATAAAATCTCAAGTGAAAACCTCCTTTGAGGTGCCTAAGATTGACTCATTGATTGAAAACCTCCATGAGGCAGTCAATGGGTTGGAAGAATAGAAAAAAAAGGATCCTAGATGAAAACCTCCTTTGAGGTGCCTAGGAAAGCCTACTCATTGAAAAGCTCATTGAGGCAGCCAGTAGGTCTAAATGAAAATAAAAATGAAAAAAATGAAAAAATTATTTGCTCCATGTATCTCCCTCTGATGAATGTAGGTGCCCTCCAACCTTTGCAAGAAACAATAGCAATTTAGCATAAAAAGAAAAAATTGATCAAAAACCTAGTCAAAGGAAGTCAAACTTGGAATTTTTCCTCATTTACACAGATGCTCCAATAGGACCAAGGCTATGTCAATCTATCACCCTCATCCATTTCCAACATCCACCCACAATTCCCAAGCCTTTCTCATGCATTTTCCTCGTTGTCCTAAAATGCTACAGGAGGATTTTGTTTTTAACACAGGAGGCCAAAATACACAGAGCACCAAATTATTTTTATCATATCTTGAAAATAGTGCATCCATTGGTCAATTCATTTGATGGGGAGATGCATATGGATGATGGTAACATGCTCAATCAATTTCAACAAATTCCAATGCACACTTTTCAAGAAATTAGCCTCCATCACCTACAACCATTTTTAAGTTTTCACGATATTCGTGCATGCATTGGAAAACATTGTATATGGGGAGGTGTATAAGGATGATGGAAACATGCTCAAAAAATTTCAAGACAATCTAGTCTATCATTTGAAAGATATGAATAAAACAGTTATGCTACAAGAGAATGTCCTAAAATGCTACAGGAGGGACCAAATTGCTATAGAAACTCACCTACAAACTCTCCTCCATCCTTCCATTCATACCATCTGATATACATACCCCTCACTCATATAACCATCTCTCTCCACCCTCCAATCAACCAGAAAGACAAATTTCACCTCCTAATTGTAATGCTACAGGAAGGTCCTGTAATGCTACATGAGGAGTTTGTGCAGCTACAGGAGGGAGATCCAATGAGAAGAACATCCCAAAATGCCATGATGCCTTGAGGAAATGATGAAGAAGGCCCTCCAATTATTTAATCATCACCCATCCATCACTCATCCACTCCATTTCACCTAAACTTGCTCAAAATGTTCACTTTGTCTTACCTAAAAAACACACAAAGACCATTGTTCTCCATTTTTCCATTCTTCACATTACCTCCTCATGACTCCAACCTTGTTTACATGGCTTTTCATCACTCCCCTCAACACTGCCATGTTAACTGAAGACTAGGAGAAAGGATCAACAAGCTACTACAAGAAGAAACTCCTCATGTAGCAACCTGTGCAGTCAAAAGAAATCTCTGGTATTTTTTCACCCCCACCAATAGGAAGCATGAGGGAGGAATGTTTGCACCTAGGAAGGGACTCATCACCCTTAGAAAAGAACTCCACTAGTAGATGTAGCCCAGTCATGAGAGAAACACATGCACACACACAAGAACATCATTAGTCAAGGTGCAATCAAGTTCATAAGACATGAACAACAACCTTACCTATGTTTAGAAATAACATACAATCAACTACAACACTCACATCAAGAGCATCTTAGGAGTAGAGAAATAACAACAACAAGAAAACCTAGAGGAACTCCAACAAATTATCACATGCAGCTTCAGGATCATCAGAGTTAGCCTCTACAACTACAGCGGCATCCTACACAGAAAATACACTCATGGTAAGATACAGGTATGCAACTCTAAAACCTCACCCTTCGAACCTGTTCTAGCTTAAGAAAATATTAGAAGTGTGAGAAGGAAAGGTCTTTTATAGCCAAAATTAATAGCAAGAAGCCTTGGTCTTATCTAACAAGTCACTTAACTTTTCTCCAAAGGAAATCCACACATGTGGGAGATAAATGAGACAAAAGCGAAAAATACTTAAGAAAGTAGGATGTTATCATGGAGTTCAAAAATTAGTTGGGAGCCAACTCAGTTAACTCAAAGCACTTTGAGTTTATTTTGCATGCAATAAAATAAGAGAAAAATTTGAAAAAAAAATAACATAATGAAAAAATCAATGAAAAATAAAAATAAAAGAATAAAAAAGTGGACCCGCCACCTCTTGGCATGCAAGGAGTAGCTTCTATAGAAAGGAACATCACTGCTATTGGAAGAACAAATTTTCTACGTGAAGCTAACAGAGTGCTACAACAAGGAAAATTTCGCCCAGAATAGCTACTAGAGCCTTGGGAAGCAAGAAAATATTCAAAGGAAAAGGCAAGGGTGCATGTTGTAATTCTTCTTTCCCCAAACTTGAAACAATATTGCCAAAAAATTCTTCTACTACAATAGCGTCCACTGCATATGAGCCTATAGGGTCTAAAAAGTGATACGGGAAAGTCACAAGTTGTTATAGGAAGCTTGTTAGTGGACATAATTTCCCTCAAATCCTAAGGAGGAGGAAAGAATCATGAGGGAAAGGGTAAGTACAAATTTTCTCCACCAATACTTGGCATGAAAACCCTTAAAACTCTCTCAATTATCAAAAGCATACTTTGTAGCTGCCACATATTTAAATCTCAGTAAGAAAGATTAGTGAATTTGTGTCATTAAGGATAAAGTGTCTTGGGTTGCATGTTGAATTCTACCTTCTCCTCAGCATCATAAAAAGAACATTTATTCTACCTTTGTTTCCATAAACACTCTCACTCCTATAGTAGAAAAGAGAAACTCCTTGTTTCACATTGATAAAAGTTCATTAAAGTCATGAGAGGAGGGGAATCAACAGATACTTCGAAATACTAAAACCAAGAGGGAGAATCAAATGAATGATGGGAAATTGAGATAAACATAAATCTTATCCAACAATGGCAGTTACATCCACATCGGTATGGAACATCATGAAATTCAGCTGAAGCATAAGAAAATAACAATAGGGTAAGAACATGGATAGGTTGCTCAAAGGATGAGCAATAGTTTCAGTAGGAGGTATGATGGGCCTCTAAATTAGACACAAATTAAGCCCCATCTAACCTTTCTTAGGAACTTGAAGGCTATATTAAACCTCTCCTTATACACTTAATAATGTTTTTTTTGCTTTAATGTGTTCTTAGGAAGGCTTAGATATGATTTCATATTGTGTCTAATATTATTTATTTTTGAAGAATATTGTGAGAATATTGTGCAGATTATGAAGATTTGGAAGAGGAGATAATCTAGGGACTTGCTCCCTACTATAGGAGGATCAAGAATGGATAATAAATGAAAAAAATATCATGAAATCATTGACAAATTCTAGAGCTCTAGTGATTGAGAAAATGTAGGAGTGTGTTCCCAGTCATTTAATGCAGATTCCTAGTGTTGGGAACCATATTCACTATTTGAGGGATTTTGGAGGGTAAAGCTTCTCCTTTCAAGGAAAATTCTTCCTCATCATTTTGTATAAGTACCAATTCAATTTTTCCTCTAGAAGCATGTATTTCTTAGTCTTCTTGTGGAGAAAACTTGTATTTTTGCAGCTCCACTTTCATTTCTAGCAGGGATGTACTTGGATTGATTCAAATAGTGAAGTTCGATGTCATTTTTAGCTTCTAAAGCTTGGTCTTCTTCATAGGGCTCTGAGCATCCTTACGTTTGGCCATCCTAGGAGCCTTAGATCCCTTTTGTATAATTTTATTTTCTTATTTTCACTTCTTATTTACATGCATCTCTTATTTTTGTTTTTCCTATTTTTTCATTTAGTATTGATGCTTTTTTTGTTGTAGGATTAGGTTAAATGATTGAAGTAAGTTATTTTGTCGGTTATTTATAGAGTCAGAAGCATGATGCATTCTTAGAAAAAAATTTAAAATTCATCTTCATCATTGATCTACTTGGATTGGTTTACTAGTTCACAAATCTAGAATTTCTGGAAGTCCCTTGTAGCAAAATAGTAGTAATTTTCTGCTATTTTTTAGAACGTGTTAATGAGCTTCATTTGAGTTGATTCCACTTGGATTAGTTCATAAAAACATTCAAGTAAATAAAAAAAATTACCCCAATGCAATTTCACTTGATTAAGTTAGGCATTTGATAGGTTAACTAGCTCATTAGTTCTTGAATTTCCATTTTTTTGAGTAGTAAGTTTCTGCTATTTTTTAGCACATGTTAACATGGGTATTTTGGAGTGATTCCACTTGGAATGGAGACCTGAGACATCCTAATTAATAAAAAAATGTTTTCCATCCCATTTGAATTTTATTTACTTGGTAATTTAGCAATATTATCGCTCTCGTATCGTTATAGGTCTCCCGTAGCAATCATTTGTAGCAAACCTGTAGCATCACTTTCTTTCACTAGTTTTGATACCCACAACAACTCTGACTTAGTATAGATAAATAATGACCCTGTTGTAGCAGCTACAACCACCCTCCAAAATTTTTGCGTACACCAATTTCGGAGCCTTCCTTGAGAGTTTCACTTGATAATTGCGCACATGCGGGTTCGCTCTGTGAGCTCGTGCGAGTCCTTGCACCTGCCTTGCTTGTTCATTTCATTCAAGTTTCTGAATGCTGATGTCTAAGTCATGTTTGTGACCATGTTCTGGTTATGCTCAAAATCTCCGCTTCATATTTTCTTGTTGTGTTCACTATGAAAGCATCTGTTGCACTCACACACGGAGTCTCGTTCACTGTCGTGCAAGTGTCGTCTTGATCAATGAATGGTCAATCACGAGTGTTGCACTTGTTACTTGCACCATTGGTCAGTCATGTTGAACATGTTTCTTTGGATGGTTTGAGTCGTTTCGTCATCGAGTCAATTGAGTGTGTGTTTGCATAATCACCTATGCATCTTTCGATCGTTCACACACTTAGTCATTTTTGCTGAAGTTATGATGACCAAACTCCCCTCTGACAACCTGACCATCACCCCACCATCGACTCGATCGTCTGTCAACCAAAACAACGCAAAAGCACCAAGCTAATATTTTCAAGTTGCATTTCCCGCAAGCAGTTTAATCAAATTCCATGCTGACCACCCAGACAGTTGGACCCGGTAGTCACCTCGGGACTGACTCCCTTCAAAGATTGCAGAGAGGCCACTGAACTCACTCTCTCAACTGACTGAGGAAATTTTGTAGACAGTCCAAATAGACACCAAGCTCTGATCCCTGTCTCATTTAGAAAATTGCGTGGTTTTCCTAATCAAACATCTAGACACTCGACCAGCTGCTCATCCAAGGAATTGTGTAGTTTTCATGAGCAGGCCTTTTATTGTCCAGCAGCCCACTCAGCTCAGAAATTGCGTAGAGATGATGAACAGGCTGACTTCCCAACTTCAGTGCAATTCCCCACTAGCAGCTCCTAGCAGCAAACTGCAAGTTCCCTTTAGGAATTGCGCAATTTCTGCTATCAGTGACTAAGCATCTAACTTCCAGTTCCCTATGAGAATTGCATAGTTTTGGATGCCAGTGACCCCAGTAGACAACTACCAGTTCCCTTTGGGAATTGCGCAGTTTTGGCTACCAGTCTCCTGGGCAGTTCCTCCCAAAAACTGCGCAATTTCTGCTTGTTGACCCTTCATGCAACCCGACCCATTCCTCTGGAAAATTGCGCAAATCTGGCCCATCTCCATCACTTAGTGACTCTTGCAAAGTTTTCATTAGTAGTTCCCAGAGCCATCATCCCAGTTCACAACCTTGCCGCCTATCTTGGTCGCCTGCATCCGAAATGATCATGTGCCATGGTAGACTAGGAGGTTTTGGATTTGATGTCGTCTCGTCATGAGTGACTACAAGTATAGGTACACCAACAAACATGGAAATATGACAAATGGGATGAACGAAGGGAGCACATGCAGAAGGACAGGTTCACCAAAGGATGAACAAACGAAGCATGTGAAGTAGACAAACGGGATGAACATGCACCTTCACGAACAAATGAGCCTGTCAAGCCTTCCAGCATGCAAGCAAGGAACAACATGCTAAAGCTTCATCAAGTGAACCAAGGACCATCAAAGACTCTGTGCAATTCACCATGTGGAGGTGAAGCTATGATACACCATGAAGACATCCATCACCCAACATCACTGTAGCTCGACATGCACTCTAGAAGCAGCACGAATGTACCAGCACTGTCATGTCAAGTCATGTCACCCACATCTCCACTATGGGCTATGTTGTCAATCAATGTGATGTAATGTGGAAGTCCAAGAGACCCACTTGTTGAAAAAAGAGTCATGTAAGTCGAAAAGTCATGGAAGCCAAATGGTCATGAGGGTAGTTGAACATCCAAAAGGGTCAGTTTCACCCTTGGCTATAAATACCCCCCCATTTGTACATGCAAAGGACTTTTCACCTCAACTCCCGTGACATAGCCAAGAGAGTCTATAATCTTTTCTTTAAGGAGTAAGTAGTGGATCCAATGTCCCACACTCGAGGTTAGTGATGTATGGTGTAACGATGTGTCTTGGAACTTTAGCTTAGTTTAGAAGCTTGCTAATAGGCCAACACGTTTTCACACATGTATTGTATCTGTTGTAAGAATGATATTTAACACTTGTAATGCATGTTTCTTTAACCTATGTTCTACATCTGAACTGCTTCATTTGTTGTAATGCATAATCTATTAACGGAAATGTGTTGTATATGATGTTAACATTGTCCCGCCTGTGTAGACTTCTCTCTCGGACATCAAACACACCTTTCACAAGAAGCTTGTTGTAACAACTATTGCACTCGTTCGGATTGATCCATTGAGTGTTGTACGTTTTATCTTACCTTGTATGTTCTAACTGCCGCATCCATGTGGATTGCTCCTACGAAAGATGTGCACGTCCTGTTGTGTTGTGTGTTCCTATCAGTGTTGGGATTGCTCTCAATCGACCTAGAACTCACTCTCATCCTCTCCCTCGACAATGAAAGAACCATTGACACAAGTACACTTACATTCACTAGGCACGCGAAACTCACTTCCTAAAGACAAAGCAGACCACTATCCTGTGCTGACAAGCAAGAGTTGAGTCAAATCTTTAAAATAATGGCAATTGGGCCATCGTGCCAGATGGGACTCCTACACCAAACGGTGTGAGGTCTAGCTGTGACTTCATTCTAGGGAGATCCCCTGATTTTCGTGGGTCCAGCACCGTCAACATTTTGGCACTAGAAGGAGGGCCAAATGACAAGTTGAGTCCTCACATCTATTTTGAATCTCTACATATCTATCATGACTAACTACCAAGTTTCTCTTTCGGAGTGTATGTCCTATGGAAATGATTTCATCATCTTGGAAAAGCTCTCAGATAACTTGTCTGATAAACCATTTGAAGGTGGAGGCTACGTAGCCTTGGTTAGGCACACGATCGGTGTTGTAGGCTCATGCGAAAGACATGGATTCTTTGAAGAATACATGAGCTGCGTGTTTTTTATCAACACACTTCGAGGGCACCACATGCACTAGTGTGCCATGCTGCCAGAAAAATATATTCATTCTCTTGCTCATCTGGTCGCAGAGATAGACCGTGATTTTAATCACTTTAACTGGAAAGCACTTGATCAAGAAATTCTGGAATTACGAAAAGCACCCGATGAATCCGTTGATCAGTTTTACACACGCTTTTGTAATCTTGCATACCGATTCCCCAAAGATGATATTGATTGGGAATTTCTTGATGGAAGATTTGAGTATCTTCTTCACATATCCGAACCCCACTCAACACACTTCGGTGATGGAGCTGCGCAATCACAGGTAGACACAATTGTTGTCACAAGTGACTGTCTGCCTTCACCTCATCAAATAGCTCCACCATCGTGAAGTGATATGGGAGATCATGCACACACCTCTGTTGAACTTTCACATCCTCCCACCCCACTTGCTCCTAAGATTTGTGCAGATTTGGCTTGCAAGCCTGTTGGTTGTCATGTGGACTCGTTCCCTCGACCTCTATCCTCACGTTATGTTGATCCTCCGGATTGTACTGTCTTGTGTTCTCCCATGATGGACTCCTCATCTGTTGTGAACAAGGATCAAGCTGTCGACGGAGTTGGTGTTATGCAACCAACCTGCGCCATCATTCATGATGAGTGTTTGCGGGAATCTAAAGAAGAGCCCGTGGTGAAGGATGACTCCCTTCTAGTCGCACCTCATCCACTTCATCTTGACATCCCTTGTGATTCTGCCACTTCTGATTTCTCCTGTGAAAACCCATTTCTAGATGTTTCTACTTTTGATCATTCACAGGACACCTCAGACATCAGTCTGTCATTACAGTGTAGAGAGGGAACATCTTCCTTGGAAAATACGTTCACTTTTTCATTTATCTTTCTTGAAAACACAAAGGGTGAACATCTTTTCTTCTCATCTACCCTTTGCTCGATTCCTCAAATCATGAGGATGCCGACAAACATCCTGGATTTTGTGACTTTGGTTGGTGTGATCTATTCACTTCCTCATCTGATCACGATGTGGATTCAACCATTGTTAATCTATCCAAGACATTGTTCTATGATGATCTATCTATTAATGAGGTCGAAACCCCCCAGACTGTCGAGGCACTTCAACTTGAGCTGATGGTTATGTCAGGCCCTCATTGTCCTGAGGTTGGTTTCACTTCCGGTCAGGAAATTGTTGAAACACTCAAGGCTCCTCATCACTCTCTGCTTTGCACTGAAGATAAACAAAACACCCAGATTTCACTTCCTCCGCTCGAACTACATGATCCCATCGCTCATGCATTGGAGGAATCCTACACAGCAAGCACACATGCACAACATAAGTGGCCTACCTTTCTCACATTTGCTTGCACGTCGCAGTCAAGAGAATGCACACCCTCAACATCTGCATGCAGTGTACCATAACACCATGGTAGCTCTACAAAGTGCATGTCATGCGTGTTCACTCATCTTTGTTCTATGGTCACTCGTAAACTCAGAGTGTGTATGTCTTCACTGTTATATCTTTCTTGTTTGCTGGTTCGCATAGTTGTCTTGTCCGCGAACCATGCCTTCACAACATGGGTCAACCAATGTACCGATGGCTGCATTGGAAGTATCAACTCACGTGAGATGGCCCATGCACCATTAGCTTAGGAGTAGGAGTAGGGTTTGCTTTTTTGATTGTCTTTGCTTTCTGGTTTGCATGACTGTTTGCTCGCTGACTTGGTTGCTTTTCTTGCTTGTTGTTGTTTTCACTTTGTTTGCTTTGCTTACTATTTTTGTTTATGTTTGTATTTTTTGCTTCGTATATTACTATTTTTGTTTCCGGAAATAAGTGCTGCCAACTACTACATTTTGGATTTTGAATAGAGTATGTGGCTGAAATTTGAGGAAAACACATGACACTGCAGCACTTGGCAAATATTGTGTCTGCCTTCTCTGTGCTTGGTTGTAACCTTCAGCTGATGAAGTCCTTATGGAAAATATGAACCATCTTCGAGGGAAGTTTCGGTCCAACCGTGAACCTGTGTACACACTGGGAAGCCCCATTCCTGTACCAGCCTTCTGCTCGGTGTGTTTAAGCTCATCCAACTAATAGAAACAGAGAAGGGAAAAATATAAATGAGCAAACCTATGTTAGAGTTCTTACATGATTCTCTAAAGTAACAACCTATTTTGTTCTCAATAAGTCATGATCTTTCTTCTGCCCCAAAAATAAATAAGTTCCTATGAACAATCCTCTTGAAAAATACAAAGGCGAAAGAAGAGAAAGGCTTCGTGCGCAGAGAGGTGAAGCATACAACTCCACCGGGGTACTGACCAAGCTCGCTGGTAGTGGATCAATGTGTGTGTTACTATGTGACTCCATTGGGATATTGTCCAGGCCTACTGGTAGGAGAGCAACACAAGAGATAAAAACTTATACTCTGAAAATATTCAAGTCGCGAGCTTAACTACCCTTCCCGGATTCGAAACACTGAGATCTAAGCTGAAATTTTGATTGTGTTTGACTGAGTTGGCAAAGAGTGAACCATGTATGTCCATGGGGTAAGTGGGAAGGTGAAGTAACCTGCATAGTGATTCAATACTCCTCGAAAGACCAAGGCCCTGTGCTAGCAATGAACCGAAAAAAAATAGTTGGAGTTCTACTCGTGTGTCACCAAGTGTTGTATCAGCTACAACCACCGTTTAAAATTTTGGCCTACACCAATTTCGGAGCCTCCCTTGAGAGTTTCACTTAATAAATGCACACACACGGGTTCACTCTGCGAGCTCATGTGAGTCGTCACATCCACCTTGCTTGATCATTTCATTCAAGTTTCTGCATGCTGGTGTCTAAGTCATGCTTACGACCATGTTCTGGTTATGCTCAAAGTCTTCGCTTCATATGTGCTTGTTGTGTTTTCTATGAAAGCATCTGTCTCACTCACACATGGAGTCCCATTCACTGTCGTACAAGCATCATCTCGATCAATGAATGGTCAATCACGAGTGTCGCACTTGTCTTTTGCACCATTGGTCAGTCATGTTGAACATGTGTGTCTCGATGGTTTCATTCATTTCGTTATCGATTCATGTGAGTGTGTGTTTGCATGATCACCTATGCATCTTTTGATTGTCACACACTTAGTCATTTTTTATGAAGTTTTGACAACTAGACTCCTCTCTAACAGTCGGACCATCACCCTGCTATCGACTAGATCAACTGTCAACTAGAACAATGCAAAAGCACCAAGCTAATCTTTTCAAGTTGCGCTACCCGCAAGAAGTACAATTAACTTCCATGCTGACCACCCAGGAATTTGGACCCGACAGTCACCCCGAGATTGGCTTCCTTCAAAAATTGCATAGAGGCCACTGACCTCACTCGATCAACTCACTGAGGAAATTGCGCAAACAGGTCGGATAGACACCAAGTGCCCGTCCTTGTCTCCTTCAAAAAAATTCGCAGTTTTCCCAGCCAGTCATCAGGACAGTCGACTGGCTGCTCATCCAAGGAATTGTGCATTTTGTTGTCCAGCGGTCCGCTCAACTCAGAAATTTCACAGAGGTGATCAGTAAGCCGGCTTCCCAACTTCAATGCAATTTCACCACTAGCAACTCCGGCTAGCAGCAGATTGCCAGTTCCCTCCAGGAATAGCACAGTTTCTCCTGCTAGTGACTAAGCAGCCAACTACCAGTTCCATTTGGGAATTACATAGTTTTTGATGCCAGTAACCCTAGCAGCCAATTGCCAGTTCCCTCTAGGAATTGCGTAGTTTTGGTTGCCAATCTCCCCGACAGTTCCTCCCAAAAACCATGCAATTTCTACATGCTGACCCTTCATGCAACACAGCCCGTTCCTCTGGAAAATTGCGAAAATTTGGCTGTCTGGCCCCCTTTGTTTGTTCATTCTGAAAAATGCACATAGCATGCCTTCCTTGTCTTCCTACAGCCTGGACTGACCCTCCCAAAATTTGCGTAATTTTGCCTCCCAGTCGAGCCAGACCTCATAGGCAGTCACTTTTGATTCACATTTCCTGTCTCCATCACTTAGTGACTCTTGCATAGTTTTCATCAGTATACCCGAAGCCATCATCCCGCTTCACAACCTTGCCGCCTCTCCCGGCCGCCTGCATCTGAAATGATCATGTGCGATGGTAGACTAGGAGGTTTTGGATTTGATGTCGTCTTGTCATGAGTGACTGCAAGTACATGTACACCAACAAACATGGCAAGATGATGAATGGGATGAATGAAGGGAGCACATGCGGAAGGACAGGTTCACCAAAGGATGAACAAACAAAGCATGTGAAGCAGATGAATGCGACAAACATGCACCTTTGCGAATAGATGAGCCTGTCAAGCCTTCCAACATGCAAGCAAGGAACAACATGCTAAAGCTTCACCGAGCAAACCAAGGACCATCAAATACTCCGCGCACTTCACCATGCAGAGATGAAGCTATGATACACCATGAAGACATCCATCACCCAGCAACACTATAGCTCGACATGCACTCTAGCAGCAGCACAAATGTACCAGCATTGTCATGTCAAGTCATGTCGCCCACATCTCCACTATGGGCTATGTTGTCAATCAATGTGATGTAACGTGGAAGTCCAAGAGACCCACCCACTTGTTGAACAAAGATTCATGTAAGTTGAAAATTCATGGAATCCAAATGGTCATGAGGGTAGTCGAACAGCCACAAGGGTCAATTTCACCGTTGGCTATAAATACCCCCTCACTTGTACATGCAAAGGAGTTTTCATCTCAGCTCCTCCAACATAGCCAAGAGATTTTGTAATATTTTCTTTGAGGAGTAAGTAGTGGCTCCAATGCCCCACATTCGGGGTTAGTGATGTATGGTGTAACGATGTGTCTTGGAAATTTCACTTAATTCAGAAGCCTGATAACAGGCCAGAACGTTTTCACACATGTATTATATCTGTTGTAAGACTGATCTTTAACACTTGTAATGCATGTTTCTTTAACCTGTGTTCTACATCTAAACTGCTTCATTTTTTGTAATGCATAATATATTAATGGAAATGTGTTGTATATGACATTAACAATGTACCACCCATGTAGACTGCTCTCTTGGACATCAGACAGACCTTTCACATGAAGCTTGTTGTAACAACCATTGCACTTGTTCGGACTGATCCATTGATCCATTGAGTGTTGTAAGTGTTATCTTACCTTGTATGTTGTGACTGCCACATCCGTGTGGATTGCTCCTCGGGAAGTTGTGCACGTCCTATTGTGTTGTGTGTTCCTAGCAGTGTTAGGACTACTCCTAATTGACCTAGAACTCACTCTCAACCTCTCCCTAGACAGTGATAAAACCATTGACAAAAGTAGACTTACACTCACTAGGCATGCGAAACTCACTTCCTGAAGACAAAGCAGACCACTCTCTTGTGTTGACAAGCAAGAGTTGAGGCAAATATTTTAGATAATGGCAATCAGGCCATCATACCAGATGGGACTCCTAAACCAAATGATGTGAGGTCTAGTTGGGACTTCATACCGGGGAGATCCCCTGATGTTGGCGGGTCCAGCACCGTCAACATTTTGGCACTAGAAGGAGGGCCAGATGACAAGCTGAGTCCTCACATCTGTTTTGAATCTCTACATATCTATCATGACTAACTACCAAGTTGCTCTTCCGGAGTGTATGTCTTATGGAAATGATTTCATCATCTCGGAAAAGCTCTCGGATAACTTGTCTCATAAAAAATTTGATGGTGGAGGCTACATAGCCTTGGTTAGGCACATGGTCGACATTGTAGGCTCATGTGAAAGACATGGATTCTTTGAAGAATACATGAGTTGTGCGTTTTTCATCTACATGCTTCGAGGGCACCCCATGCACTGGTGTGCCACGCTGCTAGAAAAATCTATTCATTCTCTTGCTCATCTAGTCGCAGAGATAGACCGTGATTTTAATCACTTTAACTGGAAAGCACTTGATCAAGAAATTCTAAAATTATGAAAAGCACCCGATGATTCGTTGATCAGTTTTACACACACTTTTGTAATCTTGCATATCGATTCCCTGAAGATGATATTGATTGGGAATTTCTTGATGGAAGATTTGAGTATCTTCTTCACGTATCCAAACCCCGCTCAACACACTTCAGTGATGGAGCTGCACAATCACAAGTAAGCACATTTGCTGTCATAAGTGATTGTCTGCCTTCACCTCATCAAACAACTCCGCCACCGCAAAATGATGTGGGAGATCATGCACACACCTCTGTTGAACTATCACATCCTCCCACCCCACCTGCTCCTGAGATTTGCGCAGATTTGGCTTGCAAGCCTGTTGGTTGTCACGTGGACTCGTTCCCTCAACCTTTGTCCTTGCATTCTGTTGATCCTCTGGATTGTACTGTCTTGTGTTCTCCCATGCTGGACTCCTCACCTGTTGTGAACGAGGATCAAGTTGTCGACAGAGTTGCTGTTATGCAGCCAACCTGCGCCATCATTCATGATGAGTGTGTGCTGGAATCTAAAGAAAAGCCCATGGTGAAGGATGAATCCCTTCTAGCCGCGCCTCATACACTTCATCCTGAAATCCCTTGTGATTCTTCCACTGTTGATTTCTCTTGTGAAACCCATTTGTGGATGTTTCTACTTCCGATCATTCACAGGTCACCTCTCATGTCATTCTAGCATTACAGTGGAGAGGACGCATCTTCCTTGGAAAATCAGTTCAATTTGTAATTTATTTTTCTTGAAAACACAGAGGGTGAACATCTTTGCTTCTCATCTACCCCTCTGCTCGATTCGTCAAATCATGAGGATGCTGACAAACATCCTGCATTTTCTGATCTTGGTTGTTGTGATCTATTCACTTCCTCATCTGATCATGTTGTTTATTCAACCATTGTTAATCTATCCAAGACACTGGTCTACGATGATCTATCTGTCAATGAGTTTGAAACCCCCCATATTGTCGAGGCACTTCAACCCAAGCGGGTGGTTATGTCAGGCCCTTGTTGTCCTGAGTTTGGTTTCACTTTCGGTCAAGAAATTGTTGAAACACTCAAGGCTCCTCATCACTCTTTGCTTTGCATTGAAGATCAACCAAACACCCAAATTTTGCTTCCTTCGCTCGAACTACACGATCCCATCGCTCATGCATTGGAGGAATCCTACAGATCAAGCACACCTGCACAACATAAGTGGCCTACCTTTCTCACGTTTGCTTTCACGTCACAGTCAAGAGAATGCACACCCTCAACATCTGTATGTAGTGTAGCACAACACCATGGTAGCTCCACAGAGTGCATTTCATGCACGTTCACTAATCTCTGTTCTTTGGTCGCTCGTAAACTTGGAGTGTGTTTGTCTTCACTGTTATATCTTTCTTGTTTGTTGATTTGCATAGCTGTCTTATTCGCGAACCATGCCTTCACCAACATGGGTCAACCAATGCGTTGGTGGTTGCATTGGAAGTATCACCTCACATGAGATGGCCCATGCACCATTAGCTTAGGAGTAGGAGTGGGGTTTTCTTTTTCACTTGTCTTTTCTTTTTGGTTTGCATAATTGTTTTCTTATTGACTTGGTTTCTTTTCTTTCTTGTTGTTATTTTCACTTTGTTTGCTTTGCTTACTATTTTTGTTTATGTTTTTTTGTTTGCTTGGTATATTACTATTTTTGTTTTCAGAAATATGTTTTGCAAACTACTACGTTCTGGCTTTTGAATAGAGTATGTGGCTGAAATTTGAGGAAAACTCATGACACTGCAGGACTTGGCCAGTATTGTGTCTACCTTCTCTGTGCTTGGTTGTAACCTTCGGTGATGAAGTCCTGACAGAAAATACGAACCGTCTGCAAGGGAAGTTTTGGTTCAACCGTGAACCTGTGTCCACACTGGGAAGCCCCATGCCTGTATTCAGCCTTCTGGTCTGTGTGTTTAAGCTCATCCAACTAGTAGAAATAGAGAAGGGGAAAATTTAAACAAGAAAACATATGTCAGAGGCCTTACATTCTTCTCTGAAGGAACAAATTCTTCTACTCTCAATAAGTCGGGATCCCTCTTCTACCCCAAAAATAAATAAGTGCCTATGCACAATCCTCTTGAAAAATACAAAGGCAAAAGAAGAGAAAGGCTTCCTACGCAGAGAGGTGAAGCTTACAACTCCATCGGGGTAGTGATCAGGCTCGCTGGCAGTGGATCAATGTATGTGTTCCTCCATGACTCCATCGGGGTACTGTCCATGCCTGCTGGCAGTGGAGCAACACCAGAGATGAAAACTTATACTCTAAAAATCTTCAACTCGCGAGCTTAACTACCCTTCCTGGATTTGAAACACTAAGATCTACGATGAACTTTTGATGTGTTTGATTGAGTTGGCAAAGGGTGAACCATGTATGTCCATGGGGTAAGTGGAGAAGCTGAAGTAACCCACACAACGATTCAATACTCCCCGAAAGACCAAGGCCATGTGCTAGCAATGAACCGAAACAAAGAAGCCAGAGTTCTACCAGTGTGTCGCCAAGTGTTGTAGCAGCTAAAACCACCCTCCAAAATTTTGGCCTACACCAATTTCAGAGCCTCCCTTGAGAGTTTCGCTTGATGACTGCATACACACAGGTTCGCTCCGTGAGCTCCTATGATTCCTTGCATCCGCCTTGCTTGTTCATTTCATTCAAGTTTCTGCATGCTGGTGTCTAGTTCATGCTTGCGACCATGTTTTGGTTATGCTCAAAGTCTTTGCTTCGTATGTGCTTTTTGTGTTTGCTATGAAAGAATTTGTCACACTCGCACACAAAATCCTATTGACTGTTGTGCAAGCATCGTCTCAATCAATGAATGGTAAATCACGAGTTTCGTGCTTGTCACTTGCACCGTCGTTCAGCCATGTTGAACATGTGTGTCTGGATGGTTTGAGTTGTTTCGTCGTCGAGTCATGTGAGTGTGTGTTTGCATGATCACCTATGCATCTTTCGACTATTCACACACTTCGTAATTTTTATTGAAGTTCTGACGACGAAACTCCCCTCTAATAGTTAGACCGTCACCCCGCCATTGACTCGATCGACTGTCAACCAGAACAACGCAGAAGCACCAGGCTAATCTTTTCAAGCTGCACTGCCTGCAAGTAATTCAATCAATGTTCATGCTGACCACCCAGACAGTCAGACCCAACAGTCACCCCGAGACTAACTCCCTTCAAAACTTGTGCAGAGGCCACTGACCTCAGTCGCTTAACTGATTGAGGAAATTACGTAGACAGGCCAGATAGACACCAAGTGCCCGTCCTTGTCTCCTTCATAAAATTGCAAAGTTTTCCTAGTCAGTCATCCTGACAGTCAATAAGCTGCTCATCCAAGGAATTGCACAATTTTCATGAGCAAGCCTTCTGCTATCCAGCAGTTCACTCAACTCAGAAATTGCACAGAGATGATCAGTAGGTCGGCTTCCCAGCTTCAGTGCAATTTCCCTGCCAGCAGCGCCTATCAGAAGTCTGCCAGTTCCCTCCAGGAATTGTGTAATTTCTACTACCAGTGAATGAGCAAGAAACTACTAGTTCCCTATGGGAATTGCATAGTTTTGGATGCCAATGACCCCAATAGCCAACTACCAGTTCCCTCTGAGAATTACACAGTTTTGGCTATCAGTCTCCCTGGTAGTTCCTCCCAAAAACTGCGTAATTTTTGCCTGTTGACCCTTCATGCAGTCCGACCCATTCCACTAGAAAATTGTGCAAATCTGGCTATCCAACCCCCACTTCCCATTCATTTCGAAAAATTCACAGAGCAAGCCTGGCTTGCCTTCCAGCAGCCCGGACTATCCCTCCCTAAATTTTTGCAATTTTGCCTCCCAGCCGAGCTAGACCTCGCAGGCAGTCACTATCAACTCAAATTGCCCGTCTCCATCACTCAGTGACTCTTGCGCAGTTTTCTTCAGCAGTGCCTGGAGCCATCATCTCACTTCACAACCTTGCCGCCTGTCTCAGTTGCCTGCATCTGAAATGGTCATGTTCCATGGTAGACTAGGAGGTTTTGGATTTGATGTAGTCTCGTCATGAGTGACTGCAAGTACAAGTACACCAACGATAATGGAAAGACAATGAATGGGATGAAAGAAGGGAGCACATGCAGAAGGACATGTTCACCAATAGACGAATGAACGAAGCATGCGAAGCAGATGAACACGACGAACATGCACACATTCACAAACAAATGAGCCTGTTAAGCCTTCCAGCATGCAAGCAAGGAACAACATGCTAAAGCTTCATCAAGAGAACTAAGGACCATCAAAGACTCCACACATTTCACCATGTGGAGATGAAGCTTTGATACACCATGAAGACATCCATAACGCAACAACATTGTAGCTCGACATGCACTTTAGCAACATCACGAATGTACCAGCACTGTCATGTCAAGTCATGTTGAGTCATGTCATGAGTCATGTTGCCCACATCTCCACTGTGGGCTATGTTGTCAATTAATGTGATGTAATGTTGAAGTCCAAGAGACCCACTTGTTGAAAAAAGAGTCATGTAAGTCGAAAAGTCATGGAAGCCAAACGATCATGAGGGTAGTTGAAAATCCACAAGGGTCAGTTTCACCCTTGGCTATAAATACTCCCTCATTTGTACATGCAAATGAATTTTCACCTCAACTCCTCCAACATAGCCAAGAGAGTCTGTAATCTTTTCATTGAGGAGTAAGTAGTGGCTCCAACACCCCACGCTCGGGGTTAGTGATGTATGGTGTAACAATGTGTCTTGGAACTTTCGCTTAATTTAGAAGCCTGCTAATAGGCCAACAAGTTTCACACATGTATTGTATATGTTGTAATACTGATCTTTAACACTTGTAATGCATGTTTCTTTAACCTGTGTTCTACATCTGAACTGCTTCATTTGTTGTAATGCATAATCTATTAATGGAAATGTGTTGTATATGATGTTAAAGTTGTCCCGCCCATGTAGACCGCACGCTTGGACATCATACAGAGCTTTCACATGAAGCTTGTTGTAACAACCATTGCACTCGTTCAGACTGATCCGTTGAGTGTTGTACGTGTTATCTTACCTTGTATGTTGTGACTGCCGCATCCGTGTGGACTTCTCTTCCGGAAGCTATGCACATCCTGTTGTGTTGTGTGTTCCTAGCAGTGTTGGGACTACTCCCAATCGAACTGGAATTCACTCTCACCCTCTTCCTCGACAATGAAAGAACCATTGACACAAGTACGCTTACACTCACTAGGCACACGAAACTCACTTCCCGAAGACAAAGAAGACCACTCTCCTATGCTGACAAGTAAGAGTTGAGGCAAATCTTTAAGATAATGGCAATCGGGCCATCGTATCGGATGGCACTCCTACACCAAACAGTGTGAGGTCTAGTTGGGACTTCATACTTGGGAGATTCCCTGATGTTGGCATGTCCAACACTGTCAACAGACCCATAGGATCTAAATCCATGATTGGGAAAGACCAAAGACCACTTAGGATTTTCCTTTTTACCCTTGCAACACATCTCAACAATTTGGGTTAATGGACAAATTTATGAATTGGATAGCACAATAATGATTTCCTTGATTGCCACATGAAGTATATAATGAACTCTATCAATGGATCTAACCTCTTTGGAATTCAGTGATTGATTACATTCTCTTTCCTTCATGCATGTTAGATTAGTTTACTTTCTTTATTCTTAAGTTAAGACTAGGTTCCCTTTTCAATGCAACTTTCACATCCTGCAATTAGGCTAGTGTTTGATTTCCATTTCTGCAATTAGGATTAGTGCTTACATTTGAGAAAGTAGCATTCCCATTTACGAAATTAGTTTAGGATTTGATTTCATGAAATTCACTCCATTACATCAGATCAACGAGAGAAGGACATGTTGTATGTTGCACATATAGTACCAGCACCTCTTAAGTTTGTACAAACCCTGGGTTGATAATTTAAGTTGGTAGCCTTGGGAGTTGCAACATTCTTGTTTCAATACTGAGGCTCATCAAGGCTAATGAAAAATGAAGATTGAAACCCAAAATAGGTCATCATGTAGAAGTGGTCCTTAGGTAATCCATGCTGCAATTGATGGAGGAATCATGGACACTAGAAACAAGTGACTTTCAACAATATTATTTATGCTACTCTTAACACCTTGTATCAAAGGAAGTGCCACCACGAATTTTTCATATGGGAAAAAGGTAGGTGGTCATCATTGTCTCGTCTCTAAAGTCGCTAAGTCATAAAGCGGTGCGTCCCATTCATTATATATTCTCACATAATTATTCAATGTGATGGTTCAATTGATATCTATCATTCAAATGGCCTACATGCAAGCAAGCTTAAAAAAATTGCATTGGAGTGAATAACATGCACCCCATATTTGTCTGGAATGTGTTGTGTGTAAGTACCTATTGCATGTTGCTATAATCACCAAGGGTACATGATCATCAAAATCAAGTGAATGGAAGCTACTTTGCATGGCGAACATGTGCCTCACATAGATACTATCAACAAGGATTTTCCACATAGTGGCTTGTAGAAGAAAGTGTTTCATACAATGCACCTCTAGCAATGCTTCATTCAAGTTCATTATGGGACTTTTGGGGTCTAAATTGGGCCTCCTAAGAAAAATGTACAATCAAAATAAACATTATAAGAACCAATAAGATTCAAGATTATGATGTTAACCATGGGGGATGATTCACCATTTTTGGAGTAAAAAGTAAAATGATTAAAAAATAATAAAATAATAAAACTACTTTTTCAACTCGTATTTTTAACTTATCTCTCTAAGGTTTTACTCAAATTTTGAGCGGGAGTACTCGTTGTATGCAAAATTTAATTCCTCATCCAAAGAGTACAGATGTTGTATACTTTTGATAGACCATTCTACACAGAGAATGATAAATACATGAAAAAACGTGATTGTAATCACGTTTTTCATGTATTTCTCAGTTTTCGTGTAGCAGGGTCCATCGAACGTATGCAACATTGGCACTCCTTGGATGAGGAATCAAATTATGCATCCATCGAGTGTTTTCACTTGAAATTTGAGTAAACCCATAGGGAGATAAGTTGAAAATACGAGTTTAGAAAATTATTTTTTCTTTTTTCCCTCTAAAATTTGATGATGTCATCTAATCTTATTTTATTATTTCCACTATTATTTTATAATTTCCTTAGGAGGCCCATTTTAGACCTCAAAAATCCCCTAATTATATCTTCAATGTGATCATTATTCTTGGAATGATAAATATTCTTTTTTTTTTTCCAGTGGAAAAAATCTGTAACCTTTTATTTAAAAAATGAAAAGTTACAATTGCATATGCATGATGCATTCCATAAGCTGCCCAATGGGCTCCAGTGCCATGGCACCAAACGCAACGTTAAATGACTAACGTGCAAAAAATGATGAGAAGAGAGTAGAGAGAGAGAGAGGGAGAGACACTACAACAAAACCAGCGATTAGCGTCCCTTTTTACTTCTTTTTTTGCATCTAGAGCCCATTTTTGGTGCTATTTGCATCCATTTATCAAATATGGTGCAAAACTTGACACAAAATTTGCATCAAGTTTTGCACCAAATCTTACACCAAGTTTAGCACCAGGTATTGCAATAGGTTTTGCACCACGTTTTGCACCAAATTTTATGCCAAGTTTTGTGTCATCCTTTACACCAGGTTTTGTTCCAGGTTTTGCATCAAGTTTGGCACCTAATTTTGTTTGACATACTTTTGCATCCTCATTTGCATCCAATTTTTGCACCTACACTTGCATCAACTTTTGCATCGACTTTCGCATCCTTTTTTGCATCCTTTTTTAAATCATTTTTTGCATCCATTTTTTCATCCATTTGTGCATCCCTTTTGCACCAAGTTTTACATCGTGTTTTGTGTCTAGTTTTGCATAAAATTTTGCATCTACTTTTGTTGCATCCACTTTGCCCTCTTGTTTGGCATCCATATTTACATCCTCTTTTGCATCTATTATTGTACCCACTATTGCATCTAATATTTTTGTGCCACAATTAGCACCTAGTTTGGCACCTCCTTTTGCACCCACTTTTGATTATAATTTTGCATCCACGTTTGCATCCTCATTTGCGTCTAGGTTTTCATCAACTACTACATCTATTTTTGCATCCCTTTTTGTATCCAATTTTGGACCGGGATTTGCATCGGGTTTTGTGTCTCGTTTTGCATCTACTTTTGCATCGACTTCTATTGCATCCACTTTTGCACACAATTTTGCATCCACTGTTGCACCCATTTTAAATTTCACTTTTTGCATCCCTTTTTACATCTTCATTTGCATCATACTTTGATTCTTTTTTTGCATCTATCATTACATCCACTTTTGTTATGCCACAATTTGCACCATGTTTTGCACTCACTGTTGTATCCACGTTTGCTTCCAATTTTGCATCCATGTTCACATCCTCTTTTGCATCAAATATTGCATCTATTTTTGCATCCACTTTTATGTTAGGTTTATGCATTGGGTTTTGCATCTCGTTTTGTATCTACTTTTGCATCTACTTATATTATATCCATTTTTTGCATCCAATTTTGTTTTGCCTGTTGCATCAATGTTTGCTTCCACTTTTACATCCATTTTTGCATCTTATTTTGCATATTTTTTGTCTATTGTTACATCCACTTTTGTTGCACCATATCTTGCGCCTACCATTGCAACCACATTTGCTTCCACGTTTGCATCCCCTATTGCATCCACTTTTGTTTCATCCATTTTTGCATATACTTTTGTTTCCGTTGTTGCATCCACATTTGTTTCACCACAATTTGTGCCAAGTTTTACACCTACCATTGGACCCATGTTTGCTTCCACTTTTGCCTTCATGTTTGCATCCAAGTTTGCATTGACAACTACATCTACTTTTGCATCCACTTTTGTGTCAGGTTTTTCATGTTGTTGTGCATCTACTTATGTTGTATCCACTTTTCATCCAATTTTATTTCTATTGTTGCCCCCATTTCTATGTTCGCTTTTGCATCCCTTTTCCAACACTCATCATATTTTCTGCATTGATGATATTCCTTATGGCATTGACAATTATGAACAATTGATGACAATGTCAATAATATTGACAATGATGAAAATGAAGATGATGGCGATGACATGAATTGTGATTATGATGATAAAGACGATAGTGGTTACAATGACAATGATGATGATGGCAATGATTATGATGATGACGATGCTAATGACGTTGGCGAATCTTCCCAATTTTAGATGTTGTCATTGTCATAATCATAAGCATTATCTTTGGTGTCATGATCATCATTTTCATCTAGGTCATCATCAAAAACAATAATGGCATGAATGATGATGATGCATGATTACAACAATGTCGATAGAAATTACATTAATGATGATGATGGGGATGATAAAAATGACAATGACGATGATAATGGTGGTGATGATGATCATCATCGATCATCTGTCAAAAATAGAGTTGTTATTTCTCTTACGTATATCAATGTGTCCTAAACAACCCTTTTCTAGCACTGATCACATTTTTTGGGTTGATGATATTTCTTACAACATCTACAATTATGAACAATTGCAAACAATGTTCATAATGATGATGATGATGGCATGAATGGTGATTATGATGATAATGTAATGATGGCAATAACAGTGACAAGGATGATGGTGATGATGATGACAATGATTATGATAATGAGAATGACCTTACAATCTTATGGATTCGTGAACAATTACTAGTTTCAATACCATCTTCTGGATACGTATTACTATCATACTTTTTAAATTTTCTGTCTCTCTTGAGGTATCTTACTATAATGGTGTTGTCAACACTAGAAAGATATCTTGTTGTAATGGTGGTTCTAATGTTAGCACTAGCAAAGTTTAGAAGGGAGGATGCTACTACAAGAGGAATTCCTTCTAAGTGACTATGGCATTCAAAATGAGGCTTTATGGGCTGCTTGTTAACACATGTTCTCATGCTCATATAAAATTAATGTGAAAAGTTGCTTTAATTGGTTCCCATGCATAATTGATATTGATAATGGGGTGGTATAAAATTGTAATGGGCATATCCGTTAGTTAGTTATGATGGGTCAACAACATTGAAACCATCCAAGTGACATTTCACCTTGGAACAATCGTCGCTCGTGCGAAAACACGAAGTTTATGTAAATGAAAGTTGTGATTGTAGTGGAATTAAAACCATCGAGAAATATCAAAGAAGACGCTGCCTACCAGTTTTGAAAGACAACCAAGGCATTGAAAAACTATTTGCATTAGGATGTAGTGAGGGAATCGAAGGAAATTTGGCAGCCCTAAGTTGCCATTACTATTGCCAATCACACATTCAATAGTAACCATAAAAGGTAGCCACATATAAACAGAACCTCGAGGTGTTGACAGTCAGAATCTATTGTAATAACTTTGACGTATATATAGTTTTGTGTTTAGATGAGAATGAAGTGGGCTTCATCCAGGGTTCGGCTCAATCCTCGTCCATTCCATGCAGTGGTGTTTAATTCGCCAAGCAAGAGAATATTACATGAGTGTTCAGAGTTAAATCAACAGAAATCAAGGACGTGTGATTGTCAAATTATTGCTCCTCCCTTATGATTGAGCGCTTGATGCGATGGTCATTATCCTTGGGTGATACTTTTATTCCCCATTTTCTATTGAAAAAGTAGCGTTTTTCTGTTCGATTATGATAGGATTGGATGAACACCGGTTTGGGTGGATGTAGACCCATGTTTTTTTGTGGTGATCTTCAAATATCTTGAGGATAAGAAAAAAATCCTTGACCAAGGTCCATGGTTTTGGGGATGAGTTGGTCTTCTAGTGAAGCCATGGTTTCCCAACTTCAATCCTCTCACTATGTTGCCGATGACTACTCTAGTATGGGTAAGATTCCCAGTTTTCCCATTCACTTTACCCATCTAGATCTCTTAGAAAAAGTGGGCAATTTTATTGGAAGATTCATCAAAGTAGACAGGGAAAGACTTTTGAAAGGCATTTTCACCTATGTTTGCATATGTGTTTAGGTAGATCCCAATGAAGTTTTGTGAGATAAAATTGAGCTCAAGTGGATGGGAATTGTGTATTCCCAACCCCTGGACTATGAAAATACAACTTTTCGATATAGGAATTACCAACAAGATAGACACCTTCAAACTGTCTGTCCCTTTCCAATAGGGGCTTCCTCCTTACAGTCATCTAAGAACTCTAGCTGCAGTTGGAGGGATCTTAAGGAAAGAGAGGGATCCAAAATGTAACACCCCTCCCTTGTGTGTCAAACTTTGCAAACCTAAGCTGAGAAAAGTTAGGTATGATGTGTAATATAAAAAGTAAATACATTATTAATAAATTAATCACTTGGAAAAGCGAGACACCAAGAGATGAGATTCTTGCCAAATCACATTGGTGAATGGGAAAGGATAATCCTTTCATGGTAAAGCTTCTCGATTTAATTCTAGATAAGTTGGATGGATTGGAGATAAATATCCATTGAGAAAAACATAAAAGTTGTGCGGGAGAGAAAGGCAATCTTCTATGAGGAAAATCCTCATGGGAGAGAAAGGTGAGCTTTTATGAGATAAGCCTACACAAATGGATAAAAAGATCCATAAAAGCGAGACACCGCTAATGGAAACCATATCCTTCCATATGCTAAGGTCAATGGTGAAGTGGGTCTAATCTCTTGCTATGGAACTTCATGCATGGACAAGGAATCAATATCTACCTACTATGCCAAGGGGAATATTAGAAGGGTACTAAATAGGACTAAAGACTATTGGCTATTGGAATGGCTAAGTTATACTAGATCTAGATCTTTATCTCGGTAGAGAAGAGAGTAAAGAAGTGAAACGTAGAGATGCGAGTATCATATGTCTAGACGAGTATAATATGTATAGAGCTCGAAGAGAATGAAATTCTCTGAGAGCTATCCATGGCTCAAAGAGCCTCTTTTTATTTGTTGAATTTAATGTCGATTGCTTTCTCCTTTCCCTTATTTCCTCTCTCTTATTCTTTTTTCTTTTCTCCTTTCTCTTATTCCCCTGTCCTTTCCCCCCTCTCCCTACCCGTACCCCACCCTCGCCCGGACGGCCCTCAAGCGTGCCTTCCCCTATCCTCGCCCTATGATTGCTTACCGCTTATCTTTTTTCTTGAACTCGTACCTTTGATGGCTCCTCCGGAGAGCGTTCCGTTCTCCTGCGGTGCCGCCCCTTACCTCTTTCAGAGTAAGATAGACTTCTTTCTTCAAACAAGTAACAGTTGTTCGAAAAAAAAGAACAACCAACAACACCCAAAGTACTCATACCGACTTTCTCTCCTACCGAACCGAAGCAAAGCGTAGGTAACCGACTTTCTTTCTCTCGATACGGCAACCGAAGCGAAGCGTAGGTAACCGACTTTCTTTCTCTCCTACCGAAGGTAACTACCAAAGGTAGGCATTCATCTACCGAAGGGAGGACGACAGGTAACTGACTTTCTTTCTCTCGATACGACAACACAACTACCAAAGGTAGGCATTCTTTCCGACATCTTTCCAACTCTTGCTCTTACCTCTCTTTCCAAAGGAAGGAAGGGGGGTGTGGGGGGAAGGAAGGATCAGCTTCCTTCCCACCGCCAATGAAGGAAGGGGGTTGTAAGGAAAATATTATTAGTGCCAAATGAAAATTTATGTTAGGGATGCTTTCACATAGTTAGTTTTGTAATTATTATAAACATCACATACATAACAACCACAAATAAAAAAAGTATGTAATATATAAGAACAAAACTAATGAAGTTGTTAGTACTAAAATGAGGCATATACTATCACATGTAATCTTAGATATACTTAGTGTGAAACACCATGACATCAATGTCTGAGCAATTTGTAAATGTGCAACAAGGGCTCAATAGGGGGCTAATATTTATTTGATAGTCACGTTCTTGGCTTTGTTGCTTCATTTGAAGGAAGGAGGACACTATTGAATTATTTCAATTACATGGTTCACACCTTCCAAGTATTAGTTAACTTGCCTAAAAAGGTTCCTAACACAAGTGATCAATGCAAATATCACCCATAGGCTACTTTTGTTCACAAAACTTAACTCTCCCACTTTATTTTTGTAAAGACCCACTAATTCAAGTGTAGCCATGGTAGTTGATGCACAACCTCATGTGCACCAAAAAACATCCCATAACCAACCTCCTCGAACCAAGCTTACCCTTCCACTCCTAACACCAAAATGTGCAACACTTATCATAGGGTCCAAGGGGTATTGTCCTTGGTGGCCTCTCATCACTATTGATAACTAGGGTTGAAATGTCACACCCCATGCTTGTGAAACATCTACATCATTTGGCACATTGAATTCCATCCATGCGCAACAAGTTCTAATATGCATGCATGCTTATCCTATATCTGCTTATATTTAGGAATGCCAACCATGACATAACCATTACAATATCTTTCTTCTTATTCTTCTTCTTCTTATTACTATAGAAAAAAAGGACCCTTTTGTTATTCACGAGAAAGAAAAAAAGCACAAACATTGACAAAAAGATTGTAACTTCTGTCATTACAATGGGTTGCCAGAAGACAAGGCATCACGACCCAGAAGAAGAGAAAAAGAAGTTGTTGTAAAACCAGGGTTTTACAATTTTTTCTTCTTCTGCAAATTATAAGACTGACTAGAAATGACAATAGCATGCAACCAAAAATTGTAGAAAGTGTATTATACAACCACGAAGAGGGCCCTACTATGAGAAAAACGAAGACAGTGACTAGAAATGACATTAGCCTGTAACAAAAAATTCCCGAAAGTGTATTATACAACCATGAAGAGGCCCCTGTCAAGAGAAAAAGAAAGACATTGTATTTGAGGCTAATTGAAAGCTGAATGTAGACTCACTTGAAATTTATAGTAAGCTAGTTGATAACTAATTGAAAATTTGACTTAAAGCTGATCCATATTAGTATATGGGCATCGAATGAGAACTTTGAACTGGGTTGCCAACTAATTCATCATAATATATGTAACCTGTCTCCAGACAAATAATTCTTTTTTAGAGAGAATCTACAGTTGTATTTAGCTCCCTATGGATGTGATGGAAATTGATTTCCTAGAAGTGGTTCTTTAACTCCACAATTTTGCTTTTCCAGGAGGATAAACTTATAACTTCCAACTATGCTTTACTGTCATTTTTTTTTGGCTCCATTACAATATTTGTATGTCAACAACATGGCACACTACAACCAAGAAGATGAACAATTACATCATTAAGAGTTACAAAACCATCTTGCCATCGAATAACCAACATTAATTAAACAACCATTTAACAACATAATAGCAATTACACTATATATATATATATATATATATATATATATATATATATATATATATATATATATATATATCACATTACACGTATAAATACCGCATTTCAATAGAAGTTAGATGAATTGCGCTAGTCCCAAAGTTTTGCTTTGACTTGAAATTAAACTCTTCTTCACTTTGTGATTTTTGTGTTATCCACTAGCATAGACCCATCTTAAATATAGATATAATATGAGCGGAGAGGGATCCAATTTCTTCATTGGCAATTATTTTTTATGAGCAAACATTATTTAAATGTTTTGTATTTTTTTTTTTTAATTTTTTTTTTTTAAATTTATTTTGGCCGACACTAGCAAAATTTCAACTTTGATGATGGACAAACATCGTTGTAACCATACTAGGTTGTAGAGTGAGCTTGGCATATTCATATTATTTTCATCCTCAACATTGAGGATTGTGTAAAGCTCAGTGGAAGATGCCCCTTGGAATGATGGACAAACATGGCCGTAACCATACTAGGCTGTAGAGTGAGCTTGGCATATTCATATTATTTTCATCCTCAACATCGAGGATTGTGTGAAGCTCAGTGGAAGATGCCCCTTAGAATAGTTTTGATGCCCCCAAAATGACTTCCATTCTCAACCCCTCCCCATGACATTTGAACTTAAGACCTCGTAACAACTAAACCCCATACAAACCAACTACCCTACAACTTATCATGGATCAACCACAACAATACTTATTATAATAATTTAAAACCAATATTTCTAATTACTTTTCCATATTTATCTCATTTACAAACCCCTCAACCCCATCCCATTATTATTACAATAAACACAATAATATATCACCGAGGAAAGAGTTCAAAATTGCAAAAACAAAAAACGCACAACAACCTCTGGTCCCAACATGACAACATGAATGAAGTAGGCCTCTCATGTTGGAGATGATTTAGGGGTTATTCCATGGCCTTCTCTCCCTTTGAAACCCCCCAACCATCCCTGTAATAATTTATTATATTATCTTTAACGATGCTACTTTTACTCTCAATCTTTAACAACTACCGGCCTTCCCTCTTCAAAACCCTTATATAGAGTGTTTTCTCTCCATCGACCTCAAAAACCCTTATATAGAGAGTTTTCTCTCCGTCGACCTCTTTGCCCTTTGCCTTCGAAGCATTTTTGCACAGTTAAATCCTTTGTCCAAAATCCTCGAGGTTTCGCATTCGTGTCTGATATTGGGCGAGTTTCTGGCATATTTTGGATCCATCGATTTCATTCGAGCCCTCCCTCTGTGCACTATCTGGTATTGGGATGGCTGGAACTCAGGAGGATCCTGTTCTTACACGGGCAGTAGATGACGATTCGAGAGAGAACGAGGATGATGCCGGAAAGGAAGAGGACACTGGAGCTCAGGTTGCACCCATTGTTAAGCTTGAGGAGGTTACTGTCACCATGGGCGAAGAAGAGGAGGATGTCCTTCTTGACATGTAAATTTCTTAATCCATGGCTATTTCATGATTTTGTTTTCTCAGTTGAAAGTTGTTTTCATGGCCTCTTCGGTGGCCCTTTTCCTGTGCACATAAATGGGACCTTGACTATAAGGAAGATGCATTTGGGCAGTTATTTACTTCTAATTTTTCTCCTTTTTAGTAAGATCTGTTTTTATCGGGTTCTCGATGTTTTGTTCGCCTGTTGATGATGATCGGATTTGTCATTTCAACGGGGTGCTGAAGAAACTCTATGGTAGATGCATTTAGCGGGCTATGGTTTGTTTTATCGGGTAATTAGGGTTTTGCTTTTTTGTGTATTTTGTGAGTTTCTTGTTGTTTTGATGTCCCATTGATATTTTGATCAGCATTTTTTGATCTCATTATGGTCTGTAATAATTGTTTTCCTATGTTGATAGGCTGCCGATGAAGATTTTTTCGGGGATGCATTTGATGGTTTATTTGTTATCATTGGGGGTTTTGTATTTTGACGAGTCTTTTTATATTTTGTTGAACTATAGGCCATCCTTTTTTCAATGTCTTTGAAGAATCTATGATGGTTTCTCTGTTATTCTGGTTTAGTGGGGGGTGTGATGGTCATTTGTTATTGTTAAGCATACGGGGTTTCGTATTTTTTGGTTTTTGGATTAGCCATTGAATACTGAATTGGGCCTATTTGATAATCTGTCTTTTGGTTATTGGCATTAGGGTGATTTGTCTTTTTATGTTGTGAGGTGGTATGATTCAGGCATATGTCTGTTTTGGTCTTTTGTCAACTGTTTTCGTTGACTTTCTATGATGTTTTGAACAGGTTGTTGATCATTTCTGTACTTTATGGGGATGTATGGGATGAGCATTCTTTTGTTATTAAATAGTTGATGATTTGTATTCTTACATGTTTGATGTTATTATTGAGCTTTTTTGTGGGATCCTTTTCGGTAATGTTAAGGAATATCTCCTGTGTTTTTAATAGGTCGTTGGTAATTTATCTTTGAATGCATTTGATATGGTGGGATATTGCGGACGTTACTTCTAATGGATGCCATGGGCTCTTAAAATGATCCTAATGCAGTTTCATTGTTTATTAATATTCCCATTCTTTTTTATATGTTTGACCCTGCAGGAAGGCGAAGCTGTACAGGTTTGACAAGGATGGGAATCAATGGAAGGAGCGTGGTGTAGGAACAGTAAAGTTTCTTAAGCACAAGGATACTACAAAGGTTTGGCTGGTCATGAGGCAATCCAAGACATTGAAAATATGTGCAAACCATTTAAGTATGTAAATTTGTTTGTTTGTTTTTTTTTTGTGTAATTTCCCCCCTGAGATTGTAATAGCTTATCTTACGTCCAAGTTTTAAGAGGCTTTCTGTGCCGAGAATTTGTGTTGATCCTTATTATCTGGATTATATTGTTTTTTTTTTTTTTGCCTTGCAGTTCATTCCCCAATGTCACTTCAGGAGCACGCAGGTAGTGATAAAACTTGGGTCTGGCATGCAACTGATTTCTCAGATGGGGAACTGAAGGAAGAACTCTTCTGCATTCGTCTTGGCTCTGTAGACAGTGAGCACTGTTCTTAGACTCTTCTAATCCTTGTTATGATCTTTTCTTTCTGTCTTGTATTTTTCTTTGATAAAATCAATGTTTGAGTACCTATATTCTTGGATCATTTCATTGAAGGGTTGATTTTGCATATGTTCTTAGGATGCTTTTGTGCAGATTATAGTGGGTTGGTAAGGGATCCCCCTCCCCAAACACCCTATCAGCATAGTTAAGACTTGAGTTTAGGGTGGCTTTAATTATCTCTGGTAATAGCAAATGATACGGAGGATTGTGCATAACCCACCCCCTTTTTGATTCCAATAAGCAGAGGTGGTCACTATGGTAATCCGATTTCAATTTGTAGTTAGAAAATGGGGTCACAACTTTCCATATTTTTTGTTTTGTTTTGTCTTTTTACATCAAACAATAGTATATTTATTAGAACCATAGTCAACTAAACAAACAGGAAACAATTTATTTGACAGGTGGAAGAAGTGATAGGCTTAGAGCAATTGAATTGTAGGCCATGCTTCTTGACAAATTGATGAACAGATGTCTCCTTACTTGAGATTTAGGTTGGCACCATGGCACCATCCTGTCCATCATTATACACTAATCTTGTCATTATCTTCTTCACTGTGAATGACTGGCCTGTTCCCTGCAAATAGATCTGGGCATAGAGGAGCCAATCCAAGAACAGTAATCTCTAGCACAAGACAATATTAATGATCTAAATACCTAATCCTGAAGCTTGAGTTTGATTTTTCTCTACTGGTTCTGAATCTCTGATTGAGAATCTCCCACTCGTCATTATCAAACCTTCTCCTTCATCATTGGCATCAGCTGCACTGCTGAGGTACTTTGGTTGGTTGTCATTGGACTTGAGAGCTTGAAGTTTCAAATGATTATAGTAACAGACAGCCAGAAAAGCCAGTCCACACCCACTCAAGTTTATGACTGTAACCTTTTCATTTATTACAGACAAAGATTATGTTATGAGCAGCCAGTCCTTGACAAGACCAGCAACATTCATAGTCAAGGCTGAAGTCTTTCCTATCAGAAGAAACACTGCAAGATTAAGAGCCAAGGCACAAGCAGAAATGTCATGTAATCCAAATCAAAGGAAGAGACCCTGATTATCAGAAATGGGTATTCTACTAAGGCCCAGGGGGTGCTGAGAAAAACAAGGCAACAAGGAGCAACAAAGATGTGATGGGATTCAACTTAATCCCTTTTGATGTTCGTGGAATTTGTATGAGAACCAATTGGGTAGTCTCACATGCAACTGCACTTAACTGGAGAATCACCTCCCATGCATTCATCTTGGCCTCCCCATAAGCTGAAATAGTAACTCCAATGGATATGGCCAACATATTGGCCTCAGGCTCACCATTATAAGCTTCTTTCTTCAGGGAAACCACAATCAAATACACAGCAATGGGAATTAGAGCTTTCAGCATTTGAAATAATGATACTGAGAGGAAAACATAGGCAGAATTTGAAAACCAGAGACCCAAAGAATACACTTATCAATACTATGGGTTCAACGAGCTTGAAGACTCTTACAATAGCAACAGCCAGTGTTGAGTAGAAGCCCATGTGAATCATGGTGGGACTGATCACACTAAAGTTGTCAAGCAATGGCAACTCCAATGGATATGGCTAACATATTGGCCATGGCCTCACCTTTATAAGATTATTTCTTCAGGGGAACTGCAATCGAATGCATGGCACAAGAGCTTTCAACATTTGAAATATCGATACTTTGAGAGACATGCACCAAGGGCTACATCATTTAGGATTTGTACTCAGTTTAGGTGTCATATTCAAGGGGAAGTTGTTATGCTTTCCACCACTTCATAGATTGTTAGAGTGATGAAACAAAAGAGGCTCCCTCTTGAGGCTAGATTATGTCATTCATATCAGCTGTGTTGTTGATGTCCTAGCTCAGCCAGGTCTTGCCAAAACTCTGTTGAGGTTCAAAATTTATTATAAACTGAAATGTCTTCACAAGAATTGACCTCATAAAATGCCATAATCACAAGATATGCCATACATGGCTGTGATTATGGCTCGCAAGACCTTAGACTTTGAGTAATGAGGCTCGCAACATCACTTATGATTATGCACTCTACAATTCTGTGACCAGCTGAATGTCAAGCAATTGAACCACGATTTAAATCCTATTTTGTCAGCAATAAGTACTATACTTTGTCTTTATTTAGTGTAGAGAACCAAGCACTTATTCTGCTCATCTATAGAAGGGACAATGGTTGTTTGCCTATGAGGTATAAGGAAATCCTATCAGATGTTTTGTATTTTCGTATGGAATTGAATCATACTCCTGCACACTGTAACATTCATATATATCAACCTGTAGAGGCTTTAATAACACCTGGTATTCTGGTTAGTGATTTTATTGGACCTCATGTGCATATCCTACATGCATAGGATGGACTATTCATATGTTATAGGGTATTATTCTTATTATTTAGGGTGCACATCTTCAGGTGCTCAAGAACGATTACTAGAACAGTCAGTTAATTCTGCAATTTAAAGGATGAAAAAGGAGGTTATAGGAGTCTAGTTTTGGTTCTCATCCACAATGTCACACTAGTCTGCCTGGGCATGGTTCTCATGGTTTAATAGTGACTTGAGGAGTCATAATACCACAGATCACTAAACACGAACAGCTAAGGTAGCCCAAGGACAATAGCCATCTTTACACATTAATTAACAGGTCTTACATTAATTATCCTAGGGGGTTTTAATACTTCCAAATGCTTAAAAAACAGTTAGCAGAGCATTCACATTACACATTCCAGCAATCTTTTCTATAAACCAACCAAATGCAGTCAGGAGAGCCCTCCTTTTAAACTATACAACCTTATTGTTATTATGATCAACCTTATTTTAATATATAGTGTGACAAACCGTATGTGACAGGCAGGTGGAAAACTTTTCTCGCAATTGACTAAGCGACGTCCTGCGAGCCAGACTTGAGACGGAAACCCTCGTCAGAAGTATATGCTTGGCTCTTTTCCAAACAAATGAAGAGTCAATGAGGTTTTGTGTAATCACTTCTGGTATCGTATTGGGTTAACCCACCCCCTTTTTGATTCCAATAAGCAGAGGTGGTCACTATGGTAATCCGATTTCAATTTGTAGTTAGAAAATGGGGTCACAACTTTCCATATTTTTTGTTTTGTTTTGTCTATTTACATCAAACAATAGTATATTTATTAGAACCATAGTCAACTAAACAAACAGGAAACAATTTATTTGACAGGTGGAAGAAGTGATAGGCTTAGAGCAATTGAATTGTAGGCCATGCTTCTTGACAAATTGATGAACAGATGTCTCCTTACTTGAGATTTAGGTTGGCACCATGGCACCATCCTGTCCATCATTATACACTAATCTTGTCATTATCTTCTTCACTGTGAATGACTGGCCTGTTCCCTGCAAATAGCACCAATTCACTCTCTACCCATAGCTTGTAGTTGGGAACATCTACCTAGGACAATATCAAATTCACTCTCTACCCATAGCTATGGGTAGAGACCACATCGCTAGACAAAAGCAACAATTGTAATACAAATGTATGTGGTGTTTCTATTTGAGATAACAAAACACTAGAGAATCCCAAGAGTTTTCAATCAAGCCAACTCAAATCATTAGTAGGAGATTCATCCTCCAAGACCCAATGAAAGACTAGATCAACCTTATCAAATAAAATTGGATCTAGATCCTTTGCCTGCAATTGTTTTGTGAGCATCCAAATGTTGTAGTTGATGAAGACCAACTTCCCCAGTTGCTCATGCTCCAACATACTGCACTTTTTGCTCATATCCCTGTGCAAAACCCATTTTTTATAACAAACAACAAACCCCTTCAACGTCATTTGCATATAGGATTTTATATCAGCTGGGGAGAGAACTATGTTTTTGTCTTTTATAACAATCTCAAGATCACTCTCCATGAATTCAAAGACAATATGTAAATTCTGTTTGTGTGGATATGCATCTATTAGTTGAATTATACTTGGATGCGAAAGCTCCTTCAATAATTTGATTTCTCTTAAAGCAGTTACATTAACACCTTCTTTGGCTTTACCCAGATGGATTTTCTTTACTGCCACAGTTTTGTTTGTCACAGTCTTTCAAAACAGTTTTAATCCAGAACTGGTTGTCTTTTTTTCTAGTTCTTGATATTTGTATGGGTTCCATAGGGTGGCAAGGCCTCTTGAGTCCCCTCTCGCACTGACTATTGCACCTTTGCTGCTGGCCCAACAAATTTGCTTGGCTTTTTCAAATTCATTTGCATCCATCTTTGTTTCATGAAGGAATAAAATGCCTGCTTTCTCAGTCCTTATTATATCCTTTACTGCCAGGGTTTTGATGGTGTTCCCCAAACCTCTTATATTCGAAGAAATTATTTTCATTGAGAGGTGCGCAGAGATGCTTCCTTCTCCTTGTCCCTGTATTTCATTGATTCCTTTCTGGCATTCTGCTGGTTTTTTGTGTTGCTGTTCTAATGTTTTCTGCTTGCCTAATATTTTCTCAATGGCAGTGGCGTCATCTCTTTTCTCCTTGTGAGGTTTTCTTCCCATTTTTTTGAATCCCTTTTCAACATGCTCAAGATGTTCCCCATCAGCCCAGGAGTCTGATTTCTTCTACTTGCAGGAGGCGTTGATGTTCCTATTAGGATGAGGAACAGGAGACCCTTCGTTGTTAAGAGGTTCAACTAGCGAGGTCTTCTCAATGAGAGATGAGTTAGCAGGGTCATGGGGTGAGGGGGCTGTGTTGTCCACTGAAGGTTTTTCTTTTTTATTGGAGAGGAAGATATGACAGGAGAGGTGTAAAGACTAACTAAATCAGCAGGAGGGTCATCTGCTTCAGGGCAAACAGATTCTGTTGTTTGGTTACCATGTCAGGAAGGGTAGTGAAAGGGTCAAAAGGGTTAGAAGGAGTGGTAGTTACAACCTCTTTCCTGAACGAAGATCCAGCTTTGACATGCCTTGCACATGTTTTCTTAGGGACATGACATTCTCCCGAGGGACTTACAACAGAGGTTTTGGACTTGCAATCATTGGCAAAGCGACCATATTCGTGACAAAGCTTGCACTTGTAATGGATCTGTTGATAATCCAGAGTCTGCTCATGGATTCAGTCTCCATTTTTGAGGATTATTTTCTCTGGAAGAGCTTGTTCTAGATCAACTTCAACACAAATACAAGGACAAACATATTGTTTATGCTTCAGTTCAGAACTATCTAGAAACTTTCCAAGAGAGTTTCCTATGTAGATGGGGCTGTCAGTCTCCCAGCAAGGAAGAGGAAGACAAGGAAGTCAGACCCAGATAGGGTAAGGGTTGTGACTCGAATTTTTTCTGAAGGAAGCTCCGTGGTAGGAGCATTATCAGCTTTCTTTACAAATTTTGAGGAGAGGGAGGAACTGGTTTTGACTTTTTACCCCAACCACTAATTAAGGTGTTGAAAGCTGAGTCTGCTTGGAAACCTCCAGAACCCGATGATATTTCTTCTAACGTTGTTGGGTTATTCGATTGCGTATCTCGTACAAAGCGAGGAAGACAAGATTCGATTTTTTGAAGTGCGGGAGCAGTTGCAGAGCCCTTGGAGACAAAGCTTGAAAAAATTGAAATAGAGGCCTGTGTAGATAGTTAATCATTGAAATTTCTTAGTTTTATTGGCCGATTAGATGATTTGGCAGTGGACTGGATCTGTTTTTCCTTGTATTGTTGGTGAGATTTGTATATCTGGGAGAAGTGGTTGCTGATTTGGTGATTCAAGAAGAAATTGATAGATTTCTGAGTGTTTTGCCACAGAGATTGGGTAGATTAATCAGAAATCCATATTCATGTGTTTCACTGTTGATTTTGTGTAGATTTATCAAAATCTGTGGGATTTTTGACTGTTTAAGAGCAGATTTTTGGAAATGTTTGTGTTTTGTTCTTGTTTGAGGGCAATTTTTTCACAAATCTATGTGATACGTGGCTGCCTACTGGTGTTGAGAGCCCATATACAATGGTTTGTCCTCAAGATTGTAGAGTGAGGGAGGGAGGAAAGTCTATTTTGAATTTTCAGCATTTTACTATGTTTCAGTGTCTATTTCTGCATTTATGACCTGTATCACTGGCCTTTTTACCCAACATCATGTTGTAAGGTAGCCATGGAATTTTTGGCAAATGCTACATGCATGTGTAAGCAACATATGTTTGTCATATTTGAGTAGAGGTGCTTGGTTGATATTGTCCTAGGTAGATGTTCCCAACTGCAAATAGCACCAATTCCATTTCCTGAGGCATCACATTCCAAAATAAAGGTTTTTGTGAATTTTGGCATAGCTAAGGCCAGTGCTTGGCACATTACCTCTTTAAGATGTTCAAAGGACTTCATTGCTTCTGGAGTCCATGAAAATGCATCTTTCTTCAATAATGTTGTTACAAGTGCTTCTATTCTCCCATAATTCTTAACAAACCTGCAATAATACCCTGTCAACCCGAGAAATTCTCGAAAGCTTGAGTTTGATTTTTCTCTACTGATTCTGAATCTCTGATTGAGAATCTCCCACTCGTCATTATCAAACCTTCTCCTTCATCATTGGCATCAGCTGCACTGCTGAGGTACTTTGGTTGGTTGTCATTGGACTTGAGAGCTTGAAGTTTCAAATGATTATAGTAACAGACAGCCAGAAAAGCCAGTCCACACCCACTCAAGTTTATGACTGTAACCTTTTCATTTATTACAGACAAAGATTATGTTATGAGCAGCCAGTCCTTGACAAGACCAGCAACATTCATAGTCAAGGCTGAAGTCTTTCCTATCAGAAGAAACACTGCAAGATTAAGAGCCAAGGCACAAGCAGAAATGTCATGTAATCCAAATCAAAGGAAGAGACCCTGATTATCAGAAATGGGTATTCTACTAAGGCCCAGGGGGTGCTGAGAAAAACAAGGCAACAAGGAGCAACAAAGATGTGATGGGATTCAACTTAATCCCTTTTGATGTTCGTGGAATTTGTATGAGAACCAATTGGGTAGTCTCACATGCAACTGCACTTAACTGGAGAATCACCTCCCATGCATTCATCTTGGCCTCCCCATAAGCTGAAATAGTAACTCCAATGGATATGGCCAACATATTGGCCTCAGGCTCACCTTTATAAGCTTCTTTCTTCAGGGAAACCACAATCAAATACACAGCAATGGGAATTAGAGCTTTCAGCATTTGAAATAATGATACTGAGAGGAAAACATAGGCAGAATTTGAAAACCAGAGACCCAAAGAATACACTTATCAATACTATGGGTTCAATGAGCTTGAAGACTCTTACAATAGCAACAGCCAGTGTTGAGTAGAAGCCCATGTGAATCATGGTGGGACTGATCACACTAAATTTGTCAAGCAATGGCAACTCCAATGGATATGGCTAACATATTGGCCATGGCCTCACCTTTATAAGATTCTTTCTTCAGGGGAACTGCAATCAAATGCATATCAAATGGGCACAAGAGCTTTCAACATTTGAAATATCAATACTTTGAGAGACATGAACCAAGGGCTGCATCATTTAGGATTTGTACTCAGTTTAGGTGTCATATTCAAGGGGAAGTTGTTATGCTTTCCACCACTTCATAGATTGTTAGAGTGATGAAACAAAAGAGGCTCCCTCTTGAGGCTAGATTATGTCATTCATATCAGCTGTGTTGTTGATGTCCTAGCTCAGCCAGGTCTTGCCAAAATTCTGTTGAGGTTCAAAATTTATTATAAACTGAAATGTCTTCACAAGAATTGACCTCATAAAATGCCATAATCACAAGATATGCCATACATGGCTGTGATTATGGCTCGCAAGACCCTTAGACTTTGAGCAATGAGGCTCGCAACATCACTTATGATTATGCACTCTACAATTCTGTGACCAGCTGAATGTCAAGCAATTGAACCACGATTTAAATCCTATTTTGTCAGCAATAAGTACTATACTTTGTCTTTATTTAGTGTAGAGAACCAAGCACTTATTCTGCTCATCTATAGAAGGGACAATGGTTGTTTGCCTATGAGGTATAAGGAAATCCTATCAGATGTTTTGTATTTTCGTATGGAATTGAATCATACTCCTGCACACTGTAACATTCATATATATCAACCTGTAGAGGCTTTAATAACACCTGGTATTCTGGTTAGTGATTTTATTGGACCTCATGTGCATATCCTACATGCACAGGATGGACTATTCATATGTTACAGGGTATTATTCTTATTATTTAGGGTGCACATCTTCAGGTGCTCAAGAACGATTACTAGAACAGTCAGTTAATTCTGCAATTTAAAGGATGAAAAAGGAGGTTATAGGAGTCTAGTTTTGGTTCTCATCCACAATGTCACACTAGTCTGCCTGGGCATGGTTCTCATGGTTTAATAGTGACTTGAGGAGTCATAATACCACAGATCACTAAACACGAACAGCTAAGGTAGCCCAAGGACAATAGCCATCTTTACACATTAATTAACAGGTCTTACATTAATTATCCTAGGGGGTTTTAATACTTCCAAATGCTTAAAAAACAATTAACAGAGCATTCACATTACACATTCCAGCAATCTTTTCTATAAACCAACCAAATGCAGTCAGGAGAGCCCTCCTTTTAAACTATACAACCTTATTGTTAGTATGATCAACCTTATTTTAATATATAGTGTGACAAACCGTATGTGACAGGCAGGTGGAAAACTTTTCTCACAATTGACTAAGCGACGTCCTGCGAGCCAGACTTGAGACGGAAACCCTCGTCAAAAGTATATGCTTGGCTCTTTTCCAAACAAATGAAGAGTCAATGAGGTTTTGTGTAATCACTTCTGGTATCGTATTGGGTTATTGTTAGAAGCGATAATTGGATTCGGATTCTCATCGAGTGAGTTGTTTTGCTTTCTCAATTTGAGAGGGTTTGTTTGGAGGGAAAAACGAAAGAGGACATACAAGAATAGTGAGGGGAAAGATGCAGAGGAAGAGGATTGAGAACATCGCCAGCAGGCAGGCTACATTTTCCAAATGTAGGTGGATTGCTGAAGAAAGCTTACGAGCTCTCGGTGCTCTGCACTGCAGAAGTTGAACTTGTGATTTTCTCCCCAGTAGGAAAGCTCTATGAACTGTTTTTTAGTGCAAATCCTACTATTTTGATTCTAATAATCATGGCTATGCAAACCTCATGAGATTCTTACTAATAACCCCGGTGGTGCAAGCCCTAGTAAGCTCGATGTTGAAAAACTTAGTGTAAAACCTTTAAATCGCTGGTTTTGTTGTAGTGCTTATTGGAGAGTATATAAAAAATTTCACACCTTTTTATGAGATATGGGAGGAAAACATGTTAAAGATTTTTAATAAATATAAAATTTCCAAAATGATGCTAGTTACGTGTGATTCTTTTTTCATTGTTTGTGATTATGAAAAATGAAACTCAATGTTTTTTCATTAGTGCACACATATTTCATTATATAATTGCATATAGAAAAATCATTCCAGAGCCGATAACAATAAAAGTGAAGAATTTATGGTCCAACGTTATATTTAAGGGAGATGTTTAAGGATGACGTTTGAATTTTGTTTTTCATTTTAAGACATTTGGAGCAAATATTAGGAAGGACTTTGAGAAAGGATTGTCCTTGATTTTCGAAAATGGAGTTGTTCCTTTCCAGCCATATGCCCCAAGTGACCATCAAAGGGAGAGCTCATATGTTTTTTGGATGTTTTCTTTATAGCCATTTTTTTACACATATCCATAGAGTCCCCATGCCATTGATGTGAATTACTTGTTCGGTTTTTTTTAACCAAACAAGAAAAATTAAAAAAATGCCTCAAGATCAAAGACTGAAACAAAGACCTATTGACATACCTTTTAAAGTATGGAAAGAACTTGTAAAATCATATGAGAAGTTGGATGCACAAAGAAAAGTCGGCAATGAGAGCATTCAGGTATTGAATTTTTCATTAAACATTATTTAGAATGTATTAATACTTATAAGTATCTTAGACATGTATTTGTGTGAAAATAAATTGAATTGGTTTATGTTTAAGGACAAGGCATCCAAGGCGAGGTTAACCAAGACAAAAGTCACTCATCGTATTGGCCAGAAAGGTTTAAAAGCACTGATAACAACCTTTGTAAGTATATTAAACATGTGATATTTTTTTAATAAATTTTGTACTAGAAGAAAGTCATTGTTATCTAATTTCTCCCTATTTACTGATTGATAGGAACTAAAATATGGAAGACCTCCAAATCATTTGGAAAAGGAGGTGTTACAACAAAAGAGATGGGTTGAATTTGTTGTTTGGATGGACTCTATGGTATGTAATCTTAGTTGGATTTCCAATATACTTTTAAACCATATTTTCATTTTATTTTTTAGTACTATTAGATATTATATCTTACCTCATTTTATGGTTAACATTGTATAACAAAAACATGCGTTGTGTTATGTAATTAATACTAACATGTAATATTGATTTTTTTTGTCAGAATGCTATAGGTAATGATTGCCAAGACGATGATCCAAATTATGTTCAACATATATCAGGAGATGATGAGGATGAGGATGAGGATGATGGTGGTGAAGGAGGAGATGATGATGATAGTTGCGGTGTTGGTGATGATGTGGATCAGAGTAATGAGGATGGTCAAGATGATCATGAGGATGATCTTGGTGGTGGTAGCTAGGCATGCACATGCATTGTTTTTTATGAAGAAATTATTCTGTAGAATGACATTGCTATGTTTAGATGGGTGTTGTGAATTTACCCTATATCAATGAGACATTTTGATTTTGTAATCAAACGATGGGTTTGATTTATGTATGTTGTTAATTTATCGTAGAATAACGATATTCATGAAATATTTTGATTTGTTAATCATATTTGAATTTTACTTGTTTTGATTAAAAATAATACTGATTTTATTAGTATTATGTTGCTATTTTATACATGTTTTGAAAATTGTTAATGACACATTGTTATTTTTTTGGATGGATGTTGTCAATTTCTCTTAAATTTCTTTACAAATGATTTTGAATTGTGATATCTGCTTTAATGATATTTAGAAGCTATAATATATTTCACTATGAATCTATAAAGGGGGTCATATATGTAAAGAAAAATATACTCTATATAAGAAGTCAAATGCGGATGTAACCATGGATGCAAAATTGAAAGTAAAATTGGATGTTAAACTAGGAATTAATACAAAATGCAAACAATTGACATACAAAGTGTTTTAAATTAGAAGTGAAAAATTGTGCAATAGTTGACACAAAGAAGGGAACAAAACATGGCATACAAAAGGATATCAAATTGGGCAAAAACAAGGACACATAAATGGGCACCAAATTAGATGCAAAAAAAGACAACAACTACATGTAAAATAAGATGCAAAGTTGAGCGTTAAAAAGAAGCAAAAAACGTTACAAATTAATATGCCAAATGATGATGCAAATAATGGTGTAAATTTGGGATGCAAACTTGGGTGCAAAAAAGGAAAAAAAAAAGATGTAAGAAAAGACATAAAACAAGATGCAAAATGGGGCTGAAAAAAGGTGAAACCAAGGATGTCATATTGGATGTAAAAAATGATTCCTAATCACATGCAAATTTAGGCTCGAACTCAGACACAAAATTATATGCAAATGTGGACACAAAATGAGGCAAAAAAAGATGCAAATTTGGATGGTGAAAACGATGTAAAACTAGACACCAAAAAAATGCAAAATTGGATGAAAAAGTCGGTGTAAATAATGGTGCAACATTCGACACAATAGACACAAAAAAATGGTGCAAAAAGGGGCATAAAATAGCTTAAAATTGGATGCAAAACTTGGTGCAAAAACAAATACAAAAGTAGACGTAAAAAATGGCTCTAAATTGAATGTACCATTAGACACAAAATAAGATGCAAAGGTGGACACAACACATGACTCAACATAAGATGCAAATATAAATGAAAATATGGATGCTCAAAATGATGTAACATTAGATGCAAGAGATGGTGTTAAAAATGATGCAAAATTGGATGAAACAAATGACGCAAAATATGGTGCAAAATGAGATGGGAAAAATGGAGACAAATCAAACGCAAATGTGGATGTAAAAAATGGTCCAAAAAAAGATGCAAAAATGGGCACAAAAATGGATGCAAAATTTGGTGCTAAATCAAATTCAACACATGGTGCAAAGATAGGCACCAAAGCTGGTGCAAAAATAGAAGCAAAAACTAGTGTAAGACTAGATACAAAACCTGGCGTAAGACTAGATGCAAAAACTGACACAAAATGGATGCATACAAAGACGTTAAATTGGATTCAAAATACAGTGTAAACTTGATGCAAATGATGGTGCAAAAATGGAAGCAAAGAATGACACACAATAGGAAGCAAAAGAGAATGAAAAATAGATGCAAAAAATGACACAAAACTAGAAGCAAAACCTATCATAAAATAAGATGCAAACCTTGGTTCAAAATTTGACGCAAAAAATGATGCATAGTTTGGTGTAAAAAATGATGCAAAATCTAGCGTGAAAAAGGATGCAAAATCAGGTGCAAAAAAGGACGCTTTAAAAATTGTACAATAGAGCCAGATTTAGCGCCAGGTTGCTCATCACAATTACAAAAAAAATGCACTAAAATCTGGCGCAAAATCTGGCGCAAATCGCTGGTTTTGTTGCAGTGAGAGGTGGAAGCAGGAAAAAAAACTGAATTTCATATGTGAGTAAGACTCACTCTTCAGGTTTTTCTTCCTTTTTTCTTTTCGACCTTGCGCCACTCGCCTTGGGTGGGCTCGATCGAGGCTATGACTAACTGTGTTTCAACTTTCTGCGAGCCTGATTCCTTGTCTGAATCTGATGTGTCTGATTGGTGGTGCCGCTTTATCCCTCCCATATTCTGGGCATCGTTTATCTTGTCTGTCTGATTTGGGTGGAGCTGTGGAGCCTTTGACGGTGCTATGGGAGAGGATGCCGCGGCTTCGCCTCCAATTGGGTCATCGTCATTTGCAGGTGGAGGATTGTCTTCCTCCTCGTCTTCTGTTTCTTCTTCTGGATTCACTGTATTCTGCCAGCCTCTTGGTTTTTTTGCTTGTTTCTTGTTCCTTCTGTTTTCCTTTTTGGCTTGAGGACAGTTGATACGGAGATGACCTGTCTGTTGACATCCTCGGCATCTGAAGGCCGTGTTTTCGTAATCTAGTGGTTGTTTCCACTGGGAGTTGTTATGGATCAAGATGATGCTGTCAGGAAGCCCTTGACTGAGGTCAACTTCGACACAAATTCTGGCAAAAGTGTGAATGCATCTAGCAATTCTTTCGACATCTTGCTTGATGTATTTGCCTATTGCATTCCCCATTGCTTCAAATACTTTGGGAAGCCAAAAGTGAAGCGGGAGATTATGCAACCTTACCCAGACCGGCATTTTGGAGACCACCATAGAGGAGGGGTCAAATCCCGGGAACCAAGGGGTCGTAAAGAGCCCTGCGTTGCCCTAGAACCATGGCCCCTCATGGAGGGCATGGTCTTTTTCCTCCACTGTGTCGAATTTTACAATAAAAAAACCCTTTGTGCATAAAAGGATGTCACAATTTGGTGTCCATGTGGAATGGATCCAATGCCGTAAAGCATCTGTTTTTGGCCAAAAGCCATTGAATCTACAGATGACTGCCAAAGAAGAGAGATCATCATGAAAGTTGTTTACCTCCGGCAGATCGATTGTCAGAACTGGGTTCTGCTTACTTTGCTCCACTATATAAGGACCAGGCAGATCTTGTGGTGGCGCTGGCTTGTTGGTGGCTTCCCCTTTTCCTTTGACAGCGTCCTTGAACGAACCTGTGCCCTTTGAGCTAGATCCGAAGCTTCCTCCTCTCAGCCTCGTACTTAGAAAAATTGTTGAATCTCTCACTATTCCATAATGCTGCACTGTAAATTCTTCCTGTAGAGTGTGTCCTGCATAGATCAAGCTCAGCTGACTTGCTGATATGCCTGATAATTCTTGAATATCTTCCTTTATATTTTTTATCAGCATCCCTGTTCTTATTTGCATGCAGATTGTATTCCCTGACAAGGTTCTTATGAAAATTTGAATCGCTTCTGGACCGTCTGGCTCTGTCCCTCCAAGCGCTGTTTGCCCTTTCAATCGTTTGATGCCGCCCCTCGTTGGATCGGTGGGAGGCAGAGGATCTGTACCCATACGTAGGCTCTTCTTTTGTTTTTTGGCCAGATCGGTTAGATCCGAGCCAGATCTGCTATATTTGTGGACAAGGGAGAGCGGATCTGTACCATGCAGCCCCCCTTTCTGGACAGGGGAGAGCGGATCTGTACCATGCAACCCCCCTTTCTTTCCTCCGACAGTGTATTCGATGGGTATGCCTACAGATCCAAAATCCAGAGGAATAGGCAGTCGGCTCTGTTTCCCATTGACGCAGACAGGGCAACCTATCCAGGGTAAGTCACCCGCGTAGGAGGGCGTATCAACCTGAGACTGTGTGAGGGTCGGTTGATTTGAAACATAAAACCCCGGACAATGAAGAGGGGTGCCCAGAGTCGCCCTGAGGAAAACGAACCGTGCCAAGAAGGGGGGGAAAACCTCCAATACCTGTTTGTTTTGATTCGAATCCTGTTGCTCCTTTCCGTCAAAGGATCCGGGCCAAGTCCTGAGGGTATCATCGAGCGCTGAGGATCCCGCAGCCAGGCTCCAAGCCGTTCCAGCATCAAACAAATCTGTGGGGGCGGCGGCGGCAACATACGGACCTGCTGAAACCCTAAGCTCGCAAACACCTGCCATCCAAGTTCCTTAAACTATTCTATTCTTGAATGAGTATTACTTTAATTCCGAATGATAAATATTCTTTTGTTACATTCATAATAATAATTTATCTCTTTTCTAACTCAGTAACCAGAGAACCCACAGTAAAACCATTTTTCGCCAACCCACAGTAAAACCATTTTTTGCCAACGTTTCAAATCCCAAAATGGTGAAAAATGGTTTTTACTATGGGTTCTCTGGTTACTAAGTTAGAAGATATAAACCACAGAGGTCTTAAATCCAAAATTTATCTCTTTATAATTCTAATGGCATTGGGTATGCAATGTACATGTTAGGGTAACATTGAATGTTATAATGAATGAATGATATCATGTCCATTTATTCATGAGAAAATAACTAATCATAACTTTGAAGCAATCAATGTGATCTAAATAACAATAAGGGAGAGTTGTGTGGAAAGTTAGTCCCTACCTTGGTGAGATTCAATGAATGAGACAAAATTAAAAACAAAGAGTAATATTATGTAGTTTGGCTCTCATGATCAACTACTTTAGGTTGCTTGTAGGTAATAAAATGTAGCATAATAATCAAAATCTAATACTTGAGTGATATAGAGGAATCAATTTTAGCTTCCTTCTTGTAGGTAATAAGGTACAACCTAATAAACAAAATATGATAATTGAGTGGTGAGTGATATAGAGGAATCAAACCTGGCATGGTAACTATCCTTCCATTGCTAAATGCCCTTGCTCTTCATATAATAGTGCATATAAATGATGAACATGATTTATCTTTTACTTGTGTAAATTCATTTTTAAGTAATATTGTAATTATGTAAACTTGTTTTCATTGTATTTTAATATTGATATGCATATGCTATTTTATCCATGATTAAATAAAGAGGGAAAATCTCATTTGTCACCCAAAATAGTAAAAGGGCAAATGGTTAATGTGAATTGAAAATGTACTTATTTTCTATGCATTTGTTCTACTATGTGAAATTTAACAGTGATGATTTAATTATGAACATTAAATTGGAAATATTAGATTTATTGTGCAATTTGTAGAAAAAAGAAAAGAAAATTGTTGTGATTAATATCATGGTGTTAGCTAATAAATCATTTACTTTGACATTTTATAGCTTGCATTTTGGTAATGTTCTAAACAAATTTTATGTTCTATGATTTTTAATTTTAGGATTTCACTAAGACAATGTGGGGTTCAATCTATTATTTAGATTTGATACAAGAAAACACTTGGAATTTCTTTTGCACGTTGATTGGTGTTTATTTAAGTCCATTTTACAACTTGAAACTTAGACTATAAAGATGTCAAAAATTCTTATTCTCCAATTAAAAAAAAATCTAAGATTGATATTAGTTTTTTTAATATTATTGTTATAATACTTTTAAAAATGCTTACTATAAGAATTTGTTAAACACATTCATAACATTCTTAAATTATTGTCATAATAGTCATTAAAGCACTTTATTGTCTTTTTATCAAATTTTAAATAGTAAACGTGTACTCTAAACAGGTTTCGTTTTAGCTTGAAAAATAATAGAAATTCTGATATGATTTTGAGAAAAATTGATGAAAAGTTTTGAAACTCCAAATTACAAAATTACAACTATTAAATTTCTAAATTTTGAATTTTGAGTATCCAAAATTCTTTAGGATAATGAATCTATTTCCAATATATATATATAAACAAAGGAAAAAAAATAAAAATACAAACGCTTACACAACCAAATAGTTTTGAAAAAAATTCCCAAACAAAAAAATTGGCGGTCCACGCAAAATTGTTATTATAGGAACTCTATAAACCGTCTGACTAGAGAAAGGTTGTTACTCAAACATTCTTCTCAAGTTACAACGATGATTCTTAAAAGCACCACTCAAGTAGATCAATAAATCTTTTATAAATTTTTAAATTAAGAAAAAGCGCGTGCGAAAATTTCTCTTAAAATTGGTTCGAGATTTGAAAAACGATAAAAATAAAACTTGGTTTCTATGTCAAAGTGTCGAGAAATTTTTTTTAACTAGTTTTTGTGTAAAAGGGTCGAGTATTTGCGTTTACGATCATTAGTGAATTGTTTGTTGCTTAAAAACATTTGAGAAACTAACTTAAAAAGTCATTGACAACTAATATAAAATAAATTATTAAATAAAGGGAAAGGGTAGGGTTGTTTTGAGGTTGGTATAATTATACATGTTTCTTCTTTATGATATACCAATTCATATAATGAATAACTTAAAATAATAATTTTGTTTATAAAAAATTGTCGATTTTTATTTATTCGTAAAATGTTGGTTTATAACTAGTAATTGCATTACATATTATAAAGGGGATGGTTTAAGGCGCAAGAATGGGAAAGAGTAGAAAATTTTATGAAATTTTATTTATTTATTTCTAATTTTTTTGTGAAAAAGAGTTTGAAATTCAAATTTGCAGAATTGAGTTATATCATTAATTTTAATTTACATATTCAAATTTTAAACTATTAAAAAATAAGGAAGGAAAAAATCTTTAAAATTATTTACCATAATAATAATAGTAATAATAAATTACTTAAAAGAAAAACAAATTAAATTAGTTATAATTATAAAAATATATTTTAAAAAAAATATTATTTTCTAATATTCTATAATCAAAATTTAAATATAAAACAAATGGGCATAGGAATCAAATCAAGCCATAATATCTATGGAAAGTTGATCATTTCAATGATATATTCAAATCTACGTGTAGAACATATAATCTAGCACAAATAAAAGGCTAGCCTTCATTTCTTCCATAGATAATCCTCCATTTCCCCTTAAGATAATAAAGAAAAGGCACTGACATGAGAACGTGCAGAAATAAGAATTAGCACCAACAATTTGCCCCCTACTTGAGAGGGAAACAAAGGAGAAAGTTTGTGACCTTTTGACTTCTTTATGATAAATATCACAATGAATATATGAAGCCAAATAGATACAGATGTTTGCATATGCAAAGAATAAATTGAAACAACATAACTTCTAACACTAAGTTTGCATTGATTACTTAGAGGGTGTTGGTTATTTTTTACAGAAACATCAACATCATGTTCAAGCATATTTGTCCAGCTTGGAAGGGAAATAGTTGAATCATAGCTAATATGTTGGGCATACTACATATCACAGACCATGAAATAAGTTACTATTTACAAAGAAACAAACTAAAACTATATTACAAAAGAAGAAAAATGAGAATAACTGAACATGTGCCACAAAACAAAACAATTCCATTGTTGGCAGTGAAGATTTTCTTATGGATCTATAATATAACAATCCATTCCATAGAAATTTGGTCCACTTTGCATTTTCAATTGTTCTATGGAATCCCAGGTGTGTCATGAAATAATGTCAGTATGAGAGGTTGCCTTCATCACTCAAAACTCTTAGGCCCATATGAACCTGCAATGTTGGCATATTATTGGAGGTCAAAATGGGACATCACCCAATGCAAGGGAGTTAAAGAATTTGAACAGGAGGTTCCAAAGAATATGCAAGAGTTGTTACACTGAAATTACCAAGGTGCAATACGCTTCATTTTCATGTTCAAGTAAAGGATTCAAGTTCAACCCATCTCAACCTCTATTTTTTGGACTTATTATCAAGTTCTCGGTAGCTCTATTACAACTTGAGAATATTTGGAAACATAGTGACCCTCTTCTATGTTTCACTGGTATTTTATGGACTCCACTGCATAATTTACTTCCAATAAAGAGCTCTATAAAGGATTTATTAATCCATGCCAGATAAATTCAGCCCACACTCCATTTTAATAACTTTAACTATTTTCTGGATTGGTTATCAAATTCTAGGCAGCTCACTTGATAGATAGATAGATTGATACAAAAAGGACAAAATCAACTAATATCAAGGAAAAGGAAACTATAAAATACAAATGGATAGTAGCTAATTAATTAGTTATATACCTAAGTTCCCTTTCGTTAAAAAACCTTACAAGGTTGCATAATTAGACAATAGTTACAAGTTTGGATAATGTGTAACTATTAGATCACCAAAATTATTCAAACCTTTTCCACTAGGTACATTTAGAAAATATAAGTTTACACTTGAAACTAAGAAAAATATGAGTTATTTGTATAATTAGATCAGAAAAATTATTCAAACATTTTGCACACAACAGTATCCTTAACCGAAATTGTACCTTAAGAAACAATATACTAAAGGAGCATAAGAATGACATGAAGTGAAGCAGTGAAAGAATCATATATTTCATAACCAAACAATTCCATATATGTCACATAGTGTAATTAATGTCACAAACAAGTATATTACACCCAAGTATGTCACATCTAAAACTTTCAAACATCATTTGAAGTACAAAGGACATGTCATTCTTGCATTTTCTAGTGTTCACTTTGGAAGAAGGGAATGGATGCAATAGTGTCATTGATTTTGGAGATTGGAATGTAACTTTTGTGGTGCTTGTGAGAGATTATTGATGTAGTCTCGCCAAAAGGATAGCGTAAACTAACAGAACCCACAACTTGTGGAACTTGGTGAATAGTGGAACAAACAATAACTAACTTGCAAATAAATGTGTCCCTCAAAACATGCAAATAAATGACTATAATTACAACTATGAAAGTATACTCTAATAAATCACTATAATTAGTTCACCAGAAAATGTGTTATAGTGAAAAGGCAAAGTGTTTGAAAATGAACTTTCCTTGGACATGGTAGTTTTAATATTTTTAGTCATAAATGCAAGGGGAACAATGTCATATTAAACACCATTGAATATTTATACATTGTTGAAGATGCATATTTCCAAATTTCCAATTAGCTTGAATTGTTCACATTTTCTCAAGTTCATGTTTGTGAATTATACCTTTGAGAATAGATTTGATTTTAAGTAATAATTGTTAAGCTGGTTGGAGGTAGTATAGTGGTATGTTTGGATTTGGCACCAATAATAACCTTTTCTGTATGTTGTCGAATGTAATTTATGTTGCTTCTATTTCGGCACAGTAACTATATAAATGTGATATTTGCGACTCCATAGGTCCTACTCCAAAGACAATGAATGTCATATGCAAGTAGTTAAAAAATATAATAACAATGTAAAATATGTAACGATGTATTAATAATAAGTAAATCTCACAATTTCTAATAGATAGATAAGATATGTTGTAAAAATAGAAAAAGCTTATTTATTATGTGAAACCTTTTGGAGATATTAATGTATGCGTTGGAGCATCTCATCTTCTAGAGGTATTGAATAAAGGAGTTCTTCTACATGTTTTCCCCGCGAAATATTTTTATTGTCTTGATTTTCATATAACGATCAAAAGTAAATGCGGGGCAAACACGAAGATCTTGTAGAGAAGGGACTCTTGATATTGTTGTGAATGTAAGACCTTGACATTTAGTCTTCCCAATGTCTATTGTTGCTTTTGGAAATGTCATACCCTGGGATTTATGTATAGTTAATTCCCAAGCCATTTTGAGGGGAATTTGCATACGCCCATTTCTTTTTATTGGCGGAACGGGTAAGTGAGTAGGATTTCTTTCATCCTAAGGAGGCTTGATATATTTAGGAAAATATATGACGACAAAGGTTGGAAGTTGTGGAGGTGCAGTTGATTCTTTGTAGAAGATGGATATAATCTTCCTAAGAGAACCATTGACAAGTTCGGATGAAACCAAAAGATTTGAGGTCAGCATCACTTTTTGGCATATGCATAGCAAGACGATTCACTCTAATTGGTTGCCTTCTAACGAAAGGGTTGAATTTGTGTTGTCGTCTTCTACAATGGATCTTGCAACTAGAGTTCTTAAAAATTTGACATGTTCTTATTATGTAGCAATGTTTGAGGATTGGTTGGAAATAGATGCTTGGAATCATGGAAAGAATGTATTTCATCTTCTGATAAGAAGGAGTCTGTTCGTGACATGAGCATTTTATAGTCCTCAAGTCTTGGCTTTGCATTTCTAATGTTCTTGACAATGTTTCTGAAAGCAACTTGGGTGATGTTTTCGCCTTGTTGACAGAATATTGTGTCTAATGTAATGATTTTTTTAACACATGTCATAATGCACTTCTGTGGGAGGTGCCTGCATATAGTGGTATGTCTTTAATGAGCGGAAGTTGGCCGAGTTTTCCAACTAATATAATGGAACAACAACCAAAACGAGTGTTTATATGTCGTGGAAATGCTTCTTGAAGACGTTCATCAATGTGGCTAAGAAGTTTTGGCAGAATGAAGCTCATTTCATCAATTAGTATGTACCAGATATGCTTAAGTTCTTATTGGAATGTTGCAAGAGCATTGCCTTCTAAGGGCATGAGATCCTTTATGGGAAGGTGGAGGGAAGCATGGATTGTTGATGCTTGTATGTTGAAGGATGCAACGCCTATAGGGGAAAGGAGCATGATCGGTGAAGGGGTTGAGCCAACAAGGGTTGCGATTATTTTTTCGATGCAATTTATACGGTGTCATTTTCCTGTTCTAGCAGTGCCTTGTATTATCATTCTTAAAGGAGGAAAAATATCCTTTTTAACAAAATGAATGGAAATAATATTGAGATCTTTTGTTTGCATTGGGGATAATGAGTCAAGGTTGGTTAGGTTATGCTTATGTATTTGAAGAATGTGGTGGGAGAAGAAATTATTTTCAATGAATTGTATGCCATTTTCTTGTCGATCCAATTGGATAGAGGTACGATTCCAATTATGGTTTTCATCAAAACCACAAATGCCAAGAATGTCAAGGTCATTCATGAGGATGTCATTGGTAGGGTGCAATTGGGAGATAAATTCCCATTCTTTCAGTTCCATGGTGTCTAGAGGATGGGTCTCATGAGTATCTAAGTTATCATTTACAATAGGCTCAATATCAGACAGTGTGTGGTGATGATACCAAGGTTTACACAAAGGAAGAAATATTTTCCAGTTTGCAATGAATTCTTCAGCAAAATTTCCTATATCCAGAGAAATATTACGAAATGTTTTTTATAGCATAATTTCAACTCGACAAAAGTCAGTGTAGGAGGGTTCAGTTGTGGATGGTATTATGGAGTAACGTGGTATGAATGAACATTCACTTTTTTAGTTTTATGTTTCGATTTGTTTGTCTTTTGAAGAGAATCATACGAACAAGATCTTGCTAGCTCTATAAGTGATGTGAATTGTAGGGAAGATGGGCATTTGATGTATGAATATTTGAAGTGTGGTGATGGAGAAAGGGTAGTGTTGTTTTGTGGAAGTTGCATATACATATTTTGGCTTACATTTAAGGGAGAAAAGGATCGTTTACACATTGTCAATGGAAATTTTGGTAGCATAGGGCGGGTTTCCTATGCTCCGATGTCACAATCAACAAGGGTTACTGCAAGGAATTTACAAATTCGGATGTTCCAAGGCAAACATTAGCTCAAACAAGCACAATTCTACGTAGCATGTGGTGGAAGATTTCTCATTTTTTTTCCTGATTTGGATGCATATTTAGCGATGTATTTCAGAATGACATGGAGTGAGAGTACTGGTCGTAAGTCAACATTTGCAAGCCAAATAGAGAGGATGGTAGGGTTATGGCTATTTAATCAATCATCATTGCGAGCGAGGGTGTATGTCTTTTGGTTATTGGAATTAATGAAGAAGGATGAGGTTGGATGTAATTCCCAAGGTACTTTATAATGTCATTCAAATGTGGAGCCTTTTTTCTCAAGCATGTGCTTTTAGTTCATTTTGTGTGTCATTCGATGCAATTGATGAGTTATTCATAATCATCAAAAGTATTGGCCTGAAAATATCTAGTGTGGATAATAGGAAAGGGTCTTCTAAATTGGGCCAAAGAAAGAGCTAATCTGAAAGGGTATGAAGGTGGAGGTTCCAAGTTGATATGTATGTGTCAAATAAATGTTTAACATTATCAACTGCTTTTGTGTCATCCCAGTCAAGGCTCTCCATATCAGGTGCAATTTCTATCCAATGGAAACCATGGACGTGTGCATACCCTCTATGTTCTAATTCATACCTATGAAGGAGGAATTTTTGTTAGACTTTTACATTGGATGGAGTTTGATGTTTATAGAATCATAAAAGTATTTTGGCAAAGTGCATACCTATACTAGTAGTCTTTTTTCTGCAAGTGTTTTTCTAAGATAAATTCGTGAAATATTGTGAATCTATGGTGCATATATAGTGATGTTAAATGAGGGTTAGAGATAATATTATCATTTCTCCACTTTTTCTGTCTTGCAACATCACAAGGTTGAAAACCTGGCATTACTGCCTGAAGATCATACCATTTTGCATCAACAACACTCAATGTGAAGAATAATGTCCGGAAGTTGAGTTGAGATATCATGTTTGTTAGCTCATTCTTAGATTTGTGCCAGAAAGATCATGTGCCACATAGAGGGAAACCATATCGCATTACTTGTTCTACCAACTTTTCTTTTGGAAATTTCTCTAATCGGATGTTCAAATCATGGATAGATGTTGGGAAGTTATCTGCGATGTTTTTCTTCATGAGCATTGATGTTGTTTCCTGACTATAATGGCACATCATGAGATTGTATATGTACTAGAAAAATCTTGGGTGCTTGCTGAACCTGGTGTTGAGGTAACATATGAGTTGAAGTGTGTATTCATGCAATCAAATAGATTTCATTCTTGGTTTATTGGGAATTGAAACTATTGTGGGAAAAAGGGTGTGGAAATCCATATAAAGTAGACCTTATGTGTTGTATTCATTGATTGGAGGTAGTCCGATTAGAGGCCATTCAATTGTAGTAGTAGAATGGTGGTTATATGAATGAAAATGACATCATATTTCTTGGACTTTTATATTTGTATTGGGAATAGTGGGTATAAATGATGTTGTGTCGTGTTGGTATGGGTTGGTGGAATCTAGGGTGGGTTCAAATGGTGTTTGAGGTAATAGTTCAGCAACTGGATATGTGGTATTAGAATGTTGAAGGGAAGTGGAGACATCGGTGGGGAATGTTGGTAAGGATGCTAGTGCGTTGTGGTCAATGTGAGCACTCTTATAGTATGGGTCATTTGACAATTTGTATTCCAATGTAGCTAGAACACGATCTCTAATAATTAAATCATAAGCGCGATGATCATTTCTATGACAGGCAACCACCGGAATGTCCAAGTCCTTAACACATCGAGGCAACATACAGGTTATTCTTGTAATGTCTTTTGGAAAGGAGATTGTGTGGCTAGTGTATTTATATTGGTCACCGCATGCATGTGTTACTTGTATTATCAGGTTTACGGTAGCTATGAGCATTTCTTCTATCTGTGAAAGACAAGCTAGGATAGGTGGTTGAGGACCAGGGTGCATGTTGTTTGACAATGAGAAGAGATTGTCACTTGTTTCAGGAATGCATCTAGAACAACAATACATTTTGTTGGAAATACAGATATGTGTTCCTAGATATGGTTCAAGACAAATTGAGCATGGAAAATTTGGTGTTAATTAATCAATATTCGCACAAAGTTTACGATGCACATCAGTAGTGTGGGCATTGTTGAAAGCACGTGTAAGGAGAGGTGGTGGCATAATGAGTTGTACACATGTTTTTTTGATGGTTTGTTCATGAGTAAGAGGATTTTTTGATTGTAAAAGAGGGTTTCTTTCAGAGTGGGAAGTGTTAATTACATCTATGTTTAACTACAAATGTGAGGCTGCATCATATGAATCAAAGGGTGATTGTTGGGTGTTTTTTTGTTTTTTACTTTTTTGGGAGCCTACGAATCCTTTTCTAGCATGATAAAGTTCACACTAATGTGAATTTATTCGCTCTTTATTTGAAACATAGTATCTTTGGGCACGTTCGTCATTAGAATTAGTTGACATTTGCAGATTTTTATGCAAACAAGATAAGGCACCTACACGCAAGAAAGGGGAAAACAAGAATGTTATTTGGAAGGAAAAAAATGATTTCATTGTATAGCAACAAAAAATGATAACAAGTGAAGTCCAAAATATTTTTATGGTAATTTATCATTGGAATAATATGCATGAAGGAATAGTGGATTAATTTTCCACTATACATGAAAGCAATTGCATTTGTGTAACCCATCAAGTTCCAAGTTTTGTTGAAATAAGGAAAGTGCAACGTATGTCAATAAGTGTATGTACACAATGCAATATTACACACAACGGAGGAGGCATGCTAGAACTACATGTTCAGAAAACATTGATGCAAACTGACGAGCACATTCAATTATATACAAATGAATGTTGTGTTGAAAATTGTATTTAAAACTAAATACTACAAATTACCGAAAAGGTAGAGAATACTATATGGTGTAAAATTGTGTTTAAAGATTGGAATACTACAAATTTCCAAAAGGGAAAGGTACATGTAACTAAATGTATTTAAATTGTGGAAATGTTATTGATTGCTCCAAGAATTTGGTTGCATTCCATTGAGAACTGCAAGATTTTGTCTTCGACGATGACACCTTTCAAGTGTGGTATTCCTCTACTTTTTTCCATCTTCACTGACAGTGTGAAGAGGTGATCTGTCTAGAGCGCTTTAGAGACAATCTCCCTCACTACATTTGGATTTGAAGATAATAAATAGAAGTCCTTTGCATTAATGCCAAGAATGGTAGATGTTGCATCTTCAAAAGAAATTGATGAAAGAAACTCCCCAGCGCGATATTGTATGTTGACCTTAAGTAAGTATCTATAGTCATAGTTAGTTAGCACATAATTTCATTTTGGGCAATACCACGTGCTTGCATTTTTTGAAATGAGTTTCTTCATGCATTTTTTTCCAGGAAAAATAGACGAGAAAGAAAGATAGTAAAAATTGTCCATCCAATTTTTCATTATTGTACCCTTGACTTGGAGGAACACAGGTTTTGAGAGAAATCAATACTGTAAATATTAGCAACTATTACTTTTCTTTTGTGGGTGGCCAAAATAAGGTGGATATCTTGTGCTTAAGGATGTAGAAGTTGTAGTCAAACCTTCTTTTTTGAACCGCGACTTTAGAGTGTGGGCCTCTTCAATGCAAGGGTCTATAAGAACAATGGATTTTGCGGTAGTACCAACGTGTTTTCCATTGAATTCTCCATCACGAGGAGACTTGATTGCAATGATGGGTTTACTTCCTACAATGCATAAGGAGGAAATTTATCTTGACTCAACATTGAAATTTCCCCCCTAGAAGATGACATCCATGCTATATCCAAACTTGTCTTGAAGGTGCACTATTTGTTTAGTAACTTCAGAGTCATCTTTTCTACGTATAGTGCATGGACAAGAGATATTGGTAACAATACCAACCATATCAATAATGGAGTTGATGTCTATTTTTTTGATATCATTGATCGATTTTATATTGAAATGCATCGTTAGATTACGTGCTCTTTTTCCGGTGACATGTTCTATGGTAGATGTTGCATTTAACAAGATATCCCAGTTATTTTTTAAGTGTTCTTATTACTTGTTAGCTAATTTCACATTTCCTTTTGAGACAATGTACACATTGCCAGCATGTATTTTGAAAAAGAAAAAATCGGAAACATTGTTGAAACAAATGATATGTATTTCTCCACCTTCTACATTGAAGAGGTCAAAGCCAAACACTTTGTCGGATCTGTGTTGATTTTAAAATTGACAAAGAGGTGTCTCTATTTGGGAACAACCTTTTATGGACCAATTTGAATGGTAAGGGTTTAGCACTTTTATGTGAATATGGAGTGGAATGATGGATGAGGTTGGAATAGAAGGAAGGGGGGATCACCTTTTTTATGAAGGATCTTGGTTTGATGAGGAGGGAGTGTCTTCTTGATAAGAAATCACGATAGTCATATTTGTTGGATTTCCAGTTAAAGGTTCAGATTTAGCAATAATATCAAAGTCCATTAGCATTATAAACCTACACAGTAAATGACAGTTGTAGGAGCAACTGTTAAAATGGAAAGTGGTTTGAGGAAACACATGAAAAGTTTAAATTTGAAGCATGTAACACACTTACAGTGATGCACTAATAGGTGATGTCATCCAACTTTTAACATGTATAATAGAACCCTCTTGAAGCAAGATTGTTCTAATGAGGCCATTGAAATATGTTGGAAGCATAATGCATTTCATTTGTGTGCCATCAAAGATGGAAATGTGATAATGTAGAGTTGAACTTTGCATCGACCAAATAGGGTCGATTTCAACAATTTGTAGCAATGGTTGAATATCAATTGACGTAGAGAGAATTGAGAAAATAACATTCTCTGTAAGTTGTGTTGTCATTTTCCAAAAGTGAAGATGACATAATAAGTAGTATAGAGTACATAATTCATCATATAATAAAAGGTGGTTTTTGCTTTAGGATTGTTTATATGTGATTTTTTTTCATGTTAGATGTTTTGCATTAATAGGATTCATATAGTACTACATGATAACTTGGCAACAATATAATAAACTATGGGGAAGAAAGCATGTCCATATTCATTCTATTTCAATGGTATAAGAGGAGTTATATAAAATAAAATAGGGCTCAACAATATTCCTCATGCATAGCAATATATTTGAATTATAAAATCAAGATCAAGAAGTTAAAGGTTGATATTCGACTTCCTACATCTAGATGCTTGTTGTATCAGTGGCCCAAGACCATTAGCATTACATGGTTGTCTAGTAGAATGTTAAAGTGCAAATGGGATTGCTCATTCTATGGGAATATGATGAAGTGTTCATGCATCTACTTATGTTTGAGTGTGGGACATTGAATGTGCCCATAGATGCTGAATTGTTTGCATAGAGTTCCAAGGTGTGGGCATGGCCTATAAACATTCCAAAAACATCAAATAATTTTTAATATATGTAGTGGGATTGGGCATCGAAAAAAAATCTCGATATACTCACATCAGAACAATTACATCAACTTCCAATTATAAATATATTTTCCCTTTGTTCATAATAGTTTTTTATTTGAAATTTCTTTCAAAATCAGGAATGTTTTTATGTTCTAGACCTTCGTGAGAATGGTATTCCCATTCAATTATGTTTTTTCATAGATTATGAATACTTTGGGTTCATTATTGCATTTTTCTCCTTTCCAAAAGGATTGCATGTCATGTTCCATATTTGTTTGGTTGTAGTCTTAGATGTGATTTTAAATGTAAGAGTTCAAATAATAAACCAACCACAATTAATATTGATCATATTTTACCAACCAAGCACATATTTTACGATTTTAAGGATGTTTCAACTTAGTTTGATTGCATACCTTGAAATTTAATAGATGGATATGGAATGAAGTTTAAAACTTTATTTAGATATGGTCCATTCAAAATTTAAAATTTATTTTACATTTATAAATTTTACTAACATAGACATAAACCAAATCAGTTAATTGTTTCATTTGCTCTCTGTTGATTAAATATAATATTAAAATAAAGTTAAGCCAAGTGCAATCTTGCGAGAAACTTCTTAGTTTTCCAAGTGCAATCTTGTGACAAACTTTTATTTTCATAGTTTTTTGTGATGCTTTTCTTCCTTTGCTACAATCACTAAAATTGGCTAGAGCTCATTCTAACTTCCTTTGCTACAATCACATTCTAATTGGTATCCTCAAATTCAAAGGCATTACAATCTACAAAGATACAAAATTGGTGATGGTAAGGTTCCATCCAAAATTTCAAATAATGTACAGCTAAAAGAATTCAAGGTATAGGTGAGTTTGAAGAATAAAGAAGAGATGATCCTCTTCTCTATTTCACTGCTCTTTTATTTCACTTTTCTCCAAGAATAGAGTTATTTTTAAAGAAAATAAATTCAACCCTAGGTGTAGCATCAGATTGCCTTGAGCATTTGGGAGTACGTTTTGAGGCTAATTAAAAAAACCAAAATCAGTATAACATCAAGACAAAAGGCATTCATTGCATGTTTTCTGTGCAATGCCCGAGGAGAAAGGGTATCTTGCAGAAAGATCTAACCTCTTTATATATTTTGCAGGAAGGGATCCAAGATGTGTTTTGATTGTACAAGCTACACAAAACTCAAAATGCCTTACTATGTTTCTTTTGACTTCAACACCGATCCTTGTTGTGGTTCACTCTTTAATCTATTATACCACTGGACAACTAGAATATCTTAAATGTGAAATCAATATTTGACGTATAGTTGTGTAATGTTTGTTTACTGTCCAAATAGGTTTTCAAGTGTATGGCTATAATGGGATTCCTGCCACATTTTAAAAATTGTATTATATCAGTTTATAGAGTTTTGTGGATAGGCAATAGAGCAAGCTATGTAATTTGTTGTGCCATCACTTTCAATTTGTAACTTTTCCTTTCAGTCTTGGAAGGCAAGGGACAATACTTTGAACCAAACGCTAAAATGAATTGAAAATCACATCAGCTGCTTGTAATAACATTTACATGGTTGCAAAAATCCTCAACACAAATTAGTTAGTCTTCTGAGAAGGCGTGGATACTAACTCAAGCCATGAATACAAGGAAATATAGGCTTTGCATTGGGCCCAAAAATTTATCTAAAATATCCTTGTAATAACATACTTTGAAAACAAAACTCATATTATAATGCCTCCTTTTTTTAATAAAAAGCTCCCAATTTTATTTCAAACAATTTGTAATAAAACACTCTCCCAAAAAAACCCTAATATATTCTTTTCAAAATTATATTGACTAACATTACTAAAATAACTACTACATTCTAAAATTAAATTCACTGACATTATTAAACTAACTGTCATTTTTCTAAATTATATTAACTGACATAATTGAGCTAACCTCCATGACTAGTAATGAAGGAAATCCCAATACTTCTGGCACATGAGGGATCCTCCAAGATCCACGGGGGAAAAATGAAATTCACACTATTCTAATATGTTATCCAAATACAATAACACAGTCCAAAATCAGATACCTTTATATTTCCTTGATCATATGAGACCTTCATTATACTTAGAGCATTGGTTTCTACCTTTGCTACAATTGTTGAAATTGGCTAGAGGTCATTCTAATTTCCTTTTCTATAATCACATTCTGATTAGTATCCTAAGATTCAAATTAATTGCAATCAACAAATATACAAAAATAGTGAATGTTAGGTTTCATCCAAAATTTCAAATAATGTCTATTAAAAGCTTTAATGTAATAAGAGCATATTACAGCTAAAATAATTCAAGGTACAAGTGAGTTTGAAGAAAAAAGAAGAGATGACCCTCTTCTCTTTTTCGCTGGTCTTTTATTTAATTTATTTCACTTTTCTCCAAGAACATAGTTGTTTTTAAAGACAAGTAAGTCAACCCTGGGTATAACATCATATTTCCTTGAGCCTCAGGGAGCATGTTTTGAGTCTGATTAACAAAACCAAAATCATTATAACATCAAATTTGGTCTCAAGACAAACATTAACTAAATATTAGTGGGTTGGTTGGAAAATTGGAAATGGCTAAAAAGAACAGAGAAGAGATGATCTTGCCTCAAAGATACAAAACCAGTAATGGTAAGGTTTCATCCAAAATTTCAAATAATGTTTAATAAAATCTTTAATGTAAGAAGAACATATTACAGTTAAAATAATTCAAGGTACAAGTGAGTTTGGAGAATAGAGAAGAGGTGATCCTCTTTTATGTTTCACTGGTCTTTTATTTCACTTATTTCATGTTTCTCCAAGAACAGAGTTGTTTTTAAAGAAAAGCAAGTCAACCCTAGGTATAACATCGTATTGCCTTGAGCATTTGGGAGTTTGTTTTGAGATTGATTAACAAAACCGAAATCATTATAACATCAAATTTGGTCTCAACACAAACATTAACTAAATATTAGTGGGTTGGTTGGAAAATTGGAAATGGCCAAAAAGTTTAGATACGGGAGGACCCATGGAAAGAACACATTGTTGAATGATCTAATTGGTATCCTCATATTCAAAGGCATTGCAATCTTTTTCTGCTTCAATTGAAGGTAATGGAAGTTTTTGGAACCATTAGTTATTCCATTTTCCAAAATACATCAATAAATTAATATGTTATACCATTGGACAACTAGAATATTTTAAATATGAAATCAATATCCAATGTATGACTATGTAATAAACTTAGGAGGTCGAATGGCCCTAACTAATAACCAACAGGCCCAACCATTAGGCGCTCCCCACTTCATCCCTTAACAACTTGACATCTTCATTGTCGGTGGTTGCATAGCTGCCTTAATCAGATGCACGGGCAGTCGCGGGTGACGAAGGAAGCTCTCTGCAGTTATCTTTCCACAAATCCGCTTCCTCACCCAATGCATAGTCGACTATTCACATATAGGAGGGGATCTGATATTTTTTGTTAAGTATGATTAATTTGTAACTGTTTTTTTGTTAAATTTTTTTTATTTATAATGTTTAATGTTTTAATTTAATGGCAGACCATTTTTCAATCGTCTAACAATGTATTTGATGGCGAAGAGTCGTGCAAAGTGGCAGTTAGGGTAGTTATTCCCAAAGGGAAACGCCTTATGGCGTAATTAGTATATCCATGAGGCTTATATAAGCATTTATGTGGCCTTTATTAGTTGCAGTTTACTACAAAATTTAACAATAAACCCCTCCTGCAACATCGCTTGCTAGTCACTCCTAATGTGATGATGCTTCCAAGGTGCCATGTCACCCCTAACGTGATGATGCTACCAAGGTGTTGCATGTTTCACCAGGGTGCGAGTCAAGGTGGCTATTGCAATGTGGGTTTCAATAATTCTCTCCTCTTTTAGAAGGCTTTGGATAGGGGGTTAAGCCTTTTCTTAGGTCACACAGACCTAGTGCTAGGTTGTGCTTATCATTCTTTCTATCTTGGGAAGATTGACAACCTACCTCTTAGAATTCTCCCATGTCAAAGTAGTTGACATGAAGTCCTAGCCCATAAATTGCTTACATGATATAGAGGAACCTCCCTATTATTATAAGGAAGTTTATCTAAATCCATGAACCACCTATCCATCCAATGGTTATAGAATGGTTGGTAGGTGCATTGATTCATTCAAATTTGTATCTTGTTACCAAATATTTGATGATTGTTCCTTGGGTCAACATTGAACAAATGATGATAACAAATGTTGTTTGGTAATGTTCATACATCTAATTAGGTCTTTATTTAGACCATTTTTATAATATTCATATGTCCTAGCCCTGTAATTGAAAATAGGCCTTGGGTATTAGAAATGGATGATACAATTGAATTTAGCAATCTTACTAGAGACAATCATCAGGACTCTCTCGTGTTTTGGAGATCATGTATAAGTAAAGTATTCATCGATTTAAACATTGGGATTTCATTTTTTTGGGTTGGGGGTTGCTTGTTCAAAGTTTAGATCTGATGATGGTGGGTTTGGGTTCTCATTATGCTCCATAGTGACCAAGTCTTATGTTATTCAATAAGGTGCTTGTGTTTAGGGAATCATTTAGGTTTTTGTTTCCAATAAATAAATAAATAAAATTGCATTGAAATGCTTACCTGGAATTCAAAGGAGATGAAATATGTTGGCTTAGTGCTTGATGTAAACCAAAGGGGTTATATTTAGGTCAATGAGATACCAAAAACATGTCATGTGATCCAAAATGATGACAAAATGGGTTGTGGGCATATAAATTATGATGCACTAAGAACATATGTGTGTTCCTATGACATGCCGAAGTGATGCATTTGTTCATGGTTTGGGTCTCATCGAGTCTAAATTCCCAAGAATATGTGTGAATTGTTTCGAATTCTCATTCCTAATATCCTTTTCAGGACATGAGATTAAATCCATGAACTAATTGTGTTTTGCATTAAGAGAAGACATGGATATATACAAGGAGAGGGATACTACTGGGATTCATCTCCCAATGTCTCTTCATCTTCCAATTTCCTTTATTTTTCTATTTACAAAATTTACATGGATTTTTCCTAATCCAAAATATTAGGTGTCAACATTCCCCCCCTTAATCTAAAGAGATGATGGTTATTCTAAGAATCACTCTAAATCTTTCAAACTTTTCTCTTCTAAGTGCGTTGGTGAAGATGTCTGCAATATACTCATTTATGGAACAATGTCATAGGTGGATTGTCTTGTCCTCAACATGATGTCACATCAAATGATACTTTGTATTAATGTGCTTGGTTCGATCATGAAACGTTGGGTTCTTTGCCAACTTTATTGTGGAAGTATTGTCAATCAAAAGAGGATTTGAATGCACTTATTTCTCTTGAAAATCTTCTAGAATTTTCCTGAGCCACACAATTTCCTTCATTGCTTCAGCTGCTACCACATGATCTGCCTTAGTTGTGGAATATGTTGGAACTGATTGTTTTCGTGAACTCTAGGAGACAACTCTTGATCCAAGAATCATAACATAATTTGAAGTAGTTTCTTTATCTCCATCAAAATCTAAATCAAAGTATCCAATCAAGCTGAAGTCGTCAAACTATATATACTTGAGGCCAAAGTCTTGAGTTCCCTTCGAGTACTTTAGAACTCATTTTGCAAAAGACCAATGACCCTCACAAGGCTTTTGCATAAACCTGGAGAGGATTCCATCAACAAATGAAATGTTTGGTCTGGTAGTAGCTAGGTAGTTGAGACTTCCTACTAAGTTGTCTATATTTTGTTTCATCCTCAAATTCTTTTCCTTCAGTGGATTTCAGTTTTAAATTATGTTCCATTGAAGTAGTCAAAGGATTGCACTCAGCCATGCCAAACATGTTCAATAGATCTCCAATGTACTTCTTTTGAGAGAGGAATATAAACTTTGGATGTTGGGTTACTTCAATACCAATATAATAGGGAACATAGCTAAAATCTATCATTTCAAAAACTTTCCTCAGTTATTTATTTATGGATGCAAAGTAGTTCTCATTGTTCCCTGTCATTAGAAGATCATCTACATACACCAAGATACACAAGATACACAATTGTTTTGCCAACTTTCTTGAAAAACAAAGTTTCATAATCAAGATCATAATATTTGAAATTGAGTTTCAGAAGATGCTCAGTCAATTTCTCGTACCGAGCCTGTGGTGCTTGTTTGAGGCCATACAAGGATTTGGAAAGATTGCATACTTTGTGTTCCTAGCCCTTCACAAAAAATCCCTCTGGCTGGGACATAAAAACATTCTCTTTCAGATCTCCATTCAAGAAAGAAATTTTTATGTGCATTTGATGGACTTCCCAATCGTTTTGAGCTACCAAGGCAAAGAGTGTCTGGATGGTAGCCCATTTGTTTTTGGGGGAACAATTTTACTCATAATTGACCCCTTCCTTCTATGCAAAACCTTTTTCTGCAAACCTAACTTTATTCTTGTCAAGTGAACCATTTGCTTTATACTTGTTCTTGAAGACCCACTTGCATCCTATTAGTTTGGTTCCCAATGGAGGATCAAACATATTCCAGGTGTCATTCTCTATCAAAGCATAATATTATTTTTTCATCGCTTCTTTCCATTCATAATAAGAAGTGACATCTTTGAAGGAAGTTGGTTAAAAATCTATAGACAAACTTAGTTCACAATCATAATAAACATCCATATCAATAGGTGAATCAGGATTATCTACATCACCTCCATTTTGTCTAATAGATCTTCTTGTCCCTGTCTTTCCAATCTCATTAGGATGAACATTTCAAGTGTCTTTGTGAGCAATTTTGGAGGACCTTTCCTAGATGGCCCAAGATGCTCAATTGACTGAGATGGGATTGAATCAATATTTAGCCTTCCAATTCTCTCAATCACATCACTTAGAGTGTCATCTAAGTTAGTGGTTGGAGCTTCATGCAGGGGAGAGAGTGCTTTAGAAGGATATTCTCCATATTGATCCAATATAGGGATCACCCCTTTAAGATGTGGAATCTCATTATCAAACTTTTGAAAAGAATTTTCATGTCCAAATCGATCCAAGTGATCAAGCTGCTGCTCAACAAAATTGTTAGTCTTGGAATATTTATGAAAGATCACATCTCTAGATATTATAAAATTCGTATTAACTTCATCATAGAGATGGTATTCTTTGGAGGTATCTGAGTACCCTAAGAAGATACATTTGTGACTCTTTTCACCGATTTTGTTTCTTTAATCCTTAGTTATCAAGGTATAACATGTGGAACCAAAATCCCTGAGATGCCTCACTGAACAAATATGTCCATATGGCATTTCATAGGGAGTCTTTTTTTTGATAGCATGAGATGGTCACATATTATTTATATACACAACACATAGAACTACATCAGCCCAAAAAATAAACTTAACATTCTTGAAAAACATCATTAAACATATCATATTTAAGATTTTCTTATTCATTCTTTCAGTTACTTCATTCTGTTGGGGATTATAACGCATAACTATTTGACGTTTGATCCCATGCTGGTGAAGATAGTTTTCAAATTCATTTGAAGTATATTCTTTTCCATTATCAGTATGAATAGAGGCAATATTATATTATGCATTATTTTCAATACATGCATGAAAGTTCTTGAATATTTCAAAAGCTTCAGATTTGTTCTTCAATAAATATACCCAGCACATTCTGGTGTAATCATCAATAATTTCCATCATATATTTATTACCATTTGTAGAAGGAACATGCATTGGGCCACACAAATTAGAATGAATGAGTTCAATATTTCTATTCCCTCTGGAGTGAGAATCATGAAATGATTGTTTCCTGTATTTTCCTAAGATACAAACATCACATTTCTTAAGTTTCCTAGGAATTGTAGGAAAACCAATAACACATTTTTTCTTCAACAAAGGAAGGTTGTCATAGTTCAAGTTTCCAAATCTATCGTGCCCTAAAATACTTGATGGAAGTGTACCTTCATCATAATGAGAACTGTATGAAAATTTTTGTGCATGAACAGAGGTTCCTTGCAGCTTTAGAAGCCTCTCTTCTTTTATCTCAGTCATGAAAAGTAAGTGATATGATGCTATTCTGACCTCAACCTTTCCATCAAATATATGAATGGAATGTCCTTGTTGGTGGATGTGGGCCAAAGAAAACAAGTGTCTCCTCAAGTCTAGGAGGTATGGAACATCATGTAGAAGAAATTCTAGAAGATCAGGTAGTTTGAGCTTGATGGTGACAAGCTTTAATGGCTTGAGTTTTGACTTGCCTGCAAAGTAGACTACTCCATCAACATTGTCAATGATTTTTTCAAAGAAATATCTTATGAATTTCATGTGGAAAGTTTCTCGTGAATCAAGCAACCAAGAATATTTCCATGAAGCAAGTAAAGCATTAAATAAGTCTTCAATTACTCCAATGTTACATTGTGCCACAACATAATGAGCAGACTCGAGTGCTTTTCCTTTCTCTCTACGAGGTGTTTTATCTTTTTCTTCATTTATTTCCTGCTCGATTCTATCCCAAGACAACTTACATGTGGAAGAATCATGTCCATTTCTATTGCATTGTATACAATCAAGATCAGAGCTTTCTCCTTGGAAATGTTTTCCCCCCTCTCTCTAAAATTATTCTTTCCATGTCCTCTTCTACTACCCCTTCCTCTAGAAGAATCATGTGCATGATTCTTTTGTTTCTGTGTAAGGCACACAACTTCTTTAGAAGGCTAAGGAGTTTCCTTATTCCCAAAATCCTTCTCTCTTTATCAAACTTCTTCTCAAGGGAGTCAAAGGAAATCTCCTTAAGTTTTCCACTTGCCTACAATGATTCAAGATAATGTGAATAAGTGGGATATAGTGCCTTGACATAAGCTGTGAGAGGAACATCTATTTCAATGCTAGTAGGTTTTATGCCATGCATAATGGATTTTATTTTTGATGGTAAGGCAAGGGCTCATCATTTTTCATCTCAAGATTGAACAACTTGATCATTAATTAAACAACTTCAAGTTTAGGGTGTGAGTCATATAATTCCTTCAACTTATTTAAAGATTTAAAAGAATTTGAAAATGGAAAAATATGATGACTCACCTCTTCATTTACTGATGCAGCAATCAAGGCATAGGCCTTGTTGTTCTTGTTTTCCCAAATGGAAGTCTCCTTATAACACCATCCTCCCACATCTACCCAAGTAATCGACCAATGAGGGTAAACATGTGACTTAGAGTTACTATGATATGAATCAACTCCCTATGTAGCAGTTAAGGAAGTGGAACTGAAAAACACAGACAACCTGACCTTCTACACATGCAATAAAACCCCCAAGAGCCATCCAACTCATCCAAGTGACTAGCCCCTAAGACAAACTTACTTTTTGCAGCATTAAAGCTTCAGTCTCTCCTTTGACATGGGATGCATGTGACTGGGACCCTCCAGTTGGTCCCATAGCAAGGCACGCATGTGACTGGGGACTTTTCTAGGTAGTTTTGTGCCAACAACTCTAAATTTTGTGCCACGTTTTTAGGGCTAGGACTCAGGCCACTATCCAAAACTCCATGAAACTTCCATAAATGAAAAATAACATCAAAACAATGATACATATGAAAATACTTAAACAAGAAATTGAATGGACCCTTACTAACCATGAAAAACATTTCATCAAACATGTCACAAATATGCATTCTACAAGTTCAAACAACAGATATGAGCATAGAGGTCTCAAGATTATATGAGAATCAATAAGAAGCATTGTTTCCTCATCACATTAACTGCATTACCATATATTAAGCGACATATTCATTGTACATTTAATGATTAACAAAAACATGATGAGAGGCATACATTTTCATTGTCATAAAACTCATTCATAACCAGCATGTAACCAATAGAAATATCAAGGATATAAAAACCATATAAGCCACATATAAGCAGGTATATTTACCCATAAAATTCCAAGGAGAAAGAGAGCTCTTCTTGATGATTGTATAAGCTGACTAGGTATGGGACCTCCATGAACTACTCGACCGTAGACTAGGTTGAACCAAATATTTCTTTTAGCCAGTTACCCCTGTGCCATATTCCAAGCATGAATGTGGGATCTCATAAAACACATCAATCAAAACCATCCAAGGCTTTAAGAGGCCAAACCACCTCAACCCTCAACCAATGATTCCACCTCACGGTCGGACATCACTAACCATCACCAAATTGGTCTCTACCCAAGTTGTCGAGGGTTCCAGAGAATTTGTTCCAACCAGGGCTTCCAGGCATAATAACTCAACCCATAGTTGGCGTTGGGCTTCCAAAGTGTTTTTCCAACTAGGGCTTCCAGGACTAGTAACTCAACCCAAGTTGTTATAGGTCTTCCAGAGCATCTGTCCAACCAAGGCTTCGAGGAACTAATAACTCAACCAACAACCAAAGGCACAAGAAAACCAACTAGAAAATGAAAATAAAACCTACAACACCATGGCTATCTAGGAAATAGCAAGGCTAGGAAAAACCACTGTCAATCCAGGAAATCCTCCATGCCAATGACAACTCATAACCAAGGAACCACATGCATGCCAAAACTAGCAAGGAAACCACACATGAAACTCAATACTTGCAAATAAATCTAGTTGTAGCTACTAACCCTGTTGTCCTCTTTCACTCTCTTGCTTTTACTTTGCCTTCCTACTCCAAATCCCAAGTATGCCATACTTCTGCAAGAGTGCTGCATGAAACTCTTAAGTCTCCAAGAGTATGAAAGAGAGAATAGAAGAGAGTTCCACCATAGAACCGAAAAAAGGTTACCAATTGATCCTTAGAAGCCTTTTTATCAATGAAGCCTCTATTTTCTTCATTTTCCATTATTTTCCTTCAATTTCCTCCTCACATGCAACTTGTGACCTTTCACCTTATTTTTCTCCTATTTTCCATTATTTTCATAAATAAAATGCCAATTAATACCTCTTTTCCTTTTCAAAGCCTTTTCCATTGTCTTTTGTAATTTCCTTTAGCCATAATAACCAAAATGAACACCCACTAGGATGTTTTTCCCACCATTCAAATTAAAATATGTGTCCCATGATCGTGGTATTATATATTTTTACATGATTTTTTTTAACTAGGGTTGTTACAAAACCATCCCCCTTGGGGGAACACTGTCCTCAATGTTCAATGACACATACAAACCAGCAAAGCACTAAAAATAAAACATATTGCCTATGGAGCTTTATAACACAGCTCGTTGCAGTATTTACAATGACATCCTGCTGAAAACATAAAAACATACCACTTACTGGAGCTTTATAACATAGCTCATTATGGTATTTACAATAATAACCACATATGCTCATGCACATTTGCTTCAACCAGCAAATAACCATATTGTCTATGGAGCTTTATAAATCCATCTCGATACAGTATTTACAATAATATACACATATGCACATTTTCTCAACGAACAAATAAAAGGACACGATGCTTACATCCGCAACAAGGGAATCTAGAGGCCCACACCTCCACCCTAAAAATTAGTACTAATAGTCACCTCCTTCCCAGGAAGTCCTGAATCCACTGCTAAAGTCAAATTTCACATCCAATGTCTAGCGCTACTGTACCCTCAATGAACAGTTTCCGTCTCATTGCTCCAGGGCACACTCCCAATGTGCATATGATTCCATCTGGAAATACTAATGATGAAAACAAATACATCCTCGGGCTTCCATTTTTTGCTACACAATCCCTTGGGTAATTTAGTCACCCCCTTCCATACAAAAACATGCCTTCCAAGTTCCACTGGCACCACCATCTCAGGCAGTCCATCCCTTGGCAATGCTTCCTCGCATCAAAAGATACAAAAACATGGCATATCCCTGCCTCAAAACTATCATATCGGTCATAACATGCCCATGGAAATCAATGGAAATTATTGGGTACCAGTGTCCCACAATGGCCCTACTCTTGTAGTTCTTTACCAATCTACTACTACATATTCCAATTGCTTTAACTGTTGTTATTAATCCTTGCAATCGGTTTCAACCATCCCAAACCTGGCATTGCATGATTTTGTGTAACAAGCACATAATTTCCATTAGATTCAAAATAAATTGAAATAAACTCAAATCATACCTCATCGATAGCCCGTCAATGAGGTACAACTGCAATTAAGTTCACTTCCTGTCACAACAAGTCAAATTAGTTGTTTGATTAAATCATCATGTACAAAAATATCACATATGGTTAGTTCAAAAATCAACCATCATAAATAAATAATCATAAATCACACCTAACCATCACAAACCAGAGTCATAGATCACATGAATAATAAAAAATAAAATAGAACACCGATACATATCCTTCAATCAGTCATTTTCTTCTACCTTTATCCTTTGTCCTTTTTGTATGCACACCAGATCAGTTACCACACCTGAAAAACACCAAGTGCATTCTCTTGAACCATGTACATATACACACAGTGTACAATACACACAATACATGCACCCACACCCGACACATAAGACAATGCATACACCTACACCTAGTGTATGACAACACAATACATACACCCGGTGTACAACACAACACAACATGTATACATACATAGAGTACAACACAATGAATACACATGTCATGATACCACGACTACACAATGCACATACATAGTATCGCAGGCTCGCAACACAACATGTACAAAATGGACATAATACCACATGTACACCAATACCATATGTACAACATGTACATATTACCACTTGAACACAACACCACCTGCACAATGTGTACACAACACCACATGTACATGGAACTATCTCCAAAATGTGTATACAATGCCACATATACACTGCATCACCTATACAACGTGTACACAATAACCCATGTACATAACACCACATGTAAACCATGTACACAACATCACATGTACATAGCGCCACATGCACAACATGTACACAACACCATCTGCACACAACACCACATGTACAACATGTACACGGAACCACATGTACAATCGTGCACACAACACCATATGTATATAGCACCACATGTACAACATGCACACAACACCATATGTACATAGAACTTCATATACAACATGGACATAACACCATATGTACACAACACCGCATATGCAACATGTGCATGACACCATATGCACAAAATACTACATATCCATCATGTGCATAGTACAATATGTACACAACACCACATATCCAACATGTACATAGCACCATCTATACCCAGCACCACATATGGAATATACACACAACACCATATATACAACAAGCACACAACACCATATGTACAATTACTAAATATACAATATGCATAACATATACACAATAGTAGCACTGCACATCCAAAACCACATTGTCTCTACCAAGCAACCTTGCTTCTAGTGTCTTATCCATGCTTGTCCCAGCATGCCGCAAAGCACATTGCTTTCATTCTGTTGATGTATCCCTCAACATAGCTTGTCCATAACATAAACATAGACATAGTATAAACACATAATATAAACTCATATCTACATGATATTGACCTCATAAATTTGTTAGGGCTACTCTTGCAACTCAATTCCTCATAAGACCAAGAACCTCTTCATGCCATTCACAGCGTAATCAATCATTCCTCCACAAGAATGATCCCTGACAACCCTATCGGATAGTGACATACATACATACATATAAACATTAGCATTAAAAAATCATGATCCATGATGACTCTATCAAACACGACATACATACATACATACATACATACATGTATACATATATAAACATCAGCATAATCACAATCACATCATAGTTACTAGATAGCATAAGGTCAAGGTTAAGAGAACGCCCTTTATCCATGCACAACATGCACAACATTAAGAACAACAGTTCCCAATATAGCCAAGGCATCTGACGACTCAAATCTATTTGCCTTACCCTTCCTGATTATCTTACCCATGATTGTACTGCCACTGTCCATTTACACCAATGGACCAATTCAATCCAATTGATTGTCATATTCTTACCTTCAACTTCTTTTACTCATGCACCAAGCTTCATTCGATTATTACATTACCTTCTAGGTTTCAGTCAACTCTCCCCGAACTCCATTAACTTTCCTCTTTCCCAACCAATTCCCAAGACCCTCAAAACATAAAAGGAAAGAAAAAATGCAAAGAAGAAGAAAACCATGAAAACCAATGATAATACAACACCGCAAACAAAGTGGCATGGCCATACACTAGACATAAACAAAGTCGTAAATCAAGTGCAACAAATCACAAAATACCAAAAGCATAACACTGGCGGTAAACACCGTGACTCAACCCCATGATTCCAAATGCCTTCAAGGGAAAGCTCAAATTGAGCCTTCTTCAAGATTTCATGGCAGTCTCTTTTCCATGCAACCCCCTGCATCATATTGCCATAAACACATAACTATCAATGTATAAGAAAATATAAAAATATACCAGATATCTTACCTTGTTGTTCCAAGCACATTGCCTTGTAAATGAACACGCCCATGCCATCTCTCAAGGGCTCCAATTCCCTTGAAAGATCTTGCTATAACTAGACACCATCTGTTATACATGTCAAATACATGCCCATGAATATAGCACATATCCACATAATTTTAGACAAATTAGAGTTAAGAATACTTCTTGTATACAAAGCACTCATTCGTTTGCAATTATGCTTTCCAAACATAGCCAAAGGAATTCTCACCTAATTCCTTTATTTTATCTTTACCTTGCTTCAATCGAGTCTTACTATGTACTGTCGCATCACCCAAATGATAGCTATATAAACAAATCAATTGTTACTTTGTCATGTTAATACCAAGCATGTTTCCCTGCAATTGCTCACACATGTCGATCACATGTTCCAAAGATCAAGACAACATATCTATTAATCTAAAATCAACCTTTACCAAGTCTAACAACCATGTCATGATCAAAAATCAACTCACACTCATCATTCATAATACATAATGCTACAACTATCACCTACTTACACTCAAGTACATATCAGTTGTTTCTACACATATGTGATAGTACAACCATATTAAAACAGGATCATTGCCTCATGCAATCTTATAGACACATACTCATGCCATGCAATTAATCAAACATTCAAACAAACTATAAACGTACCATGTTAGATAAATTAAATAGACGAAATAATAGACACCAAACACTCAAACACCAAATAGGCAACATAATAAAACTCATACCTCAATGTATCTCAGGGGAGGTTATCTTATCTGCACAATCAATCTAGATTAGCATGATATAACTTCACAACATATCAACTCAAACATAAATAATATCATGATATCCATAACAGTAACTAGCTAACATGTTCACCTCATAAGTTCATAAACAATTTTCATTCATGCATAACAATCACATATGCACAGTCAGTCTAGATTAGTACAACACAATATCACAAATATATCATCTCATACATGAATTTCATAACCATAACCATCTACACAGAACAATCCAGGTCAACACAATACATACAACATCAAGATCTTAATGAAATAACCCTAATCATCAAGTTAACTAACATATAACATACTCATCAACAACATATAACATAATCATCAATTTAACTAACATAAAACAACAAAAACAATGCATATAATAGCAAGTTGCTATCATTCATGACTATTCGACACATGTGCATATGACCACACTGATTCACTAGCATCTACCATGAATGTAACCACAACAACAATAAAATGACAAACATGTATATAAACCTAATGCATATAACAATCCATTAACTAACATACCTACATGCCAAACGTGCAATACGCCCATCCAGTCCAAGTGTTAAACCATGCTCTGATACCACTCTGTAACACCCTCCTCCAAAATCTACCCAAGTAACTGGCCAACCAGAGTAAACATGTGATGAAGAGTTAATATGACATGATTCAACTCCCTATGTAGCAGTTAAGGAAGTGCAACCGACATAACATAGACAAACTGACCTTCTATACATGCAACAGAACCCCCAAGATCCATCCAACCCATCCAGGTGATCGACCCTTGAGACAAACTGACTTTTTGCTGCATTAAAGCCTCAACCGCTCCCTTGACATGGGCATGCATGCGACTGGGACCCTCCAATCATTCCCATAGAAAGACATGCGTCGATTGGGGACTTTTCCAGGTAGTTATGTGCCAACAACTCCAGATTTTGTGCCACTTTTTCAGGGCCAGGACTCAGGCCACTGCCAAGAAATCCATGAAACTTCCAGAAATGAAAAATAACATTGAAACAATGATACAGATGCAAATACTTCAAAAAGGACTTGAATGGACCCCTACTAGCCATGATATACATTTCGTCAAACATGTCACAAATATGTATCCTACATGTTTAAACAACATATTTGAGCATAGGGGTCTCAATCTTATATGAGAATCACTAAGAAGCATTGTTGCCTCATCACAATAGTTGCATTACAATTTATTAAGCCACATATTCATTGTACATTTAGTGATTAACCAAAACATGATGACAGTCGTACATTCTCATTGTCATAAAACTTAGTCATAATCATCATATGACCAACAGAAACATCAAAGATATAACAACGATATAATCCACATATAAAAAAGTATATTTACCCATAAAATACCAAGGAGAAAGAGAGCTCTTATTGATGATTGCTAAGTTCTACGAACCACCCGATAGTATGTCAGGCTGAATGAAATCTTTCTTTCAACCAGTCACCCCCGTGCCATATTCCAAACATGAATGTGGGATCTCATAAAACAAATCAATCAAAACCATCCAGGGCTTCCAAAGGCCAAACCATGTCAACCACCAACCAATGATTCCACCTCACGATCGGCCATCACTAACCATAGGTGGATTGGACATCACTAACCATCACCAGATTGGTCTCTACCCAAGTTGTCTAGGGCTCAAGAGTGTTTGTTCCAACCAAGGCTTCCAAGACTAGTAACTCAACCCACAGTTGTCGCCGGGCTTCCAAACTGTTTGTCCAACTAGGGCTTTGAGGACTAGTAACTCAACCCACCATGGGATTCTAGATCATTTTTCCAACCAAGGCTTCCAGGACTAGTAACTCAACCTAAGCTATTACAGGGCTTCCAAAGCGTTTTTCCAACCAAGGATTCAAGGAATTAATAACTCAACCCAAATCGAAAGGCATAAGAAAACCAACTGGAAAACAAAAGTAAAACCCACAACGCCATGGCTATCCAGGAAACGTAAAGCTATACAAAACCATTGTTAATCCAGAAAATCCCCCATGCCAACAACAACTCATAACCAAGGAACCACATGCATGTTCCATGCATGCCAAAACTAGCAAGGAAACCATACATGCAACTCGATACCTACAAATAAATCCAGTTGTAGCTATTGATCTCATTGTCATCTTGCACTCTCTTGCTTTTCCTTTGCCTTCCTGATACAAATCCAAAGTATGCCACACTCCAAGAGTGTTCCAAGAAACTCTAAGCGTCCAAGAGTATGAGAGAGAGAATAGAAGAGAGCTCCACCATAGAACTGACAAAATGTTATGAACTAATCCTAATAAGTCTTTTTATCAATGAGGCTTATATTTTCTTCATTTTCCATTATTTTCCTTCAATTTACTCCTCACATGCAACATGTGACCTTTCACCTTCCTTTTCTCCTATTTTCCATGATTTTCATAAATAGAATGTCAATTAATACTTCTTTTCCTTTTCAAATCCTTTGCCACTGCCTTTGCCGATTTCCTTTAGCCATAATAACATAAATGAACACCCACTATGATGTTTTTGCCCACCATTTATCTTAGAATACGTGTCCCATGACCATGGTCTTATATATTTTTACATGATTTTTTTTAACCAAAGTTGTTACACTCCTTGTTTGAAGTGGGCTTTTCAGGTGCATTGGCTTCTTCTCCTTCACAAACTCCTTTCCACAACTAATTGAAAATCAAGGTGTGTTTTATCTTCCTAGACCATTCATAGTAGTTTTCTTTCCTGGAGAAAACTACTCCAACTATAAAGATGAGTGAATGCATTATCAAAAGAAAATCATCTATTTTTTGTTTCCAAATAATTACAATCTTATAAAAATTGATTTAAAAAAAAAAAAAAAAAAAAAAACAAAAAACTTAACTTTTAATATAAACATATATTCTATACATATAAAATATCACCCCTCCTAATATATCACCACTCATAATATATGACATGTGATTGATATATATATATATATATAGATACGCCATAACCTTCATAAAAACTCCAAACTTTAAAAAAAAAACACTCAACGCATATACCATATGCACTTTATATGTCATTTCATGCATACCACTCATACCATATATTCCTTTTAAACGTGCCCATCACAACCCATTTTAGCCCACCCTTTTCATGGCTTTTAAAAAGGAATGAACACTAATATATGGCCTTTTAAAAATATATATATGTATATAATATAATATATATATATAAATTATGACCATTTAAAAAATTTTAGAATAATTTAGGAAAGAAACGTTTTAGTTTTTGGTTTTCATAAGAGATTTAATTATTCTTTAAGAAACAATGGAACATGACTTGTTATGTTATTGTCTTATGAATAGCAATTTGTATATTTATGTATAATGATCCAACCTATCTTTTATGTATACACATTGAATTATCTACCATGTTTATGTTTATGCTTTTATGAATTGACTTGCAAGCATGCTCGTTCTGTAGGAAGCAGAGAGTTCGGACCCTACGAGAGCATCATCAAACATAGGACCTATGGGTACGTTTCCAAGTCCACATTTAGTAATTCACATGTTTGGCATGCTTGCTTGACTATTCTTTGTTGATTATCTTGTTCTTCTCTGTTGAGGTTGTCAACCCTTACCTTAGGGAATTTTTCCTACCAACACTCTTTATTGTCTATTTTCGACTTGGAAAACATTGAGGTAAGAAATTTATGTTTTGATTGAATATTTTGATGTACATTTTGAAGAATTGAATTCTCTCTCATAAGGAAAAATTTATTGGGTTTCCACTTGTGGGTTTTTGCCTGGCTGTTGGCCTAAATTTTGGTGTCTCTTGCCTCATTATTTACTATGATATCTATTGTTGCTCTATTGTTATGGTTGAAATTTTTCATGTATAACTACTTGATGATCAAAATGTTGTAAAGAAGTCAAATTGTATCATCAGAAGTAGTTATCAGATTGAAAAATTGTACTAGTCTAGATTACACTAGAAAATCAATATGGTATCACAGCTATGGTGAAGGAGAATTGAGATCATTCTTTAAGGTTGTTTTCCATGTTAAGATAAAAGAAGATTCTTTCTTATTGAGGAAAGTATCAATTCCAATCTATTGATATCTATGGAAGGTGACCAAGTCCGAAGCCTATAATCAATGTGGAAGACTGAACTTCTTTATCTCTGTGAGAAGGTGACAAGTTCAAGATTCTTTATCTCTGTGGAATGGACATGTCCAAGCTTCTTCTATCTATGAAAAAATGTATGAAGGTAATCAATTATGATCCTATATTTTATTTTGGAACAGTGATCAAGTCATAGCTTTATCTCTATGAAAAGAAGCTACAAGTCTGAGTTTGTTACTTGAGTGATCAAAGTATCCAAAAAGGATTGAGTGTACTCCAGAAGTTTGTGTTGACATCACTATGAAAAAGGCAAAGAATGAAAGAAGTCAAGGATCCAAACTCTATCCATGTGGTATAGTCAAGAAGGAAGACTAGAGTCCATTCTAAGGAAGAAAATGGAGTTTATTCAAACCTATATGAGCCTCTCTATTCTAGTGGAAGAAGTCCAAACCTGCTTGATATCATGACAAATGCCTATAATCTATATATATATGTGTGTGTGTGTGTGTGAACAATTTGGAGACATTCTTGTGTATACATGTGGAAGATTGTCTTAATTCTCTTAGGAATGATTTGAAGGATTTATGCCATCAATTTATAAAAAAATCGCAATCAAAACAAAAGATGAATGACACATTGATGATCATGGATGTTGCAATCCTGATCATTCAAGAATTATGTCTAACTGAAGACAGTGGAGCTTTTGCAAGCTTTGTATCGAAAACAAGTGTTGACCACTGAAACAAAATCATAAAACAAGTATGTACCTATGGCTCTTTTGGATAATGTTTATCTATGATAAGACTAAATAAGATATTACTTCACTCCTAAGTCTTCATACAAAGCACATTACAAGGATAGAATTATGAAAAATAATCCAAAGATTGATGTCTCCCTGAACTCTTTGATGTGAGGTATGAATAACCCTTGTTTGAAATATTTGATCTCTTTTTAGAGGAGCTTTGTCAAATAGGATGAATTGAGTGTTTGAGTTTTGCATCATAATTTGGATCTAATATATCTCAACCTGAAGGTTAGTATGCTCACATTTAAAATAAAATAATGATACATTCAATCACAATATGGGTTGATCATGTGTATAAAATAGTGTAGTCACTAAGTATGAACTTAAAATATACAAATATTACCATCGACAATTCCCTTCAAGATTGAAGGATGAAGTATTGAACTTAAGGACATATTTTCATCTCAGTTTCATAATTTTCTCGGAAATATTTTTTGTGTATGACATGAAAAATGGTATTGGACATCACTTTGATTCGATCCATGAAAGAAGTGTCCCTTGTGTCTTAAATGCAGGATTGCTTGGAGAATGATATTTTTGGATGATCAGTCTTATCATAACACCTTTTGATGAAATGAAAAAGAAGGTTGAGTGCCTCTTCAAGGTTGAATTACAGTTGGAGCAAAGTCTACTTGATTGAGGAACTTGTCTAAGCTAGAATACATGATTGCTAAAATAGAAGGAATCATGTGACTTTTATTGGAAAGTTGCATGAAGGCAGGACATTACTTTGAAGTCTTGAACAAGGCTTGAATATGACGAGTTGTCATGATATATCATTGAAAGAAAAGTCACCTTATTTACCTTCTTTGAAAATCCTGCTAAATCTGAAGATGTCAAGCCTTGAAGACCAAAATCTTGATAAATTCATATTAAGTGGTTGCATAAATTTTTGAGTATAAGGCTAAGATTTGGATGGCGAAACTTGTTGTAAGTTTCCTTTTAAGAAGAAAATGTTGTTGTCGTTACAATCATTCTATGATAGAAGGGGTTCTTGATTTGATCAATGATTCTCATAATTAAAAATATAGGGCTTATAAACCCTTTCGAGCAATAGGTTTAGATAAGAAAGCCCTAGGGTTTATGAACAAAACCCTTGGATTGATTGCTTCTGCTGGTAAGAAGAAACCCTAACTCAAACAAAGAAGGAATGAAATCATGATGATGATCTATACAAGGTTGATTTGAAAGAAAGCTAAAGATCAAGAGGGAGCTGACATGTTCTCTAAAGATAAGTATCTTTGATCTCTCTCATTTTAAATCATTATTATTGTTGATATTATTCTTATCCGTGTATATCTTACTTGGTTGTATTTGTTCTTCCTTTGCCTCCTAGTAAGGATTGAAGGCACATGATGAAGCTTGCCAAGGCTATGGAAATAGAAGATTAGAAGTATAAAGCTCGTGACAAGAAGACTCTCATTGAGAGATATTGTAAGAGATTTGGACTCAAAGGGAGCGGAAAAATTAGCTAGATTAAATCTTGTTTTGATCTATGCTTAAAATAATTCAATTGTGACTTCCAAAATGAAGATGGCTAGAAGTTCCAAGCGAACAATTACCTCAATAATGTTGGGTGTGGAACCTGATTATCTTCTGTATTCAAAGGTTTCAGTTGGATGTATACCCCAGGAAGATTGTACACCCCTTCATGCGAGGGGGGGGGGACTTGTCCCCCCCCGTAGGGGTCTGGGGGGCTAATCCCCCCTGGTTGGGGGGTCCAGGGACCAGTGGGGGTTCGGGGGCAGTGCCCTTGAAGCTAAAAACAGATGTAAAATTGCCTTGTAAAAGTATAGTAATTTCTAGTCAATTTGGACCGTTCATCAGGCAGATGATCTGACGGTAGAAGTTATGTTTAGTTTAGGGTTTTTTTCCCTAGAAGGCAACCCCTCGCTATATATGAGGAAATTGTATTGCGTCTATGTAGATCTGTATTTTGAGTGAGGAAGAGAGAAGAGATTGAGAGCGAAGAGGGAGTTACAGTAGATTTGTTGTAGGTTTTATCTCTTCAGTTTGCTGGATAATATAAAAAGAAGGACTGGCTGTTTCTCCGTGGATGTAGCCCAAACTGGGTGAACCATGTATATCTATGTCTCTCTTGTTTTATGCATTTTTGTGTTTATATTTCTGCAAAATTTTATGTGTTCCATTGCTCTGTAATATATAATTTTCTAACAAATAGGAGGGAGAATAATATGAAGATATACACCTTGTTTATGGTACTCTTAAGTTTATGGCTATTTGATTAAAGAGCGATGTTGATTTGTTGTTGAAGGTGAGCCTGCAATTTTGATTTTTGATAAGGGCTAAGGACCTCCTTGTCCAATATAAGAGGGAGTTGAATGAAGGATCTGGGTCTAATGAATGATTATCTCAGATTAGATGTGTGACAAAAGAATGATGAAGTCTTTGTTGAGATCCTTATAAATTTTTGGTGGAATACTCTTGTGATGACAAGAAGCTGTGAGATTATAATTTTGATCTGGTTGACCCCCCCTTGTACCATAAATTGATTTCCATGATATCTAATATGTTGTGAACACGTTGAGAAAAATCTTGGTTGAGCCCTGACATGTGCATTGGGTTGCTGCAAAACAGATATTGAGATATTTGCATGGTACCATAGATTTTGGTTTGAGATATTTTTCTAATGGAAAATGGAAACTACATGGTTTTATTGTCGATGTTGATTAGGTTGGATGCACTAATGATAGAAAGAGCACGTATGGTTTTTATTTGAGCTTGGGCTTTGCTATGGTTCCATGGTTTAGTAAGAAGTAAATTTGTGTTGCTCTCAGTATGATTGAAGTTGAGTATATAGCTGCATGTTCAGCCTATTGTGAAATTGTGTGACTGCGTAATTTGTTTATTGGTTTGTTTGATAAGGTGCTGGAATTGACCATAATTATCAAATTTATGTGAGGCTTTATGAGAATTTGATTTTTCATGACTGGTCGAAGCACTATATATGGGATTTTGTCACAGGGGGGCATTGCAATCTTGGTTTCAGCTCATGGTTCCTGATAGTGATTCAATGGCCCAATATTACTCCACTCATATGATGGTGGAAGTTTAATAGCACTCCCCACACCCCCCCCCATTACCCGTTGACCAAGGGAGGTGGCACAATGAATATTGACCATTAATTTCACCACCTATTCCCTATTGTCCGTTGGGGGTATGACCTCCACCCACTTCCATGGGATGAGGTCACATGCGTTCGAGATCTAGCCCACAGGGCTAATTCCTCCATACTACCTGACTAAATATAGCGAAATGTATTACGACATTGAAATATGGATATCCACCCCTAGTTACGAGACTTGATCACATGGAGCCAAAACTTGGCCCTCGGGGTTAACGCCCCTCCAAACCACACATACGAATATGAATCAATTATTGGTTCTCCATGATACATGTGTGTGTGTGTTTCATAAAACATACACCCATATTAATAACGTTTTTCTTATGTACGTGGACCAGGCCTCTCAACATAGGTGTGTAGGCTAATATGAAACCACAGGGCCACCCCAACTACAGTGGCTAACCCTTCACCATTCATGTAAAGGATTCAACTGTGCATTACAACCATGACTAGATATATGAGGTGTTAAGCCCCAAGTATAAACAACTCCGAAATTAAATCAACAACATTTACACATGTATATACATATCCATATAGTTTCTATGGGTTACATGTATCCTTGTTTACACTTCAATGATTGTTTCAAGAGCTTCCAAGAATTCTCACATTGATTACAGTGAGGCCTATACACCTATTATCATTAATTGTGCCAAAAAATTATCAACACTATGAGGATGTTACAAAATTCTTGTACACACCCCTTTTTATTTGAGTCATCATTTGATGTAGGTCTATTGTGCCTCTTAACCATTAATGGTTAATTTCCTAGACCAATTGACAGTTTAAATAAATTAACACAGTTATTATCCTTGTGCCCAGTGCCTTCCACAACAATCAACACAATTTCATTTAACCATTGGATACAACACATACATATACACATATATATATATATGTGTGTGTGTGTGTGTGTGTGTGTGTAATTTCATGTGTGGGGAATATAAGTGAAACTAAAGCATCAAGAACCATTTATCATAGCTTCAATACTTTCAAGCTCAAGAAAATCAACCATCCTTCATGTAATAACATTAAGATAAACATTTATATATAAATTTCTTGTATGAAAGCATCAATGTAAAACCATTATATATATATCGTGGAGCACCAAGAATTGAGTTAGATTCATATGTGTCGATTGGAGGGGCTTTAGCCCTCAGGGACAGGTTTTGACTCCATGTGACCGAATCTCGTAACTAGGGGCGGAGATCCTATTTCAACACCGTAATACATTTCATTGTAGCTATCTGGGCGGTATGGAGGCATTAGCCCTGTGGGCTAGAACTAAAAACCCATGTAACCTCACCCCATGGCCACAGGCAAAGGCCATACCCCCAGTGGATGACAGTGATTGGGTGATGAAATGAAAAGTTGATATTCATTGTGCCAACCCCCCTAACGTCAACGGGTGGGGGCGTGGGGGGGGGTTCCATTCAACTTTGATCATCAGATGAGTGGAGTAATCGTGAGCCATCGGATCGCTATCAAGAACCATGAGCTAGAACCAGGATTGCGAGCCTCCCTTGTGACATCAGTGAACAAAAATTATATCACTGGAATTGGACAAAAATATATATATTGGAATTGTCTTATGAAGAAAAACATGATGGAAACACCCAAAGTGAGTTTTGGGAAATCTAAATAAAGTCAGAAAAAATTTATTACCCCATTTCTCTAATTGGACCAGGGAAGTTGGGTAAGTGTAGTGAGCACATCCTTAAGGGTAAAGGGGTGTGTTTACAAGTTGTATTAGAGCATCCAGATTCAACACTTGGATAGGATGGGCTCTATCATGGGCAAGTAATGGCATGGTTCTTGCAAAGGGGTTCCATATTGAGTTTTAGAATACATATAAACAATTATTTAGGTGTTAAAATCTAGTCAGTTATTGATTGATTGTATGAATGGTTGATAAGCTTACCTTGTAATTTAAGTATGTGGCATGGTACTAATGCATGGATCCTTGGATATTGAGTGCTCAACTTTGAGTGTAACAACCGAACATGAGTATGATGCTATCCTACTCCTACTGTTGGTTTGGATTGCATATTAACTACAATTATGCTTGACATATTATTTGATAAATGCCTTGTAAAGGAATGTGCTTGATAGCTTATATCTTGAAGGATGAAACAATTGGTGGTTGTGACCTTGGAAATTGTTATTTCTTTGATTTCTGTAGAAACAACTGGTGGTTGTGACCTTGGGTGAAGGATGAAACAGCTGGTGGTTGTGACCTTGAGTGATGATTATGCTTATTTGTAGCATACCATCACGATTGGTTGAGTGAAGTGATATTGCATACTTAGAATGATTGTGCATGAGAAAGTTTAGGTGATATTAGGGATTTGGGGAAAATCCCTATGAGATGTGTATTCCACGTAACACTTCTTGGTTCAGTGAATGATAGACATAAGTATTATATGTCGGATGGGATGTGGAAATTCCAGGGTGTGTATGTTGTAAGAAGCCAAGAACCTCAATGGAGGTTGATTGTTTTTCATATGTTGATGTTATGTTTTTCCTTATGAATGTTTGTTCTTTGGGGTTAATGTCTTCCTTGTTTAAGGAATGGGGTGTAACATGTGAAAATGGTTGGTTGAAGATTATAAATGTTTTTATCTTGATATGAGATAGAGCATTCATGTTCCATACTTGAACAGGATGAGTTCAAAAACAAATTTCTTGTGTAGATCTTGTAGACTAGGGAATTGTAGCAATGCTAGAGAATGAGGATTTTATCTTCAATAATACTTATTTTGTCCATATGGTGTATTCTCCTAGTATAGTGGACAAAGTAATTGAATAATTTACCACAGATATTGATAAAATGATATTAGAATCCATCTTGACTCATCAGACACTGGGAACATTTCACATGATGAGAGTTCCCTCACTAAGTCATACAACTCAGGTAATGAGGACAAGGTTGAAGATTCTGAATATGGAGATGCGTATAATGGTCAATTTTATGAACTTTCTTGTTGTTGTTGGATTTGAATAAGGAGGTTTATTGTAATGATGTTATGATATGGATTATGAATTTGATGCTTTCAATAATAGAAGTATGGTAGATGTTTTTCCTTAAGTTGCACTTCCATTAGTTAGCATTGTCCCTCTTAAATTGTGTTTTCAACATGTAGAACCTTCTCTCTTTGATTTATGTATTGCATGTAATGTTAATATTTGAGATGCAATTTCCCATTCAAGAAGATTATTTTGCTATTTTTGTTTTGATGAGATAAGGCCATCGGAAAATTGATTGTTTCAATTCTGATTAGGCCATTATGACATAGATTATATTAATTCCTTTCATATTTGAGACTATAATCATTGGTCGCATTGTGATTTATTCCATCTTGGACTTTATTTACCAGCTAAAATAATGAGAAAGCACTATAGACATATGTTCAAGCCACTAATTGTTTGATTATTCATAGTCTTAAAATGTTCTTGAATTCCCAAAATCATAACTTTTATGTTTCTTTGGTTAATTACAGCTTAATAGTACTTCAAATAAAGAGAAGGAAGCATATGAGGGCTCATTATTTTAAAATTTAAAAGTTATTGATGTTGTTTGCTAGCGCTAGGAATTAGGTTATCTTTCTATAAACCTGCAACATCTAAATATGGTGATTTGGTAGTTTTGGGACAGTTGAATTTACCAATATTACAAGATGGTTATTTTGTTAAACCATTAAATGCATAAGTAGGTGTATCCCTTGCATTGTTTTGGGAAAAGTTTCGATTACATTCATTTATTTATGTGACTAGAAAGTCCCACCCATGTGGTAGAATTCGAAATGTATGGCAGGTGTTGGTTACAACATTAGGGTCATGTATCGTATGAAGGTTAATTACAGGTGAAGGTGAATATCATTTAAGTGTAATGACATTATTTGTGTTAACCCGAGAGGGCCTACATATACCATGACTATTTGACATAGTAAGAAGGCCAAATTTTTCGAAAGTGTTTTAACCATTGAGATAAATATAGTCTTGGTAGAGAGGCTAACATTGATTATTATTGGGTCCTTCTTTTTTTGAGGAATTTTGACCAATTTTGGCCAAAAAAAGACTTGTGGAAGTGATTGGTGGAAGTAGGAAAGGAAAATAGTAAAATAGGTCGGAAGTTGATAACAAAAAACAGAAAGCAGTAGGTAGAGATCAAAAGAAGTTATCGTGGGACTCGCTAAAGCCATGGAAGAAGGATTGAAATGCTAAATTTGAAAGGGTAATGAAGATATGGACCAAACCACCTAGATTCTGTAAAAGGGATCAAAGTAGACCAAATCAAGTGAGCAAGATCGGAGCGGTGGAGTGAATCTATAAAAGTCGCATGGATTGAGCTGGGAAAGGAGAATAAAGAGAACCATGTCGAGATGTTGTTGAAATGAAGCCTTAAACTTTATGTTAATATTTTGATCGTAATATGGTTCTATCGTGATTCAGTCTAGTAGTCCTCTAAAATATCTCACACATTCTTGCATATCTGTAATGTAATGGTCCACTTTTGATAATAAAAGAAGGTGTTGTGGGGTATTATCATGTGTTCTACGGAATGTATGATGGTCTATTAGCCTAGATTTAAAAAAAATAAATTATAATAGTTTGTTTTGTATAAATTTAGGTTCTATTTACTGTGCGCAAGCTTCTCAATTATCTGCATATTTTGTTAATAATGGACAATGTATGTGATAATTCAACCTTGACACCATCTAACATTGCCCATCATCTTTAAAAGTCTTGGCATGCCTCTAGTGATATGTTTCTCCCTTGCAGAGGAATGAAAATGTTGGTGTTACGCTAGATTACAATAAGATCTTTATTGGAAACCTACAATTAAACCCAAGATCTGTAAAGTAAAACTTGTCGCCAATAAATGGTTTCGTTACTGAGACCTACATATTATGAGGGGATCTAGATTGTGGTGTTGAGGATTATTAAAGGTGATACTGAATAGTGGTGGTATGAGAAGATTGATTCATTTATACTATGGAAATCTCAGCGAAGACAAAAGAATTTAGAGTGGGTTAAAGAGGAAATATTATATGCAAAACTTGTAAGCAATCAGTACGAGATTTTCTGGTGCAAGTTTCCTGAGGAATTACATAACTAGTTGAAAAGATTGTAGATCAACATGGGAACTAGGAACCTGCTCTGAATTTGTAGAACCTGGACTATAGTCGATTTAGCCTCTTTGCACCGAATTGATACTGAATTAACAAGGGTTGTTGAATTTTGGGTTCAACCAACTCTAGAGGGTTATAATTTTCAATTTTTTATGGAGATCATTAGTCCTTATCCAAAGTAGAAGCAGTATTTAAGTATGGGTTGTGGGGTAGGTTGTTGAAAGAAATCCCTCTGTGGATCAAGATCCTCATGGTAGAAGAAAACATACTTCTATTCCAGGATAATATTATGGTAGCTTAAAACCATAGGTATTGTGGGTAGGTTTTAGGGGAGAGATGTTGCTCAGTTGTGGAAGATGAGGGGAAATCATGATGGATGAAGATGATTTGCAGAGATCTTGACATTTTAGGGCATTAAGAAGGGCACATATAACTTATGAGTGTCGAGAAAAAAAGTTGTGAGAGACTAGAAGGAGGAGAAGAGGGTTGTAGAGGATAGGTGAAGCATATAGTAGTCTGAGGTTACGAGTAGGAGGAATGGCTAGTCTAGAGTTACATGATATTGAAGTAGGAGAAGGATCTCATTCTGGTGAAATAGGAGTAGCCAGAGGAAGTGTGATAGGAGACCAACATAGAGGAAGTGGAGCCCACCAGGTGTCGAGAGGAATCCAAACTCCTAAAACGCCCAGACAACCAATTGCATTAATCAATCAAAATACTCCAATAGACGATGAAATACACTTCATGATGCGGTGGTTTTTCTTTGAAGATGATTTGGTCCCTGAAAGTAGTAGTCTATGAAGCAATATTCCAGCTAACCTCCGCCTCATACTCTATCAAAATCATGTTAATTTTATTTCTAAATTAGTTAAGACCTTGAGATTTCAGCAAGTTTGTATTAGTTACACAACTAGTAGATCTAGTGGACATGGTAGTTTTGGGAGTAGTGTTCAGAAAATTTTTGTAGTTTATTCGCAAGCTATTTTGCAAGTTTTTGTGTTGTTTCCACCTGGTTAGACAATTATGGCAGGGATTGTAGCAGGTTTGTTCACTTGGTACCCAGAGTTTTTGGGCCAAGGAGACAAAGACGTTGAGCAACATTAGTATCTATGTGAAGCCATCTAGAGGGCTAGACAAACTCCAGATGCCACTAAGATCATGGAATTTCAGATAATTTTAGGGATAGAGCACTTAGATAGTTTATTAAGTGGTCTTATTTGAATCTAAATCCAATTCAATATCCCTCACACAGACCAACAAGGCTTAATAGAGTTATGGGATATTAAACAACGCGAGGGTGAGACTGCATGGGAGTGCATGCAACAGTTAAAGATGCAATTGGGAAACTGACTTATCCAATTTATCCTCATCGTCAGCATGATTCATTCATTAATGCTATTTTTCCTTTAATTAGAACTCATTTGATGCAACATAATATTGTCACTTTATAAGATACGCTAGAACAAGCTATGAATATTGAAGTAATGGCAGGATAACCACATGAGTATAGGCCAGGTACTACTTCAATTGATCCATCTATCATTAATTTATAATGTTAGATTGTTGATTCGATGGAGAGGTTGAAGGATATGCGTGCTACACAACCTCTACATCCACAAGTATGGTGCACTAATTGTCGTGTTGAGGGGCATCATTGTACTGAATTCCCAAGGTTGTGGATTGTGGGTCCATCTATGATGTCGATGGGACCACCTCCACCATCACCAAGATATATTGTCATAGTTTCACAAGTTTCCAAAAAATTTATGTATCAAGGGCATACTTAGTTTCATGCATTTCCTAACTTTCAAGTTATGTCAACTACTAAATACTATGAGATTTTTCACACTTACAGACATGCACTTTGTCTTTATCCTATATTACAGAATTACTCCAATGTTCCAAACAATATTTTTTATGAGTTATATGGGTCTTTGACTCACCATACAGACCAATGCAGAGCTTTGGATGCTCTGGCTGATCGTCTTGACCGCACTACATTCCGAGTTAATGAAGCTCCTCAAGGATGAGGAGGAGGTGGTTTAAGAGGGGGGTTTTTAGGGGAAGAGGCATGATCTAATGCTGCAATTTTGACCAAGAAGGTCATGTTTCTTGTGATTGTCCATTACCAAGGAGGTCTTGGTGTTCCCACTACCAAGTAAATACACATTATACTAAGGACTACCCCAAACTAATTTCTCATTGGGAAGAGTGTAATGGGAAGAGAGGTGTTAACTTAATCAATGCAAAACCAAGAGAGAAAGAACGAGTTCTTTAGTCAAACATTAATATTGTCACCAGGGGTGGTAAAAGGATTGGAGAAAACAAGGAGGTACCTAACAAACATGCCATAATAAGACTTGCATCGATGAAGAATTATTATGATCCAACTCAATAAAAGGAGTACTACAAGGATGTTGCGGAAATATTTAAGCATATAGTTTCATCTTACAACCCGCAAGTAGAGCAACTAGAAAAGGGACAGATGAAGAGTCCTTGATCTTTGCAGGACACAACTCAACTAGTTATGGAGTGGTTGAAATTATTTTTATAAATTATGAGTGATATAAATTATCTATCCATTTATGCAATAAACTTAAAATTATTATCAAAGATTGAGAATTTTTAGACAAACCTATATTTGCCAACTTGCATGAATGTCAGTCTAGACATGTCCACCACAATAAGAGAAGAATAGGAAGAGAATTTTGCATTGATGCCCAAATTGCAGGATACCAAATCAAGGATTCTATGTTGGATTTAGGTTTAGATGTAAATATCTTGCTGAGAAAAACTTGGAAGGTGTTGTGAAAACCAAGTTAGTGTTATCACCTATTCAGTTACACATGGGAAACCATTATTGTATTCTTCCTATTGGTCGTATAGAAGATGTTGAGGTTGATATTACTAGAGTGAAAACATATGAAAACTTTGAAGTTATAGATATCATGGGTGATAAATATCCTTATCCAGCCTTATATGGAATAGATTAGGTCATTGAGAATTATTCCATTATTAATCGCGAACAAGCGACTATGACCTTTGAAGTAAATGGAGTTCAAATTCATTCAGCCATTACACCATTATCAAGGTCCAAGGTTTACAGATCCCATACATGATGTTGAGGAGCCTAATGTTTTGGATCAGCTATATCAACTTACTGCGCAAAGAGGGAGGATTATATAGAACATACAGATGACAGATCTCTTAGTTGGAGGAGTGTTCAACATATAGAAGCTAGTTCATATTTTGTGTTAGATGATTAGAAAAAAGAAGTTCATTTGTTTCACTCTAGACATTGTGCTACTTTTCACTATGCTTGTTGGATTGGTATTAAGGTAAGGGATTTCCCTACTTTCAATGGTATAAGATCTATTGTCAATTTTATTAAAGAAGTTTATTCAAATATTGAAACAACACAAAATATTCCTTTGATGGTGCAAGAAACTCCTACGAGATGGTGGGGAGATCATTGTGCCAAGTTTCAAAACTAGGAATCAGTTAAAATTGCTATGAGATTTCAGAGCATTAAGAACTGAGATTTAAATTAACTTTCAAAATCTGATAACACATAATTTTAATTGTTCTACAATTTTGGCTGTGACGATTTTGTAGGATTGTCAACAAAATAAAATAAAAATTAATTAAATATTAATACAAAATCAATATTTAGAATTCATTTTCAAAAATTAAAATAATATACATTTTGTACATCTTTTAGCCTGGGCGGTAAAAATCACCGAACTTCGGATAAGCATTATTTACAAACCGTGAGTCCAAATGATATGAAACAAATATCGATCAAAAGCTAGAAAACAATCAAACACAATGAAGCAATCAGAATATAAATCCGAAGAAAATGAAAATATCACAAAATTGTTGGATACTTAACCAAAATAAAATATTAAAAAGAAATTTAGCCAAAATTTACGAAAAGGGTCCCCATTATTATTATGAAATAATAAGTTAAAAATTGGGGTGTTGTGATTTCATCACAAAAAGTCCCTTTCAAGTATCTGAATATCCTCTTTGTTGCTAATATATGACTCTGTTTAGGTGCTGATTGATATCTCGCCACTAATCCGACTACGAACATTATATCTAGTCTAGAAGCTGTTAGGTATAACAAAATTCCTATTATAGATTTGTAAATCTTTTGATCCACATCTGATGATTCATCATTCGCATATAGCTTGCATCCAGTTGCCATGGGGGTTGAAATAGGTTTACAGTCTTCCATTTGGAACTTTTTCAATGTATCTCTTAGGTATTTCTCTTGAAAAATGAATATGCCTCCAGACTTTTGTAGGATTTGCAACCCTAGGTAGAAGGTAAGTTCTCTAATCATTGACATCTCAAACTCAGACTTCATCTCTTCAGAAAACCACTTTACTAGATGATCTTTATTTCTTCCAAACATAATATCATCCACATACATAACCACAATTAGTAATTCATCTCCATCAAACTTTACGTACATATTACTATAAACTCCTCTTCTATCGAAACCCTATTTTGGAAGGTACTTTTCCAGTCTAGAGTACCATGATCGTGGTGCTTGTTTAAGACCATACAATGCATTCTTTAACCTACAAACATAGTTAGGCTTGACCTTCAGGTTTTTCCATATAAACCTCTTCTTCAAGTTCTCCATTTAGAAAAGCAGACTTCACATCCATTGGGTATATTTTGAAATCATTGTAACAAGAAAACGCTAAAAATATCTCGATTGCTTCAAATCTCACAATTGTTGCAAAAGTTTCTTCATATTCAAGGCCTTCTACTTGTGAGTAACCCTTGAAAACTAGTCTATCTTTGTTTCTAACAATTTGACCTTGTTAATTCATCTTGGTTTTTGAATACCCATTTTGTGCCAATATGTTACACAATTTTTGTCACATCTGCTGTTCACTTGTTGTTCCATATCCGAAGTTCCAAAAAATTGACAACTGTGCAGCATATCCATCATGATATATAAACCAAATCCTAGCTGAAGAATCAAATGAAAACTACCTTGAATCCATTCTAAGAAGGTTAACTAAAAACCAAAATTTTGGCATCAACATGTTTTGCTCAACTTCTTGCCCGTGTTGATGGTAGGTTGCATAGTTATACACTAGTGCTACCAGCACGAGTTTTCATAGGAAAACCCACACTGAACCTCTTCTGGCAGGTTTTCCCAAATTGGAGGAGAAGCTTCGTACACTAGAACCTTCAGGAACAACGAGTTCGATATTGGTTGTTGTTGATATGGTCAAGCTCTTCCATTTGGACCTCTTGATCTTATCCTCATCGGATTTCCCCTTGAGATGTGGACTTTCCTCCCTCTTTTGTGGATCCCTAACTCCCTTTCCCTTATTATAAATTCACTCCCTTCCATCCCCAAATGGTTAGTCATTGATTGTTGCATCCCTATGCTGAGATTATGCTTACATGCTACCCATTCTAGCTTGGAGAAGGAGTGCTTGAAGAGTCTTTGCTTGGACTTGGACATCCACCAAAAGGAGGTCTCCAACATCAAGGCATAGGTTGTATGCTTCCATTTTTAGCTTATTAATATATACATATGATATTCACTTTCCATAATTGTGTAAATGTTTATACTTTTAGCTTAATACTCCTTGATCTATTAAGTAGTTTATGTTTGATGTATGCCATATTTGATCTTGTATCTTGCATAGTTCTTTGATCTTCCTTGCAAGTACCTAGACTTGAAGAACAAGTAAGGAGTGAGGCCTAGAGCGAAAGATTCAAGTTCATCTTCAAAGGATCGAGCGATTAGCATCTGAACGAGGTAGGTTTCTCCTTCTCTCTCATCTGTTAAACATAAACTAGGAAAGTGTATGTTAGCTTGTTTAATTTTTTGCTAGACACACTCATTGGGCTAGAGGGATTGCCTCTGTCCGCAGAGGGGATTTTCCTTCACAAAAAAATGGCGACTCCACTGGGGAAGCTATAGCCTTTTCATCCTCCTTTCTCAATTGATCTCTTGATAAGTTTGACCGACCATCGTGTTCTCAGTTATTTTGGGTTTGTATAGGTCTGCGCAATCATTGGTTGCTATCTTAGAGTGCTCATTCTGGAAGTGTTTGTGAAATTATTTTTATTTTTTTGCCTTATTCCTCGCTCATCGTGCTTTTTTTCTTTGACAGTCACGTTGATCCTTTGTTCAGCGCTAGTTTGGCCATAACAGCTGCGTTGATCTCTGAGATTGGAAAAAAGCCTAGGGTTTCTTTGTCAAACTCCACTTTGTATGAGCCCCTGAGGTCTTGTTTTGTCCCGCATCACTAGATTTATTGATGTTTTGGTTGATTACCTCATTTTATTAGAAAATTCTTACCTTTTTGAACTTTCAAGTGTTTGAGTGCAATTGGATTGATTTTAGGGTTTATAGGTCATTTTATTGTCACTTGCTGCTTGTGAGTGTCATTGAGTTTGTGGTTTGTTGATTGTTTAGGTCTGATCATCTGGTAAAATCATTTGAAACATTGAATTGCATTAGTTTCAGTTTGTCTTGTGCAAAGTTGCTTTTCATTTGTACTAGGTCATCTTGCATTTGAAATTCATCTTTTTCATTTATCAAGCATAGATTACATTGTTTGGTTTACAAACTTAAATGAGTATATTTATTTATCTATTCGAAAGAAAAAGTGAGATACATTTTCATTGAGTGATTTTGAATTTGGCGTTACTTTGATGATGCATTGTTTGCATTAGGAGCATTTTGAATCAAAATCTTCATTTTTTGCTTTAGTTGAAGCTTAGTTGCATATTAGCATTTGAAAATCAAGAACATCATATAGGTAAAGTGCATCGTAGTGAAGTTTAGTTTTTCTCTTGCATGTTGCATTTGGAAAAGTTAGTGGAGGCATATTGTTTGATGCACTCTCTTGTTTGATGCATTAATTGATTGAACTTTCTTCCCTCGCTAGTATAGAATTCATTGAAATGAAAGGTTTCATTTTTCTCATATATTTGCATTCTATGACTCAAGTGACATCGTTTGAGCCCAAAATTGAAATATAATTCAAGCAAAACATTAAAATTTATTGAATTAACCTAAGGAGCATTTGGAACTTAATGTAAATATTTAGAGGTCTCTTCTAGAGACCTGTTCCAACGTCTATAAACCTAGCAGCTGTCATTAACTACCTGCATTGTATTTCGGGGGTGAAATCCCATTCAAGTACATAAGTATATCAGAGGTTCTCCAGTTCTCTTAGGTGTATCAGAGGCACTCTAGTATGGCAAGTATATGGGAACACTCTCACTGAATGGTTATGCATTAGACAATGCTAACATAGACTTGTGCTCCCCATACCGTCGAGTATATATTGGGAGACCCCACTAGGTTGCTATCCTTTAGCCACAAGTAACTGAGTCAGCCACCTTGTAGACATGATACACCGAACACAACATTCAGGGAGATCAGCCACCATACGTTAAGTCCTTGGTTTCAGCTAAGGTGTATATAATGATTCACGGATACTTGGTAAACCCTCTTTCCTAGTACACCCTTTTTGATTTATTTCTTGTTTTTAAGTTCTAAAATTTAACTGCCCATGATAACATGACTTACCTATGCAATTATCCTTGGCCTCATATTGCCTGATTAATAGTAAATTTTAATTGTAGGCTCAAATCAACCACCCCTTATTGTTTTTGAGAAAAGGTCATCGTGGTTGAACCATCGAGTTCACCTTACATTTCCCCTTCATCATCTGACACTGAAGGGTCATCACAAGGAGTTCATCCTGAGATTTCACAGTCACTTGAAGACCAAGGTCTTGAACTTGGAATTATCCCGAGTATTCAACCCCTTGCTTCTCATCCTCCACCTCGAGACTCATCATCTTAAGAATCTGATCCAGAAACTCCTGAGAGTCCATAAAGGTTTGTTTTATTCTTGTTGAATCCAATTTTTGATCCATTGGTCATATCTCCTCAACAACCTTATAGTCCATATGATAATCCTGGTGTGCCTTTGGAGTTATCTCCACGATCATCTCAGATTCCCCCTCGCCAACTGTTTCCACCCATGGCTTCAGAAGGTGAGTTTCCAACCTCTTCTCAAGGTCCTCCAAAAGTCTCAGCCACTCATACTCTTGGTGTTGACAATGATTCTGAATACGACTTTCCAACTGAATGTTATCCATATGTGGGAAGTGTTGTGTAGAAATTTTTGAATAATATGACACTATTCACAGAGATTATCCCGATTATACACTATGTGGAATGCATGCATAATACATAACCTCCTCTACGTTGATCATCAATTTTGCGGAATTAAAAACAATGAAACATCAATCGCATGTGCACATTAACACATTATGTAACCCGAGGAAAGCATACAAATGAAAACCCCACACTATCTGTATATTATAATGATTGAGGACATGTAAAAATACATAGTACAATACTCCTCACAAGTACTCAGTACTATCTCCACCTGTTACACACAAAACTAGCTCAGATCTGAATCAATCACAGGTTCAAATCTCCTCCGCTGCTTGCCTGCCTCCACTGCGCAATCCTGCATGAGAATGAATGAGTGTGTCTAATACAAATTCATATTTCCCTTGGCTAAACCACACAATCCTCATTGGCAATACTCAATCCACTGATTGTGTAAATCTCATGCACAACTATAGTCACAACTGACAGCTGTCTTGCCCTTTCACTCACCTCTAACACTTGTCTCCACTGAACTATCCATGCACTGAGTTAACTGATGTATTCTTTAGTTAATTTATGAGTTAATAATTAGTGAATTAATTAATAATTAATTCACATCACTCACCACTAGTGTATTCTGCAGTTAGACTAAATACAACTAGTTCAACCAAGTCAAACTGAACATAACTCCATCAACTCTTCAATCAACTCCACCAAACTCAATCACTTGAGTTCTAACTAAAGTCCATCATGCAATAGCTCAACTGACCCATAAGAAAAGTGTATTTCCTTCTGACAGTTGCATGTGCCACATCCGTAGCTCGAATTGAAGTGCTCCAAGAGGATAAGATAATGTTTATAGTCCAAATATTATTATGAGCTAATAATATTCGACTGTTCTATTTTTAGCCTGGCAGTCTAAAAATAGACTCTGCCCATATGTCTAAAAATAGAAGTCCATCTATTTTTACCAACATGACCAATCATCCACAAATAGCATCCTGCAACTCATAGACCATGATCCATATGTCTAAAAATAGACATAGTCTAAAAATAGACTTTGCGCCAAAAATAGCTTACAACAATGTAAACTTTGAAACGAGAACTATAAACTCAAAACGGGAACTCTGGCCAAAAAACCCCAAAAAAACATCAAAAACAGTGCTAAAAACGAAAAGTGTGTATACTGGAACGATGTTTTTTTTTTAGGTGTCAATTTTGAACGTGTTTTAAAAATGGCGGTGACTACGAAATTTACTACGAAATTTTCGTGCAAAATATAGCTTCAAAACGAAAGTGATGCTACTGGAATAACATTTTTTTTTTTTAGGGTCAATTTTCAAACTTTTTAAAAAATGCTAATAAAACCAATTTTTTATGTCTCAAACAAAGTTAATTTTTAAGGAAAAAACACATTAATGTTTCTGGTAGAATATCATTTTTCTTTCCTAAGTATAAATTTAACATGTTTTCAACCACACCATGCTAGATACAAAAGAAATTGAAATTTTTTCAACTATAAAATTAAAAAACCATGACATTATGAACAAAGTATATCACTGAATGAAATCAAAAGTCTTTATTTGTATATTGAATAAAACAAACATTATATCTCTAATTTGATATTGCATTGTAGATATTTAAACAATAAAATTTATCATACTTAAGACATAATCCAACAACATAAAAATGCTTCATAACTTCTCATTTAACAACATATGGAAAACATTAATTTTATTTGAAGATATGATGCATACATCAGTTATATAATCTGTCTTAAACAATTATTCAAAATCACTCATGTTTTCTTGCACACCATCACAATTCACATCTTCAGATGAGTGACTGGATGTTGACGAAGATATTCCATATTCTTCTCTTTCATCAACTAGTGCCCCATCTGAGTCCACATGCATGCCCAACATTCCAGGTTTCAAAAGTCTTCTAGATCTATGACTGGTTTCAGCAGACTCCCATGTCAACACTATTCCTTTTGGTAACAACCTTTTGAGAATCTCTATCGTCTTGAAGCGAAGAGTTCCTCTCTTTGTTAAATTGAAGTCATAAACAAGTATGTCAACATCCTCCAATTGTAATATGTCTGTGCGGCGACGATTTATATTTGTACCCTTTCTTTTTCTTTTTCCACCATTTTTTTTGTCAACTACCATCTCTGGCTTATACACACCATTGAATGGGTGTGTATTTGTGGCATACCAATGTACTTCAACACTTGTAACATCCTCATTTTCTGTAAAGACCTTTATAACTTTAGCAACCCAAAATGGATAGCCTTTGGGATCTCCATCTACTAGCACTGCAATCATGCAACCCTCCTTAATATCATGTACTGAACCCCTATAAAGGTCTTCCATGGCTTCACGTTATGCACGAGATCTTCTGGAACCAATATACATCTCTCTTTCCATTGCCTGTGAAGAATTAATAATACCTTGAGTTTGTTGCTGTTCAACAATGTTTACTTCCTCTTGTTCATTCGACACATTTTTTGGCCAAATAAATGGATTTTTCAAAGGTATATCTTCATTGGTTGTTGTTGAAATGATATCACTTTGATTATTGAAAAATGACTCCCACCAAACTGAATCAACAATGTCAAAGTACTCATATGTATATCTAATACATTTTTTAATTTCTTCTAGGCAATCAGAATAATTTATATGTCTATTCTGTCTGCGTGCATTCTGAACTTCACCAACTGATTGTAATAACAATATTTTTGATGCAAATATTGGACGATCTGGAATGAACTTCAAAAATTGCAAACCTGATGACGGTGCCCATTCTGTAGTAGTTGAAAACTTCTTGCCCCATATTAGTGTTTTCCCATCAATTTTTTTTATACGAAATTGATGTTGGAAGCTAATATCATTAAGTTGTTCAATGCATTTCCCCTCACCATATGATCCTAGAATAAACCTTCGCATGTCAACAGTTTCTTCCAACACTTCAAAAGCAGGCTCTGGCATGTATGATTTCTTAATACATTCAATTAGTGATGGTAAGCTCCCAACTTCTTTCCTCCTCAATGTGACTGAAAAACGACTGAACATCTGATCAATATGGTCATGAGTGTGCCCAACAAGAAGGAAACCAACCTTTACCTTTTGAAAAATTCTCAATTCAACAAGCATGTTCAGATACCCAAAAACAACCTGATTTTTGTTTTCACGGCAAGTGTTGTCCAATTGTAGATACAAAACTTCAGGAAGATTACCAGACCAATGAGAAATCACATCATGAATTATGGTTATGGTCAGATTTGCATCATTATGAATATTTGGAGCTGTGAAGTACACCCTTGGCAACATTTTCCCATTGAAGACCATACAACCGACCAAGTGAAACTGAATAAAATTTTCCTCTTGTAGATTTTTGGGTGTGCGAACAAAATGTGGTAAAAGTGTTTTCTTCTGGTCCATACCATCAATTATCAAACCCAAATATTTATTTGGATTATCATAACACTTCTTTCGATGCTTGTACAACTTCTTCCTTTCATTTGTTTGTTGTTCGCGATGCTCCTGAAGTTCTTTGACAATTAAATCTACACAACATAAAAGAAATTCATTAAGAAATATGTTTTCATAGTTGATGACTATACAATTTTGAAAGTAAAAGTTATGAACACTTACCTCTTTCTGAGCCTTCACATTTGTCCCTTTTTGATTTAAGAGAAGCACATGTACTGCAAATCCCCATCCTTGTCTTCTTAGGAATACGAACATTATTGAATTCTTTCTTCCATATCTTCACAAAATATTGATATGTAATAAATTGGCCCTGTCCCTCAGCACTTTCTGCATATTCTTTGTATAAGTTGTAGATTTCTCGTCTTGAAAAATTATCTGGAATATGTATTGTCTCTCTATTTGGCATACACTCTCCATGCTTTGAAAAGAAATCTTTCATCCATGAAATTGCAGTATTTGATAATGGCCCAAACTGTCTTTTATAACGTACTTCTGAATAAAATGTGGGATCCTTTTCCAAATTTTCTTGAATTCTCGAGAGACGAAAATTCCCAATTGAATGAAACATTTTGAAAGCTTTTCTACACAATAATAAATTCCTAATATGATAATCATAACCTGACAATGTAGATTGCATGCAGCCAACTAAATATGAGTTTTGCATGCTTTTATTCATTGACAAATATCTCTTCCTGCTTTCTAATGCAAATGTGAAATCCATACATTTCAAGCAATTTTTTTGGCAACATTCACTTGAAATGAGAGCACTGATAGAACTTCTTCTCGTCAGATATTCTGCTCTACCCCTTGTATAACTAGAATAGTTTGCATTGATACGAAAAGGTCTGCTCCTACTCCTCAATACAATATTTCTTGGCAACATCTCCATCATTGGATCATCACTGCTGCTCTCATCCTGTTCTTCATCACTGCTACTCTCATAGTCCTTAGAATCAGGACTAAGAGGACATTGTGATACTCCAATCTTTTGAAAATCATCATCTCGCGCTTCATAATTGCTGCTCTCATAGTCCTTAGAATCAAGACTAAGAGGACATTGTGATACTCCAATCTTTTGAAAATCATCATCCCGCGCTTCATCACTGCTGCTCTCATAGTCCTTAGAATCAGGACTAAGAGGACATTGTGATACTCCAATCTTTTGAAAATCATCATCCCGCGCTTCATCACTGCTGCTCTCATAGTCCTTAGAATCAGGACTAAGAGGACATTGTGATACTCCAATCTTTTGAAAATCATCATCCCGCGCTTCATCATCGCTGCTCTCATAGTCCTTAGAATTAGGACTAACTGGACACTTTGACACTCCATTCTTTTGAAATTCATTATCACACTCATCATCATTGCTGCTCTCATAGTCCTTAGAATTAGGACTAAGTGGACACTTTGACACTCCATTTTTTTGAAATTCATTATCACACTTTTCATCACTACTGCTCTCATAGTCCTTAGAATTAGGACTAAGTGGACACCGTGACACTCCACTATTTTGAAATTCGCCATCATGCACGTCAAAACTACTGCTCTCATAGTCTTCAGAATTAGGACTGAGTGGACACCGTGACCCTCCATTCTTTTGAACTTCACCATCACACTCTTCAAAACTGCTACTCTCATAGTCCTCAGAATTAGAACTAAGTGGACATCGTGACACTCCATTCTTTTGAACTTCACCATCATGCTCTTCATCACCGCTGCTTTCATAGTCCTTAGAATTTGGACTAAGTGGAATCTGTGACTCTTTATTACTTTGAAATTCTCCATCCCCTCTTTCATCAGTGCTGCTCTCGTAGTCTTTAGAATCGGGACTAAGTGGAAGAATTGACTTTCTATTCATAGTGGAAGAATTCCCGCTATATTCATCAATATGAATAGAGTTGTTACGCGATGAAGATGTTGATGGTGTGTAAACCGAAACTTCACCATCAGAACAATCCATCCCTTTCAAATAGAAGATGTTGAATGATACAAATGGAGTCTCCTAAGAATATTATATAGCTTAAAGAATGAAATATTCCCTCCAAAATTATTCCCTCCAAAAATTTTCGCGAAAATATTTCCCTCCAAAAATTTTCGCGAAAATATTTCCCTCCAAAAGTTTGTTAGATTTATTTACCTTTATTATTTTATTCTACAATTCATTAAAAAGCATAAACTAAATTTTTTTATGAAATCAATCACTGAAATTCAAATTGTAAACTACAACTTCTATATTAATTATTCTAATAGTTAAAGTATATAATATTTACTAAACAACCATTTTTTTTTTAAATTTTTATAATATATTCTAAAACAAATTAATCCCACATTCAATCCATTGTAAAATAACTCTACAATATTCGCTCTATAATAATTTAAAACAAATTATCCCACATTAATCATACAGAAAAACATCTTCGTATTTTCACTTATATATTAAATTTCGTTATCACTATTACTTATCTCACATCCAGGTTTTCTGAAGTTCGTTGAAAGACGTGAATTTGTGGAGCAGCTATATTGCTATCAACAACATATTCAACGAAGAATTATCGCAATTGAAAGGTAAGTTCAATTTTTTTTTCAAAATTTTCATATTAAATTAATTTAACGTCGAAGAAGATTTTTTTTTTTAAATTAATAATTTTTCCAAGCCAAAATAACAATTATGTCAATCGTGAGCATGGTGGGCCCAATCAAACTCAATCACCCAATAACCGTGGGTAGGCCGTCGTCGTGCCCCCTTCCCCCAACCCATTACCGATCTTTCCCATTCACCCATGCCCTCTTCCCCCTTCTACCCTACCCATGCGCCAACCCTTGCCACCCCCAACTCACCCACCCATGCACCCTTTCCCCAACTCTTCCTTCCCTACCCCACAACTCTCCTCCCCATAAGCCCACCCCCTAACTCCCATTCCCCTCCAATCTCAACTCCTCCCCCCCTTCCTTAACGCCGGCCCCATGGGCCCCACCCCCTAACTCCTTCCCCGTGCCCCCTCTCCCTCCACCCCCTTCTGCCCCTACTCCTACCCCCCCCCCTTCTGTCCCTAGCCCCCCCCTACCCCCCCCGGCCCCCTCCGCCCACCCCTCCGCCTCCCCCTCCGCCCGCGCAGGGCCATCCCTGGGCTGCCCCGCCCCGCCCGACCGGCGGCGGGTCGATTCTGGGAATCGACCCGCCGCTGGTCGGGCGGGGCGGGGCAGCCCGGGGGTGGCGCTGCCGCCCGACCGGTGGCGGGTCGATTCCCAGAATCGACCCGCCGCCGTTCAGGCTGGGCGGGGCGGCCCTGGGGTGGCGCTGCCGCGTGCAGCGCCACCCCCGGGCCGCCCCTCCCCGCCCTACCGGCGGCGGGTCGATTCCCGGAATCGACCCGCCGCCGGTCGAGCGGGGCGGGGCGGCCCGGGGGTGGCCCTGCGCGGGCTGAGGGGGAGGCGGAGGGGTGGGCGGAGGGGGCCGGGGAGGGGCGGGGGAGGGGGAGGGGGAGGGGCGGCGAAGGGGGCCGGGGAGGGGGAGGGGCGGCGGAGGGGGCCGGGGAGGGGGAGGGGTGGCGGGGTGGGCCGGGTGGGCCAGGTGGGCGGGGTAGGGCGGGTGGGCCGGGTCGGGCAGGGTAGGGCGGGTGGGCCGGGTCGGGCCGGGTAGGGCGGGTGGGCCGGGTGGGCGAGGTCGGGCGGGTGGGCCGGGTAGGGCGGGTCGGCCGGGTGGACCGGGTAGGGCGGGTGGGTGGGCTGGGTGGGCGGGGTGGGGATGGGGTAGGATAGGGGGCATGGGGGGGGAATGGGGGGGGTAGGGGTAGGGTGGGGGGGGTAGGGTGGGGGCGTGGGGGGGGTAGGGTGGGGGAATGGGGGGGGTAGGATAGGGGGAATGGGGGGGGTAGGGTAGGGGGCGGAGGGGGGGGGGGGAATGGGGTAGGGCGCGGGTAGGGTGTAGGGGGGGGATAAGGGTTGGGGGGGGGTGGGGTAGGGCGCGGGGATGGTGGGGGGGGGGGATGGGGTAGGGGGGCGCGTGGTGTGGGGAGTGGTGGGCGCAGTGGGGAGGGGCGGCCGCGGGGAGGTGTTGGGGGGTGTAGGGGGTTTGGGGGCGGGGGATGGGGGGAGGGGGTTTTGGGGGCGGGGGTGTGGGGGGACGGTAGGGGGTGGGGTGAGGGAAGGGAAGGGGAGGGGAGCGGGGAGAGGGGGAAGCTTAGGGGGTTGTGGGGGGCGCGTGGGTAGGGGCTCGCCCATACTTGCCTAAATGTCTACTTAGCCTCATTATCCCTCACCTGACCTCCCGCTCGCCCATCGACCCGCCTGCCCGTTAGAGGTGGCTGGGCAATTCTGATTATACAAATAAAAAATTTATGGTATATTTTTGTTATTAATTTAAGTTAATATGTTTTTTTATTTACTAATTTATGTGTTTTTTTTTAGGAAAATGGCATCAAGGAAAATTTTTGTGAATCTTTCTGGACCAAAGAGTCTTAAAGGTGTATCTTCAAAAAACATTGGTGAACGAACTCCACTTGAGCTCATGCCTACAAATATTTCAAGTGCTTCAAGTGATAAGAAGCTAATCTCAGATTGGAAAAGTTCAAAAGAGGTGAAATTTCCATCAAGAGTCTAGTATGTGAAAGAAAGAGAGAGCACAACTGTGAATATATATCTATACATTGATATACCCCAAAATAATGAAAATTTGGAGGTGATGGGAAGAGTCATAGATATGTGTTCGGTACCAAACACTGAAGTTGTTTACGTACTTACAAAAGCTCCCAAGTCACATGAAAGGATTAAATACCGACTATCATATTCATTATATGACACGAGAGAGGTATCTACAAAGTTGTGTAAACAAATCGTAAATGAGATGACACAAAACATCGTAAGTATTGTTATTTGTATTTTTATTTTGCGTTTTGAAAGTGTCTCGCTATATTTTTTTAACTTTGTTTATATTAACATATGATATTTTGTTTGGCAGAATTTTGTTGAAAGCTGTTCAATTAGGTTGGGAGGCATTCATTTCATAGAGCATGATATCATGAACCATTTTTACTCAGTGTCAGAAGAAGATATGGAAAACATGGAAAATGTAGTAATTGATGATGCTACAAAACTACATCCAAAGAATCAGAAAAAAGGCCTCTGGTGGATAAATCTAGCAAGGGTAAACAAGTTACTTTTGAGGACGATGAAGTTGAAATTGACAATGAAGCATATGTTGCCATTACTGAAGATGACATTGGAACTGAAGAAGGTCGTAAAAGACCAAAAGTAACAATGCCCAAGAATAGATCTCTTGAGAATGTTATGACGAAAAAAAGTAGAGTTGAAGATCTTGAAGTAGTCATTACCAGCAGTCAAGAACCTAGTGAAACTTCAAAAGAAAGCAGAGAAATCATTACACCAGGAGCTGATTTAGATGATGGCATAATCAAAACAAAACAAAATGCCATTCGACAGAATTTGACAAAGAGAAACTTAATTGTTGGTGGTCGTACATTTCAGTTAAATGTCAGACAAACCTATAAGGCAAGTGAAGGACAATGCCAATATCAAATCAGAAAGCCACATCATCTGCATGTTCACAACTTGAAGACATTGATGAGGTACAATCCATATGCTCATGTGGTTAGTTATGTGCTTCTTGTTGATCCACTTCAAATTCCCAACAAAGAAGCATTTGATAAGTCAAAATGTTTTGAATACAATTATTATGTGCTTGGGGGGAACCATTCTGTTGAAGCTCAAAGACAATTGATGGAGGAATATCCTAATAACCCACGTTTTGAAACAATGAAATGTATCATTTATGCTGGTTTAAATGAAACAGAAGCAAAGTTAGTGGCATTGGATCATAATTCAGATAATGAATATAGGATGTGTATGACTTTGATCCAAAAGGTTAGATTTATTCATAGTGAATTCCTAGAAAAATGTGGTGGGGATAAGATAAATATTACTGCAGATTTCCGAAAGGAATGTTGTATGGAAATAGGCTATCAAATTGAAGAGAAAACCAATTCAAAAGGTGGAAAAGACAGCAGATATAGCGATTTATTCAGAGGTATTGATAACATTTTCCAATTGGCATTTAGAACTGGAGATATTTGGAATTTGATTGATGACATTTTTAGCATGTGGGAAGACATTGGCATTAAAAACCAGAGGGTCAAAAAGTCTAAGCCATTGATATGTAGCAACAATAAATTAGCTCCTGAACTGAAGCAACTTCCAGACGATATGACCATCACGCCTTGGAGGGCGATGCAAGGAGTGAAAGATGAAAAAATTGTCAAAACAATATTATCTCGTGTGAGGTCAGGGGAATTATCATTGGAAGAAATGTTTGAAGAATTTCAAAAGTAAGTTTGCTGAATTATTTTTACTTATTTCCAGGATTATAGTTATCTTTTAAATAAAACATGTTGTTATTGGTAGTATTTGTTATACATATCATTATATTAACTTTTTCTTACTTTATCCATGCAGTCACAAAGTTTACATGAAAATTCAGGAACAAATGGTTAAACTGTTGAAAGAAGATAGTTGGGATGATGTTGTACGCAACTATCCAGATTCAAGTTCTACATCAACATTAAAAGCTTTTTATCTTGCATTTAAAAAGGTAACTTGATTTATACATTCAATTTTAATCATTTGTGTACTATTTTTAATTTAAAACTTACACATACATTTGTTTGTTTGGTAAAAGATGAAGAAAGAAGATAATGGAGCACCAGACAGTTTCAAGACTTTTATTGAAAAAATAAAGATTGAAAGACTGAGAAAGTAACATATTAAGAATGTTGTACTTGATCCAACTCTTAATCATTTCATTTGGAATGGGCTAGACACTATTCAATATCAAGTAATACAAGGCGACTGTGAAGACATTGCTAAACTCGTACCAAAAAGGGATTATGCCCTGGTTATTGCAGATATTCCCCATGGTTTCAATATTCCAAACATTTACTATGATAGTGACCCTTATACTTATCAAGCTTTTAATAAAGTGGTGGCGGGATTTATGGAAGTGACGTCATCACCATTATGGAGATTTGTGACATTTCATTCAGACACACAATTGGCAATGGTATTGTCAAGCTTCAAGGGGAAAACAAATTCAAGGATGCAGCTTACATGGTAAGATGTTTAAAGGTATATTTGATTAATGTTGAAAAATTCATTTATGTACAAGTTAATTGAACTTTTACTATTTTGTTACAGGCAAAAGTCAAATCTTCTTAACAATGAAGATCAACAATTTATAAATGACTGTGAGTTCATTCATATTGATAGTTGGGCAAAAGATGATAGCCATATGTCTATGATTTTTAATCGGGTGGAGAGAAAGAGTCATAGCCAAATACTGACTTATGATGCTGTCGTGAGAAAACTAACATATGAAGACAAAGAAACGAAAGGAGAGATAGTTAACATTTATCAGAAACCACAATTATTGATTAACTATCTTATAGACATATGTTCAAATGAATGAGATTGGGTTCTGGATTTATTTTCTGGCTCAGGTAGGTTTTGCCACATGGAACTGAATTTCAATATGTTCTTTTTTTTAATTAATATGTCATTGTACTAATTTACTTCATTATTTTTTTGTGCTTGATAATTAGGTACAACACTAGCATGCTGCCTTCAAAAAGGAAGAAATTGCATTGCAATTGAGAAAGATCCATTACAATGCAATTTCATTCAGCAAAGAATTAATGCTCTTCAATTTCTTCCAGATGAAATGCAAGAAATTGGGTTGAGGAAAGGGGACTTTAGTGAATCACGTGTGGCAAAAAAGGCAAAGGAACCCCAACCACCATTACATGGAATGTTTGGAAAGACATATATTGGGAGATTTGCAGACATCAAAGACCCATTAGAAGAGGAAATTGCGCAAAAGGAAGCAGAAAATATTGTGGAAGATGACAATGATGAAACTCTAGAGGATGAAGAGTTTGGATTACGTGACATTGTTGATTAAATTTAAGTTATACCTGGAAATCAAGCTTTGCAATGTTTTGACTCTGACATTTCATGAAAAGAATAATCAATGAATTAAAGTTGTTATGTGTTCAATATTTGTAATTTGTGATTTTCACATTGATTTTTAAGTTAATTATTATTTTTTGAAAAAAAAGTTGCTATTATTATTTTTTTGACATGAAATTCATAAAAAAAACTATTATTTGACCATTTTTAGTTAATATTTTTGTATAAAAATTGTGATTTTGACATGTTAATTCTAGCAAAAAATTATCAAAACGTTTAGTTTTTTTGTTATATTTATGTTAAAAATGGTTATTTTTATGTCCATTGTTAAAAAATGTTGTTTTTTAGAAACAATTATTTCATGTAGATTGAAAAATTAATTAAGGATGTATAAATATGTAGATTATCTAAAATTCAAACTATCGACTTTCTAATTTAAAAACGCAAAACAATAAAAACCCCCCTAAAAAAAAATAAAATTAAGATAGAGAACAAGAAAATATGAATAAAATGACGACTTCAAAAACTATCAAATTTAGAAAATAATTTTTTACATTTCACACACTAGAAAATTAAAAGTCAAAAAATAGGTCTTTTAAAAAAAGGGTGTGATGCAGAATACTCACTTTTTAAAATCAGCATGAAAATCACTACCATTCTAAAACTTGATTTCATCCTTGAACATGAAAAAAAATTAAAGTTCCAAAAACCATGTTCTAAAAAAAACATGTGTATTCTACATCACCACTTTTGAAAATCGGGTCATTTTTTTGCTATCTCTATGAAACAGGTAACAGTATCAGTTCCCGTTTCAAAGTTTACATTGTTTTACGGGCCCACTTAGTGAAGGCGGCTCCTTTCCAATAAGCTCCATCATCTTGTTGCATTTTCAACATGTTTCACCTCCACCACCGCCTGAAAATAGTGAACCTTTGTTTCCGTCTGGTTATACCTCTTTGGGTCAATTGGTTTTAGGTACTCCAAGTGTGTCTTCACTTTATCAGAATCCCATTTGGTCATCGGGCACTATGCCTAATTTTGGTCCATTTGTTTCAAATGTAGCCTCTCAAATTCCTATACCGACTGCAGTTTCTTCAATTCCTGTACAGCCGACAATTACGGTTGGGGTGATTAATATCCCTATAAGTTCCTTAGGTCCTCCATTAAGTGGAAAATATGTGTCACCACCTATCCCATCGCATGGGGGGCAACAACCACCTCCTCCATATGTACCTCCTATTTCGGGTGGAACTTATGTGAGTGCATCTCAAACTCATGCTACTAGAGCTAGTCAAAATGTTGGCAATGTACCTCATCCTAATGGATCATCAATTCCATCTGGATCAGGCAAAATCCCATATCAATAGCCTCTTTCGGCCTAGATACCCTACCAGCAACCGTACCCTCCGTATGGCTCACAACAGCCTCAAAATCCACCTTTTACTCAATAGGCAGGCCCCTAAATGCAGCCTAGTTCAAATCCCTCATTTGGGGCATCTGGTCAATTTCAAGCTGGAACTTATCAGTATCAACCTAGAACTCAACAAATTCCACAAGGAACTTTCCAACAACAACAACCTTATGTACAACAAGGACCTTATGTGCAACAAGGGATTTATCAACAACCATTGCAGCAGTAAGGACATCCCTTGTAGCAGCAAAACCAACCCTTATATCAACAAGGCCAACCCTTATAGCCACAAGGTCAACCCCTACAGCAACAGGGTCAACGGTTGCAACAACAACCTTATAGTTTATCCACTTTATGGTTCTCAACGGCCCATGGCAGGTCAATATCAACCTTACCTTGGTCAAAACCCACCTTTGTGGGGGAAAAATCCACCTTTGTATGGTTAGAATACCCCTTAGTGGGGGCAATATCAAGCTCCTTATGGTCAAAATCTGCCACTTTGGGGGCATAACCCATACCAACAAGGATGGAATCCACAAGCTAGGCCTTATCAAAGGCCTCCCATGCCTTTCAATCCACAATTGCCATTTCTAGCAACATTGGAACTACTAGATGTGTCAAGACTCACTAATGATCCAATACTTCATTCACCATATTGGCCTCCGGTTCCTACTAAGATTCTTGGCGATTGTCCGAAATTTGAAGGAAAGTATGGAGAAGACCCCTAGGCCCACGTTATGACTTACCATTTATGGTGTTCATCCAATTCCTGGGTTGAAGACTTTGTTCGTCTACATCTTTTCTAGCGAACCCTGACGAGTGCTACCGTGAAATGGTACATTGAGTTACCTCAAGGTGCTTATCAAGACTTCAATTCTTTGGCAATGACCTTCCTTACTCACTTCTAGTTACCAGTTCGATATGAAACTGGTACCCATCTGCTTACATCTTTGAAACAAAATACTACTACCCACATCTCTGATCATATCCATGAGTGGAGACATCGATGTCACCTTATCAAGTTTGATATACCTGATGAGTTGTTAACTGAATGGTTTACCAAATCATTCATCAACAAAATTTCTGAAGACATAACTATGGCAGGTTGTGTAACCGAAGATCAAGCCATTAACTGTGCCCAATATTTAGATTTGGTATTTCCCAATTTGGCACATTATATGATGTCTTGCTTGATGCTCCAAGACCATCTACAAATCCAACATCTTCTAAACCTCCAGACGTACCACCTATCGATGGTATTATTGGATAAGTGACTCAAAATTCTAGTAAAGATTCTTCGAAGTAAAAACCCATTTCAACTACTGCATCCAATCCTCCTTCAAATCCCTCTCCAAATCCTGGTAAAACCTCTGAGGTTAATGTTGTTCAGTCTACCATGGAAGACAAAGCCTCCAAAGGTAAAAAGAAGGGTAAAGGAAAAGAAAAATATGATACCCCAAAACAAGATCCTCCAAAGTCATCTGCTGATGATGCATCTAAACGTAAGCCCAAATATCCTTGCCTCATTTGTGAGGAAGATCACTATACCAAGGATTGTCCCCGTTGTGTGGAAGTTAGTCACTTGTTAAAAGGCACTCAAGGGACACCGACTATACTGAAAGAACCTTTTCCATCACAACAGACCCAATTGGTAGAACAACCACAATCTTCTACATCTTCGGGTTCTCAGGTTTATATGAGTGGAACAATACCTATTTCTGTTGCCACTTAGTCAAAAGACTATCCGACTCCTCCCAAATAGACTGTGGAGAAAGAAGTTACTGATACACCTTCTACTTCTACTCCACCCAATTTCGACCCTCTTCATATTGAGAGACCTAGTAATGACTCTGTTATTCAACCACCTCCCAAGGGTGTCCTTTGGAAATCATCTTACAATCTGAATGTGCGAGTTGCCCAACATTACAATATTGTCAAAGCATTACTATCTGCTATAGGAGGAATTGACCCTATGGATTCGAGTGTGATTAATTTTGACCTAGAAAGCCATGTTCCACATCTTCCCCATCAACTTTCCTTTTTAATCCAAGTCATTATAAAAGGGAAGGCGATTCATCAGACTGTTATTGATGATGGTGCTTCTACCTGCATCATGTTTGTTTCATATTGGAAAGCTATAGGCTCTTCGCCTCTCAACTAGTCTTTGAACACCTTAGAAGCCTTTGATGGTAGCGGATCTCATCCTTACGGTATTCTCACGAGCTTTCCCTTCACGTTGGAAGGGAAAACTGTTGAATTAGAAGTATAAGTCCTTGACGTAAATTTGAATTGTAACCTTCTACTTGGACGAAGCTAGACTCATGCTATGTTTTGCATGGTTTCTTCTTTGTTCCGTGTGCTCTGTTTTCCTCATGAGGGGAAAATATTCACCGTTGATCAGTTATCCTTTTTCTCTTCTGGTTCTTCGAATGGAAACGTGCCATTTGTGGGAAATACTAAATTTTGTTATGAGAGTTTTGGGGCGGGTCTCTTCAAAGACTCTTCTCTTATGGGAGCTTTTTCCCTCCCACCTCCACACGTCGCTTTTGTCAACATGATCTCCACTTCTCACGGTCCCTGGATCGTTCCCCATCCCGATCAGGTTGATTCTTTTTTCGATGTCATGGCGCTCAACCTAGTAGAACAAGCCTATCAAGCTATTGTTTTTCCTTGGCAACCATTTATGAAATTCATGCTACTCTTAGTATGCATCTAGACACATATTCACAGTCCCCTTGGCTTGGTTCTTAGGATTCTCTAGATCCCTTGAATGAGACATTTCCCACTGACGAGAGTATCACTGAGGTTATGTCTCTTGAGGAAACTCCCTGGAATGATGCTCATCATCGTTCCTTGTTTCTCCCAAGTCTCGTAGATATTTCATCGTCTTTAGATACCTTTGTTTCCTGTCCAGTCACCCATCTATTTCAAACACCCATTTTAGTGCCTGAAGTTTTATTTGAGGGAAACATGGGGAACATTACTGCTATGATGCCTATCGACATTTCTGTTAAACTAGGAATTGTTGAGAACATCCATGTCGAGGTTTCTTGTTCTCTAGATGAGATCAAGATTTACACTGCCCTTTTTAAGGAATTCCACGATGTCTTTGCCTGGTCATATGAAGAAATGCTTGGCATAGATCTGAGTATAGTTGTGCATGAAATTCCTACCTATCTAGATGCGAAGCTTGTTCGTCAGCAACTTTGTCCAATGCACCCTAGAAAGGCAGTCACTATAAAGGGAGAGGTTGAAAAACTTCTAAAGGCTGGTTTCATTTACCCCATTCCATTGACATATTGGGTTTCAAACATTGTCCCTGTGACTAAAAAACAAGGGACTATTCACGTTTGTGTTGATTACCGTGATATCAATAAGGTGTGTCCCAAAGTAATTATCCCACTCCTTTTATCTATTAAATCATTGATGAGTGTGTTGGGAGTGAGATTTTTTCTTTTATGGATGTTTTTTCTAGTTACAACCACATTAACATTCTTCCCACCGATCAACATAAAACCGGTTTTATTTGTCCATGGGGAACCTTTTCCTATAAGAAACTCCCTTTCAGTTTGAAAAATGTTTGCACTACCTTCCAACGAGTGATGTATTATGCTTTTTATGACATCAAACACATCGTTCAACCATATCTTAATGATTTACCGACTCATTCTGCTAAGCATCACGATCATCTCGACCACCTACAAGCATTTTTTCTTCGTTTTAGACACTACAATATTCATTTAAATTTGCATAAGTGTGTCTTATGCGTTGAATCTGGTCGTCTCCTAGGGTTTGTGTTATCTAAGGAAGGCATCTAGATTGACCCCCTCAAAGTTGAGGCCATTGTAAATTTACCCCCTCCATCATATTTACATTAGTTGCAGAGCTTGCAAGGGAAAGCTAATTTCCTTCATTGTTTTGTACCCAATTATGCTGAACTTGCCAAGGGATTTACTCATTTGCTGAAAAAGGGGATCCCATTTATTTGGGATGAAATCGCTCAAAAATCTTTCGATGCATTAAAGAACACCCTCATTAGTGCTCCTTTGTTGTATCCCCCCAACTATCACCACGATTACTTCTTGTACTTGGCCGCAACTGATAGTACTATTGCCATGGTATTGGTGCAAGACAATAATGATGGAAATGGCTACTTAGAATGAAATATTATCGATACCAAAACTCAATATTCCCATGTCGAGAAACTTGCTTTAGTAGTTGTTCATGTTGTTCAACGCTTTCGACACCATATTCTCTTGCAAAAACTACTGTGATTTATGATTGCAACCCCATGACCTATATCCTGACTCATCAGTTGCTGGGGGGCAAGTATTCTAAGTGGATTTTTATTCTTCAGGAGTTTGATTTGGAGTTTGCTACAACGAAATCAAAGAAATCACTGGTTTTCGCTGAGTTAATTTGTGACCTTCCCTCTGCAACTACATCTACGACTTTTGATGAGCTCATTCGTGACGAGACTCTCTTTCTCATCAGTACTCTTGACCCATGGTATGGGGATATTATTGTCTATATCCAGACCCAAAATTTTTGATTGGAGTTTTCCAATTATGAACATCATTGCATTCTACATCAGTCCCAACCATATCGAATCATTGGCGATACTTTGCACCATGTTGGTGTTGATTTTATCCTTCGCAGATGTTTGAAACTCGAAAAAGGTAAGAGAGTCCTAAGTCATTGCCACTCTGGGGCTTGTGGTGGTCACATGTTAGGGTATGCCACTGCTTATAAAGTCCTTCATGCTGGTTATTTCTGGCCTTTGATCTTTAAAGATTGCATTTTAGTAGTCCAAAAATGTCACGCCTGCCAGATTTACAATCATAAATAGCGCGCCCCACCCGCACCCCTACACCCAGTTGTTACCGTCAGCCCCTGTTCTAAATGGGATATTGATTTCATGACATGTAACCCTCACTTGACCGAGGGGCATGGTTATATCATCGTCACCGTTGACTATTTCACTAAAAAGGCTTAGGCGATGCCAACACGTGATGCTGACGGTAAAACTGCTGCTCAATTTATTTCCAACCATGTCATAGCTCGATTTGGTGTCCCTCAAGCCACCATTATTGACCATGGATTTCATTTATGAAATTACATGATAGCAGAGCTCACTACTCAGTTGGGTTTGCATCACGACAACTTGACTCCTTATTATCCATAGGCCAATGGCCAGGTTGAGGTAGTTAACAAAGTCTTGGTTACTATGCTTCAATGCACCATTGGGATGCATAAATGAAATTGGCATCTTATGCTATTTTTAGCTCTTTGGGCTTACCAAACTGCAACAAAGACTGCCACAGGATTCACACCCCTTCAACTAGTGTATGTTATGGAGGCAACTCTTCTAATTGAGTGTGAAATTCCTTTACTGAAACTAGTCATCGAATTACTCCCTGATACCTCACCTGAAGAGGAAAATTTACTTTATGTCGAAAGGCTCGATGAAAATCGTTGCTTTGTAGTGTTATTAATTGAAGCCTAGAAGAAACAAGTTAAGGCTCAACATGATAGAACTATTTCTCCCCGCATCTTTGCTGAGGGTGACTTGGTCTTACTTTACAATCAAGTCAATGACAAATTGGGAGTGGAAAATTCGAACCAATCTGGCATGGGCCTTACATTGTCAAACAGGTTTTACAAAAAGGTGCCCATGAGTTAGTAGGCTATGAAGGAAATTATTTGGCTGAGCCCCGAAACAGGCTTTACCTAAAGAAGTATTATGTGTGATTATCTGTGTAGATACTTATGTACATTAGTGTGCAGTATGGTTTTGGTGTGTTAATTTGCTTTTGCAAACATTTTCCTCTGCTTATCTCGTGCTCTACTTGGTTTGTAGATGTCATCCAACCCATTAAGGGATTTTTGAGGTCTAAAATGGGCCTCCTAAGAAAAATGTACAACCAAAATAAACTTTATACGAACCAATAAGATTCAAGATGATGATGTCTACCATGGGGGATGATTCACCATTTTCAGAGTAAAAAAGGTACAAAGATTAAAAAATAATAAAATAATAAAACCACTTTTTCAACTTATCTTCCTAACTTGTTACTCAAATTTCAAATGGGAGTATTTGTTGGATGCAAAATTTAATTCCTCATCCAAGGAGTACCCATGTTGCATACTTTCGATGGACCATAGTACACAAAAAATGAGAAATACATGAAATAACGTGATTGCAATCATGTTTTTCATGTATTTCTCATTTTTTGTGTAGCAGGGTCCGTCGAAAGCATGCAACATGGGTACTCCTTGGATGAGGAATCAAATTCTGCATCCAATGAGTGTTTCTGCTCGAAATTTGAGTAAACCCATACGAAGATAAGTTGAAAATACGAGTTGAAAAAATTGTTTTGTTTTTTTTCCCTCTAAACTTTGATGATGTAATCTAGTCTTATTTTATTATTTCCACTATTATTTTATAATTTCCTTAGGAGGCCCATTTTAGACCTAAAAAATCCCCTAATGCATTACGTTGGTTTTGTTGATGGTGCTTGTCGTAGTGCACATAATCTATCTTCCGCTGCATGGGCAATCTGTGACCCTAATGGTGAGTTAGTGAATTTACAAGGTATATGTTTAGGTCGTATGACCAATAACATTGCCGAATATAGTGCGGTCATTGAGATTTTGTTAGAAGCTATTTCTCTTGGCATTCGAGTTTTAATCGTAAAACTTGATTCACAACTCATTGTATTACAACTTAATGGACAATATTCAGTTAGAAACCCTTAAATTTTGAGAATGTATTTGTGAGTTCATCTATTGGAACAATAATTTGATTTTATTACTTATCATCACATTCCGAGATGCATGAACACATTAACAAATGCATTAGCTAACTATGTGTTATATAGACACTTGCGAAACTTGTAAATCATAAATCATCACATATTAGACATGGTAAACCAAAAAAAAAAAAAAATATATATATATATATATATATATATATATATAGATATATATATCAAGTGTTTGCTACATCAAAATAACAAAATCTGTGTTCCAAGACACATGTCTTTATAAGTCTACAATAGTGCTTAAAGTAAACTAGAGTTGGCTATTTGCCCACATAGTTCTCATGATAGCACGAGGAAGCCCTAATGACTCGACTCAACAACCGATGTAGTCTAGCAGAAACCCCTACGGTGTGCCTTTGGTAGTGTAATGGCACCTCATCGATTGAGGCATACTATGGAATCCCCCTAGTTAAAAATTCCAGGTTACGCTCTACCTTGACGATAGGATCTACTCCATCCTCATAAGGAGGAGCCTCTTCAATCTGGCATGCCACTCGCCTGGCTATTGGAGAAACCCCTGTAGGTCTCTCTAGTCCCACATCTGCACAATCATAAGTCAAATCTTAGTACACATATAAAAAATATAAAAAATTTAAAAACTTCAATTTTTTTTTACCTGAATCAGTCCACTATGCCCCTGGAGGAAGTGGAAGATCTGGATCTCCTCGGAAATCCATGCCTGCATACGCCCAATCATTGACCATGATTAGCTGTTGATGCAACCATCCAAAAAATGTCGGAGGGAATGACATCTGTTGGCTACCTCCATGTTGAGGCATCAACTCTCCCCATCTGAGTAATCATGGATCTCTGGGCGTCGGTGGATCCACTTCCAACCACTGATAATGGAACAATGGCACACATTCCAGGATGAATGTCACCAAAATAGATCTGAAACCAAATTGTTTCAGATTCCTTGACTTGCACTTGGTAAGTTGGTGCTTCATGCACACCAAAAACCCTCACTCCAATTGAAAAATGTGGGATTCAGACACTTGATCGCATGCTAGAAATGAGACTTTGCTGCCTCATGCAATGCTTGTGCCCCATCTACTCGAGCCATAGTGTGTAGGATTGTTTGTAGTGGGAGGTTGGTAATGGTCTTTATGCCAATTTTCCCAGTGTGGGTCTTCTTGGCCCCTAGAAAATGCCTCACAATGAGCATATCTATGCTCTCTTCTCTAGTGCGTGATCCAGACAACTGCACTCGTTGTCCCTTTCTAGACAACCTGCTGATAAAATAAATTTTGGCGACATCTGTTTTGAGCCCTTGATCCCCGAACATGAATATTTGGCGATCTACATCCCACCAACTAATCAGGTGCTACAATAACTCAGGCTATGATCTGATCCCAAGAGTCATGAAGAACTTGAGAAATCCACATGCTTGTAGGGAATCAACACAATCTTGATCCTGCATAGTCTGATGGTCTTCAACTTCATGACCCCTTTCTTTCCATTCAATCACCATTTTGGACTGGTTATCCCGTGGAAAATCAATAAACCAACATTTCATGAGCATCCATGGAGAGAAAATCCAAGATAAACTTTTTTACATGGAGGATTTCACTTTAAATTTTTTACCTTGGCGGAAACACGTCTGTTTATGAATTTTCTCACACTGCCAGCACGAGGGCCTAATTGACCACAGGGTGAGAAACACGAGTCTGATGGGTGAAACCCGTGCTGGTCACCCACGATATGAATTTTTGCAAGTCCTCCTTGCAGCCTATCCTATGGATTAAAATGCATGAAATGAATACCAAAATGAAGGGAAGGGACAAATCTCTTACCTACAACAAGTGGCTTGGTGAATGGTGTCCTGGATTGATCGTGCTCCTTGCCTGAAAATCAAGGTAAAATGAGGTAAAAATGCTCTCACAATTGCAAATTGGTAAAATGGTAAAAATAACTTACTTTTTTCCCCTATTTATAAGTTTTAAATAATATTTTTACCAAATTAGGGCATATTTCAATTTTTTTAAATATTTTTCCTCGAAATCAGTAATGTGCATTTCCTTGTGTAGTGACATGTCATATATTCTTGGTGATGGTGATTTATCTTGACTGATTCAACGAGTTTTATTTTATCACTTTTTTGGACTCGTAAAAAATAAACGAAAAAGCGACCCCCTGGAGTCATATTTAAGCTCATTTCTCACTCTCGAAAAATGAAAATATTGTCGAGTACTTGTCGTTTCGAACTCATAAAAGTAGATGAAATGACATATACTCATTATAAGTTTAACACTTTCCCGGACTGAGATAGACTATTGTACGAAAAAGGAATGCCTTAGTCAAACATGGTTAAGAGGTTCTCGTGGAAATTGTTACCAACCTTTTCGGGTTCAAGAGACGATTTACGAAAGGGACCTTTGGAATTTTCTTTTTCACTTCTTTTTCAAACTCTCTAAACATGAAAAAGATGTAGAGTTTCACCTTCGCCAGACTCGTAAAACATAAACAACGTAGGACTTGTCACCATGACGAGACTAGGTTTCTTCTTCCTAGGGCTTGTAATACTTACTAGGATGGATTCATTATAAGGGTGAACTTATATGGAAAGCATATGCTAGCCCGTTCAAGCTCGCGATAAAAAATATATGGGGTACTCGCCAAAAATGGTGGGGGAAAAAGTGAAAGTGGTCATCTCTTATATTTTGTAAAGGCAACATGTCGCTCTTGAACATGAAACTCATTTGTTTCTCATGTCAGGTTTGGGACATTTTCACTTAGTCACTTTCCTTCCTAGGTTTGGGGAATCCATTTTGCCTCTCATAGGATTATACCACTTTGTCATCATGATCTCTGATCCTATGTTGAGTCAAATGCTGCCAAATCTGGAGTCGTGTCACCGATATGTTCAAGAGAAGCCCTATCTGCAATTATTTAGCTCTCGTACACTGTCTAACTTTCTTCCATAGTCTTGGATCACATTTATCTACTCTAGTACATCCTTTTGTTTTGTGTTGATGATGTGGGATTAATTATGGCCCTCCTTCGATTGATCACTTGTTGTCGATTTCAGCTCATTATTCAGGAAGATGATCTAGAAACTCCCTTCCAGTACCTTAGATCTTGCATTGGCAAGTTCTTCGCATTCGATGATAGGTTTACATCATTGACCTTCAATCAGATGATTCCACAGGTGTTCGACTTCAGCTTCATTATTCACATTCGTGGATTGTGTTGATTGTACCTTGAGAGACATTGTCATTATTGGTGGTTTCTCTCATGCCTGTTAACGATTTACATCATTGACCGGTAATCATGTGGTTTTCTATCATGTTCGACTTTGACACATCTATTCACATGTTAGAATTTATACATTGATCAGGTCGGGGTGAAGTGCAAGATCCTAGATTTTGTCTAATAAAGTCCAAGTTGCGTGGAGTTATGAGTTATTCATGATTGTACACATGTTTCCTCTAGACAGATGGCTGTGACCATACCGTGGGTCCATATTCATGATCCTTTTTATTCGGATGGCTGCGACCATACCAAGGATCTTGCACATGATACTATTGGGTCCCTATAATATTAGTAATTACCCCATTAGTATTGTAGTTGCATCCCTTATTAATATTGTTGTGCCCCTATTATCCCCATATTGTTATTAGTGTGCCCCATAGAATCCCTCTATTGTTATTTTTGTGGCTTTATATTATTATTGTTAGGTCGGCTGGGTTATATTGTGACTCCTTAGACTCCTATATATAGAAATGAGGTTTTGTCATTTGAATCATCCAAGAATTTTTCATTTATGTAATGTAAAGGAGGTTGCCCGCTCGAAGAGGCTGAATTCTAAGTCGTTGATCTATCTTTTCTATCTTTTCTTGAGTTGGTTTCATAACATTTGGTATCAGAGCTTGGATTCTAGGGTTTCGCTGCTCCAAATAGGTCATCGTGGCATTTTCGATATAATTTTTTTTTTCTGCTACGTTTCAGAAGCTAAAAAAAAACCCATTTGAGAAAACATATTTCTGAACCTCGGGTCCAAATTTCAGAGCTTTTCGTGCTATATTTGCGGAGATATGATCTGAGGAAGTTGGTCTTTTTGCAGACTCCTGAATTACATTCCAAACAGGTGACCTGGAGAAAATCATCATAACTTTCTCTCTGAGCATCGGATTGAAACTTCGTAAGAAGTTACAGAAAGAGGATAGACTGTAGTTTCTTCTAGATATTTTTCAGAGCCAAAGGTCGAAACAGTGACTGGTGGCACGTCATACAAGTTGGCTCTACTGAACTAGTCTATAATCAAGTCACTGTGGGAGATTTCGCATAAATCTTCCTTGGAGAATCATATTTGGGTCAGACTGGTGGCATTGGAAAGAGGACACAGAGGGCTACTGCAGGTCACAATTTTAGAATTGGATGATCAGAAAGTACAGAGATACATTAGAGGCAATATCGAGCTCCTACAAAGTGAAAAAAGGTGTGTAGATTTTCTTAAATTTTTGCTTAAGCTTGGTTTGAAAATTTATTTTGAAGGAATTCAAAGGGCATAGTAGAGCATTATTATTGGTAACTGATGCCCCGAGGAAAGAAAATGAAAACACCTAGTAAGCAACCTGAAAGCTCTAGCATGACTCATGAAGAAGAGGAAGAAATGCTACATGATATAACAAAATTACAAGAACAAGTGCAACAAATGTCACTCTCACAAAAGCTAACAGAAGCTAAGATAAATGGCGTGGAAGCTAAGATGAATGGCATGGAAGCTAAGATGGATAACTTGAAGATAGATTTGAACACAAATTTGAAGATGGGCATGACAGATTTGAAGACACATTTTACAAATTTTTTACAAGAAATACTTACTAATGGTGAAAAGGTAGTAAAGGAAACTCATGATGCGAACAAAAGAAATGTTAATCGTGATTTCTTAGACTCTAATGTGGGATCGAAGACCCACCATATTCCAAAAATTGATATGAGGAAGTTTGATGGCAATTATCCTGCAACATGGATATTACAAATGGAGCAATTTTTCGATCTCAATAATGTGCAAAACACACAAAAGGTACGTATTGCAACTTTATATTTGGAACCAAATCAGTTTGTATGGTATCAATGGCTTTGCTCTCGTAAAAAAATTATCACTTGGGCAATTTTTACGGAAGAGTTGATAGCACATTATGAGGATACAAAAAGTAGCAATTTTTTTAGCCAATTGATAAGTCTCAAACAAAAGGGTTCAATAATGGAGCACATTGAGGAGTTCCAAAAATTGAACATAAGGGTAAAAAATATTCCAGAGGAGCATAGGATTGATGTGTTCATAGGGACTTTAAAGGATAATATCCAACATGATGTTCGCCTTTGGGAACCTGATTCATTATAGAAGGCATTCAGGTTAGCAAGAAAAATGGAAAGCAAAATTATGGCAACCAGGAAGCATACAATTCACAACTATAAAGATGGAAGTGTGGTTGCCCCTAGTCTTCCACAACCTATAAGGTTGACACCACAAAAATTGGAAGAAAAAAGAGCAAAAGGGCTTTGTTACAATTGTGATAGCAAATACACTAAAGGTCATAAGTGTGCTGAGAAGAAATTATTCTACATAGATTGCGAAGAGGAAGAAGAAAATGAGCAAGAAAGGTCAAAAGAAGAGGATATACTCCAGGAACAAAGCCTAGATAAATAATAAATGAATCCGACCATATCTTATAATGCATTGGTGGGAATTACCACTCCTAAAACCATCAAGATAGAAGGACAAATCAAGAAGAAAAAAGTAATAGTGTTGATTGATTCAGGAAGTACCCACAATTTTATTCATTGTAAGGTAGCAAAAGAATTGAATTGCTTCTTATATCCAGCACTAGAGTGTCAAGTGATGGTTGCAAATGGAGGAACAATAAATTGCTCTGGAAAGTGCCATAATATCAAGCTATTGATGGGAGAATATGTATTGACTAGCCCAATGCTTTCCATTCCAATGGGAGGTGTTGATGTTGTACTAGGAGTCCAATAGTTACAATCCTTGGGTACAATAGCTTTTAATTTTCAAGAAATTTTCATGAAATTTTTCATGGAAGGAAAGGAAGTTGAATTAAGGGATATTGCAGGGAAACAGGGAAAGATAATTAGCTCTAATGGTATGACAAAGCTTCTAAAAAAAGAAAAAAGGGGTGTAATTGCACAATTATGTTCGCTAGATGTTTCCACATTGTAATCATCTATTTATCTAGATCTCCAAAAAGTCTTGGACAATCATTTCAAGGTATTTGAGACTCCCAAAGGTCTCCCACCTATTCGTGATCATGATCATGCTATTCATTTGATTCCAGGAACTGTTCCTCCAAACATCAGGCCATACAGATATCCTTATGCCCAAAAGAGTGAAATTGAACGTATGGTTGCAGAAATGCTAGAGGCTGGTATAATTCAACCGAGTCAAAGTTCTTTCTCTGCTCCAGTAGTATTAGTGCACAAAAAGTATGGATCATGGCACATGTTTCCAAATTATAGGGAGCTCAACAAGCTCACTATTAAAGATAAGTTTCCCATTCCCGTCATTGATGAATTACTAGATGAATTGCATGGATCAATTTACTTCACCAAGTTGGATCTTCGTTCAGGATATCATCAAATCAAAATGAAGACTGAAGACATTCCAAAAACAACATTTAGAACTCATGAGGGTCATTATGAATTTTTGGTCATGCCTTTTGGCCTTACCAATGTAGCTTCAACATTTCAAGGTTTGATGAATTACATTTTCAAACCATTCCTTAGAAAATTTGCGTTAGTATTTTTTGATGATATACTAATCTACAGCAAGTCTTGGAAGGATCATGTTGAACGTGTTGACAGGGTGCTACAACTATTGGAGGAGAAACAATTATATGCAAAAAGATCCAAATGTTTCTTTGGAGTACAAGAGGTGGAATATCTGGGTCATATTGTATCTCATGAAGGAGTTAAGGTAGACCCTAGCAAAATTAAAGCCATTAAGGAATGGGAAATCCCCACATCCATAAAGCATCTGCGAGGATTTCTCAGGTTGACAGGGTATTATCGCAAGTTTGTTAAGAATTATGGGAGAATAGCAGCACCTCTAACAACATTATTGAAGAAAGATGCATTTTCATGGAGTCCAGAAGCAACAAAGGCCTTTGAACATCTTAAAGAGGCAATGTACCAAGCACCGGTCTTAGCTACACCGGACTTCACAAAAACCTTTATTATGGAATGTGATGCTTTAGGAAATGGAATTGGTGCTATTTTAATGCAAGATGAAAGACCCATTTATTTTGAAAGTCGTCCAATCAAAGGAAAGTTTTTACACAAAGCTATTTATGAGAAGGAAATGTTGGCAATACTCCATGCACTTAAGAAATGGTGACCCTACCTAATGGGAAGACACTTCAAGGTAAAAACGATCATGATAGCCTTAAATACTTTTTAGAACAAAGATTATCCTCTGAAGAGCAACAAAAGTGGGTCATAAAGATGTTGGGTTATGACTTTGAAATCATCTACAAAAAAGGGAAGCAAAATATGCTGGCAGATGCACTCTCAAGAAAGGATGAGGATGTGGAAGCATTGTTGTGCGCCATTTCTATTATCCAACCAGATTGGATAAATGAAGCAAGGGAGGAATGGAAGAATGACGAAGAAGTGTGGGCACTTATTCGTAAGTTAAAACAAGATTCCAGTGCGTCTGATACATTTAGCCGGCAAAATGATTGTTTATGGTACAAAGATCGCTTATACCTCTGTAAGAATTCCCAACTAAAACAAAAGATTCTTATGGAATTGCACACTTCTCCCTTAAGAGGGCACTCAGGATTTTTAAAAACTTACCATAGGGTTAAGATGGAATTTTTTTGGGATGGCCTTAAATCGGATATTCAAAAATTTGTGGCGGAATGTTTGGTTTGCCAACAAAATAAAGTTGAAACATTTAAGACACCGGGTCTATTACAACCTTTATCCATTCCAAGCCAACGTTGGGAGGAGGTTTCAATGGATTTTATCACAGGTTTACCCAAGTCTAAGGGAAAGAGTGTCATCATGGTGGTAGTTGACAGAGTTACCAAGTATGCACACTTTTGTGCATTATCACATCCATTTAAATCCAGTACAGTTTCTACTGCATTTATGGAAACAATTCAAAAGCTACATGGAAACCCAAAGATTATTGTAAGTGACAAAGATCCCATTTTCACTGGAAATTTTTGGACAGAATTATTTTCTTGTCTTGGTACTCAGTTAGCTCATAGCTCTTCTTATCATCCTCAATCTGATGGGAAAAATGAGATAGTAAACAAATGTTGGAAGGCTATATTCATTGCTTTGTATCTGATAAACAGACACAATGGGTCAAATAGCTGCCTCTGGCTGAATGGTGGTATAGAACTTCCTTCCATACAGCAACAAAAATTATGGCACTTTATGGATATTAGCCACCATCCATCACATCATATTTAAGAGAAAATTCTAAGGTTCAAGCAGTGGAACATCACATCAAACATCAACAACAAGTCCTCCAACTCTTAAAGGATAACCTCGTGTTGGCACATAATAGAATGAAACAACAGGCACATCAAGCAAGCTAAGAAGGATAATATATTATCACCAAAGTATTATGGTTCGTACAAGGTGTTGCAAAAGATTGGTACTATGGCATACAAATTGGAGCTTCTTGCAGCTTCTCGATTGCACCCAGTTTTCCATGTTTCATGTTTAAAGAAGGTTATAGGTTACAAGCTCCCAGTTCAAACAATATTGCCAGAACTTGATGAGGAAGGAAAAATTATATTGGAATCGGAAGCAGTCATAGAAACAAGAACTCGACAGCTACGAAATTGATCAATTTCGGAGTATCTTATCAAGTGGAAGAACTTATCCGCTGAAGATTCCACATGGGAGGATGAGAATTTTATACAGAAGCATCCAGAACTACTCAAGCGTTGAGGACAACACTTTTTTTGAAGGAGAGGGGCATGTTGGGTCTCTATAATACTAGTAAATACCCCATTAGTATTGTAGTTGCACCCCTTATTAATATTGTTGTGCCCCTATTATCCCCATATTGTTATTAGTGTGCCCCATAGAATCCCTCTATTGTTATTTTTGTGGCTTTATATTATTATTGTTAGGTTGGCTGGGTTATATTGTGACTCCTTAGACTCCTATATATAGAAAGGAGGTTTTGTCATTTGAATCATCCAATAATTGTTCATTTATGTAATGTAAAGGAGGTTTCCCCCTCGAAGAGGCTGAATTCTAAGTCGTTGATATATCTTTTCTATCTTTTCTTGAGCTGGTTTCATAACAGATACCTCCTATTCAGATGGTTGTGTCCATACCACAGATTCATGTATTATTAGATGCCTATTCATGTGTCAATAGGCATGATCATCAGAGATGTCATATATGTATATGTATATGTATATTCTTGATTTGCAGGTCTCCTGACGATGTTGTTCTAGTCCTTTCACTGACTTATAAAGCAACTCAACCATCACTCCCTGTTCTACCTTCATGCTTTAGGGGGAATCTGTTACACAATATTTTGTCACACCTCCTACTCACTTCCTGTTCCATATTACCGTGCCATAGTTCATAAAGAGTCTTATCACAGTTTGGTCTAAGATGTTCCTTATTGAGAATATGTTTTATTGTATGTACCACTTCTTCCCAATAGGTTTGAGGAATGTTTCTTTCTTGCATCATGGCTCTGGCCATTTGCTGAACATATGTGTTTTTTCTCTCTGCAACTCCATTTTGTTGATGTGTGTCTGCAATAATATACTGTCTTTTTATTCCAATATCATCACATAGGTGTGCAAAATCATCTGAAGTAAATTCACCTCCTCTGTCTGACCCTATGCACTTTATCTTGCACCCTGTTTGATTTTCTGCTAATGCTTTAAATATTTTGAATTTCTCAAATTCTTCTGACTTATTTATGAGAAATACCACCCATGTTAATATAGAATAATCATCAATTATCAACATAAAGTATTTTTCTCCTCTTGGTGCTTTTGTTCTGGAAGGCTGACATAAATCCATATGAACTAGCTGCAAAGGCTTACTACTTGACAATTTATCTTTGACTTTGAATGATGTTCGTTTTTGTTTTCCCATTTGACATGACTTGCAGGTAGTGTTTTGAGGCTTCTTTATTGCTGGTAGATCTCTAATTGATCTCTTCTTACTAAGCTTGATGATGTGATCAAAATTGAGATGCCCCAATCTCCTATGCCATAGCCAAGATTCATCATGTTTGCTGATGTAGCATTCTTCACTCTCTTCCTTCAAGATATATACATTATTAGCTTGTCGAACTCCTTTAGCCAAAATCTTCCTAGTAGTTGTTGACTTGATTTCACAGTCTTGAGCTCTGAAGAGAACATCACACTCTTTGTCACACATATGATTTTTTTTTAAGGCAACCATGATTCACGGTCACTGAGTGGCTGCTATATTCATAGACATTAATCCACATAGATCCATCAAAGGCGGCCTAATATATCGGGCCTAACCTTAAGGGCATCGAGGAGATTTGACCTCGTGACCCCCCAATAGGCAAGGTACTTGGCAACGAGGGTTCGACCAAGTGAGATATACTTTGGGGCTATCACATATCTGGCTTACGCTCAACAAGTTATGTTTTAGACCATCTACAAATAGTACATCCTAAGCCTTTCTTCTTCCATCATTCAAACTAACTGTGCCCTTTCCTCTATTTTTTCCTGCTTCATCATTGCTAAATGTGACATTTCCATTTTTATTTTCATCGAGGGATACAAAATTTATTTTATCTCCTATTATATGTCTAGAGAAATCACTATCCACATACCATTTACTGTTTTGATCTTGAGCATACAGAACTAGGTCACATTTATCAACTTTCTTTTCTTCCTTCTTCTTTCTCCATTGCATGCTTCCATTTGTTTTATGATTGTTCTGAGATGATAATCTATTGTCTTTACACTTAAATTCATATGACTTGTGCCCAAAGTTGTGAAAATAGAAACATTCAATGATATCAAGGGAGGGGCAAATGCATTTTGTCTAGATTCATGTTTATTTTGATGTTTGTGAATCCATTATCAACCTTACTTCTCTTAGAATTTCCTAGATCATTTCTTCTGAAATAAGCTTTACAATCTATGGCTTTATGTACAAAATTTTTACAACAGTAACAATATCCATAGAAAAATATATGTACCTGTTAGTGGATGCTATTTGAGGATATAACCATATTGACATTCAATAATCCTGTCTCAAGAAGAAGTATTGTCTCTGCTAGTTTGTTGTTTGATTGTCCATTCCTTTTGTCCTCTGTACATTTCCGACAATATTTCTTTGTAGCTGTTCATTTGATGTTGAAGTTTTGCTTAAATTCCTGTTCTCAAATTGATGTGAACTATCATTGTCTCCCTTGATAGCTTTTACAAAAGTGATTGTATTTTTATCCTCTAGCTTGGATTCATTGGGTTCTCCTTCATAGCCTAACCCAACCTTTATAAGTGGATACCTCTGAGCATTTAATATCACATCTAGTTTTTTAGAACTTTTTATATGTTGAATATTCATGTTTAATTTAGTTTGTGCCTTCTCTAGCCTCTTTTTTAGACTTACCACCTCTTCTTCCAATCTTTCACACTCCTAGCTTTTCTCCTTTATTTTCTGCATCAAAATGTCTTCCACCTTCTTTGATTCTTCAAGTTCAACTTTCAACTTGATAATTTCTTCTGAATTTGATTCTTCTTTTACATATTTCAATAAGATCTCTTTCTATTTTCTATTCTTTTGTTTAAGCCTATCTATTTCATCTAGGGCATTGATCAACTCCCCCTCAAGATCTACCTCACCTTCCTCTTCTTCTTCATATTCCTGACAATATTTTTCAAGTTCTTCCAAGGCCATCAACATGAATTCATTGGTTCCATCTTCACTAGAGGATTCATTGGAACTTTCAGATACACTGCTATCTTCTTGAGCATAGAAGCTTTTCCTTTTAAACCTTTTCTCTTTTTGCATTTTATTAGACTTGTTCTTTTATTTCCATTTAAAATGATTTTCTTATTTCTTATAAGGACATTTTGAGGCATAATGCCCCACTCTTCCACAATTAAAACACTTAAATGGAAGTTTTCCTTTGTACTTACCTGTACCTTTCTTCAACCTTCTGACAAATTTTGCTTCTTCTTCATCAGAACCTGAGCATGAACATTCATTTTCTTCTATGGACTTGTCCACCTTGAAATATGCCTCTCTAATGATTGCCTTCCCTTTTAGAATTCTCATCTCATATGCTGTCAAAGAATCGAGTATTTAATCCATGTTCAAAGTCTCAAATTTTGTTGTCTCTTATATAACTGAAACCTTAGGATTTAACTTAGAAGGTAATGAACTCAATATTTTCTGAACTATTACACTTCCTTTGATTGTTTCTCCTAGACCCATCATGACATTTGCGACTTTATCAACTCTTAAAAAGAACTTAGCTATATCTTCATCTTCATTCATTTTTAAGTCTCAAATTGCATTCTATATACTTGTAATTTGGCCATCTTTACCTTTTTATCTCCTTCATGAATATTTTCTAATTTAACCCAGATATCTTTAGTTGTCTGACAATGCATTACTTTAATAAATTTAGACTCACATAATCCACTAAGAAGTGCATTCATAACTTTTGCATTAGCTATAAAATCTAATTTGGCATCTTTGCCACTAGTCATTTCCTTTGGTTCTTCATACCCTACCATCACAACAACCCAAACTTCTACTCCAAGAGACATTAAATATGTCTTCAATCTAACTTTCCAAAAGGAATAGTTTGTACCAATAAATATGGGGGATTTATTTGCTGAGCATCCTTCCTGACTTGCCATTTCACTGACTTAGGACCTCCTTCTAGTTATTAGACTACTACTAAGGGAACCTTGATATGATACCAATTGATATTTATGTTTGAAAATGACGGGGGGGGGGGTGGTGTAAATTAGTAATTTTAACCCTTCAATTTTTGCTCAACATTATTTTTTCTCTATGCAACTAATGATTTATGTATATATTGAATTATTGATCGTTTCCTTTTACAATTACTAGAGAGAGAAATTTACAGATATACTTATTCATAATTCAAGAGAATTCACTCACACAATAAGAAACAAAACATGAAGACACCAAATATAAGTGGAAACCCATAAGGTAGAAAACCACATATTTTTGGTTGAAAGTGATGTGAAGGCAAGTTCCTACTTCGTCATTACTTCAGATTTTTGTAGGCTCAAACCTACAAGAGGGTCCTACCTCAAAGGAAGCTCCAACTCCCACAAATTTCTGCAAGCTACAACCCACATGAGGATCCTACCTCAATAGGCTACAACCTTTTGTTTATCAAGCTACAACTTGAAAAGAGACTGCAATCTCTCAATCACAATATGAGGTCAAGAGTTCTGGTTACCTGCTATAAATTTTTGCTATCAAGTCTACTACACATCTTCTTTGCTTCCCCTCTTCATTTATGTTCCTCTTCTGTTGCTCTCATACAAACAACTTAACATCAAAAGTCCTTATTCCATTCAACAATGTATATTTTATAAGCATATCTTATTGGATGTTTGTATTCTCTGCAGGAATATGAAATGAGGCATTGTCTCTTGGTCTTCTAAAACTGTTCACTACTTGTCTCTTCATTTTCAAATCTAAAAAACTAAATTTTGTAATATAAAATAGAGTTGAAATAATATAGCTCAACAATAATGATTACAAGAGACAAATCAAATTTGTATTGGCTACATTTTCCAAACTTGTACCATACAATTTTCTTGTTTAATGAAAGCATATGTTTTCCAACTTGTGTCTCAATATATCATGTCTCATTTTTCATCAATGACAACCAATCAACAATGTTCAACCTTCACATTAATTATCATAGCCTTTGCACTTCACATCACTTTCAGCCTTTGCATTCCAAGCAATCTTTCAACATAAATTAATCTAAACACAATCAATACCAATCAATTAGATCGATGATCTTAACATAAAATTTTGAAAGCAATGCCAACATTATCAACAATATATATATGTTGGCATGATTCTATTAGCACCACTTGACATCAACATAATTTAGTTTGCAGGAAAGTAATAATTATCATTTATTCAATATTTCCATCAAAGATTGAATCATAAAATGAAGACAGAGAGCGACAAAACCATTTGTGGCGTGCTTACCTCCACGGGCCATGTACTCTTTGGCTATTTCTTTTCTTAACATATATAGGAACTGATAACATGTAAAGTTACCATAAGCATGCCTAATCTTAATTTAAGGATTAATTTCCTTCCTCATTTAAGTATATATTTGTCCCTTAAAAAGAACATGATTATTATATCTTAATCTACTTTCTTGTTCTAATTACCCTTTTCACCTATTCTCTAACCTACCTTATCCCCAACCTACTTATGCCTAACATAAATCTTCATATTTTCATGATAAAACCTTACTCCTAATATATAAATCTTATGCCCATCACAAATCCATATATATAATACCCTTTCCTAAACCATATAAACCCAAAATTTTATTTTACCCCAATAATATGCCATTCCATCATTTTGCTCTGCCCTCGTTATTCAAAGGTCGACCTACTTGGCATACTATATCTGTGCTCAGATTTCGTAGTAGTCAAATCATTTCATAGTGTGTTGTTTCACAACATGCCTCCCATGTGACCAATGACAACGAAATCAAATCACGATGACACAAATGGAATGATTGATAATTCGTAGTAAAGGGTGGTAATGAACATTTATATGGGAATCATGATTGTTTTTGGTTTTGATCCATTAATTGGATAGATTATAGTTGGCATTTGAAATCAAAGGCAAGGAACATACAGGCTATGGTAAAATGCTCCTCAGATATGCTTTGACAGTAGGATGGGTGGAACTATAGTGTGAACAAAATCCAATAGTGTGGAAGCCATTAAGGCTAATCAAACCACATGGGAAAATTTTGTTTGAGTCAAGTGGATTTTATTTTTGGAGAAATTCCAAGGATTCGATACTTATATTTCGCTAGAATTTTCTAAGACTTTCAATGATGACAAAGTGCTAGTTCAGACATTTAATACTCTCACGAGCGAAGAGACATTAACATATAGTATTGGGCTTCCCTTAACCGATGAAAAATAGTAAAAGAACCTTAAAATTTATAATGAAAGTTGACATCCTTTCATGGAAGACCCTGCGTTGCTGCCTAACCTAGAGCAGGGAGTGAAAGGGGAGTTGTTGCAATTATTATGTCATGATGTTGTTTATTTTGTAAAAAAATACATTACATGCAAAGGATGAACAACAAGGTCTACCATTACCATATTCTAATTCTCATGCATCTGGCTGGAATAAAACACATGAACATGCCCTATTTTCTACTTAAGGGCCTAACTAAAATGGCTACAATTGTCCGAAAGAGGAAAAACCATGAATTGGAACTCTTACATCAAGGAAAAGTTGACCAGGATTGGACTTTTGTGGGGACTGGTATAGGCCATTTTGTCGTATCTTGTCAATAGGCCTGCAAACTAGATCAATCCACATCCGTGAACATGTTGTCATCATCCCTACACAAAGCCCTAAGCATGACATTTCCAAAAAGTTTGAGTTTCTGGGTCTCACTGCTCAAAATCAATGTTTTAAGCCCCTATGCACCTTGCCCCTTTAGCCACCTACGTTCAGCACTGGTTGCTCCTTTCTGCACTAGCGCTAGCCATCACTTGTGGCTCCTTGTTGGGGGTAGTACGTTGATTCTAGAAGTCCTGGAAAAATAAAAATATTTCCGAAGCTTCCTCTTCCAGAAGCTTCCAGGGTTTGTTTTAATCATTTACTATGGATAATAAGCTTGGGTCCTACCTAATCCTACCTTGGAGACTTCACCTCTTATCCCTTTAACTCATCCTCCCATATTAAGTGGATCTCAAGCTCATTATGGTAAATCCTAAAATACCATCCCTCTCCTATAAATTTACTACCATCCATAACATCAGGGTTGGATTTTGGAGACTGATCATGCCCTCATGCTGCTGCCTTGAATCTAAGAGAATCATCATCTTCATACATTAGGGAGGTGTGGTTTGTGAAAATGAAGGACAAGTCAACTTGGGGAGATCTCTACAAGATCAACTACTATTCTTGGTTGTAAACTCTCTCCTATTTCTATTAATACAAAGAGTATCATGTTTTCCTATATGTGTTGTGTTACATTTACATTCATGTATTTCAATGCCTCATTGATTCATTGAATAGAGTAATTGAATTATGCTACGTAGATGTTGTGGATCCTTGGATTGTTTTGGTTGTATGTGCAGGTTCTAATTATAGCATTTGGAGCTATGATTAGAGCTTACAAGCCAGGAGGAAAGTAAAGCTTGCGACAAATTCCAAGTAAGCATCTTTCCCATTCTTCAATTTCTCTAAGGAAAACTCTATATTCTTTGCTTTTTGTTGTTCTAGACTAGTCCACTAGGTCTAGGGAAGATACTTTTGTCCGCAATCGTAAATTCCACATAACAAGGACCATTCTTGAAACGAGGAAAGATCAAGCCAAGGGCATTTGTCGTACCTCTCACCAAGAAATTAGAAGCAAGGGGAAAGAAGGAATCTTCTCCACAGACAAACCCTAAGCAACGGTACCCTACTTGAGCATTTTAGTAGGAAAAGGGTAAGAAAGCTAAGGAGAGTCATGTGAATGTTACGAGCGATGAATCAGGGTCAGAGCCAAAATTTGAGCTGGTGGATATGGAAATGGGTGACACTGGTGTTGGAAGTTTCCCACTTTAGAGTGAAAGTGACTACCCACTACAAGGGGATACCATGTAGTTTCAAAAGGGGATTACTAACAACAAGGTGAAAAATTAAATATCAAAAGGTAAGGTTGTCATGCCTAAGCCCTTTAGATTTTTTAGCCCCACTTATCAAACCTGTTAATACAAAACAAGATACTTATGTTTCAAAATTAGAAATTAAAAGCCCAGTTACAAAAAATTAGGCTGAAAATTCAGAATATGGACACTTTGTTAAAGGCTATTGACAAGGCTGAGGGGTCTTAGGTAAGGCTTGAGCATTACTCCAAGGAGTAAACAACAGAGGCCCAAAACCTCATCAGTAGCATTCTTGATGATATCATTATCAACACTTACGCCTTGCTATAGTTAAAACCCATTCTTCCACAATGGAAAAA